>CM059294.1:5520000-6720000 GCA_030340665.1 Neosalanx taihuensis | reverse complement strand
GGCTCATGAGAGGCAGAAGTTGTATTATGATGAGAAGAGCTGCCACCGGGCCTATGGAGTGGGTGCCCTGGTGTGGCTGTAATCCCTCGGAGAGCCATACTAAGCTGGCGCCGCACTGGAAGGGCCCATACAGAGTCGTGCAGGTGCTGGTCTCTGGGGGAGAGGCGGCCCTGACGTACCGCATCGTTAGTCCACTGGACTTGTCGGAGCGAGCCCAGGTGGTGCATCATGACAGACTGAAGCCGTACACGTTACCTCTGCTGGCACAAGAGGTGCCTGCCTCTCCCCTCACTCTGGTGAGTCCTCCTGCCCTGGGACCGTCGCCTGCCCATCAGGCAGGGGTGTTGGACGATGGACTGTGGGGCAACTCGTTGGGGCCTGTGCCCGAGCAGTCTCGCAGGGGGAGAGTGATATGACCACCTGCGCATCTGCGGGACTTTGTTATGTTTTGAGGTCCTGGTGTTCTAGCCCAGGTAATGTGAAAAAAAAAAACGGTTGTTTGTTTTCTCGTTGTTTTAAATGCACTGTGAGTTGCTGTGTTGTGTTTTATGCCTTTCTACTGGTTTGGTGACCTTTTGTGGGTTCTGTTGTTATTGCCTTTTGTGTGGGTATGTGTTTGATTTGCTCACTAGTTGGGTTGTTGTGAAACGGGGACGTTTCCTAGTGGGTGGGGTCGTATGTAGCAGACTGTTTAGTAGTAATGGGGAGTTTTTTCTGGCCGGAGTGGCCGTACAAGGGTGATGTAGGTTCCTGTTCTTTTGTGGCGGGAGAGAAGTCTGCAATAAAGAAGGTGGCTACCAAACCAACTTCGACTTTCCTGTCCTTTTTAATAGCAATCCGTGCACTATAAGCGAACCAATAAAGCTTGGTTACATTATTATTATTATTATGTTACGTTTATTATTATTACACATCTGCTTGTTCAAAGTTTTACCGCTCTGTGGTGAAACCTGACACCACACTGTCAGGCTATGTCTGGGCTCATTTGCATACTGCAACAGCGATATGAGAGGGAAGCTGTGTGTCCCTTTTTCGGCTGACTTTTTCTGCTACTGCAGATCGTTTTGTCAACTTGTAATATGTTAATTTAGTGAGCGTGATTTGAGGGGGCAAGACATTTATTTGAGGGGGCGCTGCCCCCTCTTGCCCCTGCGTAGAGCCGGCCTCGGTTTTGATCAGTCACATTTATCTCTGGTATTTCTTTGGAATAAAGAATCAAGATTGTCATTAACTAAACAATGCAAGGCCACAGAGTCTAAATAAATATAAATTTAACATAATAATATGTCGTAATTCATTGAAGACATAGCCCACTGTACAGAGTCACAATGTTAAACTGTTGTTGCCATGGCTGTGTAACCCCCAAGATTACACGGGATGGAGCTCCCCTTTCCCTCATTCAGCTCTGAAAACCTCTCCTCCTGAATGTTTTGGATGGTGAACCCTCCATGCCTCGGGGATGCAGCCTGGCCCTCCACCTCCCTCTCCCCCTCCCCTTCCCCCCAGGGGTCCCAGTCTCTGCTGGTGTGGCAGGCCTCGCAGAGTTCATGCTCTGCGCCAGCTGGGCTTTGCTGGCTCTGCACTGGCAAAGAGACACGTTGTACGTGGAATGGAAGCGCTGCAGGTCCACCCTGAAGGACCCCTTCTCCAGAGTCATGCACGGCTCGAACCCGGCCCCCCACTCGATCTCTGTCTCGATGTAGGACGTCTTGGCCTGGCACATCATTCCTGGTAGGGGGTGGAGAAAGACGGACTGCTGAGATTGCTTTTGACAGTGAACGCTTTCACTAATTCAGACACAAGGATTTGTTGAGGCTGTTCTCCACTTGATAGCAGCCTTTTATACACATACATAACTAACTAAACTATTTTCGTCTGCTTTCGACTGGAACTGACTCTTCATCTTACCCTTGACTTGACTCAATGAATGACTCGTATCTCCAACTGCTCAAATGAGGTTTGACTCTTATCAGGATGAAGCAAGGTGTTGCTGTCACAACCAACCTGTGGCCTCCACGATTCAGATTCAGATGCCCTCCAGGATGACGATGATCTCAAACTGCTGCTTCCTGAGCTGCTCGGGGTCCAGCTCCCAGAAGGGGCTGCTGCTGTCGATAGTGTGCTGGATGACCTGCGGCTCCACCAGTAAGAGGCGGTCGTAGCCACTGTCGTAGCCCAGATCGATCTCTGACTGCTCCAGGGGCAGGAACTCTCACTCCACCGTCTGGCGGGACTTGATGAGCTTGGCGCGCACCTTGGCGTCCACCATGTGGCTTTCCCTCAAGTCGCCCAGCCGGAACATCAGGCACAGCTGGTCGTCCCGGTTGGAGATGACGCAGACGACTGAAGAGCAGGGTCTCCGCTCACTTCTTGGGCCGGGAGATCTTAACGAACATGCAGCTGACCATGAGGGCATCTATCATGGATCCCACAATGCACTGCATCATGACCAGCACCACGCCCTCGTGGCAGGCGGGGGAGACTGTACGAGAGCTGTAGCCAATGGTGCGCTGGGTCTCCACGGAGAAGAGCAGGGCAGAGATGAAGTTGTCCACGCCCTGGTAGCACCTCTCCTGGCCGAAGAAGACGTGCGGGTGGCTGCTGGGGTGCGCGCCCAGGAAGGCGTTGAGGAAGTAGAGGGTTGCGAACCAGAACAACGTGACAGTGTAGCACATCATGAACACAAAGAGGAACCAGCAGTACTGGAGGTCCACAAAGGATGTGAAGATGTCGGACAGGAATGACACAGACGATGACACGGCGATGTGACACAGGTTCGTTGTCTCGGGGGGCAGTGTGGGCGTCTGGGCACACTCTGTCTTCAGCAGCTTGCTGCGAGCTTTGGCCAGCCTTTCCATCTCCCGCACTGGGCTGGAACCGATGCTGTGGCTGGTGGTAGGCAGGGAGCTGCGCAGGGGCTGGGCCCGGGACTACACGAGCGGCCGATGTTGGTCATGTTTGGCACACTGAGGGCATGGCTGGGGCGGCACTGAGGCAAGCCGTTGGGTTCTACCAGGGACCAGCGGTGGAACAAGGTTCACTCTGCCTCAGTTGGGACCTGGAGGGAGGGACGATGCCAGCGAAAGTAGCCCTGTTGAGGGCTGTAGGCGATGTCTGTGGTGCTTTTGTGCCTCCCTGTCAGGGTTGGATGCTGTAAAATCTCACCAAACTTGATGTCAGGCAGGGGGAGAGGACTGAGAAGGGCTTCAGTGTCAGTCTGGAGGGAGGGAATGAGGAAAACAGCGATTCCTGAGATGATCTCAAACTTCTGTTTCTAGTGCATTCCACAAAGTAAACCAAAAAATCCACACAAAACACCAGGCGAACTTCAGAGACTTCAGAAAATGCTTGACTTTGAATATGTTAATCGTTAGCTTTTGGGCAGCAGTCAAGTTTTCAAATTACAACACAATTCAAAACTGTACTACACTAGAACTACCTTCCTTTTCATAATTTTATCTGTTGATCCTTACCAGTTGGTTTCTCCACAAAAGCATCATGGCCTCTTTCATTTTCTGAATAAGGATGATATAACCACATTTTTTCACATATCCCTGCTTAGTGAGGACTTGTGTAACAACCTCATGATTGGATTTCCTCACATTAAGCAGGTTCTGATGTGACACGCCCTCCCCTGGGGACCTGGACTGGACCACCACAATAGTCTGAGGCTGGTTAGAGACCGACAGGCGGTGGCCACATGGGGGTCCGTCCGGAGCAGGTCCCATGGGCCCTCCAGGCATCCTATTCTCACGATTGGAGACCCTCTTGGGGCTGAGGTGCATTACTGACGCCGGGGCTTCAGAGCTGGGAGACAGTGGCGCACAGTCGCCTGATGGGGCAACAACATCAGCTGATCCAGAACCTGGGAATATTTAGATAGTGTGTGTAATCAAACCAAACAATAAACTATTGTTGAAAAATTAATATTAGATTGTCATTACTAATAGATTCGTTTAATTTAGGCCAACCATCCAAGAACCATTTAGACTCGATGTTACATGAAACCGATGGTGGCTTCTCAGAAATGGACTCCTCAAGGCTCAGTAATAAAGTTTCAATAACACAATACTAATCTATAGGGCTAAAAGAAAAAGCTTCGTAGTATGTCTTGTATGATGAGGTTATTTTCTAGTACTTGGGATGGTTTATAATTTTAGCCTGTGTCTCTTTAGCCCTGTCTCTCTCTCTGTGCCCTGCCACCCCCAGTATACAGAACATCGGATAATCTGTGCAGTAAAAGTAAAATAATTCAAAAGTATTTCTGAGATTGTGGAAGAAGCATTGCCATCATCTTGGCCCATTTGGTAGGGGAGACCAGGGAGTGTTGTAACACAGGGTTAGTTGTAACACTAGCTGGCCTTCCTGCAAATGCAATCCGTCCCCTTCAGAGGATTCAAAATGCAGCCGCTCGTCTGGTTTTCAACCTACCCCGACGCTGCCATGTCACCTCCAATGGCTTCCCCTCATGGCCCGCATCAGATTCAAGACCCTGGTGCTGACCTGCCGGGCTGTAAACAGGACTGCCCCAAACTATATACAACTATATATATATATATCTGTTTATGACCGTAGGTGGTACTATATAGTACTATACAACTCTCTCCTCCGGCCCTATACCCCTGCCCGCCACCTACGGCCATCTGCTGACAAATCTAGTCCCCCCTCAAGAGCGTCAGAGCCCAACACAAACTCTTCCACTGCCTGGCTCCCCAATGGTGGAATCAACTCCCCACCTCCATCAGAAGCACAGACTGCCTTTTCACCTTCAAAAGAAGGCTTAAAACTCACTTATTTAGAGAATTTAATGGCACTCAGGAATAGTATGGTACTTAACATAATCTAATGTTGTTCAGAACTACTTGTCGGTCCCCATATGGTGACTCGCCAGTGTTGTTGTTTTCTTGCTTTATTGTTCGTTTTATTGTTCTTGCTTTATCGTTGTGTTATGCTTTTATAACTCTTCCTGCCCTTGGCAACTTATTGGTTCTCACGATGTATGTTTCACAATCTAAAAGCTCACTGTATTCAGGGTCTATCACGTTGCTATGCTCAATGACTGATGCTCTTTGTAAAAGCTCTCTCTTGTAAGTCGCTTTGGATAAAAGCGTCTGCTAAATGAATACATGTAAATGTAATGTAAACATGTCAGTTTGGCCAATTAGAAAAGAGCTACAGTGATGTCATCAATATCGTAATGTCGTGTAAAATTTGATAAAGTAAAAAGATCCCAAACGTACAATAATAATTAAATCCTTTGAATGTGGTAAAAATTCCAATAATAATTTGATTGTGGCACTCCACATCTTAGATCCAGGGATTGAAATGTCCCCAAGCTGGTGTAGATTCTAACCAAAACAAGCAGAGCTTCTTCAAAGTTTGATGCAAAGTGTTTTATTGGACTCCAAGATAACAATACAAAATCCAAGTGAGTTTGGTCCCGGGATCAGACTCAGATTTCTGGCTGTGCATCATCTTTTATAGTGGGTGTCCCTCTGATTATTAAAATTTCACCTTGGTCATCACTTACGTAACCTTTCATAATTGGTCCCTCTCACTGTTGAAGTTACTAATCGTCACAATGAGTGCTATTTTCAGTCTCTTCCCTCTCTGACTGCACAGCTCAACCTTGACCGGCCGTGCACTGATAAAGATCTAAGAGATTTATGGCCTTCTTTTCCGAGTCATATTGAGCCTAGTCTGCTTCTTAAGGACTATAACAAGTGTTTACTAAATTCTACACAATTGATTCTGAATAATATATGTAAATCAATCAAATTAAATAACAAACATGGGTTTCCCGTCAACGTCATGTTACAACACTGAATTTTACAACCCCCCCCAAAAAATTCAGGTAAGAAAGTATTTTTTTCAAACGACATTGTTTCGTGATAATTCTATTGTAGATGCAAAGTTGCCTTTTATATCACCTAAACTAAACCATGCACATAGTGGGCCTTAAGGACCAGGGTTGGGTACCACTGGGCTACAGGATAATTTAAGGGTGTTTGGCTGACATCTGACTTTTCACGGTTCACTGCAGGTCTGGAGCTTCAGACCCAGCTGTTGAAGGAGATGGACCACAATGATGCAGTGGCAGTGCTCAGCAGACTTCTCTCGCTCAGGAAATGTAAGGTTCACTTTCAATCCTTTTATCTGCTTGCAAGGAATCATTTCCCACATGTACAGCCTGTTTTCTTTTTACCAGCTTTTAGACTCATTCGACAGATCCTTACTGCTACATTATGTACAATGTATGTAATGAATGTATGAATGTTTTATATGAAGGAGTTGTTTAACTTTTAAAAATCAGCTGTTTAATTGTTTAATAAAAATATATTTTTTACTTGTTTTATCTTGTAAACGCAAACCTAAAACAGTCTTCCATTCTATATTCATTAAAGAGTTTTGTACGACCATGTTTGATTTGTTCAAACATCATAACATCTTTATTAAGCAAATAACATTATAAATAAAAAAGTGCATAGAAAATTAAACAGGTTTAGAAATATGTATACAATTATTTACAAACTCAGGTCGTATTTTGTACAAGGTAACAAAGACAAGTTCACACATATTTCCTCATTTTTATGTTTTTTTACAGTTTTTATACTTTAAAATAACCCTACCATATAGAACATACAGCTTTCTGAACAGGTTCTGGGAGAGATGGTTGTGATAACTTGACTTTGATTAGTGCTTTGCCTCCTTCATTACACACACAGGACTGCTCTACAGGGCATTTAAAACCAAGCCACGCACTCTAGATCATCATGATCCTCTTTTTTTGCATTAGTATTCCTTAACATCTGTCTAAGCAACTGAGGTAGAATCCTTGCAAGAAGTTTGGAGTGACTGGTCTGGTATTTTCAGTTAGATGATTGACGCGCAATAATGTGAGCTCCATCCCTGTTATTGGTCATGCAAGAAGGCAGAATGCCAAGGCTATCCTTGACCATCCAACTCCATTCCAGAGGATTCCTTGAGGACATTTGCTCTTTATTAGACGGTTCTTGGAGCATCTATGGAAAGAGCATCGGCTTGGATGAGCAGGCCTTACAGATTTCCCCTGTGAGTGATACAAAGGTATTCTCTCAATGAAAACATTACCAGAACGTAAAACATAAAAATAATTTTTTTTTTTTAAAAGACCTGCTTTAGAACGTCTCTTGTAAAGGCTGAAATGCAATATATAACTATCCAAATGAACGTTCAAGTAAAAGAGTAAAGAAACAGAACGGGATTTTTTTTTTAAATGTACAAAAGTTTGAAGAAAAAAAAAAAAAAAGATTCATGCCACCTTGCATCATGATCTTTGCTGGACTATGCTTGGGTGACCTGAACCGCAACCACCATGGTAGTTATTTGCCAACCAGCAGAGGTGCAGGTCAACAAGACCATGCAAAATGGGTGTAAACGGAACATGAAAAAAAGAAAGATTCGACAAGACCACCACCACTTTTTACAAAGCACAAACAATTTTTAGTTCACCAGTCCAAACTCAGAAACACGAACAAATACAACTATTCTAGAGCTCAAGCAATCTCTTATAATCATCGATGTGTACAACAGTGTCTTGATTATATTTTCCTGACTGGCAGCACGTTGTACAACAGCAATCTAAAACGTTATATAAAAGGTGCTGAGAGCATTCTGTCCATCAGAGTGCTAGAGGCAGTTCTGTCTGTCTAGCCATCCTATAGAGCAATGTCACTGGACTAACTGGACACTGGACTAACTGTTGGGCTTTAGGTATAAGTAGCTAACTTAGCTCTCAATTTGTTGTATGTGGAATCTTGTTGATGGAGTTAAATGCACACACTCTCAGTGATGATGCTTTTACAGTGCTCTACTCTTTAAGATGCAGGGGTCATTTGAGAGAATGCAGAGTACTGAATTTGGATTTTGTTAGAACACTAAAGATGTGCCACTGTAGCATAGCCAAGACGTAATATTATTGCAAAAGATAATCAGCATTTGCCATGATGGTAATAAAAATATATATATTTATATACACGCATATATATATTTCAAATAAAAAAGACAGATTTCCAGCTAAACTCTGAACTCTTGGCTTGGTTAGTGTTTGCTACATACACTGTACAATGAAAATGTAATTAAGATGTGGAATAAAGACATGATTTGTCTTTATAAATATGACCGTCAACCTGGATATACAATGTTCATACATTTCTCTTTTAGTAAAATTGGGAAACCACCGGTGCAAAAACATGATTTGTGATTCACAGGCCAAGCCTTCAGGACCTTAGACACTCAACTGTCACATATTAGCACCATGGTTTGCTGATTACAAAAACAATATATATAATCAAAGAAAGAACAATGGGAATCTACAATGGAAAGTGTGATGTATTATTCCAAATAAATAACGAATAAATCTGATATAGCTGAAAGAGTGAAATATGGCAGAGGTATTGACTAATCTAGTAAAGGAAAATGGAGCCAACATTATTGTGGTAAAACCGACAGACATCGCAGAAATAATATACATCACATACCGATCTCCATGTCTAGTTATCCTTTGACATAAAAAATAAAATAAAATAACTGGTGGTGTATCACAATCAGCACGACCACAAGTAGATGCATCCTGTTTGAGGAAACACTCCCACTTTAAAGGTAGCAAACAAGTTAGTCTTTCTGGCTTGCTGCGGTAGACTCCAAGCCCACATCAAACAAGAACAAGCAAGACTTATTTAACTGGAATTCCTTGCATCGCTCCCCATGTTCTTTGTCTAACCCAGACTCATCAATAGTGGCTCAACCTACATCCCCTGCCAAGTCCATCCCATCAGACGCCCATTATCTCCCAGCTCCCAATCTAGCAAAACCTTAATTTAAGGCTCGACCAGTAATCTGGGACTCCTGTTCTATTCCCCTAGTTAAGGAATCGGCGACATCTTCGAGCTCCGCAGTTACAGTTCAGCTTGCTACTGGCGTCCTCGATGGGGAACTTGTAGTCGTACGTGAGCTCCTCGCCTCGGTAGATCTTCCTCAGTGCGAAGATGACGATGTGCTTCTGCCCCTCCACGTTGATGACTCGGGAGTAGCAGTTGGGCTCGCACGAGTGGTTGATGAAGCGCGCCGCGTTGCCGTGCATGGTGGCGTCCACCACATCAAAGTCATCAATACGGAACATGTAGCAGCCGATACCCTGGGGCGGAAAATGGTGTGACTTCAATAAAAACCCTCCGACCATTTGAATGCGACATTTGAATAAGGTCATGCGTATCAGATAGATGCAAATCAACTAGGTGAAGTTGTAAGCGATGTTAAGCGTGCGGGTTCCCTGCCTCTTGCTGGACACCTCACCTTGCCGTCATAGTACTTCTCCCTCTTGTCAGTGAGAACGGAGCGAATGACAATGCCAGCATACTCAATGACCATCTCCCCTGCATCAATGTTTCTCTTGCAGAACAGACCTCTGCCGTGGATAGCCGACCTATGGGGAGGATGGCAGAAGTGGGTTGGTTAGGTCAGTAGAAGGCTTCCACGTTTGCAGTTACACAAAACACATGGGAAAAGTCGCAGAAGTCAGCATTTGTATTTTTTATTATGATAACTGATGGGGTTTTTCCTGGTTTCTGGACCAGCAATGAATATCCTCTCTAACAATGGTATGTACCCTGCCTAGGGCCCGGAAGTAACTGGGATAGGCTCCAGTCACCCGTGACCCCTAACGGGAATAAGCGGTAGAGAATGAATGAATGAAACAATGGTATTTTATCCAGCAACAAACTGGTGAGAGTTGGTACCTGTACACGCCCACAGCCTCTTTAGAAGTCCTCTCCAAATGTCTGAAGCGCATGGCCATCGGTAGCTCCAGACTAGTGGCACGTCTGCAAGACAACAAGGACAGAGTGCAGGATTGTATGAGCAAGTGCCACCTAGTCCCAACATGCTGCACAGAGATGAAGTCCAAGCTAGTCACAGTTAAAAATAAAACATTGTGTCGCTTGTAACAGTAGAAAATGCAGAAAATGAAGTGGAACAGGGAGAAAGAGGTGAGACCTGGTGGACTTGAGAGGAACTTCATCCTCCTCTTCGTCGTACGGTCCGATGTCGGGCAGCTGTCTGTGCTGAGATGCTAGGAAGTTGAACATGTCAAAGGTGGACTTTCTGCAAAAAGGCATAACAGGATGTAGCTGTTATTTCTAGACCATCCTTTATCACTGAGGGGTAGAACACTAGAGAACTGAACTGAAATCGTAGATTCCAGCGATGTTCCGTTGAACCAAACCATGGTTGGCAAGAGCCACTGACCTGAGGTAGAGCTCGGAGCGGGCACAACCGCTAGGGTTGACTGGCAGGTCCTCCTCCTGGGTGATCTGCTTGTGGAAGCGGAAGGTGTGACGCAGGCAGCGCCGAGCTCCCTGGAGCTGCTCCACTAGGAAGACCACAGCATCATGGACCAGGCCCAGCATACGGCCCCCGGTCATCCCAGAGAAGGACAGTTGTCTCAGCTTGGCCTGTGCCCGTGCCTCCTGGACCCCATCTATCACCGCCCTCCATGCCACTGTATGTGCGTGTGTGTAGGGAGGAGCGGTGAATACAGGTAGAGGATAGGGATGGAAGTGTTTTCAAAAGATAAAAAAGTGTGAGTTGGGAGGAATGGGGAGGGATTAAAGCATGACATCAACCAACACCAATACCTTTTGGTGAATTTGGCAATCAAGTCATCTTTCATGGAAAATTCTAATGATTTCAAAAACATTAGTTCATGGTTTCCACTGCTGATCTCTTCCCGCCCTGAACCTCACCCTCGATGTTGTCTGCTTCCACATTGAAGCCATCATCACTGGTGATCTGGAAGAGCAGGTGGGGCTGGTCCCTGGAGTTAGGGTTTGGGCTATCTTCCTCGTCCGAGGGTGGCAAGTCATCATCTGAGCATGAAACGGCACCTGACAGAAAGCCCAGAGACCACAGATGGAACTCTCTACTTCACTCACACACACGCAACCTGAGTGTGTTTCCTTCCTAAATAACTGCTAAGACCGTTGCTAAGAGAGGTGTCAAAATACCCGAGTATTTGTTCCAATCAGTCAGGGCATTCCGACCCACTGCATCCCATGTTTGTGGTTTTCCAAGTTCACTTCCAACTCGAGATAGGGAGATGCGATCCCAAGGCCCAGGCCTGGAAGATGTAGCAACACCCCATTAATCAAATTATTATTTAAATCTGAAAGACTGACAGACTGGCAAGATCTATTAAGAATGTGATGTGATGACGGGAAATACATTAAAATTGTGGTTTGCTAAGTGGTTTGTACACCTTTATCTATCACAAACTGGTTGGGCCACACAGAAAATTTTATGTTCTATTCTTAAAATTCTGTCATTGCAACTGCAAATGTGAGTTATGACTCAACAGGACGTTGAGAAAAATGGCACTTTGTACTTTTAAAAAGGGACATCCGAGTCACCTTTGTCAGGTAATATTATATTTCAATAGCTCACCTAGAGCTTTCAGAGTCGCTGAGATGCTCTTCTTTCAGCTCATCTAAATCCAATATTCCTTTCACTGTTGGGGCTTTTATGCGAACCCCTCCTGCTCGGCTTGCCACGGTGAAGCTTGCCTTCTGGAGGTCCTCCTGTCCACTACAGGGCTCTGGCTCCAGAAAGTCAGTTTTTGACTTTTTAGGGACGATACGATCTGAGAGACAGGACACCCTCTTCATGCGAACATGGGAGCGAGGGCATGGTTTTGGAGTTGGCGATGAGGCTGAGGGCTCAGGTTCGACAAAAAGGCCAGTGGGAAGGATGGAGGATGGGCTTAGGATTCGAGGCCCAATGCGTTTGGGGGTGTAGTTGCTGGCCATAGCTTGGTTGATGATGGCTTGGGCGCTCTCAGCCGGAGTCATGGGCGAATCCAGCTCTGGGGCCTTTGTCAACTTCGATCTCTTTGAAGTTGACTGTTCCTTCTTTTTCCTGGGTTTCTTAACTCCAGGTAAGGAGCCATCTGCAGACACTTTCACGCTTTTCCTCACCTTCTTGAACTTCGTTGGTGTGTCCACGGCATTACTGTTGTGGCTGAGAAGTTGAGTGATGGTGGCTGGACTTTGAACCATTGGTGTTACCATCCGAGAGAGATTGGGGGTCAAGGGTCCCCCCGAAGCTGGGGTGGTCATGGTACCAGCTGCTGCCAGTGTGGCTGAAAGGGCATTGCTTTGGAGAAGACTGGCTATCTGCGTGACACAGTTGTAGGAGGGTGAGCTAGTAGTGGGCAGCTGGAAAGTGTTGCTTTCCGGGTTCTTTACAAAGATCTGACCCAGGCGGTTCACCAGCAAAACATGAGGTGTGGGATCAACATTGGGACCCCCTACCTCTTTCACGGTCAAGATGGCATGACCAGGAAGAGCCTGCGGAAGCATGGGCTGTTGGGGCTCCATAGCTGGTCTTGGGGTGGAGAAGTTGATGGAGATGGTGTGTCCTGTGGTGGCTTCCTTCTGCAAAGATGAGGAACTGTATCCATTGATCATGACCGGGGCTATCGGGGGCTGAAGCGAAGGGATCATGGGCTGACACAAGGTGGACAAGCTGTCGGAGAAGGAGGATATGGAGGGAGAGGTTGTCACTATAGTGATCCCTGGGCAGGTGAGGGTCTGGGATTGAGCAGAGAACATAGGCACTGAGACAGATCCGTAAGATCCCACAGGGAGATTGGTGGAAGTTGCAGACAACAGCGGATCAGACTGAGGAGCATTCAAGGGCATCGGTGGAATGCCTCTAACTTGAATGTGTTTCGTCGCATCTGACAATTTGGTGCAAAACCTGTCCATGGACGGCAAGACTCTGGCGCCTTGAGTGGGTGTCACAGTCTGCAGAGAAAGGCTAGCGAGAGGTGCCTGGGCAACACCAGACAAAGTGGACACTGAGGAACTCAAGTGATCGGAAGGGGCTTGACTGGGGTTGGTGGACATCAAAGACGAAGGCTGAAGGAGATCCAGCAGAGATCCCTGACTACTGTTCGTTGGTTCTGCCAATGAGGGGTCTACTATGTGGTTCATGAAGATGGCAGATCCATCAATGGGCGACACCAAATGGCCGCTGTCTAAATCTAAGCAGGGGTCTTTAGGGACTTGATGAGCCTCCTGGTGGATATCTACTGGAGTGCCCTCCTGAACAGGGACCAACTCAGTGAAACAGGCACTGGGGGAAGGAGGATCACACTTTTCCAAGACAAGAGGTTCTCCAGACGGCAAGTCTAAACCCACATCCTGGAATACATCCTCTGGGTAGGTAGTCAGAGGCTGTTTGGTTCTGACAAACTCGGACAGAGCTCCTGGAAGGGGCACAGTTACCACTGTTTCCAGTGGAACCATCTGGGCTTTTACAGGGGGGCCAGATTGCTGTGGCTCTTGTGGAGCTGTGGGATCGTTCAACTGCAAGGAAATTTGAGATGCTCTGTCAGTGGCTCTAGTCAGTCGATCCTGGGACAAACTTTGAGGGGTAGGCTGAGTGGACGATACGGCAGCTCCGGAGAAGGCAAGCGTGTTAAGGGATGGAGCATCCGAGGCAGGACTTCCAGAGTCTGCACTCAACCCATTCCTTGTCATTTCTAATCTAGGTGGCAAGTCTTGATTTTGGGCAGGGTTTGGAGCTTGACTAGCATTCTTCAGTTTCTTAGCCTCATCACTGGTGGTCAGACTGGCATCGCTCTCTGTCCCATCGTCTACACCATCCAACTGGGGGATGTGCCTGGAAGAGGGGGAAGTGGGGGCCTGGGTTTGGTCCCTAGGGACAGGACGTGAGACTACAGTGCGGGAGAAGTCAAAGTAGTGCTCCATGTCTTCGTCAGAGGAACTGTTATCCCAGCCTTGCCTGGCCACAGCTGCTGCCCGCTGAAGGGATGCGACACGCGGCTTTTTCCTGCGTACATCCAGTGTCCGGCCCCAGAACTCCTCCTGGTTTTCATCTCCTTCAACCACTATCTGGCCTCCACAGTTCATGGCCACTCCCTCGTTTAATAACGTCTCCTCTATCTCCAGCTCTGTCTTCATCTCAGACCCCATTGCTATCTCTGTGTGCGAATGGAACGGAGGGTAGGAGAATTCTCCTTTCTGCTGGCTTGCTGAGTCTCTAAGAGGAGAAGTACCATTTGCTGCAGAGACCTCCTCGGGTTCTGGGGAAGCAAGGAAGTTGTGAGGTACCTCCACTGAGTCTGCTTGACTCAGGTCAAAGGTCAGCCGGGGGCGCGGGGAGTGCTGAGGACTTGGAGAAAGGGACAGGCTGGAGGAAGGGAAGTTGCCCACGCCTTCTTGCCATGGTGACTGGGGAAATAGTCCTGAGGTAGAGTGGCTCATCATATTCCCTGGGCATCGGCCAGAGGAAGCACCACGACCTCCGACAGGGCGGGCTGAAGATGAGGTCAGCATGTTGTCAGTAACACTGAGGGGGAACAGTGGGGAGGTGGGCTGGGACTTCCCAGCGCGGTGGGGGATTGGTCCGGTGGGGGAGCAAAGGTGGGGGGGGGACACATGGCTGCGGGGGCCGGTGGATTGGGTGTGGGAGTGGGGACTGTGGCGCCGCGGTCTGTTTCGGTCGAGTCGAGTTTCTTCCAAGTCACTGATTGTTAGTATATGGTGGGGTTTGGATTTGGCAGCTAAATTTAAAAAGAAGAAAATAAGTAGGCTGTTAAACTTGTAGATGCAAGTCCAGTTTATGCAAAGACTTCATTATTATCACAGATTACAAAAAGTAAAGGCTGTTTAAGCAAGAACCTGGGGAGGGTAAAGGCCGGAACATTCCCCCAGCTGGCCTTCTTGGCTGGGGATAGCTAGGTATCTTTGGCCTTGCCCCTTGTTCTGGTTTAGAAAAGAGTGCTGAGTTGCTGGGCGCTGAGTCTTGTTGGGACTGAGACTGGGCAATGTTAACCTCCAGGGAGTCATATTCTGAAAAAATGAATATAGAATGTTGGCGTGTGAAACATCAACCATCATAACGCTTTTGCAAGGGCTGTTTTCTCCATGCTCTACACATTTTACAATACAAAACAAACCTGACTGAGGACAGGGGCTGTGGGCAGTTGTGTGGTTTTCTCCCTGGTCAGGCATTTCCTCCACAGGTTTCTCAGGGACCGGTGGTCGGACTTCCCGAATAGTGCAAGTGTACTTGCAGCGCCGCTGTGGGTTAACTGTGCTCCAGTACCAGCGTGAACACCTGGGAGAAAAGAACAAAACTGGTCAATTTACGCCTACGGCGATTAAGTGTATAAATGTAAACATTAGTTGACACTTACTGGTAACCAACAGGGAACAGTTTTCCATGGCTAGCAGACAGCTCTGTCAACAAACCCAGGTTTTCAATCTGTAAAGAGCCTGAATGTAGGAAAAATAGAATTTAAAAAGAAACTAAACTAAATCGGCAACAATTTGTGTCAGTTTGTGTCCACATATAAGTTATATCTCAAGACTGAGTAGGTAAGACACTAACCAATCATCAAGTTGATGGAATCTGGCTCAAGTCCTGTCAAGAACTTCCTGCGGAGACTTATTCCCTCAAAGTCCACATAAACCCTGCGGTTCACTTCAAAGGCCTGACCAGAGATCATCTTGTGGGAGCGACAAAAACATTGGCACCCATCAGCTTGGGGGGTTGGGGAAGAAAAAAAGAAAAAAACATAAAAGCTAAAATGATCCTAGTATTTACCTTGCCACTGATGAGGTTTCTGTGTTTGTAGCAGTAGACCTTCTTGTCATCCTGGAACACACAGTGCCGGGAACGTGCGCACATGAAGTGGTAGTTGCTCTGACAAGATGTAAGGCAGCAGCCCACGGTGGCACCTGTCTGATTGCAGCGTTCACATCGCTGAAAGGGAACCAGACACACCACAAGTGGAGTCAGGGGAAATCCAACAGGCTTGAACCCCGACCGTACGGCTGACCAGATCAAATCGAAACGGTTAATGTGACTGACCATGAATCGTCCCCGCGCCACCGCACTATGAACGTGCAGAAGAGAGCCGTTGTCTTCCTCAAAGACCTCAGCTGACCACATAGAACAGTTGACATGGGCCCACTCATTCTGGCCCAGGTACAGCAGCCTGCCTGCCTCCTAAGTTTGAGACAATGGAGAAGCCAAGTCACACCAGAGGATACAAGATAGCCAAACAGTAAATACAGTGAGGTCAATAAGTATTTGATCACCCTGTGATTTTGCAAGTTCTCCCACTTATAAAACATGGAGGGGTCATCGTAGGTACATTTCCACTTTGAGAGGCAGAATCTAAAATAAGAAAATCCAGAAATCATATTGTATGATTTTTTTCCCATTTTATTTGTATATCACTATGTCAAATAATTATTTGATTACTTGAGATTTTTAATATTTGGTACAGAAGCCTTTGTTAACAATTACAGTTCCTGTAGTTCTTCACTAGGTTTGCACCCACTGCAGCAGGGATTTTGGCCCACTCTTCTCTAGATCTGTCAGAGTTCGGGGCTGTTGTGAGCAACACAGAGATTCAGGTCCTTCCAAAGACTTGTTATTGGATTTAGGTCTGGAGACTGGCTAGGCCACTCCAGAACCTTGAAATGCTTTTTATGGAGCCACTTTTCCTGGCTGTGTGCTTCGGGTTGTCATGTTGGAGGACCCAGCCACGACCCATCTTCAACGCTCTGACTGAGGGAAGGAGGTTTTTACCCAATATCTCACAATACAGGGCCCTGTTCATCCTCGATTACGTATTACGATACAGTGCAGTAGTTCTGTCCCCTGTGCAGAAAAACACCCCAAGAGCATGATGCTACCACCCCCATGCTTCACTGTAGGTATGGTGTTCTCGGGATGATACTCCTGGGCTGATTCTTCACCTTCTTTAGCATCACTGATACCCCATGAGGAGAGATCTTGCGTGGGGTCCCAGTCTGAGGGACATTGACAGGCATCATTAGCCTCTTCCATTTTCTGACAATTGCTCCAACAGTTGTTTTTTGCTGCTTAGCAATTGCCTTGTAGCGCTGTTCAAACGTGAATGTGCATATTAACAATATCTCAAGAAAGACCGCCTCAAAATTCATCAATGTTCATGTCCCGTGCTAGCGCTGTTGCCTTCATTCGAATAGTGACTGTAGACGCTTCTACTTGCTGCTCTCTGTTCAACAGACTTTTGACTGATTGTGGGGTGCACAGGTGCCTTTATGAAAGCTAAAAACCTTAAAAAGGTGGAACTAATTTAGAATCATGAGCAGAGTGGGTTTGGACTATTTAAAAGCAGAACATCAGGCCTGCGGGTCAGAAATCTGATAAGCAAGTGGTCAAACTACAAATACCGTATTTTTGCACTATAGGGCGCACTAGATTATAAGGCGCACTGTCAATGAATGGTCTATTTTCAATCTTTTTTCAGATATAAAGCGCACCGGACTATAAGGCGTCAGATTAGTCAGTCGATCAAATTTTATGGTGAAGCACAGTATGCATTACTCCGCGACGCTCCTGGCTACGGTAGCCGTAATGCTGCAAGGGGTGCGGCTTTGTAGTTTACCAAAGTCGTACTAAAACATTTTGATTTAGCGCCGTGAGCTTAGAGGTCTGTAAGCAAAACCAGAATTAATCCATATATACGGCGCTTCGGATTATAAGGCACACTGTCGTTTTTTGAGAAAATTAAAGGCTTTTAAGTGCGCCCTATAGTGCAAAAAATACAGTAATCCTTATTTGACACAGTAATATACAAATAAAAAAATTTACAACGTGATTTCTGGATTTTTTTGGGGGGGATTCTGTCTCAAAGTGAAAAGGCACCTACGATGAAATGGTTCTACCCCTCCATGTTTTATAAGTAAGAGAACCTTAATAACAGGGTGATAAAATACTTATTGACCTCCCTGTATCTTGCTCACCATGAGGCCTTTACTTAAGTGTCTTGAAAAAGCTTTGTGAATGGATGACTCTAACACTGATTTAGGCTGTGATAAGTCGGATCAAACAAGCTGTTCCAGAATGCAGCACAATTTACATGATGACATCATACTTACATTGGGCTTAGCATCTCCATACTTCTGACACAAAGAGCACTGTCTTTCATCGTCCTTGGACCAACCAGTGTCAAGGTCAGCCTTGGATAGCCGTCCTCTTTTCCCTTTGAATTTGAGCCTGAAGGCCTTGCTGGTTCTGAAGTGGCCTCTGCTGGCTGAGTCGCTGGTTAGAGGACTGGCGAGTGGACCGACTTCCTGCTTGACCTCCAATGGGCACACGTTGTCCCCTTGCAGGGTCCCCAAGGGGGGCCAGGATCTCAGCTCTTCCTTCTTGCAGCACTGAGCATAGACGTGCTCTTTGGTGGGGGGCTCAACAGCGTGGGGAAGCATTCCACTGAGGACGTCAGGCACGGAAAGAATGAAAGAATATGGAGGAAACAGGAAATGTTTTCAAACATTCTGCTTGTTAAAAGATCGTCAGTTGCACACGTTGAAGGTCTGCCTATAAATTCTAATGCACAGACTTATACTCAATACGTGTTTGTATTAGATATCGCTTTAGCGCTCTACTCATTGTTATTACACACCGCACTATAAACAGCTGCATGTCACTGAGTGTACTTCTACGCTTATTACTTTATTTTCTTAAAACTGAGTACACCACCCTACACTGCTAACTGCTGCCACTAACGCTCCAAGGCCTGCTTCTCAAAGCACGATGGAGGAAGCCTGCGTGTGTATGTGTGTGTGTGTGTGTGTGTGTGTGTGTGTGTGTGTGTATGAGAGTGGTTCTGTGCTCCCAGCCAACACACAGAAAAGGAGGGAAAACATTTTTAACTCAATGACAACAACAAACAAGCACAAATTTGCAATGACTGTGACCAAGTATGCAAAATTGCGGGCCGAGCTGGTTTTAGCTGCTACTCATACATCAAATACTTGAAACCAGATTGAACAAGGTGATTCAGGCCAAGGAAGACTTAACAACTGGAACTGAATCAACAAAATTAGTTCAACTAAACAAAACATTGAATTGTGAAGATAAAACAATTATTACTCACTTGGGAAGGTCTTTGGTACGTGGGTCCCACACTTTGGGATCCTGACTGTTGAACCAGTTGAACACCTCTTCCAGTAGCTGAAAGTTGAGATCATGGTAGCGATGGAGTAAAACGGAGATATCACAATGGTGATGTCACAAAACTACATGCCCACAGATTTTATTGAGTTTTGCCAATGTTGCCAATCAATCTCTCCAACAACACTAAACAACCACACATCATTTTTAACCAAATATGCAATACACAAACAACATGATGACAACCTATAAAATAAAACAATCATAGGAGCGAAATATTTGGTGAATATATTAGGAACATGTGTGGTGGCACGGCTGTAGTGGTGCTAATAGCTAAGGGTGTGCTACAGCTGTGTAAAGTAAACTATCTTCTAGCCCCATTAGCCATTGGTGGTTACCGTTTTACCTTTAAGTAGTACGAGCGGGCCAGGGCAGTGGGCCTCTCCTCTTCTGGTAGCCCCTCCTCCAGCTCCAGCCTCTTCCTCACCACCTGGACCACGTCCTCGTGAAAAGATTTCTAAAAGATAACCACAGGCAAGACAGAAGGTAAGCTCAGCAACAAGACGAGTGTCTTCTGGGGGAGAATTGGTTTGTAATAAAAATAATTACAAAAGTTAACAAAACGGAGATGCCGCCACAACTCTCAACTGATGAAAAAAACAATTAATTTGCAATTAGACACTACATTTTAAGCACACTTGACTAGCTTAGCTACAGTGCTGGAACATTTGCAATGGAAATACACTTGCTATAACCCTTGCTTATTTTAATAGTTTGATTGTGGGGGTTATTCAATTCCTTTGTTTTGAAGCAGGGTTTATATAACTTGAGTTGGCATGCTATTGTGGCTGGTTGTGTTACAGCAGTGGTAGAATCTTTTTGAATTGTTTCTCTTAACTGCAGTATGTTGTGAAGAAGATGGTAAACAGTATTGATTATCAGTCACGCATGTTTTCACACACTAACCAGGGTGGTGTAGAGGCCTCGGTCAAACTTCTTGCCCACAGCCTGGAGGTCACAAGCTGGCTGTCCCTCCACTCTACTCTCAGGGTCTACTGTGGTCTCACACTGAGGGCCACACAAACAGAGTGAGGGGGGGAGCACATCTCACCAGCACAGCACTAAAGCGACCAGCCGTCAAGCGAAAATTTAAATTAGAAGTTGAGGTCCTGCAAAAGTGTTGTACCTGTGCACAGGTGACTAGGTGTTGAGTGAGGGTGGAGGAGAGGAGGCAGGCCAGCACCTTCTCCACCCCTGCCCTGAGCTCAATGTAGAGAAGCTCTCTCCAGGCGCTAGGCTGGGATTGGCTGCACGGCCGACAGGAGTACACCACACTCTCTGGTAGGCTGGACAGGATCTCATACAGGTCATCTGATGTGATGGAGAAGTGGAGCAATGCATCAGAAGAGTAACGCACGCTGATTCACCGCAGAACAGACAGAAATATATCACTGTTTAGAAACTTCTATGACTCAGCAAAGGTCAAGTCTTTCCGTGAAGGCTACAAACACCATACAGTCACACACTTTATCACCTGGTGGCAATTGCTGTGACTTTATGTCTGACCATACACCAACTTGATGAGTAAATAGAATATTTGTTGTTTTCCTTTTTACTTTACTCTTAAAGGAGAAGGACCCTCAAAGAAACAAATATTAATCATTCTGTCAGGGGTTTTCCTTTTTTTGCAACTGTGTTGGTGTGGAAACAACCACAAACTCCTACCCGCACACCGTCATTACCTGTGAGGTCCTCGCACTTAGCATGGACCCAATGGTTACACGAGCCACACTGCATCATCTGGCTGTCGTAGTCATTGTCTTCATAGCATTTGAAGCAGATCGGGCAGTAGTTTCCTTGAGAGGTAGCAAGTTGGAGACAGGATGAGAGAGCGAGAGACAACGTAGACGTTAAGAGTCAGACATTAGTTTTTTATCTTAAGAAAAGTAGGGGAAAAGGCAGCCAGGATCTGGAAAAAAGGAAAAAGCATCCTGGTGGGTTATCCTCCTACCCTGTTCATGAAGCCGTGTGCAGTCTGAACACAGTCCTTTATCGTGGTCCCACTCTGTGTCCCAGCTCTTCCCTGGAGTCACCCCACAGCTCTTGCATCTGATGCAAGTCATGCACACCTGTAAACATGACCGCGGGGAACACAGAAACATCAGCCAACCATGTCACATAGACCATGGCCACCATGCTACAAAAACATGTTTTTTTGTTGTTGTGTGGACTGAATTCATGTTTTGGGGGGGGAAGTAGTGACAGTGTGAGTCGAAGAGAGGAAAAGGGGAGAGAGGGAGAGAGGGGAGAGAGGGGAGAGACCACTTTGGGATAAGAGAGTCTTCTGATTATGGACTTACCCAAGCCTTTCTCTTTTTGTTGACTTTGGGGTAGTTCGGCCCCAGACAGGCAGGGTGATACGAATTCTGACATCTTTCACACTCCAACAGAGGCTGATGGGAACCAGAGTGAGAAAGCAATCCCAAGTCTTCAACAACAGACTTCATTTAAAAAAAAACTATCTTCTCCCTGGCTGGTTGCAAAACACCCATACAAGCAAAACAACAAACAGCGACATGGACACAGTATCTTACCTTTGACTGCTTGTTTTTCTTGCCGCACACGTGGCAAAACCTGCAACGGCGACAGCACCAGTTCTCCTTGTGCTCCTCAGAGGGGCGGTCAGACAGATCCAGGCAAAACCTGTGGAAGGGCTCACAGCACACTTGACAGTACAGCATCTGTAAAGAAGAAAAGTATTTTAATTGCAACTCCACAGTGAAACCAGATACATCACAATGGATGTGTCCAAATCGGCATGCAGGAGGTACATTACCTCGTGTTGCCCCTTGCTGGCACACAGCAGGCAGACGTGGGGGGGCATGAGCGGCACGGATGTCAGGATACTCAGGCCTCCCATTGTCCACACGTTTTCCAGTGTGCAATCCTCCTGCAATGGAAACGACACAAGCATCCATCTGCTGTGAAATCGCACCCAAACCCCCACATGTTCATTAGCTTTCTCTGAAGGCTTGAGGCCACAGACGGCTTTTGTTCAGAATCAGAATTACTTTATTGATCCCCGAGGGGAAACTCTGTAGTAACCACGGCTCACAGTCTGGTCAATGCACAGGGGATAAGGGTGTACGGGTAAAATGTTTGAATAGTGCACACAGGGATAAAGAAATAGGGGATCAAATGAAACACATGCACACAGGGGGTAAAAGGCTTGGATACAGTAGGATACAGTATGTACAGATCAGGAGATTGAATAAGATAAAATAAAGAGTGTGGTAGAAATCCTGATGTATAATATACACAAGTATGTGTATTTATGGTACAGGATATACAAATGTACACAGACTGCATACGTTGCAGAGATGCAGTGATCAATGTCCAGTCAAAGGACTTGGGGTCAATCAGACTGATCTTAAACGTTGTAATGTATAATTTACACAAATATACATCCAGTATGGGTTTTTATGTTACAGGATATACAACTGACCATGGGCTGCATACATTGTAGAGATGCAGTGTTGAATGTCCAGTGGCTCAGGGTCATACAGACTAACATTGGCATGAGGAATTAAAAGGTTTGATGACCACAGGCAGAAATGACTTCCTGTGACACACTGTGGTGCTCTTTGGGAGGATGAATCTTCCACTGAACGTACTCCTTTGCCTGACCAGCACGTTGTGGAGTGGATGGGAGGTACTGTCCAGGATGGCATGTGGTTTGGCCAGCATCCTCCTCTCTGGCACCACCACCAGAGAGTCCAGCTCCACTCCCACAATGTCACTGGCCTTACGGATCAGTTTGTTGAGTTAGTTGGCGTCCGCCAACCTGAGGATAGCACTAGCCACCACACACTCAAAAAACATCTGCAACATTGTCCGGCAGACGTTGAAGGACCTTAGCCTCCTCAGGAAGTAGAGGCGGCTCTGGCCCTTCTCATACGAAGGCTTGAGTGTTCTTCGCCCCGTCCAGTTTATTGTCTAAGTGAACACCAAGTAATCCTCTACGGCAGGGGTATTCAACTAAAAGTTGAAGAGGTCCCGTTTGAGAAAATGACATGAAGCGAAGGTCCGGAAAATCATAATGTCTAACTTAGTGTGATATGTATTTAAGTGGCCTAGTACTTTTATGAATATCTGCATCTAATCAATACCTGTCTTGTAAATAAAATGATTTCGGTAGATTTCAAAACTTTCTGACAATATTTATTGTCGTGTAACACAGAACTAAACTTAGTAAATAAAAGAATGTGCACATTAAAATAAAGTGCTTGAATTTAAAAAAATTTGCATACTCTGTTGGTTCTTAATTGAACCAATTCAGATAAGATATATCAACATATCTTAACCATTAAACTATTTAACTTAACAATCTTCCCCGCTTATATTCAACTCCCCCACTTTTTTGCTCAGTGACATAATTGAGCTCTAGCTTGTCTTGCCAGGATTTAAAACTTGGGCTTAAATGGAGTCAGGGCCATTCTCATGCACATGTGGAGGTGCTCAATGTTGAGCCTGGAACGATATTTTGTTTTGATTATGTTCATTGTGGAGGATGCTGCCTTACAGCTGTATGTGGAGCCTAACATGGTCAAGAGGTATAGGGCTACTTTCCTCAGACCTGGGAAAGCTGTCTCAGGGACCATTTGGAGCCAGAAAGTAGAAGGGTCTTTCAGGACTACATCTGCTTGGAGATCAATTAATTGAATTTGGAGAAGCCTAACATTTACCCATTTAAAAGTAGTATGAACAGAAAGGAGTCAGTGCATTCTGAATTAAATGCCCTACTTTAGCTGTCCACTTTTCTTTTTTTGAGAGCCATTTTCCTCATGTCTCTCCCTTTCTCTGTCTCACTCCTCCGTGTCTCTCTCTGTCTCTGTCTCACTCGTCCGTGTCTCTCCCGTGGTTTATGTTCATTTTCTTTCTATCGTCTTTTCGTGTCTCGCCGATAACTTTTATCTAACTGCGCGGCATCTTCTCAATGTTTACCGCCTGGAATACACAGTTTTGACTGGCTGAGTGTGATTGGCCTGTGCGTTTTCCCATCCACAAACCGACTACCGTAAAGACGATAAAAGCTGCGCCAGTTGAAATAGAAGCGCTCCAATCTATTTTAAATCGTAACCCTCAGTTTGGGCTGTAGGTCTGGGTCCGTATGAGACAGCTTCTGGGTCCGGACCCGGACCGTGGTCCGCCAGTTAGTGACCTCTGCTCTACAGTGTCCACAATAACCGCCTGAATGGAAACAGGGGTCACTGGTGCCTTGGTCCTTCTCGGGTCTATGACCAGCTCCTTCCACTTCGCGGCATTGAGCTGCAGATGGTTCTGCTCACACCATGAGACAAAGTTCCCCACCACAGTGCTGTACTCGGTCGGTCTGAAGGTGGCAGGACTCTGTGTGGTAGCTGAAATCCGTGGTGTAGATGGTGAAGAGGAAGGGGGGGAGGGGGGACGGTTCCCTGGGGGGCCCCAGTGTTGCTGGCTACGCTGTCCGACACACAGTGCTGCAGGCGCACATGCTGTGGCCTGCCAGTCAAGTAGTCAACAATCCAGGACACGAGGGGGGCATCCACCTGCATTGCTGCCAGCTTCTCACCCAGCAAGGCTGGCCGGATGGTGTTGAACAAGATCCTCACCGTGCTTGCCGGTTTGTCTAGGTGAGTGTAGCAGTGGTTCAGCAGGAAGATGATGGCGTCCTCAACTCCCAGCCGGGGCTGGTAGGGGGTCCAGGAAGGGTCCAACCATGGGCCGCAGCTATTCCATCACCACTCTCTCCAGGGTCTTTGGAGCCACTGGGACACTTCGTCTTCGGCACAGGGACGAGGCAAGATGTTTTCCACAGAACAGGGCCCTCTGGGGACTCAGGCTCAGGTTGAAAATATACTGTAGAACCCTAGTGTGCTAAGAACACAGGTTCTTAGCACACTAGGGCTGACTTCGTCAGGGCTTCGTCACCTGGTCCGCAGTCAGGCACCCAGCAGAGGTTAAATCTATTAAAGAACAAATCTATTAAAGAACAGGTTCAGTTTGTTGGCCCTGTCCAGGCCGTCGTCGTCGGTCTGAAACCAGTTATCCTATTATAATCAATGCCCTCGGTAGCTTGGTCAAGTTGCGCAAGTTGCACGCCGATGTCTGGTTTGCAGAAGGTGGGATGTAGACAGCCACAACAATGGCGTGTGAGAATTCACGTGGCAGATAATATGGCCGGAGTCCCACAGCTAACAGTTCGATGTCCGGGCTACAGACACTCTGCTTGATGGCAACGTGACTGAGATGACACCATCTGTTATTAACCAGAACAGCAATTCTGCCGCCTTTCCGCTTACCGCTTCCGACGTGATCCCTGTCAACCCGAACAATCTGAAAACTATCGATGAAGGCATTATAGTCCGGGATGTCCCAGTGTAGCAATGTCTCCGTGAAGCACAACAGGCTACACTCTCGGAACTCCATCTGACTGCGGGCTAATGCTGCTATCTTGTCCATCTTAATTGCCAGCAATCTCACGTTGCCCATAGCAAGGAAAGGCAGACACGTCTTAAATCCATCCATCCATCCATTTTCTACCGCTTATCCGGCGCCAGGTCGTGGGGGCAGCAGTCTGAGTAGGGAGGCCCAGACTTCCCTCACCGCACACACCTCCTCCAGCTCCTCCAGGGGGATCCTGAAGTGTTCCCAGGCCAGTCGAGAGACATAGTCCCTCCAGCGTGTCCTAGGTCTTCCCCGGGGCATCGAAAACAGATGTCTGAGCCACCTCAGCTGGCTCCTCTCGACGTGGAAGAGCAGCAGTTCTACTCCAAGCTCCTCCCATGTGACCAAACTCCTCACCCTATCTCTAAGGGAGCGCCCAGCCAATCTGCGGAGGAAACTCATTTCAACCTCTTTTATTCGCGATCTTGTCCTTTCGGTCATTACCCAAAGCTCATGACCATAGGTGAGAGTAGGAATGTAGATTGACCGGTAAATCGAGAGCTTTGCCTTGCGGCTCAACTCCTTCTTCCCCACGACAGTCCGGTACAGAAACTGCATCACTGCAGATGCTGCACAGATCCACCTGTCAATCTCACGTTCTGTCCTTCCATCACTAGTGAACAAGACCCCGAGATACTTGAACTCCTCCACTTGAGGCAAAAGCTCCCCACCCACACAGAGGGGCAAACCCCCTTTTTCCGGTCGAGTACTATGGCCTCGGACTTTGAGGTGCTGATTCTCATCCCAGCCACTTCACACTCGGCAGCAAACCGCTCCAGAGCATGCTGGAGGCTCCGGCTCGAAGAAGCAAGCAGGACAACATCATCCGCAAACAGCAGAGATGTGATCCCGTGCTACCCGAACTGAACACACGGGCCGCGGTCAACTGTTTCGGGTGTTCCACAAGCCAAAAAGGCTGGATAGGACTCCATCTTCAGTTTGACGGCATCCCTTACTTCCGGTGTCCACCACCGGGTTCTGGGATTGCCGCCGCGACCAGCAACACATCTTAAGTCGCTTTGGTCTGCTCCCCTCTCTCTTCCCTCACCACTTCGTTCCACCTCTGCATCCTGTGTCCGGTGTGTTCTCCTCCAGATCTCAGTGGGGATATTGGCAGCTCTGGGCACCATGCTGGTCGGCATGAATGCGGTCAGCTATTTCTTGGTCGAAACAATGCGGTCCAACAGCTGATCCACAGCGACACAGCAAAGAGAACCACCAAAACTCTTTCTGCCCTCATTTTCCAAGAGAGCCCAGTTAAAGTAGAATAAACATACAAAAGTTATGCAGTTAAAAACAGAAAGGAATTTTAAAAAAATAAAAGAAATGGGACGACGGGGACGGAGTCGAAGCAACAGGCAGGCTGCGTGTTCACGCATGCGCACAATCTATCTGTTAACAATGGGTTGAAGATAAAGGGCTGAATGAAACTAGGCAACACTGACCTCAAGTGGTCACCTTCCGTAATACAGAACCTAAACAAAACCAAGCAGCACAAAAGACTGGCCAACTGATTTGACTAAACCAACAATCATTGAATGAGTTTAAGTATAGAACAGTCGCAATATAGTTATAAGCATAGAGGTGTTCCCAGAATTAAAAACCGTAATTGGCAAGAGAAATAACCACACCTTGAAATCAACTCGGATCTTGTGTGATGGCTCAGATGGTTCTCGGTCCCTCTGATCAAATCCATTGGCAAGGGCAGCCAGGACGCTGGGAGGAGTCTGCTCCAAAGGATTCTGGGAAATACACATGGTGTATGAGGCCACATCACTGGGTCCACCTAAGGTGCCAGTTTGACTGAAGTGTCAGTGAGAGAATCAACAAAGAACAAGAAGAGGACCTGATGGACGAGGACAGTGAGCTGTCAATGAGGTCACTCACCTTCTCGACTTTGCGTCGTCCTGGTGGGACTCTGTGGGATCCAGACCTGCGGTGTCTCACTCCCTCATCGGAAATGTCGCCCAAGAAGCCATCCAGGGAGACAAAGTCTTTTTTGGAGAGGGAGTATATTTATTTGTCAAACTCAAAAGAAAATATACATTCATGTCTCTCTATAGCTATATTTGAAACTATATTTCAACTATGATTTTGAGAATGAGCTCTTTAATCTACCTTGACTGAACCGTGGGCCAAGGCCTCTCCTTCTGCCAGGAGAAGTGGCATTAGACACGGCCCGGACTTCCAGGTCCGAGTCGTAGTCAAGCAGGTCGAAGTACGAGCGCGGCTTCACACAGCGTTTGGGCTGCTTCCGAACGGATGAACTCTGGCCGTCTACATGGAGACCCGACAGGGACCCCTCCATTCCATCCCCTTCCTCATTACTAGAGTGACCCCCACTGGCAGACAGCCGTCTGCGTTTAGAAGGGCCTGAGGGGAGAGAGGGGCAAATGTTTTCCATCATTGTGCGCTTAAGTCGACAACATGGATAAAAAGGAGGAACATGTGCTCTACCTTTGAGGAACTTTCCACTCAGACGGCGAGCCTTTCTCTCCTCAATCTGATCACATCGTTTGAAGCTTGGGTGGGAGAGATTATTTAGATTTGTTTTAAGGAACATCAATTGTTGAGGTGTGTCCTGAAAAACTGGGTCAGACAAACAAGTAAAAAACTTACACACAACACTGCCGTTTGGTATTTGGACCACCGAATTTAGGTTTGTCGAGGCAGTTCATGCACTTTCCACAGTCATCCTCATGGTTACAGCCCTTGCACACGCCGCATCGCCGAGAGCGATAGCCAAATGGACCAAGGCCCTTCCGTTTGGCAAAACCAGAGGATTTTCGGACCTTGGTGACCTTCTGGTCTGAGTGGAGAGGGCTATCTCGCCCTGAGGGTGACCCACCTCCTAACAATAAACAGGAATTACAATGTATAAGGAACATGTTCAATTATCTTTGATTGTCATCTACTGAATTTACTGTTGTTGAAATTAATTTAGTACATACAGATCCGTAAAAAAACAAAGGCAGTATAAGGATTTGTACAGGTAATCAGCTTCAACGAAATCTACCTTGAGTGGTAGGATAAGGGGATATGCCGGTTCTTTCATGCAGAGGTAAAGCACTGAGTCTGGGGATGTCGTCAGACACCACGGCCCTAGGTTGGCCCAGCACCACCGCTGCTGCTCTACATACATGCTTGATACGTGGCCCTCCTGCTCTGCGGAACTCCTGACAGAGAGGAGAACCATGCTGTGGCTGTAACAAACATTCAAAACACGCACACAAAAACATGTCGATGAGTTTAGAAATCACATTTTACTCTTGAAGAAACATCTTAGATTAACGCAAATAATCCTTTACCTGTGAAAGGGGGGGCTCATTTTTGTTGGGGCCTGCTGACTCAAACTGCCCTTTTGGTTTCCTCCTGCATCTCTTTGCTGTGGCATCTCTCGGTGCAGCAGGACCTGACAATAGCTGTGGGGGAAAACAGATCCAAGTACATTATCTACATTTATATTTAGTCATTTACACTCTTATCCAGAGCGACTTACAGCACATATAGGGACATTCCCCCCCAAGGCAAGTAGGGTGAAGAGCTTTGCCCTAGGACACAACGTCATGTTGTCTTATGCGGGAATCTTACTGGCAACCTTCTGATCACTAGCTTGACGCCCTAACCACTCAGCCACCTGACCCCCCTTATCTTAAACCTGACTCTTCTCATGACACACAAGTTTATATAGGCTTAAAAGCTATAAATGTTACAAATTCCTCTGCATCTTATTTTATAACATCACATTCTGATTGACATTATTTGATATGTTACCCCAGAAGATTTCAGCTGTTTCTGCTGGTCAATTTTGATGAGCTGGACCTTGGCTTTCTTGAGGAGATTGAACATCCTGTTGTTAGCACCTGTGAGCCGAACTCTCTGTGAGGCTCCTTTCTCCTCGGACAAAAGGTCACTGTCAGCAGCCCCATACAGCTCCTGCCCCGGCTCTCGCATCTCTACTTCTGACACAATGAGACACAGACACGTCACAGTTTAGGAGGATGCTCATAGCGCTGAAACCGCCAATTGCATTTGCGCCAACTTTTGAGGAGAACACTTCTCTTACCTGTTTTGATCCCCTCTTCCCTCATCACGTCCTCCTGTTCGCCGTACTGAAAGGTTAAAAACTTGGAGTTTAATGTCCTGACGCAAACCGACACTTTACGCACGACTCCAGGGGAGTCGAGGTCTTCTATCTTGAGTTTGGATTTGCCCTTCACCGTGCTTGTGTGTCGTTGTCTGAGACTGATGCTCTTGACTTCGTCGTCCAGGCCTTCTGCTATGTCAATGGAAGATGACAGAGTATTGCAGACGCCATCCCCCTTCTTTCCTTTCCTTTTCTGAAGTCCTGGATGTAACTTTTTCAGTTTCTTGTAAATCTTGAGATGAGCAGTTTGCTTGCTGAACTTATAGGGACATTTCTTTTTTGGAATAGCAGGGGGATCTGTTGCAGAGTCGGAAGGTACTTGGAATTCTTTGGATAAAAGGATATTTTCATACTCGCTCTCAATGGTTTTGTCCAGTGTATATACTTCTTCAGCAGACTCTCCTGGCACATGCCACTTGAAACTGGGATTCCGCAATAGTGATTTTCTCTTTCCAGGTTGCTTTTCTAAGGACAAGCTGTCAGTCAGATCTGTGGTTTCCTCTAGTTCCTGAGCTGAGAACAAATCCAGGTCCAACTGAGCCTCAGTCAGGAAGTCTTCATCATCAACGGGGAGGTCAGGGGTCAGCTCACTCCCTGTTGCATCATCACGTCTCCTCCCTGGCCGTGGGTGCAAGCCAAACAGGTGACCTTTCTTGGGAGAGTTTCGACGAGGCAAAACAGACATACCAGCATCATCCATAAACCTCTGCGGAGTCTTGATCACCCGTGATGACCGGGCACTCACAACTGGCATGATGAAGTGTTTGATGTTCTTGAGGAACTTTGATTTCCCAGGCTGGGTATCCAGGATGTCACAATGATGATCATCAATTGATGCGTCTTCTGTTTCCTGTTTCAAAGCCTGCTGGGCAAGGTCAATTTCAAGAGCTTTGCTAGCCCTCTTTCGTTGCTTTTTTGATCCAAGGAACTGAAGACTTGAAGCAGAGATCTGCTTTCTTTTATACTGCGTTTTAAGGATTCCAATCAGTTTGGAGTTAGGAGTAGCTGTGGAAGCGGTCACTGGAGTGGGACTATCATCCAATTTTTCAACGCTTTTAGACACATCGATAGTCAAGTCAGTTTGATCGCTCTTTCTTTCTCTTGGTTTCTGCTTCTGTTGCCTCTGTCCAATTAGGCTCCTCCTCCGCTTTTTGCCATGTTGGAATGGTCTTTTGTGAAGATGTGATTTAGGCTGTTCTAGTGGCAGGTGCTCTGACACATTTCCAATCTCTCTTTGCTGGGTGTCAGACTCTACTTTGACCACTGGCTGACTGTCATTAGAGGGCAATGCTGAAGATGTTGCCAATTCAGGCTCCAGTGTTTTAGTGGGTTTAGATGAAAATGGGCCTTTCTTATTCGGAAAGGGCCTCTTTCTTGTTGCAAGGCTTGTTCGTCTCCCTTTAGTCTTGGAAGCTCCAGGTAATTGGGTGGGTTCTTCTGTCAGCCATTCTGCTTCATTGGTAAGGCTGTGTGAAGCAGCATCCACAGCGGGCATCTGTGATGGGTGTTCGGGAGCCACCTGGGCAGAATCGTCAGTTACTACCGGCAGAGAATCCTCTTTAGCCCCCTCTAGAGAATCATCTTTAACCACCTGGGGGGAGTCATCTTTAGCTACCTGTGGAAGGTCATCTTCAGCCACCTGTGGAAGGTAATCTTTAGTCACCTGTGGAAGGTCATCTTTAGCCACCTGTGTAAGGTTGTCTTTAGTCACCTGTGGAAAGTCATCTTTAGCCACCTGTGGCGTATCATCTTGGGGGGAATCCTCAACATGTATGGGTGAAGGATCTTCAGAATTTTGACTGGATTTTATTTTGCGTTTATGTGTTGTCCATGGTTTATGACTTCCACGCTTCTTCCGTGGAGTAGTCTGGTTTGATTTTCTCTTCCCCGCTTTCTCCTCTTGGGAATTTGCCATGCCTTTGGGGTCTGGAGGAGGGGCCGTCTCTTCCAAAGTTCCACTTATTTCTTTTATGACTTCTTCTTTGTCATCAGGCACGGAACTAGCTTTTTGAATCAAAAATGACGGCTTAGAGCTTTTATGTTTACCTGGTGAGACCTTTTTGATCTGAAGAGGTGGCACAAATTTCATAATGGCTTCCCCAGAATCTGTTTGCATGGCCTCCGGTGGATGTGGAAGGGTTAATTTTCCCACTTCTCTCTGAGGAGAAGACATATTTTCACGTGACATCTCCTCATTCTGTTTTTTGGAAGACTTTGACTCACTATGTGTTGGGTCAATCTTTGCAGAAATTGCGATTCTAGTGGGTTCTATCTTTTCTTTATCCTCTGGAAACTTGAGAATGGAGTCGGATAGAGAGGCTTTCACACCTTCAGTGGTATGCTCCTGGCCCTCTGTTACTGTGACAGTAGTCCCACAATCCTGCACTTTAGTGCTTTTCCCCTTCACTAATGTCAGCATCCACACAAACTTGCTCCGTTTCTTTCGAGAAGAGCTCTTTTTCCCAGATAGAGAATCGTTTAATTTGGGGTTTTTGACTCGTATCAGTTTCAAACCTGGGATTCTCATATCTTCGTCTTTAAAATGCAGGCCATCGCTGGAGACGACAGCTGACTTTTCAGGCTCTGTGGTTAACTGAACGTGGACGTCTGCCACACTGAGATCTTTACGCAGCCTCCTGGTTTCTTTTTGCTTGCCCTTTCTGAGCGCTGGTTTAGCCTCCTCTATTCTTGACACTTCTAGCAGTGACTCAGCCAGACGTACTTTATTACTACTCTGTTTATCTGGTTTTACTGCCGCGTCTCTCTCCGCTTCAGAAAGTGTATGGCCAGTCCGTCTTCTCCGTCTGATAACCAGTTTATTGACTTCAGTGCTTTCATCTGTGATACTAACTTTCTGCTTGGATTTCATGATATTTGTTTTTGGCTCTGTATTTCTAATGTCCAGTGCAATATCACTTCTGCATGACGATCTTTTGCCCTCAGTGTTTTGGTCGTCGACCTCAACTTTGGTTCTGTTTTGAACACTGGGGTCTGCCATCTTAGATGCAGATCGTCCACGTCGCCTTGCCGGTGTAGCACCCCCTCCCTCATCTTCAGTACCGTTCAGATGTTGCCCTTCATCTGCCTGCATTTCTGTCTTTAATTTGACATTTGCAGTAGCTATCTGGTCCCCTTGGACATCTTTTTCTTTTGACTGAAATTGAAATCCTTTAATTTTCAGCTTATGATGTGCTACCTTTTCTTTCTTGACAGTCTTTTTGGCCACCAACTTTATAGTAATCCTTGGACTTGTTGAGGATGGCCCGTTTTTTGAAGAACGTTTCACCTTGGCTGCAGTTGAGAGCTTGGTTTTTGAAAACTTTTGACCATCTTTAGCTAGTTCTGCATCAAGGTAGGGTAAGCTCTGGACGTCCTTTGAGGATTCTAGTTCATCTTCTTCAGGAGCATGCGATGTATCATCTCTCTCTTCAGAGGGAGCTGCAATCGGCGGCTTCTCACAAGTTTGTTTCGCTTTCCCACTTACAGGATCACCTATGCAGGCAAATATAAAGGCATGAAATACAGAAGGAAATGGCAATAACAATGGAACTTGTTCACGTGCGCTGAACTTAAAGGGACAACATAAGCAGTAAACATTGGTTATCATTTGATTAATTAGTAATAACAAAGCCATTATAACAAATGTGTATGACCTATGTCTGCTAAATGACTAAATGTGTCTAAATATGTAGTTTAGCAAATCAATCATGGAAATGTGTGATGCTGACCAAACTTACCTTTAGCAGGATTGTGTCTTGACCGTAAGGGTCCTTTGTAGCCTGTTCTCTCAGTTTCAAATCCTTTGAAGTCCTCCCCCTGAAATGCATGAAATTCAAGTAAGAACACACTACATACAGGTTGATAACGAATGGAATATAAAAGTAAAATAATGTATTTCATAGGTTACATAATTTCTACATATACATGGGTGCTTGGTTATTTATGGTTGGCTAGATATAATAACTAAACAACTGACCATACTTAGGGTGTAATAATATATACAAGCATATAAATACATTTTGATCATCTGATCAACTCGCCAGCAGTACAGGGACACCTCAAGGTGCATTTACTAACCATTGAATTGAAGGCCAACGTATGGGGTCAAGACCATCTTTAACATGATCGTTTCCTTCAGGTGAAACCCTGCTATTCATAATTATCGAATAGATTTACTATAAACAAGCAGTGTGCTGTATAGCTGGATTTCTTCATCAGAAGCTATACAAGTTTAGTCGTTGAGGGAACTTAGCCTGACTGCGCCAAAAGCGATCGCAGAAAGCAATCAATGACAAATTACATTATTTACTCAATAACACCGGTCTGCGTAGTTTAGTTTACTTGTCTAAAATACAAAAAGATCGTGGTCGATAGGTATAAAATTAGCTGCACTTATATCAGTCATGAAACTGTAGTAGCTAGATTTACGTTCAGCAAGGTACAGTAGCCCCTCCCCCGTTAGCTGCACTACCACAAGGCTAGTTGGTAGCTAGTGACTGCTAAAATCTTTCAATTTGGTCTAGAGCAAATTAACTACTGGCAAGTAAATGTATCAGTCAACTGTCTATGAAGATGATCATCTGATAGCAAATCATATAATTAAAAGGATGGCCTAAAGAAAAAGCTACACTAACTACCTTTACTGGAGCTCTCACACAAGTAGTTCACGTTAGATAGCTGGCTATCTGACTAGCCTGCCTTCCCCTTTGTTAGTTAGCAAGCGAGTATTGAACGACTATGGCTATTCACTGGAAATAAAAAGAACACTTTGAATGTTGACAATTATGTTTAGGAGGCGAACGTCTTCCAATTTGTTATAAGGACGTAAAGCATGCATTTTAAAACTAGTCTGCAACTGAGAAATAGTGTCCATAAAGATAAAGAAAATATATTGTAATCGTTTAAAGTTATTATGCATATGTGCTGCAGCGGTACAGAGACTTGTGTCTTCCCAGCAATTAGACATATCCTGACCTCTCTCTAAGCAATGTTGACACTTCTTCCGATGCTTGCTAATGTTAGCTACTAACGTTTCTACTTCTAGCTAGCTAAACATGTCAACACTCATTCACATATGGTTACTTAAAAGATTGTGGAAAAAAGGGAAAAAAATACTAACTCCGGGAGAGATTTGGGATCTCACCTCTTCACTCCCACTTGAGCTGTATCCAGCCTGACCAAGGCTCTTGTGGTTCGCCTCTATCCCAAGTAAGCGCAAATGAGACTGGTCCTCGTTTAACGACAGTACCAGGCTAGTGGGCCGTGGGCCTCCGTTGGTCGGATCATCAGCATCTACCCCTGAGCGTCCCAGCTGCCAGCGCTTCTCAGAGCGCAAACGGCTACGAGACGACCATGGCCGACCGGGGAAGCGACCACGGGGCGCAGCAGTACCACCTTGGCCTCCTGTGGCAGCCGCGGTTGCTGATCCGCATCCCGCTGCCGCCATCATAGCTTCACAACAACAACCGATAGCAACTTGGGATAGACAAGAGGGAAGGCGCGAGTTAGGGAGGGGGGCACCGCAATACTGCTGGGAAAGTGAGTCTTTTAGATACGGATTTGAAAATGTTACATGCAAAGGGATAAATAATCTGCGTGTACAGACTAATTTAGGGTTAAAAATCGCAGTGTTAATTTAAATGCAAATAATGGGACACCAAATCTCGTGTAGATTGTCATCTGGCTACTCCACATTCAAAATAAATCAAAATGGTATTTGATGATTAACTACAAAACCCAGATTCCCAAGTAGAAATCGTACTATTTTGTGAATGGTCATGGCGCTCTAGCTTTTACACCTGGTTGTCGCCAGGGGTTAGTTAGACGTTTTACCTGTGCGTGACAACAACAACAAAATTATCTTTGCGTTACTACATTGTCATTACATTATAAACTGACTTGTGCCAGTAAATATAATTATTGTATATTTTCACTGTGTTAGTAATAATTCGATGTATGTAATAGTTACGCTATATATTATTGCTAATATAAAATAAATAATTTTCGAATAACTACTCTCTAGTAAGTGTTAACATGTGTTTTTCAAGTTTGTAAAAACATTACCCTTTTGGATTTGTCGTGAATCTCTAAAGTACCGGGGGGTGGCCCAGGAGTCTAAATCAACTAACCTTGCATACCCTTAAAACGTCACGTGCACGCAGGGCAGGAAGCGGAACAAGTGAAAAGGAATTCTCTTTTGTTTTGCGATGTAAAATGCGAGTTTAGGCCCTGAACGTCGGCAAGAATTTTAAGCAGAGAATCGAACAGATATTACTTTACTTCTGTATACAGTAACCACTCAGGTGAAATACAAAAAAGCGCTAACACAGTGGACGCCATAAAGCGATTGTAAGAATGGTTACGTGAGAAGGCGTAGCCTAGCAAGCTAACCTGAATAGTGCCGTTCTAAAGAGTGATTGTCAGTTTAGCCAATAATTGTCCTGTGTTCGGAGATATTTGATTTCACCACATACTAAGTAATTTTGACGAAATGTCGATTTACATCTTAATATGCTACCTTTCGGGAGGTGATGTTTCGACTGCACGCAATTTCCTAGAGGGGGCAGTGTGTTATTCATGTCTGATACGCCCTTTAAATGTTCTGAGATTGCCGTCTGTAGTGCATTTCAAAGTGAACAGTGTTACCATTTTCTGTGTGGTTTGAATGGGTGAATGCACACTATCAATGTAATTTTTATATAAATGTAACTATTCAGTTATGTTTTCGGTATAATACAATAAGTGTTTTAATTTCAGGTGTCCAAGAAAGCATATCTAAACTGCCCGGTGCTGTGAGTCAAATTCAAGGAAATCGGCATGAATCTAGAACGCCTACCCAATGAGGAGAAACTTGGCTTATGCAGGAAATATTACCTTGGTAAGACGGGGCAGAGCAGCCTAGCTGTCTCCCATACTTTATAAAAAGTGTGGTCCATACTTCTCCCCCTCCCCAAGAAAGTCTACAGTCAAATCAGTCTCAAAATCAGATTGTATCTATATTTTTTCGCCATGTAAGGTGCACAAACACTGAATTTAGCGTGGCAGTCTATTTTTGGTGGTGGTATTCTTGATATTATCACATGTTTGTAGTGTAAATAGGTGATGTTCAAATTAGTCTCTGTCCTATGCCTGACCTCTAGTAGCATTGTCTGTTTTTCTCAGGTGGGTTTGCCTTCCTTCCGTTCTTGTGGTTGGTGAATGTGGTGTGGTTTTTCAGAGAAGCTTTTGTGAAGCCAGCATACACCGAACAACTCCAGATCAAAACATGTAAGTGTTCTGTCAGTTAGTGGACAAGGTTCGAAACGACAATCTGTGAGAACGATGCACAAATGTATTGAATTGAAAATCCTTTATTAGGCCCCCAGAGGGAAAATTGCACATTTATCTTAGAGCGAAGATGTCTCGTAACTGCACATTAGTGTGTAAGGACTAACAATGTGATCAATTCGAATTATTTTCCAGATGTAAAGCGATCAGCGTTAGGCTTGCTATTATGGGTAGGGGTACTCACTACATGGATCACCATATTCCAACACTTCAGAGCACGGTGGGGAGAGGTGGCGGATTATCTCTCCTTCACAATTCCACTGGGAATACCGTAAGAAATGCAACATGGAGAAAACTAAAAGTCACCGATGATTCACAAAAACAACCAAAGCATGTCCCATGTAGACCTGTAAAACAATTATTTGACTGAAATAAATGTGTGTATTGGGCTTCTGTACTAATATGGACAACAGCAGAATTGATTGGCATGAGTAGTATAGGAACAGTGCATAGACTAATCAATGTCCTTTCCTTGACTGGTAAATGAATGGTAAAACACGACTGCACCTTTCTCAAAATGTCCTAGTGGATTCAAAATGTTAACATTTTAGTGTGTATGAGGTTGTACACTTTAGATAATTTTTTACGAGTGTATGTAAGACAAATAAATCATACATCCCTTAACTTTCTAAATTATCTGCCTTTTTGTGTTCTTATGACAGACTACCTCTTAGTGCGTAGATTGAGTTGAGTAATTTGCGGCAGGTGAATAGCTTTCAAGAACAACAGAGCCACAGTAGTTTTTAATGAGTGTTTATATTATGATTCAATTTGAAAGTGTTGAGCTCTCAACTGTAAGAATAGTATTCATGCCTCAACAGTTGGAACTCAGTGTAACTCTTGGTTTTACACAGTTGTATCCGTTCATGTGACCACACCACTCGAGTGTGATCGCAGCATTAGTCTTTTAGGTGCCTTGTGTTGATCTGTAGGCGCCTATTGTGAAACTCAACACGTCTGGAGAGAATTCCCCCCTCTGCTCTGTCTCCCTATTCTGGATCATGGTTGGTTCCATTTTTAGTCACTCATCTTAAAATGACAGGCTTCATAATACTGTCAGATGACACAAACAGGAAGGGTATGTTCCCATTAACACCTAGCACATTGGTTGTTTCATCTCACAGCATTTCGAAGTCACGTCTGTCAGTACTAGGGGTCATGGTGCAATAAATAAAATGAGAATCAGGTGTGATGATGGATCATGAGGAAAGCAACGTGTGGACATTTGTGAAAAGTCTGGAAGGACATCCTGGTTAGCAGCATAATCCACTGTTAAGGTCACTGACATTCCTGTAGGACAGTGATTTAAAGTGACTTATGAAAATGAATAGTGTCTCTAGTTATCTCTCAATTTTATTTGAACAAAAAATCTAAATAAATGCTGAATGCTTTTTAAGCATGATTTTATCCCAGGCTTATATTTGATATGCTACTAATTCATTATTCTCACATATCTCACATATTGCAGCCTATCCAATCAACAGTCAGGCAGCTGATAAAGAACAGGGAGAACTGTTGAAAAGATTCTGTAAACATTCGGTGCTTATTATGCTTTATATATCTAATCATAAGAAATATGAGGGAGGCTATATTATTGCACGTGCACTACCATGTGAATTTTATGACCTGCACAGGGGGGACAGGCAGTCTTCAAACTTATTTTTGGGCCAGTCAAAACAGACAGACCATACGGGTAAGTAGGAGCCTATTAACTTAATACAACAGGCACTGTAAGTGTGGTGTTGAGTGCATCACACCACAAAAGAATGGCTCAATTCCCAGTTGATGTTTAACCAATCCAGTAAAGAGCATCAAGGTGCCCCAAGCAAATACTTACCAACTTACGTAACTCCACCACCATAAATACACACTGTAACCACACTGGCTCCACCAATTGCCAGAGAGGGGTCAAGCACAGACGCACGGGTGTTAAGTCGTCTCTTGGCAGTCAGGACTAACAGGAACTTGCAGGCATCACACACTGGTAAGTAACAGCTCATTTTAACTCTAAATATTTCACCCACACAAGGTTCTCAAAGCTCATTTGAACATCATGGTAAAAGTCTTCACTCTCAGACGATTCAGTCCATTCCTTCAATGACACCGTGCAAGGGAGAATCTGTGACTCAACCCAACGTTTTGTTTCCCAGACGTGAAATGGATTTCTATCTGCCGCCTACTTTTCCTGCAAGTGGTATCCCATGGGAGCGGGTCATACCTCCGCTGATTCCACGCAAATTTGGAACCTATCCCTCAGAATTATTACTTCCAGCAGCTAAAAAGAGTGGGACTGTTCAGGTAAGGAAATACTTTCCAGAAACTATTCCTGACTAAGTTAAATAGTGAAGCTACTCCATTGAAGATGTACTCAAACTTTTTTCTGTGGAATTGTATATATATAAAAAATAAACATGTCTTTGTCGATTAACACAAGGAACTTGATGTCATTCTTTCTGACCAATGTCACTTGCAAAGAAACCTATATGGTGCAAAGAAACCTATTGATACAAAGGAGTTTCCCTCGGGATCAATATAGTAATCTGAATCTGAATATGTTGGATTAACATGAGTGGAAATGGAAAGATGGAGAGAGATGCTGGTATAGGATCCAGGATTCCCAATTTCTCCTCAGTACTAACAGATGACCATGTATTTCTCATGTTGACAGGTGAACAGTGATCAAAATGGATTCATGGTTCAAGTTGATGTGAAGCTCTTTAACCCAGAGGAGCTAATGGTCAGGGTAACCAGTCACTTTGTGGAGGTGCAGGGAAAGCATGAGGAAAAAAAGGTACGTGCGCATGCTTTCACAAGAGCTATCTTCTTTGCATAATCCATACGCTAAACGGCATCGACTTCAACATCCCCATGAATCAGCCAAAGTGGTCAAAACAGTTTTTACATGTGTCACTTGTGTTTTCAAGGATGGGGCTGGGATGGTGACAAGGCAGTTTAACCGCCGGTACAGGATCCCGGAGGGAGTGGACACCATGGCCTTGGAATCCGCCGTCTCTCCTGACGGTATCCTCATCATATCAGCACCACTGCTGCAGGGCGAGGATTCAAGACCCCTGGCCAATTCACAACCATAAAACACTCCCCCACACACCTAACACTTCTTACAAGCCAAAAAACATTCTGACAAAACCCTTAAAAATGAACTGATATGGACATACAGGCAGAACGCCTACATCCTCCAACACTTATGTAACCAAACACTCTGAGAAGCTTCTGCACATGCCAAAACACACATCAGTATCCTGGCATCGTCACAATACACTGTCCTCTCTAAGCTTTGTACATACCTAAACAATTCCTAGCGTTAATACATCTATCCTTCAAAGCAATAGTTACTATTTGATCTTAATGTTTATGAAAACAGCAATTTGTTGTAAATATTATGTAACACAATTTAAACAGTGCACATGTATCAGTGTGAAGTATTAATGCACTATAAAACACCAGACACATTGATGTAAATTTACCAAGTATTTATTGTGAAAATATTTGTTGTCACAAAAATAAATGCACAATATATTTATTTACAAACGATGTTAAAAAGCCTCTGCTCTGATTTCCTTTGTTCTCACCATCATTCCACTTTGAGCTCTTCCAACAGTGAGTCTACCTCCCTGAGAGAGAAATTAGTCTAGTTTTAGAGCTTAGTTATGGTTGCTTACATCCTAAACCAGGGATGGCCAACAAAAGTCCTCAAAGTTTTAGGTGTTTCCCTGCTCCAGCACAACTGATTCTAATGACTGGGCTGGGTCTTTATCAAGCTCTGTGGAATAATTAGAAACAGGTGTGCTGGAGCAGGGAAACAACTAAAACCTTCAGGACTGTGGCTCTCGAGGACCAGGGTTGGCCACCGCTGTCCTAAACAGTCTTAATTCACAAAGGCAAAGCAATATCAGTGGTATATGAAAAAGGAGGTGCACCAATATAGACCTTGTTGACTGTAATATGTCTACACTCTGCAGTTGGATGCTTATTGTACATAAAGGTGTATATGAAGACATACAAATTCACCTCATTTGCTCCTTCACCCATCTTCTCTGTTTCCTAAGGACTTGAAGTAAGGAGTCATCTTCAAACTCCTTCTCATCTGAATCTTAAAAAATAAGCGACAATGACAATGTAACATATTATAATCAAATATAATACAGTTATATACACTTCAAATAAAATATTTACACTTCCACCACTGCATATCTATGGACATATGTTCAGTGTACATGGGTATAAATAGTCAAATATGTACAGGGAATTACCAGGCTATAAAAGTTTGTGACTACAGCTTGTTGGAGCTCATTGGCTCTGGTCCATGATATAATTTCCATTCTACAATAGAGGGAAGTGTTTTATGACATTTGTAGCTCCAAAATGTGTCCTTGTCTGACTGGCCCCAAAGGTGGATATTAATAGAAATAAAAATGTGACAAAAAAAACATGAATATATTTTTAATCTTGCCATCAATATCTATATACTGTATATATTAGAGCTGAGGAAGAGCAGGTTTAAGCCTAGTGGACCACACAGTAACTGGCATCTATTTAAAGAAAGGGGTCAAAGGTCTCAAATCCATTCCCGCTCACCTTCAGCCTCTTGCAGCAGCTGGGAAATGACCTCTGTGGGTGAGTGCACACTGGCCAGGGGTGCAGGGGATTGTGGGGGTGCAGGAGGGGTGTACCCCAGGGAGTCCTGGGACGTGGGGGTCCTGGGGCCCGGGGGGGAACCCGGGGTAGGAAACAGAACCCCTGATATGACCTGCCAGGGCGACATTAGATCGTTAGCTTGGCTGAAATGTACTGGTGCTGCAACAACAAGCTTTTATATCAATGAAATACCTAAGGCGGTGACACGGAAGGCGTCAGTTGACAAAACGTGTTGCCCTCCGAGAATAGTCCGAGTTATGCTCGTACTCCTCAGAAAGTACTGACCTGCCCCAGAGCGCTGTGGATGGGGGAGGGTGGTGGTGCACAGTCACCTGGGCGGCCTTGTCTGGTCGACCCCTGACCTCTCTCCTGTCGACCAGGATTCCTGGTTTCCTCCCTCCATGCGTGGGCCCTGTCTGGAGTCCTTTGCTGGGGCACTGCTGATAGGCTTTTGGCTGTATAGACAACCCTCTCAGCATGGTCCCCACGAACCCTGAGGATATTCAACTTCAATGAAACGGATCAAAGAAGGGATCTGAAAACATGTCTGGTCAACAAAACACATGACTCGCCTCGCTGTTTTCTTCTTTTTCTTTCTGCTGGATGTCCCTGGCTGCTTGTCGGACTCTGCCTGTTTCCTCTGAAGAGCCTCCTTAGTCTTACGCCCTTCAGCCCTTCTCTGCTCATCTACCCACTCCTCCCCTGTCGTCTCAGATGAAACAGGTGGGGGGGGAAACTCATGTTTACTGGCAGGCTCCTCCGAGGAGGTGTCTGCTGAGCTGGCTGGACCTGAGGGCTGCCTTGGGGCCACGTTAGTCCCCGAAACCTGCAATCTCTGAAGGGTTTTCTGGTGCGCAGGTGAGGGTGAGGGCCGGGCAGGGCAGGGCAGGACATCACAGAGGAGGTGCATGTGGGCCGGGACGGGGGCATCAGACGGCAGTTTGGACACGGTGGGGCTGGAGATGGGAAAAGATGGCACAAGAGAAGGTGCAGATCCTGGGCTGCATGGTCCATGGGGGGCAGAGTCTGGGTCCTGAGGGGCGGGGGTGAAGTGTGGGGTGCCTCGTATGCGATCAGCAGGAAAAACAATCTGAAAGGACCAAAGACCAAAAAGAAGAATGTTTTTACAGTTCAACTTGGGATAAGATTTGGAAACTTTTGGGCAGGTGTGTTGGTGGCAGGTGTAGGTCTAAATACAGTCATATGAAAAAGTTTGGGAACCCCTCTTAATTTTTTGGATTTTTGTTCATAATTAACTGGGTTTTCAAAGAAGCAAATTCCTTTTCATAAATGACAAACTTTAGGGAAACAGGAGTATTTCAGCAGTGTCGTTTTTTTTATTAGAATAACAGAAAATATGCAATAGGCATCATAACAAAATTTGACGGTGCATAAATCTGGGCACCCCAACAAAAAAAATGACATCAGTACTTAGTTGAGCCTCCTTTTGCAAAAATAACAGCCTCTAAACGCCTCCTGTAGCCTGTGATGAGTGTCTGGATTCTGGATGGAGGTATTTTTGACCATTCTTCGATACAAAAGCGCTCCAGTTCAGTTAAGTTTGATGGCCGTCGAGCATGGACAGCCCGCTTCAAATCATCCCATAGATTTTCGATGATGTTCAAGTCAGGGGACTGTGACGGCCATTTGAGAACATTGTACATTTCCCTCTGCATGAATGCTTTTGTAGAATTTGAACGGTGTTTAGGGTCATTGTCTTGTTGGAATATCCAACCCCTGCGTAACTTCAACTTTGTGACTGATGCTTGAACATTATCCTGAAGAATCTGTTGATACTGGGTTGAATTCATGCGACCTTCGACTTTAACAAGGGCCCCAGTCCCTGAAGTAGCCACACAGCCCCACAGCATGATGGAACCTCCCCCAAATTTGACAGTAGGTAGCAGGTGTTTTTCTTGGAATGCAGTGTTCTTCTTTCGCCATGCAAAGCGCTTTTTGTTATGACCAAACAACTCAATTTTTGTCTCATCAGTCCAAAGCACTTTCTTCCAATATGAATCTGGCTTGTCTAAATGAGCTTTAGCATACTCCATGCGACTGTACCTGTGGCGTGGGCGCAGAAAGGGCTTCCTTCTCATCACCCGGCCATACAGATGTGCTTTGTGCAAATTGCGCTGAATTGTTGAACGATGTACAGATACACCATCTGCAGCCAGATGTTGTTGCAGGTCTTTGGAGGTGATCTGTGGGTTGTCTGCAACCATTCTCACAATCCGCCGCATATGCCGCTCCTGTACTTTTCTTGGTCTTCCAGACCTGGGTTTAACTGCAACTGTGCCTGTGTCCTTCCATTTCCTGACAACATTTCTTACAGTTGAAATTGACAGTTGAAACCTTTTGGAAAGCTTCTTGTAGCCTTCCCCTAAACCATGAAAACGAACAATCTTTGTTTTCAGATCTGTGGAGAGCTGTTTTGATGATCCCATTCTGTCTCACTTCAGCAGAGTCAAAGAGAAGTGCAACTTGTATTTGGGCACCTTAAATACCTTTTCCCATGATTGAACACACCTTTCTATGAGGTTCAAGGCTTAACGAGATAATCCAACCAATTAGATTTTTCAAGTCATCAGTTTTACATGCTGTTACATGCATTCAAATCAGCAATATCATAAGGGTACCCATATTTTTGCACAGCCAGTTTTTCACAATTTATTTAATTTCATACAACTAAAAACTGCTTCGCTAAAAATCTTTGTTTGGAAAACACCCCAGTACTTAGATCTTCCTGGTTAATGAAAGACATACCACTTTTATCTTTTTTTGCGTGAAAGCAGAGTCAATTATAATGCCGGCTGAGAGGGGTTCCCAAACTGTTTCATATGATTGTACCTTATAATCCTTCCGGCTGACAGAATATGGCTGTTGTGAAAGTGACTGTGGCCACAGTCTGGCATTTTCCATCTTTCTCCTTAGACGCCACTGGAACAGGATGTCCTCCTCAGGGCGCGTGCGACTGGCGGGTTTAGCGTGAGAGAAAGCCATCCTTGGATTCGCTGGAGGTTTGATTAAGATTGCACAACAGGGCAGTTAGGGCAGTGCCTGGTACAGTATAGGATACACGTTTCTTGATGAAGACCTAAGGACGAATGCCTTAAGGCAGGGGTGATCATTCCTGGTTCTTGAGGGCCTCTGTCCTGAAGGTTTTAGTTGTTTCCCTGCTCCAGCACACCTGATTCAAATGAATGGTCATTATTAGGCTCCCACAGAGCTTGATAACAACCCGTTCATTTGAATCAGGAGCAGGGACATTTCTAAAACTTTCAGGACAGCGGCCCCGGAATTGCCCACCCCTACCTTAGGGGAAAAATCATCAGCGAGATATCTAGGAATTAATGCAGCCTGTGACTGCACGTATACGGCCTACCAGTGGTGGAGTCTGTGAGCCTTGGAATGACAGGCCTGCGGACTGGTTCATCTACACTGACAGGGGAGGAGAAGTCTGAACAGGCCAGGCCTTCAGAGCTGATGGGAACAGACACACTGCTGACAGAGTGCTCACTAGAATTAAAAACACAAGCGCATTTGAGTGCGGTCAAAACACAAAACATCTTACAATTATTAGGCATCTGAATTAAATGATTTATTTGAGTAATTAACCGCACAGATGGTTTTGGTAGTAAAAACCAAAGCGCTGAATGGATTTTCAATGGTTTACATTTACAGTACATTTATTCATTTAGCAGATGCTTTTATCCAAAGGGACTTCCAAGAGAGAGATTTAGAAAAGAGCATCGGTTACTGAGCATAGCAACGTGATAGACCCCGAACATAGCAGGTTTATAGATTATAGATTATGAAACATGCATTGTGAGAACCCAAAAGTGCCAAGGGAAGAACTCTAACAGCATACAGCCGAATTGTTTACAAATTTAAGTCTCCGACAGACACAACATTAAAGCAACAACATAACGAGTTTCCGCTTAGGGATTAACCAAGTCATTCTGATTCTGAACAACAACAGCTGATATTTCTAAGTGCCATTAAATTCTCGGAACAAGTGAGTGTTGAGCCTTTTCTTGGAGGTCAGGAGACAGTCTGTGTTTCTATTGGGTTGGGGAGTTGGTTCCACCATTGGGGAGCCAGATAGAAGAGTTTGTGTTGGGCTCTGGCGTTTTTGAGGGGTGGGACCACTAGACTATTGTCAGAGAAGGACCGTAGGTGGCGGGCAAAGGCCGGAGAAGAGAGTTGATATAATTCGAGGGGAGGAGGTCAGATGGCTCAGCGGGTTAAGGCGTTGGCCTCGTGATCGGAAGGTTGTGAGTTTGAAGCCCGGCTGTGGCTTTGTAACGTTGTGGAAGTTGCTGGAAGGCCGGCTAGTAGTGAGTTGCAGTAGTCCAGCTTCGAGAGGACAAGAGCTTGGACTAGCAGCTGGGTGGAATTTTCAGACAGTTATTTTCTGATTTTCCGGATGTTGTAGAGGGTAAATCTACATGACCGAGAGACTGCGGCAATCTGTGCTGTGACGGAGAGCTCGTCATCCAAGGTGACCCCCAGTCAGATTGTGGTTGATTGAGGGTTTGGCCGGAATGATAAGAAGTTCTGTTTTGGCGAGGTGTAACTGGAGATGGTGTCTGGTCATCCAGGCCGAGATGTTGGTGAGGCAGGCCTCAATTCTAATTGAGATCCCTGGATCGGTCGGGGGGAAGGATACCTATAGCTATGTGTCGTCAGCAGTGATAGGAGAAGCCATGGGAGGAGATGATTGGTCCAAGTGAGGTGGTGTACAGGGAGAATAGGAGCGGCTTAAGGACGGAACCCTGTGGGACCCCAGTGGAGAGCTGGCGAGGACCTGACGTTTATCCTCCCCAAGAGACCTGATAGGATCTTCCCATGCAGTGTAAGTGTAAGTGCAGTGCCAGTTATGCCCATCTCAGAGAGTGTGGCGAGCAGGATCTGATTATTAACTGTATCAAATGCTGCAAAAAGGTCTAGCACAATGAAAAAAGATGACCTTGAGGCCACTCTGGTAGACAGGAGGGCAGTTGTAACTGACAGGAGGGCAGTCTCTGTGGAGTGACCGGTCTTGAAGCCTGATTTGTTAGGGTCAAGAAGGTTGTTCCGGGACAGGAAGTTTGCCAGTTGGTTGGATACAGAGCACTCAGTTGTTTTACAAAAGAAGAGTAGCAGTGAAACAGGTCTGTAGGTCTGGAGGGTGACTGGGTTAAGAGAGGTTTTTTTGAGTAAGGGTCTTACTATGGCCTGTTTGAACTTTGAGGGAAAAGTGCCAGAAGCGGGGGAGGAGTTGAGGACATGAACAAGGAATGGTGTGATGGAAAAAGATAGATTTGGAATAGAGGGGAGGGAACTGGATTAAGGGGGCATGAGGTGGGGCGGTGGGAGAGGATGAGGTCAGATATGTCCGCGTCGGATATGGGGGAGAAGGAGGAAAGACAAGTAGATGGCTCAGAGATAGCGTGGGAGCGGGTAGGCAGGGTGGGTTCAGGAAATTGACTGCTGATGTCAGCAACTTTATCCCCAAAGAAACGGGAGATGTCGTATGCTGTCAAGGTGGAAGGAGGGGGTGGGGGAGCAGGGTTGAGGAGGGAAGAAAACGTAGAGAACAGTTTGTGGGGAGTAGGATCATTTTTATCATTTAGCAGACGCTTTTATCCAAAGCAACTTACAGCAAGTACAAGGACATTCCCCCTGAGGCAAGTAAGGCGAAGTGCCTTGCCCAAGGACACAACATCACATAGCCACAGCGGGGATCAAACTCACAACCTTAACAATCATGAACATTGTACACCTGCTTCAGGAAGTAGTCGGTTTTTGCCTTTGTTATGTGAGCGGAGAAGGACATGAGGAGGGAGTAATACTTGTCGAGGTCTTGATCATTTTTGGACTTGCGCCATGTCCGCTTAGCTGCCCGAAGAGTGGAACACTCTTTCCAAATGGCCTCTGTAAGCCATGGGCAGGGGGGAGAATGGGGTTACTGATGTTAGGTCAGCGATGCAGTCCCTTGTCAGGATAAGATCCAGCTGTTTTCCTGCCCTGTGGGTCGCTGGCGTGTCCAGTTGCGCCAGTCCAAATGAGGACAGAAGGGACAAGAAGTCAGCGGCCCAAAGGATTATTAGTGGAGTTCCGTCATCAGAGAAGGTGCTGAGGAGCATATCCAGCTCTTCCACAAAGTCGGCCAGCTGTCCAGGCAGACGATAGAGGACCACTAGTAGTGCTTTGATAGGATCAAGTAGCATCACATGATGGTATTCGAATGCTTTGGCAGTAGGAGATATTGGGGTGGATGTGTATTTGATGTGCGGAGACAGGAGAAGGCCCGTGCCCCCTCCTCGTCCAGTAAGGCGCAGGTAGTTGGAGAAGGCGTGATTGACTGAGAGGGCGTCCGGTGTTGCAGTATTTTCTGGGCAGATCCAGGTTTACAATCAATGGTACTTATGGGACAAAGACTGGAACTGCTATCAAGGAATCTATTTACAAAATACATTGGTCACATCATGTCACATTCACAGGTCTCAATTCAACAAATGCCTTAATTGGGCATTTATTAGTCTATGTTAGGGACAGGGAAACCAATGAAAACATCAATGCAAATTGTGTATCAAAACAATGTGTCCCAATTCTGAGTAATTTGTACCTTTTGTGTAGCAGCCGGTCGGCTCTCTCTTGCAGCTGCAGTATTTCCGAGTCACCGAGGTAACTGTGGGTAGAGTCAGACAGGCCCTGGGAATCGGGGTGTGTGTGTGCGTGTTACAGTTATTCATTCAGCAAATGCTTAAGAGCTTTTTAGAAAAAAGCATCGGTCACTGATCATAACAATGTGTCAGTCCCCAAACATCGCGGGTTGTCAGATTATGAAACATACATTGTGTGAAACCATACAGGGTTAGGGGTGGGTGTCACAGCATCCCAACAATGTTACTAATGGTTGGAGGCATTTGGGTCAGGCCTATCTTTGCTGATGTAAAATCTACGTAAACATACGTATCAGATGACGTCTATGGAAATGACTTCTCAAGAATTTAAATAAACAGAGACGTTGGCATGTTGTGTATAGGTAGTCTTTAAATATTTATGTCACAGAGTAGAGTTTGCATGAAGTGCCTATCTGCTATTCACTCTTCTTATTCTGCAACTTCCCCTGTCATAAGGGTTAAAAAGGCCCTACCTTCAACCCTGAAATAAAGCAGGTTAATACAATTTTTACCCTGTACCCTGTTACATTACATTTATTCATTTAGCAGACGCTTTTATCCAAAGCAACTTACAGTAAGTACAGGGACATTCTCCCTGAGGCAAGTAGGGTGAAGTGCCTTGCCCAAGGACACAATGTCATATAGCCACAGCCGGGGCTCCATCTCACAACCTTCCGATCATGAGGCCAACGCCTTGACCCATTGAGCCAACTGCCCCTGTTGGGCACTGAAATGTGATTGTATGTTCAATCAAGCACATAGAATCCAAACGCCTCATTGTGGGTGTGCGTTAAACATAGTTTCGGGTCAATCTGGCCCCCCAAGAGAGCACAAGGGTTAAGATTATATTTACTTATTTTTAGGTAAGATGACACTGTCAAGCATATTTGTCGATGTTGCTTTTAGCCATCAACGTGTCATGCAGAGCATCATTCTATATGTGATCAAAGCTAAATGATAAGAAGAGCAGTGGAAGAGGAATTATATCCTTATTGGAGGCTATTCTTTAGAGCAGACAGTGCGACCACATCCATGTTGCCAGACTCACCGTGGCACTGAGGTCAACGACATTTGTGCAGTTGACCAGGGAAGAGTCAGGCTGAAGATTGCCAACTGGGCTCAAAGTGAACTCTGTTCACAGGAAAATCAGAACAGGCAGTAAACTGGATTGTGCCCGCTAAACACAAAGTTTAGGAATCCTCTTAACAGGTTATCAAAACAACGTACTTTTGTCTGAGGTTTGAGTGGGCGTAGAACTGGAGGGTAATGGCGAGGCTGACAGCCACCATAAAAACTCCTGCTCCTCGCTTGTTCCAGCGCCCATCTGTGGACACTCCTCTCGGCTCTGAGGTCGGCCATGACGGAATCGCTCAACATACCTACACAGGGACCCACAAAGAGAAGTTAAAGATATAGAACACACAAACACATGAGTTCAACGGTCCCATTGTGCAGTCTCGCTAAGTGCCCTGTACTTTGCCAACACTGAATCTTCTTGATCTCCTCGTCCATCAGGATCCATGGACTTTCTTGCATGTTCAGCCTGTGTTGCAGCATCCGCATTAGGTGAGGGAGGCGTGTTGGCTGGGGAGGACCCAAGGTCAGTGGAAGGCCAGGATTCGGAGAAACTAGGCTGGGTGTTCTTGGCAGGAGGGGGGCAGAGGACTATGTGGTTTGCTCCATTTAGGAAGCGCTGGTCCTCTGGGCTGAGAGACAGTGTCTGGACAGGTGGTGAGCCGGAAGGCTTGGTGAGTCGATCAGGACTTAAAGTCTGACATAGGAAAAGGGAATCAAGATCAATATGAAGGCTCAAAAGAAACAGTTGAGGATTTTTCTATACTAATCTACAGAATACAGAACGTCGTGTTTGTTAACTTACTGTTTTCCTTTGTTGCTTTGGAAGTTTCTTATTATGGGTGGGGTTGTAATGTGCCTTTCCCAAAGGAGGGTCTTGCACGAATGGGTTTTGCTTCGTAAATACGGCACCACCACTAAGAAAAATAACATGCTGACACTTTGAAGCCAATAGATGATCCTGCTGGGCAATATTTTTCTGTTTCTCAATGCAGAAGTAGCTAGCTAGCAAGTAGTAGTAATGACTTTACTATCAACTCACCTGGACGTCATATTAACGAAGTTGTGTATTGAATTGAAAGCTTTGTGCGGAGAAGTTTGTTGTGGTTATCGATTCAAGAATAAAACCATACTAACCAACTACTCGGCAAGCTACTGTACTCAACTGTGCCCGCCTTCCGCGTTGGCAGTTACAACGTCGGTAACCAAGGTACCATGCGACAAAATAAATATTAAATCTAAGGCAGTAAATGTGTACCTATTGTGTACACGAATTCATAAATAGATAGATAAAGCAACGCAACCACCGATCCGACTGGTGAGAAACCGGCATCATTCTATATTTTAACAATTTGTGGAATTGTTCTGTTTGTTTACGTATAACGTCATTTAGTACGACATTTTTGGCCAATCCGAAAGTAATTTTATAAGAGCGACGTCAATATTAACCAATGACAAACGTGAAGCTCGTTTTTTAATGTCCAATCAGAATTTAGCAGAGACGTCCGGAGGCAGGGCGCAGTAGTGCAAAGTCGAGCTACATCAGTTATCTTTACCAAATTAGCCGCCAGTGACCACATCAGGTATACAATCTCACTTGACATTATTTCAAATACTAACATAGACAAATTGTTGATGTAAAATTTATCAGACGAATTGAGTTATGAAACGAACTCATGACTGAGCTAGCACTTGGACTGTGAGCCAACCGACAACAGCTAGCTTAACTAGCTAGCTCTAACGTCGTTAGCCCAAACAGAACAGTACTGAAGTCACCGTACAGTACTTTTTATTTAGGCACGATATCTCTCCGCACATATCCATGTTATTGTGTTGATGAGTTATACTTTCAGAAGATTTACCTTCCAAGAATGATGTATTCTGTGGCCTTGGCCCATTGTATAACACTCGTTGACAAGCTACTGTTTCTGTGACATATTTTCGCATCTAGAATTATGCAGCATCCTCCTCGATAAAATATTAATGTATAAACTACATTTTTACATTGATTTAAGACCTACTTTTTTGGTCATTCACATGATGTTGTTCTTACTGATGGTCTGCTGGCAATTTTCAGAATCATCATGCATCACGTAAAGGTCAAGACCGAAAAGCCAGGTATGGGTGCACTCTTCCTGAAAATGTGACTACAAGCTACTGTGGTTATCAAATCGTATGATTTCTCGGTATGGGCAGATTTAGAGGGGACTGGTGCTCGCAGCAGACTGGATGCAGTTCTACAGGGACTGGTTGAGAAGAGTGACAGCGAAAAGTAAGATGCCGAACCAGTTGTTAGATCCTGCTGGCCAGCTTTGATTGTTTGCAGATGCTGTTAGAATTGATCTAAAATGTGTTTGATGGTGTTGAGGTCAGGGCTGCAACTAATGCAACAAAGTGTTTCTATAGCGACCTTGCTGTATAATGTATATCTGCAAGCCAGGTCCTATCACCCAGCAGCAGTGCCTTAACTCCCTAATGTTCTTGTGGATAAATGGGCACAAATCCCCACAGACGCACTCATAAATCATGTAGAAAGCCTTCCCAGAAGACTGGAAGCTGTTATAGCTGAATTTAGGATGGGAGCTCCTAAAGGTGTCCTAATACTTTTATCTGTATAATGTATGTTTAATAACTGTTGAATACATTGGTTGTTGTTTTTAGGGAGCAAAATGAAGATGACTCCGGAAAGATAACGTCAGACTCATTAAACAAGTATGAATTAAATTTTCTAATATCAAATAAATATTTTTTTACTGTATAATTCAATTTCGGCATCCCCCTTTAGGGATTTGTCTCCATCCTCAGCTGGAAAGCGGTAAGACTGTTTCCAGAAACCTCTCTTGACTATTATTGGATAATGAAAGCCCCTAACTTCTTCCGTGTTTTTTTTTCAGGCAGGCATCAAAGTTCCCACAACACAGAAGGAAGAAACGGAAGGAGATGGATGATGGTTTATCAGAGTCTAACCAACACAAGCAAAGTAAACCAGGTTCTTCTGATAGAATCTCTCTGCAAACAATGCAGATACAAGAACTTCAGTTTTGTCACCTTTCCCTGATACGACTTATTGCTTTATTATCATTTGGTTACCTGTCTGTCTGCCAGATGCGTACATTATCAAGCTGTTCGATCGCAGCGTGGACTTGGCCCAGTTCAGCACCAGTAGCCCCCTGTATCCTATATGCCGTGCCTGGATGAGGAACAACCCTGCCGTTAGGGAGAGGACTGCTTCACCTAGCCCTCCTCACAGCATTGGAGAGGATGAGGTAATTCAGATTCAGAATACTTATATTATTATAATACAGTATTCATACAATTATTATATTAATCTCCAAGGGGAAATTCTTTAGCAACAATGGCACACAGTCTTGTCAAAGCACACAGGGGTAAGGGTGTGAGGTAAAAGAGCAGAAGAGTGCACACAGGGATAAAGGAATGGGGTAAAATAAGTAAGTAGATGCACACGAGGGGTAAATGCTGTAAAATAGAGTGCTGGGAGGGATGCAATATATACGGATCTTGAGATAAAAATTGTCAGGAGATAAATAATTGGAAGATACAAGCCTATTGACTTATGGCAGGGGCGTCGTTAGCCCTGTTTTAGGGGGGCTGAAGCCCCCCTAAAATGTTCTTCAGCCCCCCTAAATAATTATCGGGATTATTATCAGGCCGCCGAAGAAATACGATAATTCATAACAATATTTTATTTCGAAAAATTACTGGATGCTATCGGTTAAATGTCGGTCACTTCAGCGTCAAAAATGTAACCCACAAGTTTGAAAAACAAGTAAAAAACAGACGCTGACTAGCTCGCTCGCACACCCCCCGGCAGCATCCTCCTCTCTGACACCACTGCCAGAGAGTCCAGTTCCACCCCCACAATGTCACCGACCTTATGGATCAGTTTGTTGAGTCTGTTGGCGTCCACCGCCCTCAACCTGCTGTCCCAGCAGGCAACAGCATAGAGGATAGCACTAGCCACCACAGACTTATAAAACATTCTCAACATTGTCCGGCGGACATTGAAGGACCTCAGCCTCCTCAGGAAGTAGAGGTGGCCCTGGCCCTTCTTGTAGACGGCTTGGGTTTTCTTCGCCCAGTCCCGTTTATGGTCCAAGTGAACACCAAGGTACTTGTAATCCTCTACAGTGTCCACACTGACCGCCTGAATGGAAACGGGTCACTGGTGTCTTTGTTCTTCTCTGGTCGATGACCAGCTCCTTGCACTTAGTCGCACTGAGCTGCAGATGGTTTCGCTCACACCATGAGACAGAGTTCCCCACCACAGAGTCCATCACCATCGCTGATACAACCCACCACAGCAGAGTCATCAGAGAACTTCTCTAGACTCAGTGTGGTAGCTGAAATCAGTGGTGTAAATGTTGAAGAGGAAGGGGGAAATGACTGTTCCCTGGGTTGCTGACTACACTGTCCGACAAACAGTGCTGCAGGCGCACATGCTGTGGTCTGCCAGCCAAGTAGTCAACAATCCAGCAACACCCAGCAGAGTTGGCCGGATGGTGTTTTAATGGTGCATATAACAATATGCTTTTAACAAATTAGATATGAATGCATCATCAGCAATGTCAAGCTTAAGTACATACCAGGGGTGGGCAAACTACGGCCCGCGGGCCACATCCGGCCCGTTTGTCTTTTTAATCCGGCCCCCCGAAGATTGATACAGAACTAGAAAAAAATTCCTAAAGAAATTTTGAGTGTGCGTGACTCTGGCGCAGGACTCTCCCCCATACATCACTGACACTGTTGAGTAATTTTCAGAATATGACTTCTACCATTGCTTAGGTATGTGACAGATCAAGCTTTCAACAGGTGTTCATATGCTGATGCACTAGTAGTAGCGGAAACACTAATTTCAGCAGGATTAAAGACAGCCCCACTTGAGCACACTGCCACAGTTTAAGTTTAAGTAGTAAGCAAGCAGTAAACAATTGGTCACTCTGTGTCAGGTAGCACTTTACATTACAGTTCAGTAGCATAGTAATAGTTTGGTTATAATTTGATAATAGTGATAAATGCGAGTGTAAAATGACCCAAATACATCCAGTGCCAAAATTAGGCCATCAATGGCTATGACTTTGGTATTAGAAATACACCTTTTATTGCTTACGGACCAGACATTTAAAGAACACATTGCAAAGCATATTTCACAGTTCCTTGAGACCAATGACAATGGGGAGGTGACTGACTCAATATTGTGGGAGACACTTAAAGTGTACATTAGAGGCCACGTTATTTCTTATGAAGCAACACGAAGAAGGGCTAAGAGAAGCAGATTGGAAGTGATTGAGAAAGAACTGCCGGCTGCAGAATTGGCTTACAGAAACTCTCTGCTCCAGTCAGATTATAACAATATTCTTAAATTAAAATATGAATACAACTCTATTTTGGGAGATCAGGTTAGCAACCTTCTACTTAAACTAAGGCAGAGAAACTTTGAGTTTGGTGACAAACCGCATACGTTATTGGCCAGGCAGTTAAAAGGGGAACAGGCCAAAAGAGCCATTTACAAAATAAATTCAAGCTCTGGTCAAATGTTGACGGATTTAAAGGAAATTAATAACAGATTCAGAGAATTTTACTCAGATATTTACACCTCAAAATCGACAGCTCCACAGGAAGATATAAATAATTTTTTTGACTCTATTGAGCTCCCACAACTTGATGTAGTTTCCCAGGAGAATTTGGATTTAGACTTTTCGTTATCAGACCTACAGGAAGCCATCAAATCATTTCCCACTGGTAAGGCGGCGGGACCTGATGGGTTCGGGCCAGAGTTCTATAAGGTCTTCCGAGATGCTCTTGCACCAATTTTGCTAAGAATGATTCATGACACGTTTAGAGACAAGAAGCTCCCATCTTCCCTTAATGAAGCAAATATCTGTGTTTTATTAAAAAAAGATAAAGATGAAACTGATCCCGGTAGTTACAGGCCCATCGCCCTGCTCAATTATGATCTTAAAATAATAACAAAGGTATTGTCAAATCGGCTGGGAAAACATATAGCAACTATTATCCATCCAGACCAAACAGGATTTATCCCAGGGAGGTATTCCTTTTGTAATGTCCGCAAAATTCTCAACGTCCTACATGCCGAACACGGTAAAAAGGATGGAGCTGCTATATTGTCTTTAGATGCACATAAGGCATTTGATATGATTGAATGGCCTTATCTATTTGCAACACTTAAGAAATTCGGTTTTGGTGATAAATTTATAGAATGGGTCAAGATATTGTATAGTAACCCACAATCCGTTATATTAACAAATGGAGATAAATCCAGCCCGTTTTCTCTGCAATGTGGTGTCCGCCAAGGGGACCCACTGTCTCCTCTGCTTTTTAACATTGCACTGGAGCCCCTGGCAATTGGCATTAGGAAGCATCCAGATATTAAAGGTATTACGCTTGGTGGTGTGGAGACTCGCTTGGCTTTGTATGCAGATGACCTTTTGGTCTGTTTGGATGACCCAGTAGTTTCTGTCCCCATCCTACTGAATTATATAAATTCTTTTGGTAAGTTTTCTGGCTATGTTATAAATTGGGGAAAAAGTGAATTCATGCCAATATCAGATCCATTGACTGATGTTTTCTTGAAAAATTTGCCATTTAGAGTTGTGAAGGATTGCTTCACTTATCTTGGACTTAAGCTGACCAAGGACCAGAAGCTTCTCTTCAGCTTTAACTTTGAAGAGTCTGTAGAAAAACTGAAAGCAAATATTGAGTCCTGGAGGATGCTGCCCTTATCCATGATCGGACGGGTTAATGCAATCAAAATGGTGAGCCTACCCAGGTTTCTGTATCTTTTCCAGAACCTGCCCCTATACTTGAACGCATCTTTTTTTAAGAAGCTTGATTCTATCATCCTGCCTTTTATATGGGGTTATAAACCACATAGAATAGCAAAGGCTCATATTCATAAACCCCTCAAAAAAGGAGGCTTAGGTCTTCCCATTTTCAGACATTATTATTGGGCGGCTAACTCCAGGGCTCTTGTCTACTGGAACGGTACAGAGACGGAAAACATTCCCTCATAATTACAGTTAGAAGCTTCTGCTGTCAAAAGCTCTTCACTACCTGCCCTCCTTTTTTCAAGGCCCGCCCCGGTAGATAAGTCATTTCAGAAAAACTTCACACTAAAGAATTCCATACGAATATTAAATCAGATTAAAACTGCTTGCCGGCCCCTCAGTGTTTCTGTTTATGCTCCCATTTGCCAAAACCATCTTTTCAAGCCTGGACAGTCAGATGCTGTGTTCACGGTCTGGAAGGACAGCGGTATTAATACATTTTCAGACCTGTACATTGATGGCAGGTTTGCGTCATTTAAGCAATTAAGCACCAAATTTAAACTGCCAAACTCTCATTTCTTCAGTTACCTTCAGGCTAGGCATTATCTTAAAGAAAATGTTCCACACTTTGAGTCTTCACCCATCATTCACCCTTTTATTGAGAATATTTTGCTCCCGCCGGATTCTGAGCAGCTGGTATCAAAATTTGTGAATTATTTTTCGACTGTGGTGTCCTCAGAACATATAAGGGAAGCATGGGCTAAGGATCTGAATTCAGGTATAACAATAGAGTTCTGGGAGGAAGCTATGTCTCGGATTCATTATTGTTCTATTAACTCGCGGTACAGGCTAATCCAGTACAAAGTGATGCACAGAATGCATTATTCAAAAACCAAGCTGAACCGCATATTCCCATCAGTGTCTCCTACGTGTGACAAATGCCTTTCAGCTGAAGGGTCACTGGCACATCTTTTCTGGTTCTGCCCTGCACTTCACAATTTCTGGACTGAGATTTTCAAGTGGCTTTCGAAAGCCTATTCCAGAGACATTCTGCCGGATCATGTGCTTGCTATTTTTGGTTGCTCTACAGGAACTTTTGGGATGTCACATGATTTACAAGCTGCTTTGCAACTAGCAATGCTGGTTGCTAAGAAGCTCATTCTGCTGGTTTGGAAGTCCACCCGCCCACCATGCTTTAAACAATGGCTTAAGGATATGATATCCGTTATACAGATGGAGAGATTGCGCCTTAGTAAGAATAATCTGCAGAACAAACTCTTTTTGAGAATTTGGGGCCCTTTTTTGTCTCTGTGCCAGATTACTCCATCCCAATAGAGACTTCTAACTGTGAATAAGTGTGCTGTGTCTATGTATGTAGGTCTGAGAGACTAATGATATTTATTTTATTTTATTTTATTATTATTTATTTTTTTAACTGGCAGCCGCAAAATGTTGCTATACAGTATGTGGTGACATGTTCTGTTTTGTTTGTCTTGTTACTGTTGTAAAATTGAAAAATTGAAAAATAAAATATTGAAAAAAAAAAAAAAGAAATACACCTTTTATCAAAATGATACCGCATTATAAATATCAGATAACATTATAAAGTTATACAGCTGTTTCAGTGTTAAATCTCAAATCAGTCCACATGCAATCAAACATGTAACAAATCAGGATTCAGCAATAAGCTAGCATCAGAATTCACAAAAAGCACTAGGTCACACAGTTCTGATATCACACTAACAAAAACAGTGCTTTTTATGCAACATTAATTGAGAAAAACACACGCACATACACATACACACACACACACACACATATATATATACATATCTATAGATAGATACATATATGTGCATACACACAGGCAGTCTGTACATTAATGACTTAATGATGAACTGTCAATCAACCCATTCAGTGCAATGAATCACTTAGTAGCAGACACACAGGTTCAATTATCTATAAACTACAGGACTACAGGACTCCCCATACAACACTAGCCAATAGTTTGCAAGGTCAACCAGTATCCAGACGATTATGAATGTTTTACAACAAGCCCCCCCAACAATTTAAATAGCAATTCCAAAAAGACCTGTATTTAATCCCCACTGTTTCTCTATGGAGCGGCAACTTCATAACTGCCGATCCCGACCACCCACACACCTCCCCAATACCTGGTTCGATTCGTCTGGACCCCACCACATTAACTCTGGCCTCAAACCCCTCCGAAATCGCCCCCCCGAGCCCCCCGCAAACGTCACAATATCCGCTTGAAAGTGAAACTAAATCATTCGCAATTCTCAAACCTCTCCCCCAAATAGGCTCATATCTCATCAACCCGACCTCCCACACACCTCCCCAATATGTTGTTAGATTCCTATGGACCCCACCACATGAACCCTGCCCTCAAAACCCCCCGCACGAGCCCCCCCGCCCCCCGCGAACGCCGATCGCCCCCCCCTCCGAAATGACCCTAAACGGTCAAAATGCACACAAATAACCCCCCCCACTACCCTCCCCACAACCCTCCACCACCGTCCTGACTGATAAGCACATGAATACATATAAGCCCAAATGTTAAAGAAGTCAAAAACCCACATCTTTGATAGCATGCTAGCGAAACATATGCTGATGCACTAGCAATTAGCTTAAGCGCTAATTTCAGTTGCAACTGTCATGTCAGTTGAACAGACAGAGAGAAAAAGCTTACAGCACCCCTCGAACAGGAAGGATTTCTGGCCAAACCGTGTTTCCAATCATAAAACCAGGTTAACGTGAAGCCGGCTGAGCCCTTCCTGAACGTCTACATAGGCATTTTGTGTTGACAAGTGAAGAAATGTGCTCTTGGGAGCAATTCTAAAAAGTGTTAGTTTTGTTTTCCTCCTGAAATTTTCCTGACACTTTTAACATGGGAGTCTATGAGGGTGTTCATGGGTGCTGCGGCCGAATTTTCGCATGTCAAGCTAAAACAATGAATCTGACAGATAAAGTAAAGCAAGTGTGAGCTAGAGGACACATTTTCCTACGTATCTATGCATAAATTGTGTCTGTAGTGGTGCATTTGAGGCCATGGTAGTCAAATACGTTTTATTTTTTTTACACAATTCTCTCTCTTCTCCACACTCTAGCGATGACATCACCACTCTACCTCTCAAACATTCTCTCCATTAACACCCATTCATTTTTTTGGTGTGGTTTTTGGCAATTTTGGGCAAAATTGTTCGCCAAAAGTCTTAGAAAAATCATAGCACACATGTCGGGGCCGAGCCGCACATTTTGATATAACTTTTGTGTATATGCGTCAAAAACTCTGGTAGGTGTTTTGAGCCAAAAAAACGGCGTAAGAATAAGCAGAATAATAAACGCTAGTAATAACATAGTGTGCGCCTTGCAGCACGCACACAATAATAAACGCTAGTAATAACATAGTGTGCGCCTTGCAGCACGCACACAATAAACGCTAGTAATAACATAGTGTGCGCCTTGCAGCACGCACACAATAAACGCTAGTAATAACATATTGTGCGCATTGCAGCACGCACACAATTAAGGTTTGATGTGAATTATTGCATTTATTTCATTTTGACTTGTAATGACAGGCATTTCAACACCAGGTGGCGCAGTAGGCGCAGTGTCTTGATTTTGCGGAGCCCGAGCCATTTCCAGTTACCGCTCTTCTTCTACTGGTCAGATCAGAACCCATCCACAGCAGTGTCAAAGAAAAGAAAAATTGACAGTGATTGCCGGGTGTTTAAGAAAGAATGGACGCCTAAATACTTTTTTTACTGAAGTCCGGTCCAAGGCTGTATGTCTTATTTGCCAAGAAACCGTTGCGGTTTATTATTGTTATTATTACAATATCAGCCGTCACTTTTCCACCAAGCATGCTAATTATGCCAGCAACCTTTCAACACAAGAACGTACGGCTACCGCTGACAGGTTGGTAGCTAGCTTGCAGGCTCAGCAAAACACCTTTATTCGAGCAACTTCCATCCAAGAAGCAAGCACGAAGACAAAGCAAAGGCCAGCAAGCCTTTCTCCGAAGGGGACTTTCTTAAAGAGTGCATGGTAGAGACAGCAAGTATTTTATGTCCTGAGAGCAAGAACAAATTTGAAAAGGTTACCTTATCACGCAGGACAGTGACTCGCCTTATTGAAGTAATTGACGAACACTTAACTAGCAAGCTAAACAAAAAAGCGGAGTCATTTACATTATATTCTTTGGCACTGGACGAAAGCAATGATATAAAGGACACTGCTCATCTTATAATTTTTATCAGAGGGATTAATGAGAATTTCAAGATAACGGAGGACTTTTTAGATATGGAATCCCTGAAAGGAAAAACATGTGGGAGGATTTATTTAACAGCGTGTCAGTGGTCATACAGAAACACAAGTTACCTTGGAGTACGCTCGCCAACGTTACCACAGATGGATCACCAAATCTGATGGGAAAAAACGTTGGGATGCTCAAGAGAATTCAGGACAGGGTGAAAGAGGACAACCCTGAGCAGGAGGTAATTTTCTTACACTGCATAATTCACCAAGAAGCACTGTGTAAATCCGTGTTGCAGCTTGACCACGTAGTGAAGCCCGTTGTGAAACTCGTTAACTTTATTCAAGCAAGGGGACTTCACAATCGTCAGTTTATTCATTTTCTTGAAGAAACTGATGCAGATCACACTGACTTTATCATTCTAATGTCCGCTGGTTAAGTTTGGGAAAAGTATGCCAACGTGTGTGGGAGCTCAAACAGGAGATTATTTCATTTTTGGAGCTACTTGAGAATACTGACAATTTTCCTGAGCTGAATGACAGACTGGCTTTGTGATTTAGCTTTTACAGAACATGTGTGGACATACTGACACACATGAACGAGTTGAATGTGAAGCTACCAGGGAATAACCAGTTTGTTAATGAATTGCAAGCAAACGTCAGAGCCTTCAAGGCCTTCAGCTGGTTTTATTTTCGAAGCAAATGTCAGACAAGTCATTTGCTCATTTCCCCACACTGGCTACATTAAAAGAGGCCCCGCGACGTGAAAAAATATGGGAAATCACATGGATGACCTGCATGAGGAATTCTGCCGTCGGTTTTATGATTTTGGAAAAATTGACAGGGCACTTCATCTGGTGTCATGTACCTTCTCACACGACCCGGGAACGGTGCCACAGGAGTTGCAGTTGGAACTGATTGATCTCCAATGTGACTTGGTGTTGAAGGACAAGTTCAACTCTCTGAAACTGGATGAGTTTTATGCTTCATTAAGTGCAGCCAAATTTCCAAACATCCAGAAGATGGCACAGAGGATGCTGGTCTTGTTTGGCTCTACATATGTGTGTGAACAGACTTTTAGTGTGATGAACACCAACAAAGCACCCCACAGATCCCAGATGGGTGATGAAACACCTCAGATCTGTTCTGAGAATTGCCACAACAGAATTACCACCAGACTTTGATGCACTGGCTAAAATGGGTGATCAGCAACACTGTTCTCATTAAAAGGTATGTTAATACTGTTAACAAATGCAGTTTTTTACATGTATCGTATCTTGTACTGACCTGGCCCGTCTGTCAAATTTTATAAGTCAATGTGGCCCCAAAGCCAAAAAGTTTGCCCACCCCTGGTATATACCTTATAAGTTTCCTTGTATTTATACATGTGTACTGAAAATAAAGTTGAACCGAATCTAATCTAATAAATTCATGCATTCAACTCATGTTTTTCTTTTGAATTTCCAAATTATCCAGGTCACAGACATGCTGAATGGGAAGGGTCAGAATGTTTACCGCTTCCCTCCTCCTACCTCCTGTCCAATCAGCCCTTCCGGAGACCCTGTCAATCTGCGGATTCCACCCACAGAAAAGCCCACTACCACCAAGGTACTGTTTTACAGGCCAGGAACATTGGCATCAATACATTCAAATGTTAATAGTTTTTTCTTTTAACTGTTTATTTTTATTTTTTATATGTGCAGCCAATAGATGCCGCCCCTATATCTGGTCCTCTCATATATAGCCACATGGAGCGCTGGAAAAAAATCAGGCAAAAGTACGCTCTTGACAATTTCATTTGTTGTAACATTTCTATTGTGATTAAATCTTGATACTCTGTAATGTTGTTTTAATGAAGGCAAAGCTCTATCACCTACAATAAATAGATTCTAATATTTAACTCTTAAGTGTTAACCTTTGTGTCCTCAGATGGAAAGAATCCTCCAATAAAAACCAGCTGAGATACAGTGAGAGCATTCGGATCCTTAAGGAGATGAAGGAGATGTATGACCGCTGATGGAACCATAACCCAGCCTACAGAAGGAGCCTATCAGGGAGTCGTAAGATAAATTGGGAAGGAGCCATGTGATGATGATCGATAGACATCCTTGGGCAGCAGCGTTACTGTGGAAATGACTTGAGATTTCACAAGTGCCAGAGCTGTATGGAGCCTATGTTCTTACTATGTCACCACAAGAAAGGATCCAAATCACTCTTAGTTCTCTGTGAAACATGCATAGTCAAACAGGAAGGATTTATGTTAGATCAATCAAATAGGTTTCCACGTGTATCTGGTATGATGAATGGTAGTTTGGTACATTGCAGTGTTGTGATGCATTGTTTTTTTATATATTAATTCAATTTATTTGCAACAAATGTAGAACTTGAATGTTAAAGTATTTTGTTACTTTTGTCTCTTATGACAATGATTACTTAAATATGTCAATGATAGATTTTATATATTTGAATATTTAAATTGTAACTAAATTTATCATTCATAAATGTAATCAATTTCTGAATTAATTTACTAGTGTAATTTGGAATTAATGGGATTAAACTAAATCTTATCAAGTGATACTTGGAAACTTGATTCCAGTCATTCATTTCGTTGATATACGCTTCTTTGTTCTGAAATTTCATAGTGAGTCAAAAAAAATGTAAAAAACCAAAGAAATATTAATAATCTATAAATTTGATGAACATGTCATGTACAGCATATAAATTATGTCATGAATGTTGCAAGAATATTTTGACATACAGTGGTATGAAAAAGTATCTGAACCTTTCTCACATTTCGGCATAAAATCACCATCAAATGTGATCTGATTCTTGTCAAAATCACACAGATGAAAAAACAGTGTCTGCTTTAACTAAAACCAGGGGGGTATTCCAGGGGCCCGTTTCAGAAAGCGGGTTAAGTGAAAACTCTGAGTAAGTTAACTCTGAAATGAGGGAAACTCTGGGTTTTCGGTTTCAGAAAGGGGGGTAAGTTAAACCCGAGAAAATAGGCTAAGTTAAGCCCGTTTCTGAAAGAGGGGTAACTTATACTCAGAGTCAGTTACCATAGTAACTTACTCTATGAACCTAACCTGGTCGGGAGCAGGTTTTCTTCGGTAAACTTAGAGTTTATTTCAGTCTCCTCCCCTTTTTGAAGACGAGGCGACGTTTAAACACCTCATTCATTGAGCACGTTTTTTACGAGGAGAGCAGCAAAGGGAATTAAATGTTCTATTATTGACAATCCTATAGATGAAGAGGCTGTATTAATTCGTCGAGATTTACATTTATATTGGGAGAGATTTTTGAGGCCCAGAATTAATGTTTTGTCACTCCCATCTCCATTTTTATCTGAGCGATACCGTTTTTCTTTGGAGTCAATAAGATACATCCACAATCTCATCCATTCTTCCTAGAAAATACTAGTAAGGCTACTGTTTGCAGAGCGGTCAGGAAAGTGTGCCTTGCACTGACGCACTTTCTGACCATTTTGTTTTGTTTCATGGGCACAAACCAGTGAGTCATCAAAGGAGTTCTACAGGATTGTAGGTAAGTGGTGTATAAATGGGTTTAAATAATGCTAACCTGATAAATAACATTCAGTTAAGAATATCTTGCTGCGACCCTTGGAAGTGACCTAATAATGGCACACATATTCCAATCATTTCACCCTCTGAAAATGAAGCAGATAATGTCAATAGGAGGTCCATCCACAGTATTAATGTGCAGGTATACTGACAGCCTACTGGTTCTAATGGTCAAAGACATCACAATACTGTACATGTGTCATTCTTTGCACTGTCCACAGATCATATGTGATGCTGCACATATAATCATAAATGTGGAGGCCAAGTGGCCTGGCTCTGTTCATGACTCAAGAATTTATCGAGAGTCAACCTTGAGTAAAAGACTGTAAAGGGGTAAGTAAATGTATTTCAATGTATGCACTACACACTTACAGTGGAAATGATGTGCAGCTCTAAAGCAATGTGAACTTTCTTACAGGAGAGATGGATGGCTTTCTGCTGGGAGACAGGGGTTACCCATGCTGGCAAACTCAGATTACCCCTTACCCAGAACCTGAACCATCCCTGAAAGGGCCTGTGACATTATTGTGGCATGTGTTGTTCTCCATAATTACAGGGGAGAAACACACTACCCTAAAGTTACAAGATCCTGAGGACGACCCCATCAACTCTGCAGATATCCAGGATATGATATGCCACAATGTCTTTTCACATTAATAATGATATCCACCACAAAATAAAATTAACAAACACAAAATCACAGAAATTTATATGGTGTTTTTTATTTTCTAAAACAAAAAAAGATAAATGGAAAAGGTTAGATCTTAATATAGTTTCAATACTTCCCAGAATTCACCTATGACCATACACTCACTTTTAGCTTTTCTTTCAAAATGTTAAGTTCCAGATCTGATTTTAGATTTTTTTAATAAGAAGAATTCTATACAACTCTTTAATTGGCAACTGAAAACACAGTAGATTTAGGGTTACATAATGTAGTTCTAAAATTCTACAGAATGAAACTGTGGCATTTACTGTAAATCACTGAACTGTGTTCATCTGTGCACCAGAAGTTGATGGACCTTCCTCCTGCTGTTCTTCCACACTTTGGGGGGGAGATTAGAATGACCATTTATAGATATAAACTTAAATTATATAGGCTACTCCACATTAAATGTGAATGTGTACATTGTTTGATGTGTAGATGCATAATATTAACATTAACTCAGTAGGCCTCTGTGGTAGCACAAACAGTTTCTTCATCCCCATCATCCTGTAAAGATGAACATTCCATAAAGTACACTTCATAACACTATTTGTAATAATTTATGGTACATTGAGTAGGCTACTTACAACTGCCAGGTGTTCTGTTGGGACAGGAGGCTCCAAAAGACAGATATTACCATGTGAATCTGTTGGGATCAACAAAAAACCCAACCCGAAGTAATATAAATGGAAATATAATTCTATATGGAAACAATTTAAACATACTGTAGTTAGACCTCTTACATTTTATGTAGGCAGTTATATATATATATATTTAATCTTAATCTGCTGCAACGTTATTTTAATGCCTGCAGGATTGCACCTATAAATGAATATTAAATTAATAGGTTTAAAACAATTCTGTTCTTCTACTTTCACCTCAGATTTTGTAACAGTTGGGAATTTACGGTAAAACAGTTCTTAATTACTAACTACAAATTACATCCTTAACCAGTCTATTCAGGTTACTGTAATAATTACGATCTCTAGAAAGTATTGGTCTACTTTCTAATTTGGTCTTCTTACATTTGATGTTACATCCACTCTTGTCTTATACAGAATTGTTTTAAAGGCTTTAAATTACAGTATGTAGATTACTTAGTAATTAATTACACCCAACACTGTATAATTTCTTTTTTCATATTCGCCATAAACTTGGCTAAGCACTTCCGGTTCTGTTTGGGAGAAATACGCTTCCCTTACGCCGTTTCCATGGTGAATCCTTATATCTACGCTCCATTGATAGTGGCTTTTTATCGTTGCGGAGCACACGCTTAAGTCAGAGTCAGCCAACTCAGAGTTGATAAAACTAATTCTTTTCAGGTGGTCTGAAACCGAAAACCCAGAGTTTCCCACCTTGGGGTTTGGCAACTCAGACTTCAAGTTTAAACTCAGAGTTGGTTGAACCTCCTTTCTGAAACGGGCCCCAGAAAGCTTGGTTAACTTACCATTTGGTAAATCATAACCTTTGGGTTGCTTTACCCCAAACAGGCATACCGTGAGTATGTCGGTTCCAAACACCTGATAAGAGTTAGTTAAATCAACCTCCAATTGGTTACCCAGAGGTTATGAGCGTGAACCGTGCATATATAAAGACATGTTCAATGGATCGCCGATTTCACGAGTCAACATGGAAACCCTAAACGAAAAAAAGAGCGGCGTATTTTACAGAGGCGGAGTTGAAAGTTTAAATGCACGCTTATGAGGAGTTTAAGCCAATAATATTAAAAAGAAGCAATACAGCTGCATCGGCTAAAGCAAGAGAGAAAAATAACGGACAGAGTAAATGCGTGTGTGTATTAAATTACAAATTTGGTATTGGCTCCCGTTTTATTATACAGTAATCCCTCGTTTATCGCGGGGGTTACGTTCCGAAAATGACCCGCGATACGTGAAATCCACGAAATAGAAAACTGTTTTTTTTTTTTTTTACAATTAGCAACTATTACATGTATACAAATACAGTGACTCACGTGTAGGCCGTTTCACTGCTCTTCATCCTGACTGCGCTCTGCAGTGTTCTCTTCTTCTGAAGCCCGCGGTGCAGGTGTGTTTGTTCGGGAGAAGAACATAGTGATAGGCAGCTGTTGTCGCTCTTTTTTCTTCTTTGCAAAAAGATCCTTGTACACCGACATGCCACCATCGATTACGTTGGAGAACTGTAATGAACGGCTCATCAAAGGGTCCCATTCCTCAGCTACTCGCTTAAGTTCAGTGGCCATTCGCACCATGGTTGCTAAGCGACCAAGCGTTAGTCCTTCCTCCTCATCTCTTGTGTCCTCTTCTCCCTCTTCTCTTTCATCGTCGCTTTGTGGCTTTGTCATTTCTGCCAGCTCTGCATCGGTCAGCGGCTGTGCGTCTCCATCAATCAGGGCGTTTATGTCATCCGGACTCATGTCATTAAAGCCGTCTCCTCCAATATGTTTAGCCAGATTCACAGCTGTTTCTACGGCAGAGTGGTGGACCTCGTCAAGCGAGCCTCCGGTTGCGTTTTGCACTGCCTCTGGCCATAGTTTTTTCCAGCAGACCTTCAGAGTTTCCGTTTTCATTTCCTGAATGGCCCTCTGAATGTTTTGGAGACACGATGCGATGGTGTATCCACGCCAGTAGTCCTTCAGTGAGAAATCTTGATCCGAGTCCATAGCGTCAACAAGATGTTGCAGGGTGTTGCGCGTATAGAGAGCCTTGAAAGCACGGATGACTCCTTGGTCCATGGGCTGAATCAGGGATGTAGTGTTTGGCGGCAGAAATTCGATTTGCACACCATCATATGCCAAATCATTACCGTGACCTCCGGCGTTGTCAAGGAGCAGAAGCACTTTAAAGTCCAGTCCCTTTCCTCTCAAATAACGCTTGACCTCCGGGATGAAACAGTTTTTGAACCAATCCAGATTGAGCGCTTTTGTCATCCAAGCCTTTGCATTGTACATCCAGTAAACAGGCAAATTATCCTTGTTTTTCAGCGCCCTGGGATTTTTAGACCTGTAAATCAGCCCCGGTTTAATCATGAAACCTGCGGCATTTCCGCACATAGCCAGGGTCAAACGGTCTTTGTGAACTTTAAATCCTGGGGCTTTGGCTTCTTCCTGCATGATGAAGGTGCGGGAGGGCATTCGTTTCCAAAATAAGGCAGTCTCATCCATGTTAAAAACTTGTTCGGGCTTATATCCCCCCTCCTCAATGATCGCCTTGAATTTATTGTTCACGAAGGCTTCTGCCTCAGCGGTATCCGCAGACGCCATCTCACCGTGCAGACAAACATTTTTAAGTCCAAAGCGTTTCTTAAACTTCAAACCAGCCCTTGCTTGCATTAAATGCGCTTGGCACTTTGTCAGCAGCACTTGCTGGGGGCCTGGCATCCTCTCCCACTGTGTCAGCAGCACTTGCTGAGGGCCCGGCATCCTCTCCCTCCTCCCCGTCACTGACAGCAAAGTTTTCATACAGCATTCTCGCTTTTGTGCAGATAACGTTTGTATCCAGGGTTATGTTTTTTTTCCTGCAGTCATTAATCCACAGAGCTAATGCCGTCTCCATCCGTACCATGGTCTTGTTGCGAACAGTTACAACCCTTTTTGCATTCGTATTAAAATTGACTGCTGCTGTCGTCCTTATGTTTTTTTCCTCCTTCTTTATGTAACGAACGGAAGATTCATTGATTCCGTAATGGCGAGCAACGGCTGCATAGCTTTTACCTTCCCTTAGCATGTCCAGAAGTTTAATTTTATCTGAGATAGGTAGCATCTTCCGCCGTTTGGGCCCATCCGCAGGTGCTTTTGTCGGTCCAGGCCGTTTCGTCGACATTATGGGTTTAGGAGATGTTCGAAATTACAAGATAATTTGGCCAACTTAATGTAAATTTGCCAAGCTGTTTTATGTACGTACACATACCTGCACGAGACGACAAAATGATAGCACAATTCGTAGCATGTTTTGATACAAGAAGCGGGAGTGAGTTTTTAGCGAATCAGAATGCAGAGCACAATGCACCCAAAAAAAAAAAAGCATTATGAAAATCCGCGAAATAGCGAATCCGCGATAAGTGAATCGCGAAGTGGCGAGGGATCACTGTAGTGCAAAATAATTAAGTTTCTTTTTGAATATGTTATCACTATGAAAGCATTTACTTTTCCTGACATGTCTTTAGTTTAAAATAATAATGAATATTGTTTATTTCATAAGTAATGGTTATCACTATGAAAGCATTTACTTTTCCTGACATTTATTTCTTTAGTTTAAAATAATAATGTATATTGTTTAGTTCATAAGGTGAAGCCTGAAGAACTTTAAGCCAAGTTAAAATGAAACACAAAAACATTCTGCAAAAAGGTAATATTTGATTACACAATTACTGACAGGATTTAGTATATTCATTCTGTCATGTAGCTAATAGAAAGAAGAAGACTCTAACTGGCGGGGGCCCACCACCACCTCCCTTCACCCCATCTGAGGAGCTGGCTCAGTCCCTTAATAAAGGGCGACCAGTGGTTGCTGGCATTCCAGGGGGCAGTTCCTTGCACACAGCATGCACCAAGTGATGGTGAAAAAATGGTGAAGTGTATGTTTACCTCTATGATTTGTTTTCATTTTTTTGTCCTAATAAACTACTATCTCTGTCACTTAAAGGGTGTCATTAAACAGGGCAGACAAGGGTATCCTCTGTCCCCCAGCAAGTAACCATTGTCCTGTAATGATTGAAGTGTACAACACAAATATATTAAAAAGGGAAGAAAAAGAAAAAAAACGCCTGAAATGTCTGGCATATTGATGATTCATCATGCACAGATCCTGGCCATTTTGCCTCGACATTGGTGATGATTTGGCTTGCGTCACATATTACCTAGTTAGTGGAAAAAGTAATGACTTTAATGATTTTAATGAGGGAACAATTTTAGTTGTTATAGTACCTGCACGTTGATACTATGAATAGATTTCCTATTGACATAGTCTCCCTCATTTATTGGTGGAGGTTTAATAGGAATGTGAGTGCCATCAATGCACCCAATTACATTTGGAAACCCTGAAACAGAAAGTTATGGAAGTATGAAGTGTGTGCGCATAATGAATACATGTATAGATATAAATGATATGACTAAATATGCATCATTTTATTAAAAAGGGCAAACCTTCCACTCTGTGGAATTCATCTTCGATAACGAGCAGAGGTTTATGGCCAGGGAACTGCATAAACATGGGTAAGAACTGTTTAGGTGCCAGACATACGAACGACTCTACACACAGTTGCCTGTCCCACATGCTCTGAAACGCCCACACTATACAAAAATGGCCAGAAGCAAAAACCCTAAGTGCTATGCACAGAATGTTTTCCGTGCTAAGTGCAGAACCGCTGAGGTGGAGAACGATGACATCCAGAATGATGGGAAACCCATGTTTATTATCTAATTTGATTGTTTTACATATGTTATTCATAATCAATTGTGTAGAATGTAGTGGACACTCTTGTATTCCTTGGAAGTGAGTCTGGTGATCATGCATAAGTGAGACTGGGAAGGAGGGTCATTAATCTTTCCCACGCAGGCCCACAACACTGACCGTTATCTGTACGGGTTATTCAAGGTCAACAGCACACATGCGGTCATCAGAAGGGAGAAAAAACTGTCATTGCATAAGAGATATCATACCATCATAGCAATAGTAACTTTATCAGTGAGAGGGGCCAATTGTCAAAGGTTACGTAGGTGATGACCAAAAAGTAATTTTAATAAACAGAAACACCCACTATAAAAGCTGCTGCACTGTCAGAAAACTTCAGTCTGATCCCGGGACCACGCTCACTCGTTTTCTTGGATTTTGTACTGTCTGCACGGATTCCAATAAAACACTTTGCATCAAACTTGAAGAAAACTCTGTTGGTTTTTGGACTTAGTCTCTGCACCAGTTTGAGACTTAGGTTTTCACCAGCCAGAAGACTTAGGGAATTTCTACCTTCCATTTTTGGGATATAAAGGCATCTATTTGGATTTACTGCATTTTCCTCTAAAAATCGAACAATTGGATTATTACCATTTTCAAAGGATATTATTATTAAATAATTTGGACATATTCACTTTATCAAATTTTACACCACACCGCGGTTAGTCACATTCGCGATATGCGGTTTTAAAAGACATGTTAAATAAACTAACTAATCTTTTGAAAAACGATAACGCTCTTTCAATATTCCTTAGGGTAAGCAAACACATCATCAATAGGCGGCCGAAAACCTCGAATAATTTGGGCTTATACGTCCACAGGATCCTCATCAAAAGGGCACGCCATGCTCATTAAACTTCTGGGACGAAGTTACCCCGAAACATAACCTGCTCCCGAGGAGGTTATCTTCAGAGAGTCAGTTGCTATGGTTACATACATACCCAGAAAGTTATCTCCGTTTTTGGAACCGAAAGGTTATCCACGAACTTACCCTTAAACATACCCAGGTATGTCACATAACCTGCTTTCTGGAATACCCCCCAGGATAGCCTGCAAACAATGACAGAAGGGGGAGGAATAAGTAACTGAAACCTCTGCCTAGGGAGACTTAAAGAGCAATAGAAACCAATTTTTACCAAACAATTTAAGTCAGGTGTGTGCCCAATCACTGATGAGTGGCTTAAAGCTGCCCTGCCCACTATAAAACACACACACTGACATGCTTGATGAGAAGCATTGTCTGATGTGCACCATGGTTTGCTCAAAAGAGCTGTCTGAAGACCTGCCATCAATAATTTTTGATCTGTATAAAGCTGGGAAAGGTTACAAAACCATCTCTAAAAGTCTGGATGTTCATCAATCAACAGTCAGAGATGTTGTCTACAAATGGAGAGAGTTGGCACTGTAGCTTCTCTCCCAAGAAGTTGCACAAAATATTAAATGTGATGGTTCAGTTACTTATTCCTCCTCATCCTCATTAAAATATGAAAACCTATACTTGTTTGGGTGGTTTTAGTTAAAGCAGACACTGTTTTTTCATGTGTGTGATTTTGACAAACATCGGATCACATTTATTCCTGGAGATGACTATTGGGGCACAAATAAAACAAATTACTTGAGTCTTGAATAATTTAATAGGCACCTCAACTTCGTACTACTTTACGTTTTTATACTGTGCTTGCTGCGAAAGGCCTAGTGAGCAACTTACTCATTGATATCGCCCACAGATTACATGGAAAGACTCTGAGAGCAATTGCTTCTACATGCCCACCTGCACTTCTCTCTCTCTCCCTTTATCTGCCTCTCTCTCTTGCTTTTTCAACAACATGTCATTCATTATCTACCGCTGATCTGCACTGTGTTTTGAGTGTTTTGCACTTCTGGTTGAATGCTAACTGTATTTCGTTACCCTGTTCTTGTACCTGTGTAATGACAATAAAGTTGAATCTAATCTAATCACAGGAGACTGGAGCCTATCCCAGTTGCTTTCGGGCCTTAGGCAGGACTGGGGCCAGCTAGTAGCAGGGCTAACACACAGACAGTGACAGACAGCATAAAGACAACTATTCACTCTCACAGTCATACACTAAGGGCAATATTCACAATGTCCAAGTCACCTAACACATCCTTGTCTTTGGACGGTGGGAGGAAGCTGGAGTGCCCAGAGTCAACGGTAACACAAGGAGGACATGCAGACTCCACCCAGAGAGATCATGGTCGAGCCCGGGTTTCAAACTCACGATCTCCTTGTTGGGAGGCGAGACCGCTAACCGTGCTCCCTCATACCTCATACTAACTACAGGCAAATCTAACAAGTAAATACAGGGACATTCCCCCTGAGACAAGTAGGGTGAAGTGCCTTGCCCAAGGACACAACATCACATAGCCACAGCCAGGGTTCGAACTCACAACCTTCAGCTCATGAGGCCAATATTAACCTTAACCCGCTGAGCCATCTGACTCCCCTAAGTCTGTCATGAGCCATGCGGTACTAGTTCCTGCCTTCTGGACAGGCAGAATAGGAGTTTTCCAACTGGAAGTAAAGTCCTCTAACACCCCTGCCTGTATCAGTCCTGCAATGGTGTCAGTAATGATCTCCGCTTTAGGTTTGTGGGCATACTGTCTGCGACAATGGGTCCTAGATAACAGTCTCTTTTTTTTAATAATTATATTTTTATTGGTATCCAGAACAGTACAAAAGAGTATTCACATTGAATGACACCATGTATGGTCTTAAGCCTTGTATATTCTCAAAAGCATGGTGCGCAAACACACAAGTCAGGTTCATTTATAGAAAGAAAAGATCACAGTACATTAGTACAATCGAGTGAACATTTGCTTAACCTTACGATTATTACATGTCACACTAACAGAGGATTTCAAGTTCAAAAGGAACACAAACATCCACCATAATAAAGAAGGCACTGGACTGACTTTTGATAACTTGTGCATTGACCTTCTTCTAAGGGCCTGACTGGTACCACAGATAGAACTATGCACATAGAACCGGGAGGAAAGAGCGTACCTGAATTTAGTACATACAATGTTCATCATATAAAGTCCGTTCTTCTGGGAGCTATATACATATTCCACTTAAACCATATCCTAATAAAGTCTTCTTAGCGCAGTTTGAGATGATATGTCAGTCTCTCCATTTTGTATATTTTGTAAACTATGTCAATCCAATCATCGATCGAGGGGGCAGGTTGCTTTTGCCATTTGCGGGTTATGACCCCTTTCGTATTAGTGTGCAGTAAGCAGAGACACCGCTTTTTGCCCAAGCCTTAAATCTTTCATCACTTAAGTTAGGGGGGAAGCCACTGTCAATTAGGCACCATTTTAGTAGTCTAGCAGTTGTTTGTATGTTGCACAACTTCTGGGTTTTCTTCCAAATTTTAAGAGACAGACCAATGAATGGATTTGTCTTGTCTAAGAGATGTTTGATTAGCGCATCATCTGAAATAATTGCCTGAAGAGGGATCTTTGACATTGCCATTTCAAGGTCTTTCCACCTAGCGGAGTAAGCAGGATTACACCAGCATATAAAAGGCCTTAGTTGAGCTGCATAGTAGTATTCTAGAAGGCATGGGAGTCCCATGCCTCCACGTTCTTTTTTAAGATGCAAAGTTTTATATTTAATCCTAGGTTTTTTACCATTCCATATGTACCTGGATATGACTCTGTCCCATTCTGAAAATTGCTGAGTTGTCACTTCCACTGGCAATGTTTGAAAGAGGTAAAGCAGCCGTGGCAGGATATTCATTTTGACCGATTCAACTCTTGAACTTAAGAGTTTATATATTAATTATATAAATATATATATTATCCACCTGTAGTTTGGAGGTTAGGCGCCCAAAGTTGATATGAAACAAGGTTGTTAGGTCCTTTGGTATGTGTACACCTAAGTATTTTATTGAGACCGCGTCCCATTTTAGTTGGTATCGTTGAGCAACATCCCTGGTGGGTTCATAGTTGAAGGTGATGATCTGTGTTTTAGATATGTTCAGACATCTGGCCATATTCCTCCATACAACGGAGCGGATAGAGTCAGTGAGATCCCCACTCACTTTTATTCTAGCTGTTGGGTTGGTATATAATGTTTTAATGATTTTTATGAACCTGTCATGGAATCCAAATGTATACAGGACTCTATACAGGAAATTCATCATTCATCATTCATCATTCATCTGTATCAAAGGCTTTTTGGGCATCTGTGACGTGTCGTATTACTTGTAGTGTTCGTCTACAGTAATGTTGTCCTGTGTTTGTCTCTGTGTTATAAAGCCAGTCTGGTCCAAATGGATAATATCTGGTAGGCATTTTTCCAGCCTCTTTGAGAGTATAGACGTAAATATTCGATAATCCACATTCAAAACGCTTATAGGTCTTAAATGATCACATTCCTGTCTGTTTCTGCCTTCCTTAGGAATTAGAGAGATCACTGCCTCCCTCCATGAAGGGGGCATTTCATGTTTTTCAATTTTATATTCCAGTTATAGGGCTTCAATAGTATGGGCACCAATACATGCCTTAAGGCCTTATACCATTCACAGGTAAAGCCATCTGAACCAGGAGAGCTACGTTAAGTCTTGTAATGGCAGAATGAATTTCCTCTGCAGTCACCTGAGCTTGGAGAATATTATTCTGAGCATCAGTGATTGTTGGAAATTGTATTGACTGTTGTGTCTATATTTGTATCGTTGTCTAGCTGTTCTTGGGAGTATAGTTTTTGGTAGAAAGACAGGAGGCATCCTTTAATTTTGTCCGGCTACATTCAATCACCTTAGTCTCAGGGTTCCTTATTTTATAAAGTGCATTGTCTGCCTGTTTTTTCCTTAGCCTCCTTATCCAGCAGCCTGGATGCTTTGCCCCAACCCCCCAGTCCTTCTGCTTGAGTTTCTTCTGTATTTCCTGTGTGGAGATTTCATCAATTTCATTTGTAACTATTTTCATTTCTTGCTCAGTGTTTGGATCTACACTATCTTTATGTTTTCTTTGAAACTCCTTTAATTTCAACTGCAGTGAATCCAACCTGTCCTTTTGAGACGTGCTGTACGTGCTATAATATTGCCTCTCATTACTGCTTTGAATGCATCCCAGAGCATAGGATACATCCCCTGTATCATTTAAATAAAAGTAGGTTTGAATATCCTCTCTTAGCTCTTCTTAACCAGAGAACTATTCAGTATGCTAGAATTGAATTTCCAGAATGTGTACTTGGCATTTCTGTGTAGCTTAATTGTAAGGTGCAGGGGGCTATGGTCAGAGATATCAATATTACCAATTTCACATTGAGTAATTCTATGTCTATCTGTATTGAACATAAGGAAGTAATCAATTCTTGTATACACAGAGTGAGGATGGGAAAAGTGGGTGTAGTCTCGAGCTGTTGGATGTAAATCCCTCCACACATCAATGATTCCTACCTCTCGCATCAGAGTGGTCATTTTCTTATTAGGATTCCTCCGTCAGGAGGAAACCTATTGTTATTGCAGGTATTATTAGGATTCCTCCGTCAGGAGGAAACCTATTGTTATTGCAGCTATTATTATTATTATTGTGTGCGTGCTGCAAGGCTACTTGTATGTGCGTGTGTGTATGTGTATGTGCGTGTGTGTTTTTCTCAATTAATGTTGGATAAAAAGCACTGTTTTTGTTAGTGTGATATCAGAACTGTGTGACCTAGTGCTTTTTGTGAATTTTGATGCTAGCTTATTGCGGAATCCTGATTTGTTACATGTTTGATTGCATGTGGATTGATTTGACATTTAACACAGCTGTATAACTTTATAATGTTATCTGATATTTATAATGCGGTATCATTTTGATAAAAGGTGTATTTCTAATACCAAAGTCATAGCCATTGATGGCCTAATTCTGGCATTGGATGTATTTGGGTCATTTTACACTCTAAGTTTTTGAAAGCATTTATCACTATTATCAAATTAGAACCAAACTATTACTATGCTACTGAACTGTAATGTAAAGTGCTACCTGACACAGAGTGACCAATTGTTTACTGCTTGCTTACTACTTAAACTTAAACTGTGGCAGTGTGCTCAAGTGGAGCTGTCTTTAATCCTGCTGAAATTAGTGTTTACGCTACTACTAGTGCATCAGCAAATGAACACCTGTTGAAAGCTTGATCTGTCACATACCTAAGCAATGGTAGAAGTCATATTCTGAAAATTACTCAACAGTGTCAGTGATGTATGGGGGAGAGTTCGGGGCCAGAGTCACGCACACTCAAAATTTCTTTAGGATTTTTTTTCTAGTTATACTTATTCTTACGCCGTTTTTTGGCTCAAAACACCTACCAGAGTTTTTGACGCATATACACAAAAGTTATATCAAAACAAGCGGCTCGGCCCCGACATGTGTGCTATGATTTTTCTAAGACTTTTGGTGACCAATTTTGCCAAAAATTGCCAAAAACCACACCAAAAAAATGAATGGGTGTTGATGGAGAGAATGTTTGAGAACTAGAGTGGATGATGTCATCGCTAGAGTGTAGAGGAGAGAGAAAAATCAGTGAAAAAATAAAACATATTCGACTACCATGGCCTCAAATGCACCACTACAGACACAATTTATACATAGAAACGTAGGAAAATGTGTCCTCTAGCTCACACTTGCTTTACTTTATCTGTCAGATTTATTGTTTTAGCTTGACATGCGAAGATTCGGCCGCAGCACCCATGAACAGCCTCATAGACTCCCATGTTAACCCTGTGAGCCCGTACGTATCATATTTGATACATACATTTCTGGAGCTCATTGCATCACCATCAAACGTAAACTTTGCATGAAACCCTTTTGCATGAACTCTTTTACATGTATGCTTCCCCGTAGTGGACATACTTCGCTTTCCCAATGTTTGGATGTGTGCTTTTTCTGTCATTCAAAGTGGGTCGCATCGTGCGAGCGCACATCTGTGATACTCACCATCAAGAAACTTAGCCATTTCATAGTTTTATGGTCAGAATTTCTCTAAATTACTTAGCAATAATTTTAAATGGACAGTTAGTTTGTCCTTAAAACGTTGTATTACTCAGTTTTATAATTAAAGTTTGTAGTTATATCGAGCAGAAAGTCGGGTATATCTGTCCAGTGTTTTACATGGATTATGTCTTCCATAGGCCATCATGCAGTGTTTGGATGAGTTAAATACACAATTTATAGATTTATACTATCCATATTGGCTGATCACTGATCACCAGTAATTTTTTTAATACCTGTTGTATCAAATGTGATACAAAAATATATTTTTTTTAGCATTTCTTTTTGTCAAATTTCTTTTTACATTTTGTCAAAGGGCCAAATAAATAGTTCATATCCAAAAAATTAGAATTTTCTGACCATTCTTTCATAGTTCAGGGCTTACAGGGTTAAGAGTGGTGGGATAGTAACTAATAAGAAAGAAAACGAACACTTTTTAGAATTGCTCCCAAGAGCACATTTCTTCACTTGTCAACACAAAATGCCTATGTAGACGCTCAGGAAGGGCTCAGCCGGCTTCACGTTAACCTGGTTTTATGATTGGAAACACGGTTTGGCCAGAAATCCTTCCTGTTCGAGGGGTGCTGTAAGCCTTTTCTATCTGTCTGTTCAACTGTCAGCTGCAACTCATTAGTTCGTTACTTAGCAACGTGCTTGAAAGAGGAGAGACGGTGGCTATTTTACGAACAGTAATTCATTTCACATTTAATAACTTTAATTGGAGGATATTTACTGGAGGAATCAAATTGGCTCTTTTTGTTTCGGGTGTATTTATAAACTGTACTCCAACTCAACTCTTCCTCTCTGGCTCTAAGTCTCTAAGGTAAGCGAACATCTTTTTCAACTCTTTCGCTAGCATGCTATCAAAAATGTAGGTTTTTGACTTCTTTAACATTTGGGCTCATAGGTATTCATGTGCTTATCAGTCAGGATTTACAACTGACATTCCAACTAGCTGTAAAGATATGCTGTTTGCTAACATTAGCGACCAATGCTGAAATTAGCCCTTAAGCTAATTGCTAGTGCATCAGCATATGTTTCACTAGCATGCTATCTAAGATGTAGATTTTTGACTTCTTTAACATTTGGGCTTATATGTATACATGTGCTTATCAGTCAGGACGGTCGTGGAGGGTTGTGGGGAGGGTAGTGGGGGGGGGGTATTTGTGTGCATTTTGACCGTTTAGGGTCGTTTTCGGAGGGGGGGGGCGATCGGCGTTCGCGGGGGGTGGGGGGCGGGGGGGGCTCGTGCGGGGGGGTTTGAGGGCAGGGTTCATGTGGTGGGGTCCATAGGAATATAACAAGATATTGGGGAGGTGTGTGGGAGGTCGGGTTTATGAGCTATGAGCCTATTTGGGGGAGAGGTTTGAGAATCGCGATTGATTTACTTGCACTTTCAAGCGGAGATTGTGACGTTTGCGGAGGGCTCGGGGGGGGGGCGATTTCGGAGGGGTTTGAGGCCAGAGTTAATGTGGTGGGGTCCAGACGAATCGAACCAGGTATTGGGGAGGTGTGTGGGTGGTTGGGATCGGCATTTCCATAGAGAAACAGTGGGGATTAAATACAGGTCTTTTAGGAATTGCTAATTAAATTGTTGGGGGGGGGGGCTTGCTGTAAAACATTCATAATCTTCTGGATACTGGTTGACCTTGCAAACTATTGGCTAGTGTTGTATGGGGAGTCCTGTAGTCCTGTAGTTTATAGATGATTGAACCTGTGTGTCTGCTACTAAGTGATTCATTGCACTGAATGGGTTTATTGACAGTTCATCATTAAGTCATTAATGTACAGACTGCCTGTGTGTATGCACATATATGTATCTATCTATAGATATATATATATGTGTGCGTGTGTGTATGTGTATGTGCGTGTGTGTTTTTCTCAATTAATGTTGGATAAAAAGCACTGTTTTTGTTAGTGTGATATCAGAACTGTGTGACCTAGTGCTTTTTGTGAATTTTGATGCTAGCTTATTGCGGAATCCTGATTTGTTACATGTTTGATTGCATGTGGATTGATTTGACATTTAACACAGCTGTATAACTTTATAATGTTATCTGATATTTATAATGCCGTATCATTTTGATAAATGTGTATTTCTAATACCAAAGTCATAGCCATTGATGGCCTAATTCTGGCATTGGATGTATTTGGGTCATTTTACACTCTAAGTTTTTGAAAGCATTTATCACTATTATCAAATTAGAACCAAACTATTACTATGCTACTGAACTGTAATGTAAAGTGCTACCTGACACAGAGTGACCAATTGTTTACTGCTTGCTTACTACTTAAATTTAAACTGTGGCAGTGTGCTCAAGTGGAGCTGTCTTTAATCCTGCTGAAGTGTTTACGCTACTACTCAAGTGGAGCTGTCTTTAATCCTGCTGAAGTGTTTACGCTACTACTAGTGCATCAGCATATGAACACCTGTTGAAAGCTTGATCTGTCACATACCTAAGCAATGGTAGAAGTCATATTCTGAAAATTACTCAACAGTGTCATTGATGTATGGGGGAGAGTCCCGGGCCAGAGTCACGCACACTCAAAATTTCTTTAGGAATTTTTTTCTAGTTAGGATTCCTCCGTCAGGAGGGAACCTATTGTTTTTGCAGGTATTATTATTCCCATTGTAACATGGATTTGATGGCAGCCCTTGGATCACAGCGGTAAAAAGTTGAGATTTTTGGCATGGTGAAACAATACCACATTATAAGATACCACACCCATTTTGGTTCCCTTCAGACCAAAGGGGGCGCTACAGGCCACGCCCCAATTTGACCAACCATTTGTGTCCTTTTTCAAAGTGATGTCATTTGTAGTCCTTTTGTCCTAAAGTCCTGAAATTCATTACAGATTCCTTATTTGTCACAATGAACAAAAAAGTCTCAACAACTTATAATGGCAAGTCCTTAGATTTTTCTGTACATCATAAATTCATAAGACATGCTTTTTTTACCACTCCTCCTACAATTTTTGTCCAATCTTCTTCATCCTTGCCAGTTATCATCATCAGAAGGACCCTCACAAAAGTTATCAATACGATTTTTGATTTTCATTATTGTTTGTCAGCTAGAGTCAAGAGGGCGCTAAGGGCCACACCCCAAATCGTTCTGTTTCTAAGTGATGCCACTTGTATGTCTTTCGTCCTATAATCTTGAAATTCATTCCATGTGCCTCATTCCTCATGACAAACAAAAAAGCCTCAACAACTCATAATGGCAAATCTTTACATTTTTCTGTACAATATACATAAATGAAATATATGAATATATGTGCGTTTGCTAAATGAATATATGTGTAATGTAAATGTTTAAAGAGTGTTTTGCAAGTTCTTGTATTTAAAAATAAGTAAAACGTACCCAGCTGGTTTAATTTGTTAACACGAAATAGCTTGTCAATACGTTTGCAAAGAATAACACAGCAATCAATGCCCATTTTCCTCTATTGAGGCTAGGCTAGTCAGAAATATAACCTGCCTTTAAAGCGGGATTCAAGGTGTATTTAAGACACTTAATTTCTTTGAGCGAACAGTATTTGATATTCTCTATATTTCAGTGTATTGTACCGAACGGTTCTGTACTGTTTTTTGGTAATGTTTGTGACGATCTCCCCGGCGCAAGGCCCTGTAATTGTCGAAGCCTTTGTTTCGTTGTAATCGCGATTTGAGTCTAAGTAAAACAAGCGCCCTTTTTTCTAATCACTATAAGAGTGCTGTTTCTACATTTGACATCGTCTGTTGAATTAAAACGGTACTGGACATGTATATAAGCCACACAAAAATGTTTCTTAATTCATCCGAAATATTTTGTTTAGGATGTATCTCCCCGTTGTGCTGAACTTCTGGGAAAGTTAGATGCAGAAACGATAAGCAGTATTTGATACACGTCATCAATGTTGATTGCAACCAATGTTTGATAGTACAGTATTAAGATGTAAATATCTACATGCTAACTGTCATATTACTTTTTAATGTCTTGCAATTGCATAATCAGAATGCGTTTTTCTTTGCCATGCAAGTTATACAAATTGGGGTCATTTCATATTTACATTTATTCATTTAGCAGACGCTCTTTTACAAAGAGCATCAGTCATTGAGCAAAGCAACGTGATAGACCCCGAACACAGTCGGACAGCGTCTAGGTAGGTTGAAAACCAGACGAGCAGCTGCATTCTGTATCCTCTGAAGGGGACGGATTGCATTTGCAGGAAGGCCGGCTAGTGGCGAGTTGCAGTAATCCAGCTTTGAGAGGACAAGGGCTTGGACTAGCAGTTGGGTGGAATGTTGAGAGAGGTATTTTCAGATTTTCCTGATGTTGTAGAGGGTGAATCTACATGACCGAGAGACTGCGGCAATGTGAGCTGTGAGGGAGAGCTTGTCATCTAAGGTGACCCCCAGGTTCCTGGCGGAGGGTGAAGGGGTCACTGTTGCAGATCCCATAGTGATGGAGAGATCGTGGGTGATGAGGGTTTGGCAGGGATGATGAGGAGTTGCGTTTTGGTGAGGTTCAGCTGGAGGTGATGTCTGGTCATCCAGACTGAGATGTCAGAGAGGCAGGCCTCGATTCTGGTAGATATCCCTTGATCAGTTGGGGGAAAGGATAGATATAGCTGCGTGTCGTCAGCGTAGCAGTGATAGGAGAAGCCATTGGAGGCGATGATTGGCCTGAGTGAGGTGGTGTAAAGAGAGAATAGGAGCGGGCCAAGGACGGAACCCTGTGGGACCCGGGTACCAGATGTTTTCCCTCCCCAAGAGACTTGATAGGATCTTCCTGTCAGGTATGATGAGATCCATTTAAGCGCAGTGCCAGTGATGCCCATCTCTTCGAGTGTGGCGAGCAGGATCTGGTGGTTGACTGTGTCGAATGCTGCGGAGAGGTCTAGCAGAATGACAACAGAAGACCTTGAGGCTGCTCTGGCAGACTGGAGGGCCTTGGTAACCGACAAGAGGGCAGTCTCAGTGGAGTGGCCGGTCTTGAAGCCCGACTGGTTGGGGTCCAGAAGGTTGTTCTGGGAAAGAAAGCTTGACAGTTGGTTAGCTACAGCACACTCAATTGTTTTAGAAAAGAAGGGAAGCAGTGAGACTGGTCTGTAGTTCTGGAGGACGGCTGGGTTAAGAGAGGGTTTTTTGAGTAGGGGTTTGACTATGGCCTGTTTGTATGCTGAGGGAAAAGTGCCAGAGGTGAGTGAGGAGTTGAGGACATGAAGAAGGAATGGAGAAATAGAAGGAGAAATAGTTTGGAAAAGAGGGGAGGGGATTGGGTCAAGGGGGCAAGAGGTGGGGCGGTGGGAGAGAATGAGGTCAGACATGCTTGTTTCAGATAAGGGGGAAAAGGAGGAGAGGCAAGTAGAGGGTTCAGACAAGGTGTGGGAGCGGTTAGACAAAGAGGGTTCCGGGAATTGACTGCTGATGTCTGCAATTTTATCCCCAAAGAAGCGAGAGAAGTCGTCTGCTGTCAAGGTAGTAGGAGGAGGGGGGGGAGGAGGGTTGAGGAGTGAGGAAAAGGTAGAGAACAGTTTTTGGGGGTTAGGAGCGTTGTTCACCTGTTTCAAGAAGTAGTCAGTTTTAGCCTCCGTTACTTGCTTGGAAAAGTTCTTGAGGAGGGAGTGGTACTTGTCGAGGTCTTGAGTATCCTTGGACTTGTGCCACAACCTCTCTGCAGCTCGGAGGGAGGAGCGGTCTTTCCGAACGGCCTCTGATAGCCACGGGCAGGGGGGAGAGGGCCGAGCAGGTCTAGTTGCCGTGGGGCGTGCCGTGGTTGCCTTCCCTTTGATTAGCACGTATCTTCCCTCCCTGTCTTTTTTATTCAGTATAAGCTCATAACAGCTCAACAGTGCTACGAATTAAAATGGCCACCCCTCTCTTATTGCCAAATACATGTGATGACGAGAAGACATGTTTAAACCCCAGTCTACCTAGTTTTGTGTGCTCGGTATCACTCAGGTGAGTTTCCTGTAGGAAAGCTATATGTGTTTTTTCTCTTTTTAATTTAGATAGTATCTTGCCCCTTTTAATTGGATTGAGGACACTATTCACATTAAAGGAAGTGATTTTTAAACCGTCCATATTATACATTTTTATTATAAATAAAAAAATCTCTAAACGTTTAGCCAATCCGGAAGAACTACTAATGATGAAGTTGAAAGAGTGAGCAGGGACCTACAACGACACCCAGCTAAGGTAATCGCTAGAGGTCGGGGTTTGAGGTCAAATAAGGGCTCACGTCAATCAAGCAAGGAAAGAGAATGAGTGCAGGTTTATTCTTGATTTGCGAGCAGTCAACAGGCATGTGTTATTCCCAACACATCATGTCGTGCCTAACCCAGTTACGATACTCAGCTGCATTCCGGCTGACACAACTTATTACTCTATTAATCGATTTATGTTGTGCCTTTTTCTCTCTTCCCATTATAGAAGAGAACCAGTAGAGAGAGCCACGTTTAACCAGGTCCACTATACACGTTTGCAGTTCTACCACAGGGGTACACTGAATCGCCTACGTTGTTTAGTCAAGCCTTATGAGAGGACCTCCAGGATGTCACTTTACCAGCTGGCTCTACTTTGGCGACCGGTTGATATGTTCTAAGGATCTTGCCTCCTGTCAACAGCTACAATCACTGGCTGAAAAGGGCCACAAGGCCTCAAAAGCAAAGCTCCAGTTATGGTCTGAGGAGGTCAAGTATCTGGGCCATACACCAGAAGGTACAGGCATCTGTTGACTCCTGATAGGGTGGAAGCCATCCAATTGATACCAAAGCCTAGAACACCCAAGCAACGGAAGTCTTTTCTAGATTCAGCCGGCTATTGTCGTCAGTGGATCCTTGATCATGCTGTGTTAGCTTGACCTCTCCTTGATTTAATGAAGGGGCAAACTGATTTGTTGTGGAATACAGAAGCTGATAAAATCAAAGATTTGTATCTTACAAGCAGGCCTTGGCCCAGGCACCTGATCTCGGTCTGCCAGACTACACCAAGCCATTCGCACTGTACTCCCATGGGGTTTGCCCAGGGTGTGCTGACCCAGGAGGAGGAGGCCTCTCGGAGAGGCCGATAGGAGACCTATCGTGAGTTGCTGTTATAGGTCACGGCTGTTGTACTTTCATCCCAGATGAATCTGCAAACATTACAAATATGACTACTCACATTAAAGAGTTAGTTTCATTTTTGGGGGAACCAAAACAATAAAGATACTTTGAAAACAATACTGATGGCTGAAAATAACTTTAAGGCAATAAAATCTGAACTTGCTATAACTGACCAGTTACACACATTTTTGGTGTTTAAACACTATCCTTATGTATAAACAACTAACTTGAACATGTTAGAATAGTAAGACTTGATAAGAAACATTTTATTATAAAGTCGACAGTGCATGGCTGATGCGCAGCCGAGCCAACCACACTGAGAAGTAGGCGTACGCGTGCCGCCCACCCTAATCATTTTCCCATTGTGAGGGCACAGAATGGGGATGAGCGTCCCCGCAAAAGCTGCAAGCATGTAAAAAAACCTACAGTTAGAAGCAACACACTTTCATTGAAATTAAAGAACAAGTGGTATCGGTACCGGAGGAAACAATAAACTTCCTCCTGCCAATCGAGCAGGCGTGGTAAAGAGCTGGAAGCCAAACGCCCATCTGTACGCCAGTGACCGATTATACATTTTCAGTTCCATTCCATTTCACCGTATCTTTATTGCTTCACTTAAGTTCCATATATAATCTTTGTGCGCTCCATCCTGCCACAGTAATTGTCGTGCTAGTGTAACTTGCATAGTAATGAAACAAATTCTTAACCTGAACTTTGCAAAACGCTTCTTTGACAGAAATTCTATATATTCTAAACGAAGTTCTGCCTTACCGCATGGCCTTAACTGAAATGAGAGCCAGATATCTGACCATAGGAACCCTGCTCCTTCCACCTTGACAGCGGACGACTTCCTCCGCTTCTTTGGGGATAAAGCCACCAACAGCAGTCAATTCCCTGAACACACCCTGTCTAGCCGCTCCCACACTACGTCTGACTACTTGTCCTCCTTCCTATCCGAGGCGGATTTAGCTGACCTCATCCCTTCTATTCCAAACCATATCTCCTCTAGCACACTGTTCCTTCTTCATTTCCTCAACTCCTCCCTCATTTTTGGCACCTTCGCGTCAGCGTAACTAACAGGCCATACAAAAAAAAAACAATCCTCCAGAACTACAGACCTGTTTCACATTATCATTTACACACACGCACACCTAATTGGTTCACACCTGTCTGTATTAAGTAAACCATAATCTTCATTAACAGGTCCTCTCGGAGCAAGAATATGGGTCGTGTCCAACACAATATTACATCCTTTTCCAATACTTGGCGACCAGGGTTCTTGTACGCTATCAGTGTCCCAGACTCCTGACCAAGACAAAGTAAAAATGGCGAGTCATCTAATGACCCCCAACTTTACTAAACCAATGTCTAATTTAAGTGTCCTCCTGTTGAGGCCTAGCAGACTCTAGTTTGCTAAGACCAGACTGTCAACTGAACGTCACAATAAAAGTTATTTAAAGGATTTGCAGAGAGACCGCAGGCACACCAAGAATAAAGCAGTCCGTGAAATGAGGTTTTGAAAAAGGATCAACTTACCTTTTAGTTTTGCGCGCCACAGGTTCTCCTTTACACTGGTGCTGCCATAGGTCCCTCTTGGATCCAGTGCTGTAATCCTGCCGCCGACAACACCAATTGTTGAAGAAAGTGTTTTGTCCGTCTCTTCATAAACGGAGTGACAGTTCAGTTGAGTTCTGGGTTTAATACGTATTTAAGAATCTGCAGATTGGGAGAGAAATGACCAGTCCTCTGGCAACAAATCATGTCTCTTCTCCCGAAGAAGAGGAGACTACATTATTTTATAGGGCAAGAATGTAAACATAGATAGTGACAGTCAGGTGGTAATGACGTTACAACAGTATCCAGAGAAGGTGTTCAGTAGTGATTAATATACGTACATGGGAAATATAATTTCTTCCGCACTAACCGCAACAGAGTTGAGTTTGGTTCACAAAATCCAACTGGCTGTTGACCCTGACCCAGCACATTTATTACACACAGTTTCATAATAGAGAGTTGTCTTTGAAGATAGCTTTGAAGATAGCTTTGAAGACAGCTTTCGTGCAATAAGCGGAGAACACCAAACTCCAGCCGCTCGTTAGCCATCTTCCTGTTTCACAAAAAATAGGGAGAGAACAGTACATTTCCTAAACAGATCTGCTTTGCCAAATTCAAATGACTGTATATTGTGATGCAATAAGTCGATAAGAAATAAACATGGTAATGCAATTAGCATTTAGCATGCTTTTCCCCACAAGTCCCCCTTTTGATCTCTGAGAATCAAAGATAACCCAGAGTAAACGGATATATGTGTTACATCCACTGGCCAACGACCACGTTACACTCGTCCAGATCTCGCTCTGAAGCTTTGAACTGATAACAGTGGCATCTGATACTGTGGGGGAGACCCAATTCTTTCAACAGCGGCTACTATGACCCTATTACACAGGGATCGAGTACAGGGAATACAACAGCGGCCACACAAAGCAAAAACACAAAGAATTCCGCTCATAGATACAGACGCAATCATAGTTTTTCATTTGCCGAACACCTTTTCCAGCCATTCATACAAGGGATTGTCCAACCCAGTTGTCATGCATTTCATTGGAGAGAGTACTAAGACCCTGTAAGGCCCTGGTAACTAACTAATATCAGTAACCCCTCTACACATCTCAGATAATTTCCTCATCCAACTCTCCGTCTCACTCCCTCCAACCCCTCCCACTGCACCGCCACTTGTGACCTTCTGCCGCAACCTTCGCTGCCTATGTCCCTCTCGCTTCTCCTCTGTGCTAACATCATCCCTGGCTCCCATCGATGAGTTCACCTCTTTTCCAATGGACGCAGCCAATGATGCTCTGCTATCAACACTACGTCCTTTGACACCCTCTGCCCCACAGCAACTAGACCTGCTCGGCCCTCTCCCCCCTGCCCGTGGCTATCAGAGGTCGTTCGGAAAGAGCGCTCCTCCCTCCAGGCTGCAGAGAGGTTGTGGCACAAGTCCAAGGGTAATCAAGACCTCAACAAGTACCACTCCCTTCTCAAGACCTTCTCCACTCACATAACAAAAACCGACTACTTCGGAGTCACGTGACGCAGGTGATGTAGATGGCTGCTTGAAAGACATGCTCCGTCTGCCCTGACGGTGAAACTTTTAAATACATTGCGAAAGTCAGATTTTTTTCGGACCTTGGTATTGTGATGGAATATTTTGATGTTCCATAGTTGTACTATCAGATGTTTATAAGTTGTGTTGATGTTTTGAAAATGCACCATATATGCTACACTTCCCCCACAGACAGGACACAGCACAGACTTGTTTATCCTATCAATACAGTTGCGTAAGACAGAAGGCCTGGGCGACCACCCTCCTTTGAAAGTGCTAATCAACTACTTTATCCTATCAATACAGTTGCGTAAGACAGAAGGCCTGGGCGACCACCCTCCTTTGAAAGTGCTAATCAACTAGTTTATCCTATCAATACAGTTGCGTGAGACAAAAGGCCTGGAAGATCACCCTCCTTTGAAAGTGCTAATCAACTGTTGTCAACTGTATTCTATCAATGCCATTGTGTAGACATAAGGTCTGGAAACTCCTCACCCCCCCCCCCCCCCTTCCTCCCCTTTGGCTGACAAGAATGTGGGGAGGGGTTCTTAGAGGATAAATGCTTGGCCCACCTGGGCGGCGGGGCCGACCCGACAGACTGAAATTGTGTCTGCGAGGCGAGGCCATACAAATCTGCTTATGTGTATCTTGTCTGTCTTCATGTGATATTATTGCAATACCCTGTTTCTTGTTAAAGGTGCAATAAATTTGTAATTAACAAGCTTTAACAAACTTTGTGTCCTTGCAACGTCCGAAACCAAAAAGTTTCCTTCACAGTTGGGGGCTCGAGTCCGGGAATCCACGTTCGGTCGCTTCAGCTGCCGACGGCGGGTTTTGAATCTGAGGTGAGCAAGGATTCTTTTTCGGATTGACGACGTTGTTAGGTCACAAAGGATAAAGCTTGTTTAGAGGTTATTACCAAAAATTAGTGATTTAACATTCCTAATAAGCGTGGGCGCTGTTAGAAGGTTTGAACCACGTCTTGCCTGGGTGCAGACGTTCTATTAAGTGTGGGCTTATGAAATTATTAATGAAATTATTAATGTTCCTAATATGCGTGGGCGCTGTTAGAAGGTCTTGCGTGGGTGCAGACGTTCCTATTGTGCGTGGGCGCCAGTAGAGGAGTTATACCGGTTAATATTCCTAATATGCGTGGGCGCTATTAGAGGGTCAGAGTGCAAAGGCTTCTGCAAGGTTGCAAAAAAAAAAAAAAGTTTCAGAATGAGAGCGGACCTGAAATAACTCGAGTGTAAATATTTTATAAATACTTCTGTTGCACGAACTAAACATGGGTTGTGGTCCGAGCAAGGATTCTGATGGTCTGGGTACGCATTCAAGTCCTAATATAAATTACATGAAACTAAATTATGGTCGCAATTGTCTTTTACAACTAAATGTGTGGGTTAGAGATTGTGGGTTTCCAGAAGAAGGATCTTTCTCTAATAGACAACTTAACAAATTAAAAGCAAATCTTACTCTTAAAGAGGAGGAAACTAAAAACTGTGTTTTGAAACGGAACAGATTTAAGCCAGATTGGAGAGCATTTGCAGATTGGAAAGAGGAGTCTGTTTTGCGGGAAAAAGCAACGAGGGGGGGGATTTTTTCACCTGTGTCTCAGTGTCTGAAGGTTCGTGATTCAGACCTCCTCCTGGCTCCGCCTGCCCCCGCACCAGCCGCCGAAACGACTCCAGCACCGCCTCAACCTCCGCAACAAACTCCCGTTGCTGAGGGCCAAGATCTCCTGGGTGACCTGTCACAGCTCGCCCAGCCGAAAGGTGTCCAGCCGAAAGGTGTCCAACCTCCGCAGACTACGCCTCACAACACGGGCACCATGGGCCAGCAGCCAACAGCGCAGAACGCGCCACCCCCAATGCCTGATAATCCACCTGGATATGTTGGACTGTATCCACCGGTTCCTGTGCACTACGAGCAGGATTTCGAACGTCAGGGTGGACAGTCTCCGTACCATACCAGGTCTGGTCACGAATATCAACGTGCGTTTGAAAAGCCTCCACCGACCCTGTGCATGGCCATGGTAGAGGCGCCGGGCGCTGGGGGAGATACTGTTCTAGTTCAGAGACCGTGGACTTTATCAGATATTAAGGAAGCGATGGTTCATTTGCCGATGCCAGGAGAGGTGGGGGGAAACAGGATGGCGACGGACTTGATAACTTTCTGCAAAGACTTTAGACCGACCACTCACGAGCTAAGACGCCTACTGATGACAAGAATTGGCCCACGATTTTCTAGAATAAGTACGACATGGCCAGATACAGATTTAAGACTCCAGAATCCAGATTGGAACCATCCCGCCAACGGCGCATATGTCCTGGCTATGGTGGGAATATGTGATCAAATTCGCGCTGCTTTCCCTTTAAACTTGGACATGACGAAAATCTACGGTTGCAAACAAAAGGATGGGGAACTCTGTCAGGAATATTTGACTAGATTAACCACATTGCACAATGCTCATTCAGGAATAGAGGTGCCAACAAACATCAATGTTCCCGAGGTCACCGTGTGGGAAGCACATTTGAGAAACTGTTTCCTAAATGGAATGAACACTGATATTTCAGAAAAAGTTAAGGACATGTGTGTAACATGGGACATTGCTAAACTTGAAGTCATCGTAGCTCATGCAAATCACGCGGAAAAACGCCTGAGAGAGGCGAAGAGGAAAGCAACGGAGACGCGAGAAGAAGAGGTTCAGCTGGCCACAATCACAATGTACCAAACTCAGACTAGGGATTCCCACAGAGGAGGAGACTTCCACAGAAATAGGGACTTCCAAAGAGGGAGAGACTCTTACAGACACAGGGCCCAGACAAGGGACTCCCATAGAGAGAGATACGTCCACGACAACAGGGACTCCTACGGGGAGAGACATTTCCACGGAGACCCTTACGGCGATGGATGGGACGGAGGCGGGCCATAATGGGGAGGCTGACTCACGGACCAGGACCTGCTACTCATCAAATGGGTGATGTATTTACCGCCACCATATTCTTTATTTTTGAACGTATGTCAGACCAACTTGTTATAGTGAGTAGATTCGGTCCTTCTTGCTAAGTTAAAATGGATAAGAGTGAGGCCAAATACTTAAAATGAATCCAGGAAGATTTGTGCGTTTAAAACTTGTAGATATGTGTAAAAAGCGAATGACTTGGGGTCATTGTGCGAGAAAAAGGCGCAGAGAGAGTCTGAACGATAGATGAAAGAGTTGCTAACCACCTTTTTGCTTAGCTTTTAGTTTAACTGAGAGATGTGTGTATTTTGACTAATCATTGGTTTGCTAAAAAGTTTGTTGTAAAGCCAAGCCAAATGGTAAATGTAGTTACCGACCAGAACTAATATGAGTTTGAAAGCGACATATCTGATGTATACTTCTAGTTGATGTTTAAGAGTTGAATTTCATTTTTAACCGCTTTTTATTTAGCTGTTATTTTAGCAGATATATGTGTATTGTGATGAATTCTTAGCTTGGTGGTCAATTTAAAAATCCTAACCAAATTGACAACATGCGGGTTGCCAAACCAGAACGGAGATGGATTTGTGAACGATATATCTGTGATGTTTTATTTCCAGTTTACGTTTTGTTTTTAGCATTAACAAGTTAGATTGATTCACTGTGCAACTTTGTAGCCTGCTTTCTGAGATTCACAGGACAGAGACGTGAGACAGAGATCACAGAGCCATGACGCCTAACCTGGAACTGGATATTAAGTTTAATTTGTTGTTGTATTCCTTGTTTACGTTCTTTAACCACTCAACTTATTACCACAGCGATCTCTCCCATGGAAGACAAAGTAGCTCAGCTTTTTCCACTTTTACAGCACGAAGATGCTCCAGACAGTAATGATGACATGTTTAATGCTGATCTCTTACAACTTTCATATAACTCATGACTTGCTAGCGCCTGTATGTGTTTTAAAGATTGTCTTACAGGATCATGGAGGACATGCTTTGAAGCGGAGGTCCATACAACAGCCTTCCACTAGAACATTCATTGATGCATTATGACTGTAATTTTTTCCTATGGTTTTTGTTTAATGAAATTACCTTTAGTAATGTAGTGTGACTGTAATATTTCTATGGTGTTGGTTAAAAAAAAAAAAAAAAAATGACCGATTGTGATGGAATATTTTGATGTTCCATAGTTGTACTATCAGATGTTTATAAGTTGTGTTGATGTTTTGAAAATGCACCATATATGCTACACTTCCCCCACAGACAGGACACAGCACAGACTTGTTTATCCTATCAATACAGTTGCGTAAGACAGAAGGCCTGGGCGACCACCCTCCTTTGAAAGTGCTAATCAACTACTTTATCCTATCAATACAGTTGCGTAAGACAGAAGGCCTGGGCGACCACCCTCCTTTGAAAGTGCTAATCAACTAGTTTATCCTATCAATACAGTTGCGTGAGACAAAAGGCCTGGAAGATCACCCTCCTTTGAAAGTGCTAATCAACTGTTGTCAACTGTATTCTATCAATGCCATTGTGTAGACATAAGGTCTGGAAACTCCTCACCCCCCCCCCCTTCCTCCCCTTTGGCTGACAAGAATGTGGGGAGGGGTTCTTAGAGGATAAATGCTTGGCCCACCTGGGCGGCGGGGCCGACCCGACAGACTGAAATTGTGTCTGCGAGGCGAGGCCATACAAATCTGCTTATGTGTATCTTGTCTGTCTTCATGTGATATTATTGCAATACCCTGTTTCTTGTTAAAGGTGCAATAAATTTGTAATTAACAAGCTTTAACAAACTTTGTGTCCTTGCAACGTCCGAAACCAAAAAGTTTCCTTCACAGTATACTCTGATCGAGGAGGACTAAATGCCCAACGGCGGCCGCAAAAAAAATAGTAAACAGCAGTTGCTGTCGAGTTTTGCCATGGCTAGCCCGAAAGCTAACGAACAAGCTGATGAAGCCGTTGCGGACACTTCCACGCAACAGGTGCCAGCAGTTAGCAACACTCCCACTGCCACCGATGGGATAGTGGCGCGAGAGCTTGCCAACATGTCCAGGCTTATCAAAGATACCTCCGAAGCACAAGACAAGAAACTGGAAGATATTAAAAGGTCCACATTTGCAGTAGAAAACAAGCTTACAGAGATCTCCGAGCGTCTTAATCACGTCGAGGCCCGGCTAACCTTCCTCAAGGAAGCTAATCAGGAGCTACAAGAGAATCCCCCTGCTACCAGAGAGGAGGTCGAGCTGCTTAGACAAAAACTCGATAACATTGAGAACAGGGAAAGGAGGAATAACCTACGTTTTGTCGGCTTTCCGGAGGAGTGCGAGGGCGGCAATGCACGGGCTTTCCTCTGTGATAATATTCCAAAAACATGGAACATCGATTTCGCTGAGAGGCTGGAGATCGACCGGGCACACAGGACGGGAGCAAGGCGTCAGTCGGAACCGGGTCAGACACCGATACCGAGGGCCCTTATTGCCAGATTCTTGAGATTCCAGGACAGAGAGCGCATCGTGGAAGCAGCCCGTAAAGGGAAGGTTACCTGGAACGGGCATAACATAATGGTATTTCCCGACTACTCCAAGATCGTCACTGACAAACGCCTGCGCTTCAACGAGTGCAAGAAACTGCTCCACGACCGAAGGATTAAGTTCTCCTTGGTATTCCCGGCTTTGCTCGTCATCCGGGCGCCGGAGGGTCGCCGTGAATTTGATGATCCAAAGAAGGCACGCGCCTACATCCACTCCCTGGGTTAGCGCAACGCGCTCCTCTTTGCGCATATGGCCAGACGGCCGTGAAGTTGCCATTGGATTGTGGCGTTAACAATATGTTTTGGAATACTTTCTCGTGCAAGCTGGTTCGCACACCCTTCTTTCCTCCTGCGATCCTGCTCTCTCCCCCCAATTTAGCCTACGAAAAGGAGGATGGGACCTAGAGCAATACTAAGTGGACGTTTTGTTACCCAATCGACGGATATATGGGGAAAAGGTCGGTTTTACTTATTGCTATTTTGTAGTTTTTCCTTCATGCATATAGTAATAGTGGTGTTTGAGCCTCACTTTTTAGACAGATAAACGCTTAAGGCTTTGTTTTTATAATTGTTAAACATTATATGGCCTGACGCTTGCTCATTATGTTTAGTTAATCTGACTTCGCTTACTTTCCCTCTGTCTGTGCTTCGTTTCCGTGGTGCCGAGAGAGCGGCTATGTTGATGTCACCGCAGGGTGGCTCTCTGTCTGGAAAGCAGTTGTTAAGTTAAAGGGTCACGGTCCAAAGAATAATTCGTGTTTCTGGCATCATGTTCAGGAGATGCCAGCTGATGACGACAGGTCATCTGAAGTTTAATTTTTGTTTTATGTATATGTATTTTTGTTTATGTATGTTTGGTCTAATGCCAATTATGCACCTTTTTTTCTTTTTTTTTCTGCCATGGAGTTGCAGCATTTAATTACGCTTAACACTCACCAAAATTATGTCAGCCAGCAGTAGTGATTTAAACTTTATGACGTGGAATGTTAAGGGCCTTAACCATCCAATCAAAAAGAAAAAGGTATTGAGTTTTGTCAAATCTAAAAAATGTGACATTGGCTGTGTCCGAAACCACTCACTCATTCCCTACTCCCTACTCCCTATATAGGGAAATAAATGTAGTGGACTATATAGTGAGCTCAACAGAAAAGAAACTTCGGACACTTCTTTTGGCGCCCGTAATTACGTCATCAATGTCGCACAATTAAAACATACCACATTAATGTCTGAAATAAATAAATATAATTTAGCAGGGACTTTAAGGGATCTAAAAGCGACTTACAATAAGTACATTGTTCATGTACATAGTACTTGTCCATTTACGACGGCCTTTTTATTAAATTAGAGTCTTTTGATTACTGTCCTGTACGTTTCATTTTCCGTATTTGGTTTTTTATTTAAGCAGATTTTCATATTGTATTATCTTGGCTCGACTGGAATGTTTAAATATATTCTGTTCGTTTAACATTTTGTTTTTCAATGAATGTAGAAAGCCATTTAATTTGCCTTGTTTTAAAATGTGGACTCCAATAAATAGAATAAACTGGCTCGTGACTGTTGTACTGCTCTACAACTCATTTGTTTTGCGCCTCATCCTTACATCCATCCGCCGAAAGAATAGTCACACCGTTAAAATACATACATTTGTACACAGTCTCCCGTCCATCTGCCATATTTACGTTCCTTTGACGGTTCGTAACTTTGCCCGGAGAAGTTCTGGCAATGCATGATGGGTTATATTGCTCATGTAGTGACCATCCGATGCTCACTACTTTTCGCGGTGAATTGTGGGATACATTCAGGGCACTATATAGTGATCACCTGGTGATCCCTAACGTTTCGGACACCACTACAAAATGGCGTGATCCCTATATAGTGCCCTATATAGGGGTTAGGGAGTGGTTTCGGACACAGCCATTGTCTTCCTACAGGAGACCCACTTATTAGCCCAGGAATCACAAAAACTACAGCGTGATTTGGTCGGTTTTGTTGCTGCCTCTTGTGGAAGTAAGAGCAGTAGGGGAGTGGCCATTTTAGTCAACAAACATTTGCCTTTTAAATGCCTCAAACAGTCCTCAGATGAGGGGGGAAGAATGGTTTTTATACTGTCAGAAATCCAGGGACATAAAGTTATACTGGCTAATGTATATGCCCCGAATGCAGTTGACCCATCATTTATTGGTTTGCTGGAGAGTAAGCTCATAGATATGGGCGACTTCCCGATAATTATGGGTGGGGATTTCAATGAAATATTGGATCCGATATTAGACCGCAGCACACCTACGCAACGCCCTACAAGGACTTGTATTGCCCTGCAGGATATGTGTAAAACATATGGGTTGGTAGATATCTGGCGCATACACAACCCATCTAGCAAGGACTATACATTTTATTCTTCACCTCATAGGAGTTTCTCTAGAATAGATTTCATTTTGGTATCGAATTCTGTGATCTCCTCCTCAATATCGAGTAACATTGGAAACATTATAATATCAGACCATGCACCTGTATTTCTCCACATGGTTCCCTTTAGCAAATCACAAAGATCACCCAGATGGAGGTTTAATTCTAGCCTCTTGTTGGATCCTAGTTGTAGGGAATCTTTGAGAGCCCAAATTAACCTTTTTAAGGAGACAAATTTGCATTCTACACCATCACTGGGAGTTGCTTGGGACGCCTTAAAAGCATTTATCAGGGGACATGTTGTCCAACACGCCTCCTTTAAGAAAAAGGAACGTATGGCCAAACAGTTGGACCTAGAAAAACAAATCAAGATAGCCGACACTCAATTTAAACAGAACATGTCCCCCGGTAACTTGACAAAGCTGACTAGGTTGAAGTACAAGCTTAATACTATACTTTCTCAGAAAGCAGAATTTTCTCTTTTTAGGGCAAGACAAAAATATTTTGAGGAAGGCGATAGGGCTGGCAAACTTCTCGCAAGGTACATCAAACAGAGGGAAATGATGTGTACTATACCAGCCATCAGAGATGAGACTGGCAAAATACTTTCAAACACCAGGGAGATAAATGAAACCTTTAAAACATTTTACGTTCAACTCTACACCTCTGAATCACAAGCTGACACAGAAAATATTATGTAATTTCTTGCCCCCCTCAAACTTCCCTCGAAGTTTATCTGAGAACCAAATGGAAGATCTCGATCTTCCAATTACTAAAGAGGAAATACTACGGGTCATTAAACATCTGCCAGCAGGCAAGGCCCCTGGCTTAGATGGGTTTACATCTGAGTTCTATAAGGCCTATCCGGAAGAACTAGCCCAGTTTCTTTTGGATATGTATAATGAAGCCTTGGCGAAGGGTAGGCTGCCACCATCATTATCAGAGGCGCTTATTTCGCTCATTCCGAAAAGCGGCAAAGATCCATTAGACTGTAAAAACTATAGGCCTATTAGCCTGATTTCATGCGATAGCAAAATATTATCCAAAATCCTCGCTAACAGACTGGATAGGGTCATAACGTCTTTGATTCACGCCGACCAAGTCGGGTTTATACGCTCACGCTCTTCTGCTGATAACGTTAGGCGCCTTATTGACATTATGTGGGGCCAACAGAATGCCAACTCCCCTACCGCCGCTATCTCGTTAGATGCCGTGAAGGCTTTTGATAGGGTGGAGTGGCACTATCTCTTCTCTACCCTAGAGACCTTTGGAATTGGCAGTAAGTTCATTAACTGGATCAAACTTCTATATGCCCAACCCAAAGCATCAGTTTCCACAAATGGCTTTTTTTCTCCCTCATTCGACCTCGGTAGGGGAACAAGACAGGGCTGCCCGCTGTCCCCGCTTCTTTTTGCGCTGGCTCTCGAGCCATTAGCTGAGGCCATCCGAAAGGACCCAGACTTCAAAGGCATCCAGATAGGCCAAACTGCCCAGAAGCTAATCTTATATGCAGATGACATTCTCCTGTTTGTGTCCGAGCCAGAACACTCTTTGATCTCTTTACTCAGAATAGTTGACAGTTTTTCAGGAATATCTGGATACAAGGTTAATTGGCTTAAATCAGAAGCACTCCCCTTGACAGCATATTGCCCTAAATCTCTCTTCCAGTCTTGCAATTTCTCCTGGCCTGAAAAAGGCTTAACATACCTAGGGATAACATTTCCTCCGAATCTGTCTGATTTAGTCAAGAGCAATTTCGAACCTCTATTGGCAAACTTTCGGACTGACACGGAGCGCTGGGCTCCACTTTTTCTATCTCTGTGGGGCAAAGCCAATGTGATAAAAATGACTTGTGCCCCTAAATTTAACTATTTGTTGCAAGCTCTCCCAGTAAAAATTCCCCAAACATACTTTAAACAATTTGACAGAATTTCTAGCATTTTCCTATGGAACAACAAACGCCCAAGACTAAAATTACGGACACTACAGAGGCCAGTGGATCATGGTGGGTTGGGAGTCCCAAACCTCAGCTTTTACCACCTAGCATTCAGTCTCAGACACATGGCACACTGGTTTTTGCCCCCAGAAAGAGCCCCACCCTGGTTTGCCTTAGAGAGCGGGTTATGTGACCCACTCTCCCCAGTGCACTTCATCACAGCCAAGTTGCCCCCAGAAGTAAACAAGCATCCAGTTGTCTCACACTTACAATGGACCTGGAGGAGGGTCGCGCAGGTTCACGGGGTCAATCCCCATCTTCACTTACAGGCAGGAATCTGGCAAAAAAACCTTCTTTTGGAAACTGTGGTACCGAAAAGGAATCAAAGTTCTAGGTGATATGTATGAAGAGGGAATAATTAGATAATTTGATAATATAAAACGACAATTTGATATCCCACAAAATCAGTTCTGGTGTTACTTGCAGCTGAGACATCTGCTGATACAGACCTTCGGTTCGGTCTCGGTGGCTCCCCCTAGTTTGGACATATGGCATCGCATATTAGAGATTTCAGGAAGGGTCATGAGGCAGCAGCTTATTATTCCATACTGCTTCTCAACTCTGAGGACGATTTGTCAGCCCTCAGACAGTCATGGGAAGCTGATCTTAATATTGCTTTCTCAGAGGAGAACTGGAGTCTGATCCTTAAAAACTCAAAAAAAATGTCGAGAGAACTTAAATAAAGACTAATGCAATTTAAAACATTGCATAGAGTGTATTGGACCCCGTCCAGGCTGTACAGAGCAGGGTTGAGGGACGATGCAGGGTGTTGGAGGTGTACTGTCAATAATGGTACCCTGGTGCATATGCTATGGGGATGCCCAAAGGTACAGTCATTCTGGTCCAGTGTCCACGATTATATTAAAACAATTACTCGCCATGATATCCCTTTCACCCCAGCTTTGTATATCTTGGGGGACCCTATGGTATTACAGGATTTAACGCCATCTAACGCTGAATGGGTGCAAACAGCACTTATGCTAGGACGAAAACTCATTTTAACAAATTGGAAAGCCTCTACCTTACCTGCATCGTCCCTGTGGTTCCTCCAATTGGGGAAATTAGCTGCACTGGAAATGTTATCATTTAGGCTGATTAATAGGGTGGACAGGTACCATCAGAAGTGGGGGCTTTATCACGCCTACATGGAGGATAGAGCGTCATAGTGTTTCTAAATGTGTATTGCTGCCTTTCTTGTGCTGTGCTTTTTGGTGCTTTTTAATTTAATTAGACATGACCATTACTGTTTGTCTTGTTGTTTTTTGTTGTTTTATTTTAATTTTGTATTACTGTTTTCTTAATACAACCGCATCTGTGTGTATGTTTCTTCCTTTACTTCTTGTATAACTTTTTCACGTATATTCTCATTGGCCACGACTATAATTAGGTTGTCTAGTTACATGCCATCCAGTTGTTTTGTTGGTTTTTTGTGTATGTTTGTGCACAATGGATGTTGAAAACTCAATAAAAATATAAATACTACCTTGACAGCAGACGACTTCTCTCGCTTCTTTGAGGATAAAATTGCAGACATCAGCAGCCAATTCCCTGAACTCTCCCTGCCTAACCGCTCCCACACCTTGTCTGAACCCTCTACTTGCCTCTCCTCCTTTTCCCCCTTATCTGAAACAGGCATGTCTGACCTAATTCTCTCCCACCGCCCCACCTCTTGCCCCCTTGGCCCAATCCCCTCCCCTCTTTTCCAAACTATTTCTCCTTCTATTACACCATTCCTTCTCCATGTCCTCAACTCCTCACTCACCTCTGGCACTTTTTCCTCAGCGTACAAATAGGTTATAGTCAAACCCTTATTCAAAAAATCCTCTCTTAACCCAGCCGTCCTCCAGAACTACAGACCAGTCTCACTGCTACCCTTCTTCTCTAAAACAATCGAGCGTGCTGTTGCCAACCAACTGTCGAGCTTTCTCTCCCAGAACAACCTCCTGGACCCTAACCAGTCGGGCTTCAAGACCGGCCACTCCACTGAGACTGCCCTCCTGTCGGTTACCACGGCCCTCCAGTCTGCCAGAGCAGCCTCAAGGTCTGCTGCTTCTGTTGTCATTCTGCTAGACCTCTCCGCAGCATTCGACACAGTCAACCACCAAATCCTGCTTGCCACACTCGAAGAGATGGGCATCACTGGCACTGCGCTTAAATGGATCTCATCCTACCTGACAGGAAGATCTTATCAAGTCTCCTGGGGAGGAAAAACATCTGGTACCCGCCTGCTCTCCACTGGGGTCCCACAGGGTTCCGTCCTTGGTCCGCTCCTATTCTCCCTATACACCACCTCACTCATGCCAATCATCGCCACACATGGCTTCTCCTATCACTGCTACGCTGACGACAAGCAGCTATATCTATCCTTTCCCCCAACTGATCAAGGGATATCGACCAGAAACGACATCTCAGCCTGGATGACCAGACATCACCTCCAGCTGAACCTAACCAAAACAGAACTCCTCATCATCCCTGCCAAACCCTCAATCACCAACGATCTCTCTATCACTATGGGATCTGCAACAGTGACCCCTTCATCCTCTGCCAGGAACCTGGGGGACACCTTGGACGACGAGCTCTCCCTCACAGCTCACATTGCCGCAGTCTCTCGGTCATGTAGATTCTACAACATCAGGAAAAGCTGATAATACCTGTCTCAACATTCCACACAACTGCTAGTCCAAGCCCTTGTCCTCTCAAAGCTGGACTACTGCAACTTGCTACTAGCCGGCCTTCCTGCAAGTGCAATCAGTCCCCTTCAGAGGTTTCAAAATGCAGCCGCTCGTCTGGTTTTCAACCTACTCAGACGCTGTCATGTCACCCCACTCCTCATCGCCCTCCACTGGCTTCCCATCATGGCCCGCATCAGATTCAAGACCCTGGTGCTGACCTTCCAGGCTGTAAACGGGACTGCCCCGACCTATATCAACTCTCTCCTCCAACCCTATACCCCCACCCGTCACCTACAGTCGTCTGTTGACAACCGTAGTGGTAAGAGCGCCCGAGCGCAACACAAACTCTTGCACTGCCTGGCTCCCCAATGGTGGAATCAACTCCCCACCTCCATCAGAAACACAGACTGCCTTCTCACCTTCAAAATAAGGCTTAAAACTCACTTATTTAGAGAATTTAATGGCACTTAGGAATGGTATCTCACTTCACATAATCTAATGTTGGTTAGAACTATTTGTTGGTCCCCATATTGTGACTTGCCAGTGTTGTTTGTTGCATCTCTTGCTTTATGTTCACAATCGTTGTGTTATGCATTTATAGTTCTTCCCTTGGCACTTATTGGTTCTCATGATGTATAACTCATGATCTAAAAAACCCACTGTGTTCGGGGTCTATCACGTTGCTAGGCTCAATGACTGATGCTCTTTGTAAAAGCTCTCTCTTGTTGTCGCTTTGGATAAAAGCGTCTGCTAAATGAATAAAAGTAAATGTACTAATACCCATCTACCCGATGGGGCAGAGTGGTAAGATTTGAAATATTTATCTTATGTTTCCAATAATACTAGACTATATTATCTTTAAACCTCTTATAGCTCCTCCCTTGGCACTTATTGGTTCTCTTGATGTATGTTTCATAATCTGTAAACCTGCTATGCAAACTATGCTTAGTGACCAATGCTCTTTTGTAAAGCTTTCTCTTGTAAGTCACTTTGGATAAAAGCATCTGCTAAATGAATAAATGTAAGCCACTATAATCTTTTTTCTTATTTGACGCCAGGGTGAAACGGGACATTCCAACCTGTTGAAACCAAACGACCGTTAAAATGTTTGAGAAAAAGTATAAACAAAACAAAAAACTGGAGTGACCGTGGTAGTTTTCAGTTGTATGCGGGGAAGTACACCCTGATCGAAGTGGACAGTGATGAGGATGCAGAGGTAAGGCAGTTCTTCTCAAATAGTGGTGTGACCCTGGGAACATGCTTTTTGTCCATACTACAGTAGAATGAAGTGTAATTAGACATCTACACAGGAGGTGGCAGTGTGCGCAGGGATTATTAGTGCTATGGTGTAGAGCAGGGGTGTCCCATCCTGGTCCTCGAGGGCCACTGTCCCAGCAGGGAAACATCTAAAACCTTCAGGACAGTGGCCCTCAAGGACCAGGATTGGGCACCCTTGGTGTAGAGTTTTTTGCGGACAGTATGTGCACAAAGAACAAAGCAGGCGATATTAAGTGCAGTGATATTAAGAGATGACAAAATGTATGTGGCGTTTGGCTTCACTGTGACTACAATAGGAAATGAGGAAAGACCGGTGTGATTACTGTGTCTAAAAATGTTGGCAGCATGAAGCCAAATAAATGTATCATTAAATGATCACCGCTTGAGTGTTTTCAGCTAAAACGTGTCGAATGTTGCCAACAATCATCCCGTTTTGTGAATTCTACTTAAAAACCACCGAGCATCATATAAGGTGCCGTACCAAATTGCTCAGTGCAAAGATACCCACACCATAGCAGAAGACCTTATACGGACCTTATACTGACCTTATATTAGACGTAGTTTTTGTCATGCTAGATGATGCAAGTACTGCAAAAATAAAAAACTATCCCTCTGTCCAAGGACACTGTCACCAGACATATTAAATGGCATTACTAACGATCTTCAAGAACAGATTAACTCAAAGACAAATGTTTTGCCTTACAATTTAGATGAAGCAACTGACTCGCTTATGTACGACTCGCTTATGTATTGCTTATGTACGTTTTGACATGACAAACTCCCTGTCTTTTTAGAGACAGAGCCACAGCTGAAGAGCTATTCAAAATGCTGGACTGCTTCCTGACTGCACTTCTGCTGTGGCCGCAAAATTGCCCCATTTCAATACACACACAAACACACATAACACAGTCCCGGCATGAAGTAAAGCATGTCCGCAGAGCTGTGTAGCAACATGGCTGAGGCTGGATCTAGGACTGCTGTATTAGTAATATGTGATTTCAACAAAAACACACTCTTGTGTAACCTTTGACGTTATTAACCTCAAGTGGAAGTCAAATGGGCTGAGCGGTGAGGGAATGGAGCTGGTAATCAGAAGGTTGCTGGAATCCCTGCCATGCCAACATGAAGCGGTGTCCTTGGGCCAGGCACTTCACCCTACTTGCCTCAGGTGGAGTGTCCCTGAAAGTTGCTCTGGGTAAGAGCGTCTGCTAAATGACTACATGTAAATAAAATAAAATAAAATATAAAACATACCTTTATAAAATAAATGTAGTGAAGTAAAGTGACCCCGTCACATCTCATAGCCCTGAGTCTCCTCCCTGATGATCCGGGGATCAAAGTAATTTCCCTAACAAGGTTCTGTGTGTGTTGTTTCTGACAGGAGCACGATGTGTGCGGCTTCACAGATCGCTGCGTTAACCTGCTGACTGAAGCTCGTCACTGGACAGGCTGGATGGCCGGACGGTGTTGGATGTGTGCGCCGCAGAGGATGACATCATCGTTCACCCTGCTGTTCTGACCGTTCGTAGCTTTGCCTAGAAAACCCCTTGCTGTAATCTCTTGTGCGGTTGCGTGTGTGTGTGTGCTGCTGTGTGTGTGTATGCTGCTGTGTGTGTGTATGCTGCTGTCTGTGTGTATGCAGCTGTTTGAGTGTGCGCTGCTTGTCTGTATGCAGCTGTTTGAGTGTGTGCGCTGCTATGTGTGCGTGTTTGCAGCTGTGTGTGTGTGAGGTGCTGTGTGTGTGTGTATGCAGGTTTGTGTGTGCGCAGCTTTGTGTGTATGTATGCAGCTGTGTGTGTGCTGCTGCTGTGTGTGTGCACTGCTGTGTGTGTGTGTGTGTGTGTGTGTGTGTTTGCAGCTGTTTGTGTTCTGCTGTGTGTGTGAGGTGCTGTGTGTGTACTGCTGTGTGTGTACTGCTGTGTGTGTGTGTACTGCTGCTGTGTGTGTGCACTGCTGTGTGTGTATGTATGCAGCTGTGTGTGTGTGTGCTGCTGTGTGTGCGCGCTGCTGTGTGTGTATGCAGGTTTGTGTGTGTGCTGCGGTGTGTGTGTACAGCTTGATGCCAGACACACACTTGTTGGCCTGTTTGGCTGAGTGTCAGGTAGGAGAACAGGACGACAGTGGTTGTGAAAGTGCGAGGGATTTGGTTTGATCTGTATCAGGAGGGCATTTTAGTGCGGATGTACTTTCTCATGTTATTATCTTTATTTTTCTTCCCCTATACACCTCGTCTCTCTCTCCTGTCTCCTCCGTCTCTTCTTCCTCTCCCCACTTCCCTCTCCTCCTCTTTCATCTCCTCCCCTCCCTCTGTGTCTCTTCTCTCTCCCCTTCTTCTTCTCCTCTTTCTTCTCTGCTAAAGCTAAAGTGCTAAAGTGGTGTTTGCAGTGATGGTGCACAGACCATGCTGGAGATGAGAAAAGGCACTAATCAATGGGCACTGATCAAGAAGTCCTCACCTGATCAAATGAAAAAAATGTACAGCCACTTTTCAAGCAATGTCACAAAATGTCCTCACATATGCCAATCGAACTGTCCCTCAACCAACCTAAACCCTCAAGGAAGACAAGGAAAATCTCTCACTAGGGAGAAAAAATGTCAGAAACCTTGAAAGGAGCAATTCAGTGAGGGATACCCTCCTCCAGGGACGGTTGGTGAAAGAGAGGAGCAGAACCTAATGCTGAATGGACACACTGTGTTATACACAGAGAAGCCCTGGCAACAAGGCACCTTTCCTCTGATTTAATTGAGGTTATGACTGACATCGTAAGTAGAGTTTTTAATGCATGATTATAGTTTTGTATGAAACTTCCAAATCAATGGTTTTCTAACAAATTTTACTATTCCAACATGTTTACAGTAGCTGTTTATATTTAAGAAAATTGTTGAAGGACTGAAATTGGGTATTATTAGTCAGTTTTGTGGAAGTTCGTTTTTTTATTGCTTTAAAGTGATTTTCAGCCCTAAAGGTGCGTTTTCAATGGATCTTTATTGTTTTGCTTGAAACCTCCTAATGAAAGGTTTCTTATCAAGTCTAACATGTTCAAGTTACTTGTTTATACATAACGATAGTGTTTAAACACCGAAAATGTGAATAGAAAACCATAGAAAACCTATAAACATGGCTAAAAATCACTTTAAGGCAATAAAAAATGGAACTTGCTTTAACTAACCAGCTTCACACATTTTCAGTGCTTAAACCCTTTTCCTATGTAAAACAACTAATATAAACATGTTAGAATAGTGAGATTTAGTGAGAATAGAAGGAAAATTCCTGCAAAACAATAAATATGCTTTGAAAACACGACTGATGGCTGAAAATCACTTTAAGGCAATAAAAACTGAACTTGCTGTAACTGACCAGTTACACACTTATGTATAAGTAACTTGAACATGTTAGACTTGATAAGAAACCTTATCAAGATCAAGAACCTTATAAAGATGCATTGAAAACGCCACTTTAGGGCTGAAAATGTTGGAATAGTACAATTTGGTAGAAAACCACTGATTTGTAAGTTTCATACAAAACTATAAAGATGCATTCAAAACTCTTTAGATGTTTCCCTACTCCAGCACACCTGATTCAAATGAACAGGTCGTTATCAAGCTCTGTGGAAGCCTGATAATTATAATCAGGTGTGCTGGAGTAGGGAAAGATATAAAACCTTCAGGACAGCGGCCCTCGAGGACCAGGATTGCCCACCCCTGATCTAGAACTTCAGCTCTAACAGGTAGGCTATCTTACGCACATTAGCTCTCGTTAAAATCTCGTTTGTCACTCTTGATGTGTCACTCTCTTCCCAGGACCACTTAGTTCAGGAACATCACGTGTGGCGAACACATCACGCAGCCGCTGCGACTACAACCAGACTTTCTGCTCTTACATGCATGTTCTCATCGTATATACACCGCATACAGTATATTTACTGTGTGTGTACACATACTTGGTTATAGTGTAATTACGTATATTTTGTTACATTGTTAATGCAAAATGCATAAATGCTAAATGAATAAATGTAAATATAATGTTGAAGGGACAAGGTCTCAAGATGGCATTTAGAGGAAGGGTAAAGGGACTGACTGACAGACTGAGGGGTAAAAAGCTCACCGTATCCTGCCGACTTGCTTAGACAAAGTAGATTACTCGGCTGACGCGGCAGTCGGAGTGACGATACTCAGACCACTCTTCAAAATAGTCGCCACCACCGCCACTTTAATGCTGTGCCACAGCAGGCGTCGGTTATCCAGGCTGTCATTCGTCTTGAAGCGCTCCGCATACAAGCAGTGAAACACAGAATGATCAAGACAGGAGGCTATGTTAGGAGCGGACGGAAACAACCCGCTGCTGCAAGCCAAAGCAAAATAGTATATACATAGTCTATTAGGAGTGATCGCTCTTCCCACATTTACTTACGTTTACATTTATTCATTCAGCAGACGCTGTTTTCAAAGCATCAAAGCTTGTAACGACAAGAGAGAGCTTTAGAAAAGAGCTTCGGTCACTGAGCATAGCAACTTGATAGACCCCAACATAGCGGGCATCTAGATTACAAAACATACATCATGAGAACCAATGGGGAACCAAGGGAAGAACTATAAGAGAGTTCAGCTGAACATTTTTACAAGTTTTAAGGTGGCCTCCGCCAGACAGTTGCCTACATGTGGCGCGAGTAATAAAGCAACAACAACAACAATGGTACAACAACAATAGTTGCTCAACAACGAGTGATATTTCTGAGTGTCATACAATTTCTAATGTTTTTAGGTGCCATTAAATAATAATAATCGGAATAAGTGAGTTTTGAGCCTTTTCTTGAAGTTGAGAAGACAATAGAAGTCTGGGTTTCTAATCGGGAGTTGACTCCACCGTTGGAGCAAGACAGTGGAAGAGTTTGTGCTGGGCTCTGGCGCTCTTGAGAGGGGCGACAACTAGGTGGTTGTCCGAGGAGGACCGTAGACGGCGGGCAGAGGTTTAAGGCCGGAGGAGCGAGGGACGGGCAGTCACGTTCACTGCTCAGAAGGTCAGCAGTGAAATCAGGTCTTTAATCTAATACGGGCCATGATGGGAACCCAGTGCGATGAGGAGTGGGGTGACATGGCAGCAGCTGGGTAGATTAAAAACCAGGCAAGCTGCTGCATTTTGGATTCTTTGAAGGGGGCGGATTGCACTTGCTGGAAGGCCGGCTAGTAGTGAGTTGCAGTAGTCCAGTTTTGAGAGGACAAGTGTTGCGGTAAATTGCTTATTTTTATCCACAGAAAGTAAATGCATGATTTCTTGTCAATATAAGTGCCGTAAAATAATAACGTTATAGAAGTAATTAATGATTTACCGAATAATTACCGAATGTTACAAGTCTACTTGGGTAGTTGTTATGAAGCTAAATTCGATAACTTCAAAGATTACTTTCACCGATGGCGGTTAGCGTCAACAAATTATCAGGGATTATTAAATGTATAGTGCATAAGGTAAAGTAACTGTTCGCATTTGTTTGTATGTAACGTTACAATACATTTTTGTAAACTCTCCTTGCATTAGCTGTTATCAGGGATTATTAAATGTATAGTGCAGAACGTTAAGTAACTGTTCGCATTTGTTTTTGTATGTAACATTATAATACATTTTAGTAAACTCTCCTTGCATTAGCTGGGTATCGTCACAAAATTAGATTAGATTAGATTCAACTTTGATGTCATTACACAGGTACAAGTACAGGGTAACGAAATACAGTTAGCATCCAACCAGAAGTGCAAAACAGTTATTACAACAGAATACAATTGTATACTCCTTGCCTGTTCTTCTGTTACATACTGTATATGTTCTACGTTGCTCTTCCCTGCTAATGTAAATTCTGTATGAACAGTATAATCAGAATATACAGGGTACAAAATGTGGCAGAGTACATGGCTCATTTTTACTGATTTATTTTTCTACCTATGTTGTATACTACAGTATATAAACTAAACAAATACGAATAGCTTTGGCATCATTTTATTTGTGGATACTGAGGAAGGAATTTAATATTTAGAAGGGCCTTCTGATCTCCAGATGTAAATGTTGGTTCCTGTCTGTCTCCTAAATTCTGTAGATCACATTTGCATAACACCAGTTAATCAAAGGACGTCTAGTCCCAGTTTGATCACTATGTTAAAATGTGTGCCTCCACCCCCTGCAGATCACAATCCATATTTGCCAGCAGCAAACTACTACGCGGGCCTCGGGACGCTGACAACGGACTGCGTGTACAAGTTCTTTTGGAGCCACAGGTCTGTAATGACAGAGACAGTATTTGGAAGAGAGCCTTAGTATTTAGCCGAGCAGTCTTTTAAAAAAATATTTACCGTTAATCAACTTTTCATCTTACTTTCAACTTGTTCTAGGTTTGCACCCAACATATGAACTTGTGATTGAATCGGACTATCAGTTTTTGATTGGCACTTGTAAAAAGCATATTCTAGTTCTATTCTAGTTCTATTTATTTGCCTATACAATCGTAATAATAAATTACGAATTAATAATAGCTGCAAACAGCGATAGGGGATTCCTCCTCAATATTGCAACAATTTCTGAAATTGATACGTGCGTCAAGGTGCACTCTGCAAGTTTGGTGTGAATACATCCAACACTGTAGCCTCCCCTGTGCTGTACCGGGGGGAAAAAATCTAAAATCCTATTGATAAGTTTTGTGAGAGTTGGTCTGAAGCTATTGCCTGCCAAATTTGAGGAACATTTGACAAGAATTTGTTGAAGAAGTGAACCCATTTACATAAATTTTAGGAGAAGTAGAGAAAATAATGTTTTATTTCACTGTTCACTGGAAATATTTGCGTGATCTTTGTTGCCACCTATGGCTGCAAATGTGTAATTTATGGTTCAGTGTTGCGCAACGTGAATGGTTTGGCTGATAAATGAACCAAATTCTTCCACATTTTCAATTTCCTTTAAAAAAATTATATCTTTACGAAACACCAATATGGAGATGTTAGAATAGTAAGAGTTTATTAAAAGCCGTTGATTCAAAAGTAATTTCCAAAAGATGCAGATGCCTTCAAAAACTTTTTGTCTTATTACTTCATTTTTCTTACCCTGTACTTGTGTAATGACAAAGTTGAATCTAATCTAATAAAGTCTTACTTTTCGAACATGTTCATATATAGGGTGATGAGTCTGTGGTGGCCAGTGCTATCCTCTATGCTGTTGCCTGCTGGGGCAGCAGGTTGAGGGATCCGGAAAGCCGGTGACATTGTGGGAATGGAGCTGGACTCTCTGGCAGTGGTGTCGAGAGGAGGACGCTGGCAAAACTACACTCCATTCAGCGGGAGACTCATCCTCTCGAAATGTACCACGGAGCACCACAGGAAGTCATTCCTGCCTGCGGCAATCAAACTTTACAATTCCTCACATCATTAGTATGTGAGCCAACTGTAAACGACTACTGTATATCCTGTATATTCTGTGACATAGCATCCTGCGGTTTTAACAATGTATATTCTGCTAAAACCCTGTATATCCTGATTCTGTGTATTACTTGTTATAGCAAGCTCAGTTTTTTATTGCCTTAATGTGACTTATTACTCAGTAGCTTTTTCAATTAATCTTTATTATTTTGTATGAAACTTCCTAAGATAAGGTTTCTTATCAAGTCTTACTATTCTAACATGATCACATAAGGAGAATATACTTAGGAAAATAGTTACAGCACTGAATCTGTGTATTACTTGTCAGTTATAGCAAGCTCAGTTTTTTATTGCCTTAATGTGACTTTCAGCTCTCAGTAGCTTTTTCAATGAATCTTTTTTTTGTATGCAACTTCCTAATATAAGGTTTCTTTTCAAGTTTACTATTCCAACATGTTCAAATTAGGTGGGAAAATGGTTAAGGCACTGAAAATGTATATTACTGGAGAATGGTTAAGGCACTGAAAATGTATATTACTGGAGAATTAAAGACAGTTTAGTTTTTTATTGCCTTAAAGTGATTTTCGGCCTTCAGTAGGCCCCTAGCTATTTCAATGGATCCTTTTTGTTGCGTATGAAACATATAAGGTTTCTCATCAAGTCTTATTATTCTAACATGGTCAGATTAGGTCCATCCATAGGAAAAAAGTTAAGGCACTGATTTTGTGTATTACTTGTCAGTTATAGCAAGCTCGGTTTTTTATTGCCTTAAAGTGATTTTCAGCTCTCAGTAGCTTTTTTTAATTAAACTTTTTGTTTTGCAAGAATTTTCTAATATAAGATTTCTTATCAAGTCTTACTAATCTACATGTTCATTTTAGGTGGGTGTACATTGAAGAATGGTTAAAGCAATGAAAATGTGTATTACTGGAGAATGATAGCCAGTTTAGTTTTTTTAGTGCCTTAAAAGTGATTTTCAGCCTTCAGTAGCTTTTTCAATGCATCTTTTTTGTTGTGTGCATGCTGCAAGGCGCACACTATGTTATTACTAGCGTTTATTATTGTGTGCGTGCTGCAAGGCGCACACTATGTTATTACTAGCGTTTATTATTGTGTGCGTGCTGCAAGGCGCACACTATGTTATTACTAGCGTTTATTGTGTGCGTGCTGCAAGGCGCACACTATGTTATTACTAGCGTTTATTATTATTATTATTCTGCTTATTCTTACGCCGTTTTTTGGGCTCAAAACACCTACCAGAGTTTTTGACGCATATACACAAAAGTTATATCAAAACGTGCGGCTCGGCCCCGACATGTGTGCTATGATTTTTCTAAGACTTTTGGCGAACAATTTTGCCCAAAAATTGCCAAAAACCACACCAAAAAAATGAATGGGTGTTAATGGAGAGAATGTTTGAGAGGTAGAGTGGTGATGTCATCGCTAGAGTGTGGAGAAGAGAGAGAATTGTGTAAAAAAAATAAAACGTATTTGACTACCATGGCCTCAAATGCACCACTACAGACACAATTTATGCATAGAAACGTAGGAAAATGTGTCCTCTAGCTCACACTTGCTTTACTTTATCTGTCAGATTTATTGTTTTAGCTTGACATGCGAAAATTCGGCCGCAGCACCCATGAACACCCTCATAGACTCCCATGTTAAAAGTGTCAGGAAAATTTCAGGAGGAAAACCAACTAACACTTTTTAGAATTGCTCCCAAGAGCACATTTCTTCACTTGTCAACACAAAATGCCTATGTAGACGTTCAGGAAGGGCTCAGCCGGCTTCACGTTAACCTGGTTTTATGATTGGAAACACGGTTTGGCCAGAAATCCTTCCTGTTTGAGGGGTGCTGTAAGCCTTTTCTCTCTGTCTGTTCAACTGACATGACAGTTGCAACTGTCAGCTTTAGTTCGTTACTTAGCAACGTGCTTGAAAGAGGAGAGGGGAAGACGGTGGCCATTTTATGAAAAGTAATTCATTTCACATTTAATAACTTTAATTGGAGGATATTTACTGGAGGAATCAAATTGGCTCTTTTTGTTTCGGGTGTATTTATAAACTGTACTCCAGCTCAACTCTTCCTCTCCGACTCTAAGTCTCTAAGGTAAGCGAACATCTTTTTCAACTCTTTCGCTAGCATGCTATCTAAAATGTAGGTTTTTAACTTCTTTAACATTTGGGCTCATAAGTATTCATGTGCTTATCAGTCAGGATTTACAACTGACATTCCAACTAGCTGTAAAGATATGCTGTTTGCTAACATTAGCGACCAATGCTGAAATTAGTGCTTAAGCTAATTGCTAGTGCATCAGCATATGTTTCGCTAGCATGCTATACAAGATGTGGGTTTTTGACTTCTTTAACATTTGGACTTATATGTATTCATGTGCTTATCAGTCAGGACGGTGGTGGAGGGTTGTAAGGAGGGTAGTGGGGGGGGGGGTTATTTGTGTGCATTTTGACCGTTTAGGGTCGTTTTCGGAGGTGGGGGGGGGCGTTCTGCGTTTGCGGGGGGCGGGGGGGCTCGTGCGGGGGGGTTTGAGGGCAGGGTTCATGTGGTGGGGTCCATAGGAATCTAACGAGATATTGGGGAGGTGTGTGGGAGGTTGGGTTGATGAGCTATGAGCCTATTTGGGGGAGAGGTTTGACAATCGCGAATGATTTAGTTTCACTTTCAAGCGGAGATTGTAACGTTGCGGGGGGCTGGGGGGGGGGGGGGCGATTTCGGAGGGGTTTGAGGCCAGAGTTAATGTGGTGGAGTCCAGACGAATCGAAACAGGTATTGGGGAGGTGTGTGGGTGGTTGGGATCGGCAGTTCCATAGAGAAACAGTGGGGATTAAATACAGGTCTTTTAGGAATTGCTATTTAAATTGTTGGGGGGGGCTTGCTGTAAAACATTCATAATCATCTGGATACTGGTTGACCTTGCAAACTATTGGCTAGTGTTGTATGGGGAGTCCTGTAGTCCTGTAGTTTATAGATGATTGAACCTGTGTGTCTGCTACTAAGTGATTCATTGCACTGAATGGTTTGATTGACAGTTCATCATTAAGTCATTAATGTACAGACTGCCTGTGTCTATGCACATATATGTATCTATATATATATATATCTATATCTATATATATCTATATCTATATATATGCAGGGCCGGCTCTAGGCATAGGCAACTTAGGCGGTCGCCTAGAGCGCCATCGGCTGGAGGGGCGCTGGAGGGGCGCTGGAGGGGCGCTGCAGCTTTAATCGATAATTAATAATATACTTTTCTTTTGAAAATTTACCGGATGCTCTCGGTTAAATCCGGGTAAGTCTGCAAACGATTAAAAAACTGTCCTCTTTTGGAATCGCTCGCGCTCGCGAAATTAGTGTTAACGCTACTACTAGTGCATCAGCATATGAACACCTGTTGAAAGCTTGATCTGTCACATACCTAAGCAATGGTAGAAGTCATATTCAGAAAATGACTCAACAGTGTCATTGATATATGGGGGAGAGTCCCGGGCCAGAGTCACGCACACTCAAAATTTCATTAGGAATTTTTTCTAGTTTTGTATGAAATTTATATAAGGTTTCTTATCAAGTCTTATTATTCTAACATGGTCACATTAGGTGAATATACGTAGGGAATAGTTAAGGCACTGATTCTGTGTATTACATGTCAGTTATAGCAAGCTCAGTTTTTTTACTGCTTAATGTGACTTTCAGCTCTCACTAGCTATTTCAATGAATCTTAATTGTTTTGTGTGAAACTTCTTAATATAAGGTTCCATATCAGGTCTTACCATTCTAACAAGTTCAGATTAGAGCCACGGGCAGACGGGAGAGGATCGTGCAGGTGTCCAAAATTGTGGTCGCAAGATCTTTGGTGCAGGTCACGGCAGCAATCCCAGAACCCGGTGGTGGACACCATGATCACATCTTAATTATTGACTTTAACATTCATGTAGATGACCCAAAAGATCCTTTAAGTAAGGCCTTCAATTCCCTCATAGATTCTACGGGCTTCACACAGGTAGTTTCCAAACCTACCCATCTTCATTCACATACTTAGTGTCCTCACACGAGGTATTGATATTACTAATCTCACTGTTTATCCTCACAATCCTACATATTCAGATCATTATCTTGTTACTTTTAGAATGGACCTTTGGTAGAACCTAGGAGGTGCTATGAACATTTCTAGTAGCTTGCACATAACTCAACTCTGGAAATGGCGAGTATTCTGTTCAATGGGTTAACCCCTCGAGAAGTAACAATTAGTAGCATAATTTGAATGATTAATTTCACTCCATAATTGTAATAACTATTATGAACAGGATTTATTTACAGCTATCCACAACAATTGGTGCGGCTTACTTGTTGCACCAAGGTGTCATACATCCTTCATGGGGATAACATGTTCCTGATCCTTGCTTAAGTCAGGAAGTTTGCATACCAGTTGGTAATAGGTTCAGATCTAAATCTAGATCACGAAGGAGAAGGACAAAACTACATAAAAGCAATATGAAACCATAAAACAATAAAGTAGACAATGAAGCAATGAGACAAGGATACAATTTGACACAGAGACAGAGACAAACAAGGAGAGAACAGTGAGACAGAGATGCACTTTTGCAATCTCCCCTCCTGCTGTTTCCTGGAGAGAACAGTCAGACAGAGACACCCTTCTTGGCATCTCCCCTGCTCTGCCTGCTCTCCCAAAGTTCATCTCTGAAGCCCCTCTTTTTATTAGGAAGCTCACAGTTAATTTACATAGTTCACAGTTCAGCATCAGGTATAGTGTGGACAACACTTCCAAAGTCCATCAATCAACACAAATGTCATTTAAGAATGTGCTTGTCGAAGCCTTATGGCTTGATTGAGTTTGGGCCTGGGTTTTAGGACACAACCCCCCATCTTGCAGATAATCAACCAAATGGTTATCTCCACTTCAACCTCTCTGCAAAACAAACTCAAAAGCAGAAGCTACAATTCTATCAATTCTATGAAAGTTATATCAGCAAATATGGGATTACTAAAAATGACTAACAGTTGGCAGGACAATAACTGCAACTGTAATAGAATATTTTGATGTTCCATAGTTGTACTATCAGATTGTTATAAGTTGTGTTGATGTTTTGAAAATGCATCATATATGCTACACTTCCCCCACAGACAGGACACAGCACAGACTTGTTTATCCTATCAATAACAGTTGCGTAAGACAGAAGGCCTGGGCGACCACCCTCCTTTGAAAGTGCTAATCAACTAGTTTATCCTATCAATACAGTTGCGTGAGACAAAAGGCCTGGAAGATCACCCTCCTTTGAAAGTGCTAATCAACTGTTGTCAACTGTATTCTATCAATGCCATTGTGTAGACATAAGGTCTGGAAACTCCTCACCCCCCCCCCCCCTTCCCCCCCTTTGGAACCGCTTCTGACAAGAATGTGGGGGGGGTGGGGGTTCAAAGGGTACAAAGGGTATATATGCATGCCTGGATGAGGGCGGGGGGGGGCGACCCTTCAGACTAAATCGTGTCTGCAAGGCCAGGTCATACAAATCTGCTTCTGTGTATCTTGTCTGTCTTCATGTGATATTATTGCAATACCCTGTTTCTTGTTAAAGATTCAATAAATTTGTAACCAACAAACTTAACAAACTTTGTGTCCTTGCAACGTCCAAAACCAAAAAGTTTCCTTCACAGTTGGGGGCTCGTCCGGGATTCCACGTTCGGTCGCTTCAGCTGCCGACGGCGGGTTTTGAATCTGAGGTGAGCAAGGATTCTTTTTCGGATTGACGACGTTGTTAGGTCACAAAGGATAAAGCTTGTTTAGAGGTTATTACCAAAAATTAGTGATTTCATATTCCTAATAAGCGTGGGCGCTGTTAGAAGGTTTGAACCACGTCTTGCCTGGGTGCAGACGTTCTATTAAGTGTGGTCTTATGAAATTATTAATTAAATTATTCTGCAAGGTTGCAGAAAAAGGTTTCAGAGTGAGAGCGAACCTGAAATAACTCGAGTGTAAATATTTTATAAATACTTCTGTTGTACGAAGTAAACATGGGTTGTGGTCCGAGCAAGGATTCTGATGGTCTGGGTACGCATTCAAGTCCTAATATAAATTACATGAAACTAAATTATGGTCGCAATTGTCTTTTACAACTAAATGTGTGGGTTAGAGATTGTGGGTTTCCAGAAGAAGGATCTTTCTCTAATAGACAACTTAACAAATTAAAAGCGAATCTTACTCTTAAAGAGGAGGCAACTAAAAACTGTGTTTTAAAACGGAACAGATTTAAGCCAGATTGGAGAGCATTTGCAGATTGGAAAGAGGAGTCTGTTTTGCGGGAAAAAGCAACGAGGGGGGGGGACTTTGTCTCAGTGTCTGAAGGTTCGTGATTCAGACCTCCTTCTGGCCCCGCCTGTCCCCGCACCAGCTGCCGAAACGACTCCAGCACCGCCTCAACCTCCGCTACAAACTCCCGTCGCTGAGGGCCAAGATCTCCTGGGTGACCTGTCACAGCTCGTCCAGCCGAAAGGTGTCCAACCTCCGCAGACTACGCCCCACAAAACGGGCACCATGGGCCAGCAGCCAACAGCGCAGAACGCGCCACCCCCGACACTTCTTGATAATCCACCGGGATATGTTGGACTGTATCCACCGGTTCCTGTGCATCACGAGCAGGATTTCGAACATCAGGGTGGACAGTCTCCGTACCATACCAGGTCTGGTCACGAATATCAACGTGCGTTTGAAAAGGGCATGCCTCCACCGACCCTGTGCATGGCCATGGTAGAGGCGCCGGGCGCTGGGGGAGATACTGTTCTAGTTCAGAGACCGTGGACTTTATCAGATATTAAGGAAGCGATGGTTCATTTGCCGATGCCAGGAGAGGTGGGGGGAAACAGGATGGCGACGGATTTGATAACTTTCTGCAAAGACTTTAGACCGACCACTCACGAGCTAAGACGCCTACTGATGACAAGAATTGGCCCACAATTTTCTAGAATAAGTACGGCATGGCCAGATACAGATTTAAGACTTGTAAATCCCGATTGGAACCATCCCGCCAACGGCGCATATTGCCTGGCTATGGTGGCAATATGTGATCAAATTCGCGCTGCTTTCCCTTTAAACTTGGACATGACGAAAATCAACGGTTGCAAACAAAAGGATGGGGAACTCTGTCAGGAATATTTGACTAGATTAACCACATTGCACAATGCTCATTCAGGAATAGAGGTGCCAACAAACATCAATGTTCCCGAGGTCACCGTGTGGGAAGCACATTTGAGAAACTGTTTCCTAAATGAAATGAACACTGATATTTCAGAAAAAGTTAAGGACATGTGTGTAACATGGGACATCGCTAAACTTGACGTCATCATAGCTCATGCAAATCACACGGAAAAACGCCTGAGAGAGGCGAAGAGGAAAGCAACGGAGACGCGAGAAGAAGAGGTTCAGCTGGCCACAATCACAATGTACCAAACTCAGACTAGGGATTCCCACAGAGGAAGAGACTTCCACAGAAATAGGGACTTCCAAAGAGGGAGAGACTCTTACAGACACAGGGCCCAGACAAGTGACTCCCATAGAGAGAGATACGTCCACGACAACAGGGACTACCAGAGAGGAAGAGACTTCCACGAAAGACGAGACTCCTACGGGGAGAGACACTTCCACGGAGACCCTTACAGCGATGAATGGGACGCAGGCGGGCCATTAGGGGGAGGCTGACTCACGGACCAGGACCTGCTACTCAACAAATGGGTGATGTATTTACCGCCACCATATTCTTTATTTTTGAACGTGTCAGACCCACTTGTTATAGTGAGTAGATTCGGTCCTTCTTGCTAAGTTAAAATAGATAAGAGTGAGGCCAAATACTTAAAATGAATCCAGGAAGATTTGTGCGTTTAAAACTTGTAGATATGTGTAAAAAGCGAATGACTTGGGGTCATTGTGCGAGAAATAGGCGCAGAGAGAGTCTGGACGATAGATGAAAGAGTTGCTAACCACCTTTTTGCTTAGCTTTTAGTTTAACTGAGAGATGTGTGTATTTTGACTAATCATTGGTTTGGTGGTGGACAAATTGCTAAAAAGTTTGTTGTAAAGCCTAGCCAAATGGTAAATGTAGTTACCGACCAGAACTAATATGAGTTTGAAAGCGACATATCTGATGTATACTTCTAGTTGATGTTTAAGAGTTGAATTTCATTTTTAACCGCTTTGTATTTAGCTGTTATTTTACTCAGATATATGTGTATTGTGATGAATTCTTAGCTTGGTGGTCAATTTTAAAAATCCTAACCAAATTGACAACATGCGGGTTGCCAAACCAGAACTGAGATGGATTTGTGAACGATATATCTGTGATGTTTTATTTCCAGTTTACATTTTGTTTTTAGCATTAACAAGTTAGATTGATTCACTGTGCAACTTTGTAGCCTGCTTTCTGAGATTCACAGGACAGAGACGTGAGACAGAGATCGCAGAGCCATGACGCCTAACCTAGAACTGGATATTAAGTTTAATTTGTTGTTGTATTCCTTGTTTACGTTCTCTAACTACTCTTCTGATTAACACAGCGATCTCTCCCATGGAAGACAAAGTAGCTCAGCTTTTTCCACTTTTACAGCACACAGATGCTCCAGACAGTAATGATGACATGTTTAATGCTGATCTCTTACAACTTTCATGTAACTCATGACTTGCTAGCGCCTGTATGTGTTTTAAAGATTGTCTTACAGGATCATGGAGGACATGCTTTGAAGCGGAGGTCCATACAACAGCCTTCCACTAGAACATTTATTGATGCATTATGACTGTAATTTTTCCTATGGTTTTTGTTTAATGAAATTACCTTTAGTAATGTAGTGTGACTGTGTAATATTTCTATGGTGTTGGTTACAAAAAAAAATAATTACCGATTGTAATAGAATATTTTGATGTTCCATAGTTGTACTATCAGATTGTTATAAGTTGTGTTGATGTTTTGAAAATGCATCATATATGCTACACTTCCCCCACAGACAGGACACAGCACAGACTTGTTTATCCTATCAATACAGTTGCGTAAGACAGAAGGCCTGGGCAACCACCCTCCTTTGAAAGTGCTAATCAACTAGTTTATCCTATCAATACAGTTGCGTGAGACAAAAGGCCTGGAAGATCACCCTCCTTTGAAAGTGCTAATCAACTGTTGTCAACTGTATTCTATCAATGCCATTGTGTAGACATAAGGTCTGGAAACTCCTCACCCCCCCCTTCCCCCCCTTTGGAACCGCTTCTGACAAGAATGTGGGGAGGGGGGGGGTTCAAAGGGTACAAAGGGTATATATGCATGCCTGGATGAGGGCGGGGGGGGGCCGACCCTTCAGACTAAATCGTGTCTGCAAGGCCAGGTCATACAAATCTGCTTCTGTGTATCTTGTCTGTCTTCATGTGATATTATTGCAATACCCTGTTTCTTGTTAAAGATTCAATAAATTTGTAACCAACAAACTTAACAAACTTTGTGTCCTTGCAACGTCCGAAACCAAAAAGTTTCCTTCACAGCAACCCCATTCATGGGTGAAGGATTTCTTCATCTTTCTGAATCACTTTGTAAAGCCTACAAAAGTTAATCCTGAGAAGGAGGTGTTACTGTTGTTGGACAACCACAGTTCTCATCTTTCAGTGAAGGCAGTCACTTACTGCAAAGAAAATTGGCTAGTTCTCCTTTATTTGCTAGTTCTCCACTTTCATTTGCCACCCCACTGCTCTCATAAGCCCCTCGATCGTAGCGCCTATGGTCCTTTCAAGAAGTTGATCAACACAGCTAGTGATTAGCTAGTCATTTCCTGAATGAAAATGAATCCTGCAAAACCAATAACAATCTATGACATCCCAGGTGTGGTCAGGATTGCATTTCCCCAATGCTACTACGCCAAGCAAAGTCCCAGCTGGTTTTAGATGTACAGGCATCTTGCCTTTCAATACAGACATTTTCCAGGAGATGAACTATCACAGGTCACAGTTCGCCCTGAAGAAGGGTTAGGGTTAGGGTTAAGCAGCCCTAGGCAGGTCAAGCCTTTTCTCAGACTCAGCTGTACCTTTCAACTCAAACTACTCAAAAAGATTTAAATCTGCTCTCCGTCCATTTCCCAAAGCAGGACCAAGGATGATTGCAAAAACAGAAAAAAGACAATCGGAAATCCTGACAGAAACACCACCTGTGAAACAGGCACTTGAAGAGGACCTTTAAAAAAAGAATAACCCTGCCATCAGAAAGTGGCCAAAAAAAGAAAGCAAAGCAAACAAAAGCTGTGTTGCAGATGAAGTGTTTTGGCCGTCTCTTCATAAACAGACACAATAAGTACTTAAAAACCTGCAGATTGGGAGCGAAATGACCAGACCTCTGGCACAAAAGGAAGACATAGATAGTGACAGTCAGGCAAAAATGACGTTAGTGCTTCAGAGAAAGGGTGTTCAGTAGTGATTAATATAAGTATGTGTACTTATACACATAACTATAAGTATGTGAAATCAAATTTCTTCCACAGTTCCCACCTTTTTACATTTAACGTCAACAAAACATGTATTTATCACTCATTATCTGGGGCCTGTTCTAGTGCCTTACATTTCACAAGTTACATAAGCATAAAACTCAACAATCTAACAATACATGATGTTATTGTTGCATGCTCTACTCAGCACAGCATACCTGATTATAGGATTGTGATTGTGATTAGATAGAACCCAATTTCTTTGAAAGTATCAGGTCAATTAAATTAATAGCTCTTGTTTAGCTCACTTTATAGGACTCCTAAAAATGGTCAATTTTCCTTGTTTAAGGTTGCATGGCATTATACACTTTGGAAATTTTGTGACCACTGTACCATCCTAGTGTCACAAGCATTTCCTAGTCAGACCCCACAGAGATCTATCTGCAATTTCCACCCCCTGGAGGACAAATAAAGGTTCATCTAATCTAATCTAATAGCCATTCACTTCATGAGCAAACGGTAATGAGGTCACCTTTATCTGTTATTGTTGACTGGTCTGTGATTCAGGACAGATAAGTTCAGACTGCATACAACATTGTATTTCAGTTGGAAAATAGGAAGCTTGATTTGGGCTACCACCCACAATCTTACTGGCAGTCTTCAGAGAGCCTACTGCACTACACTCTCCACAACACGCCGTAGACAATTTCCAAGCACAAAACCACAATCAGCACAGCAACGGTTAAATTGCCCAATCCAGTGACTCCCTGTTAACTGCTAATTCAAAAGAAACCCCCTAAGTCAATCAGCAAAATTCCAAGCTTCAGGTTCTTCCAAAGCTAAAAGGATCTTTTAATGTGAGCAGCCATGTTTGTAATATAGCATATAGCTAAGCAGCAATTATTAGCAAGTACAACAGTTATGACCTAACAGCACATGTTCCCTGACGACAGATAATCCAATATCATACGGTTCTATAGCCATCAACAAGGACCAACAAGGTGTGGCCTGCAGGAGCTGACTCTGCACTCCAGGACAGATTCCAACACACGGACTGGAGTGTGTTGACTTCTCAGGCTCAACACAGAAACGGATCACCACGTACCTTAATCAAAAGCCATGGATGAACAAGGAGGTTCGGCTCCTGCTGAAGGCTCGCAAGGGCGCTTTCAGGCCGCTTTCAGGCCAACAGTGCACCCAGGGCTGACTTGAAGAGGGGCATCAGAAAGGCCAAGCACTGCTACAAGCTGAGGATCGAGGAGCACTTTGACAACTCCAACCCCCGGCAAAACAAAAAGATGCATTGAAAACACTGATGGCTGAAAATCACTTTAAGGCAATAAAAAAACTGAACTTGCTATAACTAACCAGCTACACACAATTTCAGTGCCTAAACCCTTCTCTGAAATATAAACGACTAATTTGAACATGTTGGAATTGTAAGACTTGATGAGAAACCTTTTATTAGAAAATTTCATGCAAAGCATAAATATTTACTGAAATCGCAAGTAGAGCGCTGAAAATCACTTTAAGGCAATAAAAACTGAACCTGCTATAACTAACATGGTACACACATTTTCGTTGCTTAAACAATTTCCTTATGTATATACAACTAATGTGAACATGTTAAAGAGTAAGATTGGATAAGAAACCTTTCATTAGAAAGTTTCATGCAAAGCATAAAAAATTACTGAAAACGCAAGTAAAGCACTGAAAATCACTTTAAGGCAATAAAAAACTGAACTTGCTATAACTAATCAGCTACACACAAATTCAGTGCCTAAACCCTTTTCTGAAGTATAAACAACTAATTTGAACATGTTGGAATTGTAAGACTTGATGAGAAACCTTTTATTAGAAAATTTCATGCAAAGCATAAATATTTACTGAAATCGCAAGTAAAGCGCTGAAAATCACTTTAAGGCAATAAAAACTGAACCTGCTATAACTAACAAGGTACACACATTTTTGGTGCTTACACAATTCCCTTTTGTATATACCACTATAGTGAACATGTTAGAATAGTAAGAGTTGATGAGAAACCTTTCATTAGAAAGTTTATTGCAAAACAAAAAGATCCATTTAAAACACTACTGATGGCTGAAAATCACTTTAAGGCAATAAAAAACTGAACTTGCTATAACTAACCAGCTACACACAATTTCAGTGCCTAAACCCTTTTCTGAAGTATAAACGACTAATTTGAACATGTTGGAATTGTAAGACTTGATGAGAAACCTTTTATTAGAAAAATTCATGCAAAGCATACATATTTACTGAAAACGCAAGTAAAGCGCTGAAAATCACTTTAAGGCAATAAAAACTGAACCTGCTATAACTAACAAGGTACACACATTTTTGGTGCTTACACAATTTCCTTTTGTATATACCACTATAGTGAACGGATTGAAATAGTAACAGTTGATGAGAAACCTTTCATTAGAAAGTTTATTGCAAAACAAAAAGATCCATTTAAAACACTACTGATGGCTGAAAATCACTTTAAGGCAATAAAAAACTGAACTTGCTATAACTAACCAGCTACACACAATTTCAGTGCCTAAACCCTTTTCTGAAGTATAAACGACTAATTTGAACATGTTGGAATTGTAAGACTTGATGAGAAACCTTTTATTAGAAAAATTCATGCAAAGCATACATATTTACTGAAAACGCAAGTAAAGCGCTGAAAATCACTTTAAGGCAATAAAAACTGAACCTGCTATAACTAACAAGGTACACACATTTTTGGTGCTTACACAATTCCCTTTTGTATATACCACTATAGTGAACATGTTAGAATAGTAAGAGTTGATGAGAAACCTTTCATTAGAAAGTTTATTGCAAAACAAAAAGATCCATTTAAAACACTACTGATGGCTGAAAATCACTTTAAGGCAATAAAAAACTGAACTTGCTATAACTAACCAGCTACGCACAATTTCAGTGCCTAAACCCTTTTCTGAAGTATAAACGACTAATTTGAACATGTTGGAATTGTAAGACTTGATGAGAAACCTTTTATTAGAAAATTTCATGCAAAGCATACATATTTACTGAAAACGCAAGTAAAGCGCTGAAAATCACTTTAAGGCAATAAAAACTGAACCTGCTATAATTAACAAGGTACACACATTTTTGGTGCTTACACAATTTCCTTTTGTATATACCACTATATTGAACGGATTGGAATAGTAAGAGTTGATGAGAAACCTTTCATTAGAAAGTTTATTGCAAAACAAAACGATCCATTTAAAACACTACTGATGGCTGAAAATCACTTTAAGGCAATAAAAAACTGAACTTGCTATAACTAACCAGCTACACACAATTTCAGTGCCTAAACCCTTTTCTGAAGTATAAACGACTAATTTGAACATGTTGGAATTGTAAGACTTGATGAGAAACCTTTTATTAGAAAATTTCATGCAAAGCATACATATTTACTGAAAACGCAAGTAAAGCGCTGAAAATCACTTTAAGGCAATAAAAACTGAACCTGCTATAATTAACAAGGTACACACATTTTTGGTGCTTACACAATTTCCTTTTGTATATACCACTATATTGAACGGATTGGAATAGTAAGAGTTGATGAGAAACCTTTCATTAGAAAGTTTATTGCAAAACAAAACAATCCATTTAAAACACTACTGATGGCTGAAAATCACTTTAAGGCAATAAAAAACTGAACTTGCTATAACTAACCAGCTACACACAATTTCAGTGCCTAAACCCTTTTCTGAAGTATAAACGACTAATTTGAACATGTTGGAATTGTAAGACTTGATGAGAAACCTTTTATTAGAAAATTTCATGCAAAGCATACATATTTACTGAAAACGCAAGTAAAGCGCTGAAAATCACTTTAAGGCAATAAAAACTGAACCTGCTATAACTAACAAGGTACACACATTTTTGGTGCTTACACAATTCCCTTTTGTATATACCACTATAGTGAACATGTTAGAATAGTAAGAGTTGATGAGAAACCTTTCATTAGAAAGTTTATTGCAAAACAAAAAGATCCATTTCAAACACTACTGATGGCTGAAAATCACTTTAAGGCAATAAAAAACTGAACTTGCTATAACTAACCAGCTACGCACAATTTCAGTGCCTAAACCCTTTTCTGAAGTATAAACGACTAATTTGAACATGTTGGAATTGTAAGACTTGATGAGAAACCTTTTATTAGAAAATTTCATGCAAAGCATACATATTTACTGAAAACGCAAGTAAAGCGCTGAAAATCACTTTAAGGCAATAAAAACTGAACCTGCTATAATTAACAAGGTACACACATTTTTGGTGCTTACACAATTTCCTTTTGTATATACCACTATATTGAACGGATTGGAATAGTAAGAGTTGATGAGAAACCTTTCATTAGAAAGTTTATTGCAAAACAAAACGATCCATTTAAAACACTACTGATGGCTGAAAATCACTTTAAGGCAATAAAAAACTGAACTTGCTATAACTAACCAGCTACACACAATTTCAGTGCCTAAACCCTTTTCTGAAGTATAAACGACTAATTTGAACATGTTGGAATTGTAAGACTTGATGAGAAACCTTTTATTAGAAAATTTCATGCAAAGCATACATATTTACTGAAAACGCAAGTAAAGCGCTGAAAATCACTTTAAGGCAATAAAAACTGAACCTGCTATAACTAACAAGGTACACACATTTTTGGTGCTTACACAATTTCCTTTTGTATATACCACTATAGTGAACGGATTGGAATAGTAAGAGTTGATGAGAAACCTTTCATTAGAAAGTTTATTGCAAAACAAAAAGATCCATTTAAAACACTACTGATGGCTGAAAATCACTTTAAGGCAATAAAAAACTGAACTTGCTATAACTAACCAGCTACACACAATTTCAGTGCCTAAACCTTTTCTGAAGTATAAACGACTAATTTGAACATGTTGGAATTGTAAGACTTGATGAGAAACCTTTTATTAGAAAATGTCATGCAAAGCATACATATTTACTGAAAACGCAAGTAAAGCGCTGAAAATCACTTTAAGGCAATAAAAACTGAACCTGCTATAACTAACAAGGTACACACATTTTTGGTGCTTACACAATTTCCTTTTGTATATACCACTATAGTGAACGGATTGAAATAGTAAGAGTTGATGAGAAACCTTTCATTAGAAAGTTTATTGCAAAACAAAACGATCCATTTAAAACACTACTGATGGCTGAAAATCACTTTAAGGCAATAAAAAACTGAACTTGCTATAACTAACCAGCTACACACAATTTCAGTGCCTAAACCCTTTTCTGAAGTATAAACGACTAATTTGAACATGTTGGAATTGTAAGACTTGATGAGAAACCTTTTATTAGAAAATTTCATGCAAAGCATACATATTTACTGAAAACGCAAGTAAAGCGCTGAAAATCACTTTAAGGCAATAAAAACTGAACCTGCTATAACTAACAAGGTACACACATTTTTGGTGCTTACACAATTTCCTTTTGTATATACCACTATAGTGAACGGATTGGAATAGTAAGAGTTGATGAGAAACCTTTCATTAGAAAGTTTATTGCAAAACAAAAAGATCCATTTAAAACACTACTGATGGCTGAAAATCACTTTAAGGCAATAAAAAACTGAACTTGCTATAACTAACCAGCTACACACAATTTCAGTGCCTAAACCCTTTTCTGAAGTATAAACGACTAATTTGAACATGTTGGAATTGTAAGACTTGATGAGAAACCTTTTATTAGAAAATGTCATGCAAAGCATACATATTTACTGAAAACGCAAGTAAAGCGCTGAAAATCACTTTAAGGCAATAAAAACTGAACCTGCTATAACTAACAAGGTACACACATTTTTGGTGCTTACACAATTTCCTTTTGTATATACCACTATAGTGAACGGATTGAAATAGTAAGAGTTGATGAGAAACCTTTCATTAGAAAGTTTATTGCAAAACAAAACGATCCATTTAAAACACTACTGATGGCTGAAAATCACTTTAAGGCAATAAAAAACTGAACTTGCTATAACTAACCAGCTACACACAATTTCAGTGCCTAAACCCTTTTCTGAAGTATAAACGACTAATTTGAACATGTTTGAATTGTAAGACTTGATGAGAAACCTTTTATTAGAAAAATTCATGCAAAGCATACATATTTACTGAAAACGCAAGTAAAGCGCTGAAAATCACTTTAAGGCAATAAAAACTGAACCTGCTATAACTAACAAGGTACACACATTTTTGGTGCTTACACAATTCCCTTTTGTATATACCACTATAGTGAACGGATTGGAATAGTAAGAGTTGATGAGAAACCTTTCATTAGAAAGTTTATTGCAAAACAAAAAGATCCATTTAAAACACTACTGATGGCTGAAAATCACTTTAAGGCAATAAAAAACTGAACTTGCTATAACTAACCAGCTACACACAATTTCAGTGCCTAAACCCTTTTCTGAAGTATAAACGACTAATTTGAACATGTTGGAATTGTAAGACTTGATGAGAAACCTTTTATTAGAAAATTTCATGCAAAGCATAAATATTTACTGAAATCGCATGTAGAGCGCTGAAAATCACTTTAAGGCAATAAAAACTGAACCTGCTATAACTAACATGGTACACACATTTTCGTTGCTTAAACAATTTCCTTATGTATATACAACTAATGTGAACATGTTAAAGAGTAAGATTGGATAAGAAACCTTTCATTAGAAAGTTTCATGCAAAGCATAAAAAATTAATGAAAACGCAAGTAAAGCACTGAATATCACTTTAAGGCAATAAAAAACTGAACTTGCTATAACTAATCAGCTACACACAAATTCAGTAGCTAAACCCTTTTCTGAAGTATAAACAACTAATTTGAACATGTTGGAATTGTAAGACTTGATGAGAATCCTTTTATTAGAAAAATTCATGCAAAGCATAAATATTTACTGACATCGCAAGCGCTGAAAATCACTTTAAGGCAATAAAAACTGAACCTGCTATAACTAACAAGGTACACACATTTTGGTGCTTACACAATTCCCTTTTGTATATACCACTATAGTGAACATGTTAGAATAGTAAGAGTTGATGAGAAACCTTTCATTAGAAAGTTTATTGCAAAAAAAAAAATCCATTTAAAACACTACTGATGGCTGAAAATCACTTTAAGGCAATAAAAAACTGAACTTGCTATAACTAACCAGCTACACACAATTTCAGTGCCTAAACCCTTTTCTGAAGTATAAACGACTAATTTGAACATGTTGGAATTGTAAGACTTGATGAGAAACCTTTTATTAGAAAATTTCATGCAAAGCATACATATTTACTGAAAACGGAAGTAAAGCGCTGAAAATCACTTTAAGGCAATAAAAACTGAACCTGCTATAATTAACAAGGTACACACATTTTTGGTGCTTACACAATTTCCTTTTGTATATACCACTATATTGAACGGATTGGAATAGTAAGAGTTGATGAGAAACCTTTCATTAGAAAGTTTATTGCAAAACAAAACGATCCATTTAAAACACTACTGATGGCTGAAAATCACTTTAAGGCAATAAAAAACTGAACTTGCTATAACTAACCAGCTACACACAATTTCAGTGCCTAAACCCTTTTCTGAAGTATAAACGACTAATTTGAACATGTTGGAATTGTAAGACTTGATGAGAAACCTTTTATTAGAAAATTTCATGCAAAGCATACATATTTACTGAAAACGCAAGTAAAGCGCTGAAAATCACTTTAAGGCAATAAAAACTGAACCTGCTATAACTAACAAGGTACACACATTTTTGGTGCTTACACAATTTCCTTTTGTATATACCACTATAGTGAACGGATTGGAATAGTAAGAGTTGATGAGAAACCTTTCATTAGAAAGTTTATTGCAAAACAAAAAGATCCATTTCAAACACTACTGATGGCTGAAAATCACTTTAAGGCAATAAAAAACTGAACTTGCTATAACTAACCAGCTACGCACAATTTCAGTGCCTAAACCCTTTTCTGAAGTATAAACGACTAATTTGAACATGTTGGAATTGTAAGACTTGATGAGAAACCTTTTATTAGAAAATTTCATGCAAAGCATACATATTTACTGAAAACGCAAGTAAAGCGCTGAAAACCACTTTAAGGCAATAAAAACTGAACCTGCTATAATTAACAAGGTACACACATTTTTGGTGCTTACACAATTTCCTTTTGTATATACCACTATATTGAACGGATTGGAATAGTAAGAGTTGATGAGAAACCTTTCATTAGAAAGTTTATTGCAAAACAAAACGATCCATTTAAAACACTACTGATGGCTGAAAATCACTTTAAGGCAATAAAAAACTGAACTTGCTATAACTAACCAGCTACACACAATTTCAGTGCCTAAACCCTTTTCTGAAGTATAAACGACTAATTTGAACATGTTGGAATTGTAAGACTTGATGAGAAACCTTTTATTAGAAAATTTCATGCAAAGCATACATATTTACTGAAAACGCAAGTAAAGCGCTGAAAATCACTTTAAGGCAATAAAAACTGAACCTGCTATAACTAACAAGGTACACACATTTTTGGTGCTTACACAATTTCCTTTTGTATATACCACTATATTGAACGGATTGGAATAGTAAGAGTTGATGAGAAACCTTTCATTAGAAAGTTTATTGCAAAACAAAACGATCCATTTAAAACACTACTGATGGCTGAAAATCACTTTAAGGCAATAAAAAACTGAACTTGCTATAACTAACCAGCTACACACAATTTCAGTGCCTAAACCCTTTTCTGAAGTATAAACGACTAATTTGAACATGTTGGAATTGTAAGACTTGATGAGAAACCTTTTATTAGAAAATGTCATGCAAAGCATACATATTTACTGAAAACGCAAGTAAAGCGCTGAAAATCACTTTAAGGCAATAAAAACTGAACCTGCTATAACTAACAAGGTACACACATTTTTGGTGCTTACACAATTTCCTTTTGTATATACCACTATAGTGAACGGATTGAAATAGTAAGAGTTGATGAGAAACCTTTCATTAGAAAGTTTATTGCAAAACAAAACGATCCATTTAAACACTACTGATGGCTGAAAATCACTTTAAGGCAATAAAAAACTGAACTTGCTATAACTAACCAGCTACACACAATTTCAGTGCCTAAACCCTTTTCTGAAGTATAAACGACTAATTTGAACATGTTTGAATTGTAAGACTTGATGAGAAACCTTTTATTAGAAAAATTCATGCAAAGCATACATATTTACTGAAAACGCAAGTAAAGCGCTGAAAATCACTTTAAGGCAATAAAAACTGAACCTGCTATAACTAACAAGGTACACACATTTTTGGTGCTTACACAATTTCCTTTTGTATATACCACTATAGTGAACGGATTGGAATAGTAAGAGTTGATGAGAAACCTTTCATTAGAAAGTTTATTGCAAAACAAAAAGATCCATTTAAAACACTACTGATGGCTGAAAATCACTTTAAGGCAATAAAAAACTGAACTTGCTATAACTAACCAGCTACACACAATTTCAGTGCCTAAACCCTTTTCTGAAGTATAAACGACTAATTTGAACATGTTGGAATTGTAAGACTTGATGAGAAACCTTTTATTAGAAAATTTCATGCAAAGCATAAATATTTACTGAAATCGCATGTAGAGCGCTGAAAATCACTTTAAGGCAATAAAAACTGAACCTGCTATAACTAACATGGTACACACATTTTCGTTGCTTAAACAATTTCCTTATGTATATACAACTAATGTGAACATGTTAAAGAGTAAGATTGGATAAGAAACCTTTCATTAGAAAGTTTCATGCAAAGCATAAAAAATTAATGAAAACGCAAGTAAAGCACTGAATATCACTTTAAGGCAATAAAAAACTGAACTTGCTATAACTAATCAGCTACACACAAATTCAGTAGCTAAACCCTTTTCTGAAGTATAAACAACTAATTTGAACATGTTGGAATTGTAAGACTTGATGAGAAACCTTTTATTAGAAAAATTCATGCAAAGCATAAATATTTACTGACATCGCAAGCGCTGAAAATCACTTTAAGGCAATAAAAACTGAACCTGCTATAACTAACAAGGTACACACATTTTTGGTGCTTACACAATTTCCTTTTGTATATACCACTATAGTGAACGGATTGGAATAGTAAGAGTTGATGAGAAACCTTTCATTAGAAAGTTTATTGCAAAAAAAAAAATCCATTTAAAACACTACTGATGGCTGAAAATCACTTTAAGGCAATAAAAAACTGAACTTGCTATAACTAACCAGCTACACACAATTTCAGTGCCTAAACCCTTTTCTGAAGTATAAACGACTAATTTGAACATGTTGGAATTGTAAGACTTGATGAGAAACCTTTTATTAGAAAATTTCATGCAAAGCATACATATTTACTGAAAACGGAAGTAAAGCGCTGAAAATCACTTTAAGGCAATAAAAACTGAACCTGCTATAATTAACAAGGTACACACATTTTTGGTGCTTACACAATTTCCTTTTGTATATACCACTATATTGAACGGATTGGAATAGTAAGAGTTGATGAGAAACCTTTCATTAGAAAGTTTATTGCAAAACAAAACGATCCATTTAAAACACTACTGATGGCTGAAAATCACTTTAAGGCAATAAAAAACTGAACTTGCTATAACTAACCAGCTACACACAATTTCAGTGCCTAAACCCTTTTCTGAAGTATAAACGACTAATTTGAACATGTTGGAATTGTAAGACTTGATGAGAAACCTTTTATTAGAAAATGTCATGCAAAGCATACATATTTACTGAAAACGCAAGTAAAGCGCTGAAAATCACTTTAAGGCAATAAAAACTGAACCTGCTATAACTAACAAGGTACACACATTTTTGGTGCTTACACAATTTCCTTTTGTATATACCACTATAGTGAACGGATTGGAATAGTAAGAGTTGATGAGAAACCTTTCATTAGAAAGTTTATTGCAAAACAAAAAGATCCATTTCAAACACTACTGATGGCTGAAAATCACTTTAAGGCAATAAAAAACTGAACTTGCTATAACTAACCAGCTACACACAATTTCAGTGCCTAAACCCTTTTCTGAAGTATAAACGACTAATTTGAACATGTTGGAATTGTAAGACTTGATGAGAAACCTTTTATTAGAAAATTTCATGCAAAGCATACATATTTACTGAAAACGCAAGTAAAGCGCTGAAAATCACTTTAAGGCAATAAAAACTGAACCTGCTATAACTAACAAGGTACACACATTTTTGGTGCTTACACAATTTCCTTTTGTATATACCACTATAGTGAACGGATTGGAATAGTAAGAGTTGATGAGAAACCTTTCATTAGAAAGTTTATTGCAAAACAAAAAGATCCATTTAAAACACTACTGATGGCTGAAAATCACTTTAAGGCAATAAAAACTGAACTTGCTATAACTAACCAGCTACACACAATTTCAGTGCCTAAACCCTTTTCTGAAGTATAAACGACTAATTTGAACATGTTGGAATTGTAAGACTTGATGAGAAACCTTTTATTAGAAAATGTCATGCAAAGCATACATATTTACTGAAAACGCAAGTAAAGCGCTGAAAATCACTTTAAGGCAATAAAAACTGAACCTGCTATAACTAACAAGGTACACACATTTTTGGTGCTTACACAATTTCCTTTTGTATATACCACTATATTGAACGGATTGGAATAGTAAGAGTTGATGAGAAACCTTTCATTAGAAAGTTTATTGCAAAACAAAACGATCCATTTAAAACACTACTGATGGCTGAAAATCACTTTAAGGCAATAAAAAACTGAACTTGCTATAACTAACCAGCTACACACAATTTCAGTGCCTAAACCCTTTTCTGAAGTATAAACGACTAATTTGAACATGTTGGAATTGTAAGACTTGATGAGAAACCTTTTATTAGAAAATGTCATGCAAAGCATACATATTTACTGAAAACGCAAGTAAAGCGCTGAAAATCACTTTAAGGCAATAAAAACTGAACCTGCTATAACTAACAAGGTACACACATTTTTGGTGCTTACACAATTTCCTTTTGTATATACCACTATAGTGAACGGATTGAAATAGTAAGAGTTGATGAGAAACCTTTCATTAGAAAGTTTATTGCAAAACAAAACGATCCATTTAAACACTACTGATGGCTGAAAATCACTTTAAGGCAATAAAAAACTGAACTTGCTATAACTAACCAGCTACACACAATTTCAGTGCCTAAACCCTTTTCTGAAGTATAAACGACTAATTTGAACATGTTTGAATTGTAAGACTTGATGAGAAACCTTTTATTAGAAAAATTCATGCAAAGCATACATATTTACTGAAAACGCAAGTAAAGCGCTGAAAATCACTTTAAGGCAATAAAAACTGAACCTGCTATAACTAACAAGGTACACACATTTTTGGTGCTTACACAATTTCCTTTTGTATATACCACTATAGTGAACGGATTGGAATAGTAAGAGTTGATGAGAAACCTTTCATTAGAAAGTTTATTGCAAAACAAAAAGATCCATTTAAAACACTACTGATGGCTGAAAATCACTTTAAGGCAATAAAAAACTGAACTTGCTATAACTAACCAGCTACACACAATTTCAGTGCCTAAACCCTTTTCTGAAGTATAAACGACTAATTTGAACATGTTGGAATTGTAAGACTTGATGAGAAACCTTTTATTAGAAAATTTCATGCAAAGCATAAATATTTACTGAAATCGCATGTAGAGCGCTGAAAATCACTTTAAGGCAATAAAAACTGAACCTGCTATAACTAACATGGTACACACATTTTCGTTGCTTAAACAATTTCCTTATGTATATACAACTAATGTGAACATGTTAAAGAGTAAGATTGGATAAGAAACCTTTCATTAGAAAGTTTCATGCAAAGCATAAAAAATTAATGAAAACGCAAGTAAAGCACTGAATATCACTTTAAGGCAATAAAAAACTGAACTTGCTATAACTAATCAGCTACACACAAATTCAGTAGCTAAACCCTTTTCTGAAGTATAAACAACTAATTTGAACATGTTGGAATTGTAAGACTTGATGAGAAACCTTTTATTAGAAAAATTCATGCAAAGCATAAATATTTACTGACATCGCAAGCGCTGAAAATCACTTTAAGGCAATAAAAACTGAACCTGCTATAACTAACAAGGTACACACATTTTTGGTGCTTACACAATTCCCTTTTGTATATACCACTATAGTGAACATGTTAGAATAGTAAGAGTTGATGAGAAACCTTTCATTAGAAAGTTTATTGCAAAAAAAAAAATCCATTTAAAACACTACTGATGGCTGAAAATCACTTTAAGGCAATAAAAAACTGAACTTGCTATAACTAACCAGCTACACACAATTTCAGTGCCTAAACCCTTTTCTGAAGTATAAACGACTAATTTGAACATGTTGGAATTGTAAGACTTGATGAGAAACCTTTTATTAGAAAATTTCATGCAAAGCATACATATTTACTGAAAACGGAAGTAAAGCGCTGAAAATCACTTTAAGGCAATAAAAACTGAACCTGCTATAATTAACAAGGTACACACATTTTTGGTGCTTACACAATTTCCTTTTGTATATACCACTATATTGAACGGATTGGAATAGTAAGAGTTGATGAGAAACCTTTCATTAGAAAGTTTATTGCAAAACAAAACGATCCATTTAAAACACTACTGATGGCTGAAAATCACTTTAAGGCAATAAAAAACTGAACTTGCTATAACTAACCAGCTACACACAATTTCAGTGCCTAAACCCTTTTCTGAAGTATAAACGACTAATTTGAACATGTTGGAATTGTAAGACTTGATGAGAAACCTTTTATTAGAAAATGTCATGCAAAGCATACATATTTACTGAAAACGCAAGTAAAGCGCTGAAAATCACTTTAAGGCAATAAAAACTGAACCTGCTATAACTAACAAGGTACACACATTTTTGGTGCTTACACAATTTCCTTTTGTATATACCACTATAGTGAACGGATTGGAATAGTAAGAGTTGATGAGAAACCTTTCATTAGAAAGTTTATTGCAAAACAAAAAGATCCATTTCAAACACTACTGATGGCTGAAAATCACTTTAAGGCAATAAAAAACTGAACTTGCTATAACTAACCAGCTACACACAATTTCAGTGCCTAAACCCTTTTCTGAAGTATAAACGACTAATTTGAACATGTTGGAATTGTAAGACTTGATGAGAAACCTTTTATTAGAAAATTTCATGCAAAGCATACATATTTACTGAAAACGCAAGTAAAGCGCTGAAAATCACTTTAAGGCAATAAAAACTGAACCTGCTATAACTAACAAGGTACACACATTTTTGGTGCTTACACAATTTCCTTTTGTATATACCACTATAGTGAACGGATTGGAATAGTAAGAGTTGATGAGAAACCTTTCATTAGAAAGTTTATTGCAAAACAAAAAGATCCATTTAAAACACTACTGATGGCTGAAAATCACTTTAAGGCAATAAAAAACTGAACTTGCTATAACTAACCAGCTACACACAATTTCAGTGCCTAAACCCTTTTCTGAAGTATAAACGACTAATTTGAACATGTTGGAATTGTAAGACTTGATGAGAAACCTTTTATTAGAAAATGTCATGCAAAGCATACATATTTACTGAAAACGCAAGTAAAGCGCTGAAAATCACTTTAAGGCAATAAAAACTGAACCTGCTATAACTAACAAGGTACACACATTTTTGGTGCTTACACAATTTCCTTTTGTATATACCACTATAGTGAACGGATTGAAATAGTAAGAGTTGATGAGAAACCTTTCATTAGAAAGTTTATTGCAAAACAAAACGATCCATTTAAACACTACTGATGGCTGAAAATCACTTTAAGGCAATAAAAAACTGAACTTGCTATAACTAACCAGCTACACACAATTTCAGTGCCTAAACCCTTTTCTGAAGTATAAACGACTAATTTGAACATGTTGGAATTGTAAGACTTGATGAGAAACCTTTTATTAGAAAATGTCATGCAAAGCATACATATTTACTGAAAACGGAAGTAAAGCGCTGAAAATCACTTTAAGGCAATAAAAACTGAACCTGCTATAATTAACAAGGTACACACATTTTTGGTGCTTACACAATTTCCTTTTGTATATACCACTATATTGAACGGATTGGAATAGTAAGAGTTGATGAGAAACCTTTCATTAGAAAGTTTATTGCAAAACAAAACGATCCATTTAAAACACTACTGATGGCTGAAAATCACTTTAAGGCAATAAAAAACTGAACTTGCTATAACTAACCAGCTACACACAATTTCAGTGCCTAAACCCTTTTCTGAAGTATAAACGACTAATTTGAACATGTTGGAATTGTAAGACTTGATGAGAAACCTTTTATTAGAAAATGTCATGCAAAGCATACATATTTACTGAAAACGCAAGTAAAGCGCTGAAAATCACTTTAAGGCAATAAAAACTGAACCTGCTATAACTAACAAGGTACACACATTTTTGGTGCTTACACAATTTCCTTTTGTATATACCACTATAGTGAACGGATTGGAATAGTAAGAGTTGATGAGAAACCTTTCATTAGAAAGTTTATTGCAAAACAAAAAGATCCATTTCAAACACTACTGATGGCTGAAAATCACTTTAAGGCAATAAAAAACTGAACTTGCTATAACTAACCAGCTACACACAATTTCAGTGCCTAAACCCTTTTCTGAAGTATAAACGACTAATTTGAACATGTTGGAATTGTAAGACTTGATGAGAAACCTTTTATTAGAAAATTTCATGCAAAGCATACATATTTACTGAAAACGCAAGTAAAGCGCTGAAAATCACTTTAAGGCAATAAAAACTGAACCTGCTATAACTAACAAGGTACACACATTTTTGGTGCTTACACAATTTCCTTTTGTATATACCACTATAGTGAACGGATTGGAATAGTAAGAGTTGATGAGAAACCTTTCATTAGAAAGTTTATTGCAAAACAAAAAGATCCATTTAAAACACTACTGATGGCTGAAAATCACTTTAAGGCAATAAAAAACTGAACTTGCTATAACTAACCAGCTACACACAATTTCAGTGCCTAAACCCTTTTCTGAAGTATAAACGACTAATTTGAACATGTTGGAATTGTAAGACTTGATGAGAAACCTTTTATTAGAAAATGTCATGCAAAGCATACATATTTACTGAAAACGCAAGTAAAGCGCTGAAAATCACTTTAAGGCAATAAAAACTGAACCTGCTATAACTAACAAGGTACACACATTTTTGGTGCTTACACAATTTCCTTTTGTATATACCACTATAGTGAACGGATTGAAATAGTAAGAGTTGATGAGAAACCTTTCATTAGAAAGTTTATTGCAAAACAAAACGATCCATTTAAACACTACTGATGGCTGAAAATCACTTTAAGGCAATAAAAAACTGAACTTGCTATAACTAACCAGCTACACACAATTTCAGTGCCTAAACCCTTTTCTGAAGTATAAACGACTAATTTGAACATGTTGGAATTGTAAGACTTGATGAGAAACCTTTTATTAGAAAAATTCATGCAAAGCATACATATTTACTGAAAACGCAAGTAAAGCGCTGAAAATCACTTTAAGGCAATAAAAACTGAACCTGCTATAACTAACAAGGTACACACATTTTTGGTGCTTACACAATTTCCTTTTGTATATACCACTATAGTGAACGGATTGGAATAGTAAGAGTTGATGAGAAACCTTTCATTAGAAAGTTTATTGCAAAACAAAAAGATCCATTTAAAACACTACTGATGGCTGAAAATCACTTTAAGGCAATAAAAAACTGAACTTGCTATAACTAACCAGCTACACACAATTTCAGTGCCTAAACCCTTTTCTGAAGTATAAACGACTAATTTGAACATGTTGGAATTTTAAGACTTGATGAGAAACCTTTTATTAGAAAATGTCATGCAAAGCATACATATTTACTGAAAACGCAAGTAAAGCGCTGAAAATCACTTTAAGGCAATAAAAACTGAACCTGCTATAACTAACAAGGTACACACATTTTTGGTGCTTACACAATTTCCTTTTGTATATACCACTATAGTGAACGGATTGGAATAGTAAGAGTTGATGAGAAACCTTTCATTAGAAAGTTTATTGCAAAACAAAAAGATCCATTTAAAACACTACTGATGGCTGAAAATCACTTTAAGGCAATAAAAAACTGAACTTGCTATAACTAACCAGCTACACACAATTTCAGTGCCTAAACCCTTTTCTGAAGTATAAACGACTAATTTGAACATGTTGGAATTGTAAGACTTGATGAGAAACCTTTTATTAGAAAATTTAATGCAAAGCATACATATTTACTGAAAACGCAAGTAAAGCGCTGAAAATCACTTTAAGGCAATAAAAACTGAACCTGCTATAACTAACAAGGTACACACATTTTTGGTGCTTACACAATTTCCTTTTGTATATACCACTATAGTGAACGGATTGAAATAGTAAGAGTTGATGAGAAACCTTTCATTAGAAAGTTTATTGCAAAACAAAACGATCCATTTAAAACACTACTGATGGCTGAAAATCACTTTAAGGCAATAAAAAACTGAACTTGCTATAACTAACCAGCTACACACAATTTCAGTGCCTAAACCCTTTTCTGAAGTATAAACGACTAATTTGAACATGTTGGAATTGTAAGACTTGATGAGAAACCTTTTATTAGAAAATTTAATGCAAAGCATACATATTTACTGAAAACGCAAGTAAAGCGCTGAAAATCACTTTAAGGCAATAAAAACTGAACCTGCTATAACTAACAAGGTACACACATTTTTGGTGCTTACACAATTTCCTTTTGTATATACCACTATAGTGAACGGATTGAAATAGTAAGAGTTGATGAGAAACCTTTCATTAGAAAGTTTATTGCAAAACAAAACGATCCATTTAAAACACTACTGATGGCTGAAAATCACTTTAAGGCAATAAAAAACTGAACTTGCTATAACTAACCAGCTACACACAATTTCAGTGCCTAAACCCTTTTCTGAAGTATAAACGACTAATTTGAACATGTTGGAATTGTAAGACTTGATGAGAAACCTTTTATTAGAAAATGTCATGCAAAGCATACATATTTACTGAAAACGCAAGTAAAGCGCTGAAAATCACTTTAAGGCAATAAAAACTGAACCTGCTATAACTAACAAGGTACACACATTTTTGGTGCTTACACAATTTCCTTTTGTATATACCACTATAGTGAACGGATTGAAATAGTAAGAGTTGATGAGAAACCTTTCATTAGAAAGTTTATTGCAAAACAAAACGATCCATTTAAACACTACTGATGGCTGAAAATCACTTTAAGGCAATAAAAAACTGAACTTGCTATAACTAACCAGCTACACACAATTTCAGTGCCTAAACCCTTTTCTGAAGTATAAACGACTAATTTGAACATGTTTGAATTGTAAGACTTGATGAGAAACCTTTTATTAGAAAAATTCATGCAAAGCATACATATTTACTGAAAACGCAAGTAAAGCGCTGAAAATCACTTTAAGGCAATAAAAACTGAACCTGCTATAACTAACAAGGTACACACATTTTTGGTGCTTACACAATTTCCTTTTGTATATACCACTATAGTGAACGGATTGGAATAGTAAGAGTTGATGAGAAACCTTTCATTAGAAAGTTTATTGCAAAACAAAAAGATCCATTTAAAACACTACTGATGGCTGAAAATCACTTTAAGGCAATAAAAAACTGAACTTGCTATAACTAACCAGCTACACACAATTTCAGTGCCTAAACCCTTTTCTGAAGTATAAACGACTAATTTGAACATGTTGGAATTTTAAGACTTGATGAGAAACCTTTTATTAGAAAATGTCATGCAAAGCATACATATTTACTGAAAACGCAAGTAAAGCGCTGAAAATCACTTTAAGGCAATAAAAACTGAACCTGCTATAACTAACAAGGTACACACATTTTTGGTGCTTACACAATTTCCTTTTGTATATACCACTATAGTGAACGGATTGGAATAGTAAGAGTTGATGAGAAACCTTTCATTAGAAAGTTTATTGCAAAACAAAAAGATCCATTTAAAACACTACTGATGGCTGAAAATCACTTTAAGGCAATAAAAAACTGAACTTGCTATAACTAACCAGCTACACACAATTTCAGTGCCTAAACCCTTTTCTGAAGTATAAACGACTAATTTGAACATGTTGGAATTGTAAGACTTGATGAGAAACCTTTTATTAGAAAATTTAATGCAAAGCATACATATTTACTGAAAACGCAAGTAAAGCGCTGAAAATCACTTTAAGGCAATAAAAACTGAACCTGCTATAACTAACAAGGTACACACATTTTTGGTGCTTACACAATTTCCTTTTGTATATACCACTATAGTGAACGGATTGAAATAGTAAGAGTTGATGAGAAACCTTTCATTAGAAAGTTTATTGCAAAACAAAACGATCCATTTAAAACACTACTGATGGCTGAAAATCACTTTAAGGCAATAAAAAACTGAACTTGCTATAACTAACCAGCTACACACAATTTCAGTGCCTAAACCCTTTTCTGAAGTATAAACGACTAATTTGAACATGTTGGAATTGTAAGACTTGATGAGAAACCTTTTATTAGAAAATTTAATGCAAAGCATACATATTTACTGAAAACGCAAGTAAAGCGCTGAAAATCACTTTAAGGCAATAAAAACTGAACCTGCTATAACTAACAAGGTACACACATTTTTGGTGCTTACACAATTTCCTTTTGTATATACCACTATAGTGAACGGATTGAAATAGTAAGAGTTGATGAGAAACCTTTCATTAGAAAGTTTATTGCAAAACAAAACGATCCATTTAAAACACTACTGATGGCTGAAAATCACTTTAAGGCAATAAAAAACTGAACTTGCTATAACTAACCAGCTACACACAATTTCAGTGCCTAAACCCTTTTCTGAAGTATAAACGACTAATTTGAACATGTTGGAATTGTAAGACTTGATGAGAAACCTTTTATTAGAAAATGTCATGCAAAGCATACATATTTACTGAAAACGCAAGTAAAGCGCTGAAAATCACTTTAAGGCAATAAAAACTGAACCTGCTATAACTAACAAGGTACACACATTTTTGGTGCTTACACAATTTCCTTTTGTATATACCACTATAGTGAACGGATTGAAATAGTAAGAGTTGATGAGAAACCTTTCATTAGAAAGTTTATTGCAAAACAAAACGATCCATTTAAACACTACTGATGGCTGAAAATCACTTTAAGGCAATAAAAAACTGAACTTGCTATAACTAACCAGCTACACACAATTTCAGTGCCTAAACCCTTTTCTGAAGTATAAACGACTAATTTGAACATGTTTGAATTGTAAGACTTGATGAGAAACCTTTTATTAGAAAAATTCATGCAAAGCATACATATTTACTGAAAACGCAAGTAAAGCGCTGAAAATCACTTTAAGGCAATAAAAACTGAACCTGCTATAACTAACAAGGTACACACATTTTTGGTGCTTACACAATTTCCTTTTGTATATACCACTATAGTGAACGGATTGGAATAGTAAGAGTTGATGAGAAACCTTTCATTAGAAAGTTTATTGCAAAACAAAAAGATCCATTTAAAACACTACTGATGGCTGAAAATCACTTTAAGGCAATAAAAAATTGAACTTGCTATAACTAACCAGCTACACACAATTTCAGTGCCTAAACCCTTTTCTGAAGTATAAACGACTAATTTGAACATGTTGGAATTGTAAGACTTGATGAGAAACCTTTTATTAGAAAATGTCATGCAAAGCATACATATTTACTGAAAACGCAAGTAAAGCGCTGAAAATCACTTTAAGGCAATAAAAACTGAACCTGCTATAACTAACAAGGTACACACATTTTTGGTGCTTACACAATTTCCTTTTGTATATACCACTATAGTGAACGGATTGGAATAGTAAGAGTTGATGAGAAACCTTTCATTAGAAAGTTTATTGCAAAACAAAAAGATCCATTTAAAACACTACTGATGGCTGAAAATCACTTTAAGGCAATAAAAAACTGAACTTGCTATAACTAACCAGCTACACACAATTTCAGTGCCTAAACCCTTTTCTGAAGTATAAACGACTAATTTGAACATGTTGGAATTGTAAGACTTGATGAGAAACCTTTTATTAGAAAATGTCATGCAAAGCATACTTATTTACTGAAAACGCAAGTAAAGCGCTGAAAATCACTTTAAGGCAATAAAAACTGAACCTGCTATAACTAACAAGGTACACACATTTTTGGTGCTTACACAATTTCCTTTTGTATATACCACTATAGTGAACGGATTGAAATAGTAAGAGTTGATGAGAAACCTTTCATTAGAAAGTTTATTGCAAAACAAAACGATCCATTTAAAACACTACTGATGGCTGAAAATCACTTTAAGGCAATAAAAAACTGAACTTGCTATAACTAACCAGCTACACACAATTTCAGTGCCTAAACCCTTTTCTGAAGTATAAACGACTAATTTGAACATGTTGGAATTGTAAGACTTGATGAGAAACCTTTTATTAGAAAAAGTCATGCAAAGCATACATATTTACTGAAAACGCAAGTAAAGCGCTGAAAATCACTTTAAGGCAATAAAAACTGAACCTGCTATAACTAACAAGGTACACACATTTTTGGTGCTTACACAATTTCCTTTTGTATATACCACTATAGTGAACGGATTGGAATAGTAAGAGTTGATGAGAAACCTTTCATTAGAAAGTTTATTGCAAAACAAAAAGATCCATTTAAAACACTACTGATGGCTGAAAATCACTTTAAGGCAATAAAAAACTGAACTTGCTATAACTAACCAGCTACACACAATTTCAGTGCCTAAACCCTTTTCTGAAGTATAAACGACTAATTTGAACATGTTGGAATTTTAAGACTTGATGAGAAACCTTTTATTAGAAAATGTCATGCAAAGCATACATATTTACTGAAAACGCAAGTAAAGCGCTGAAAATCACTTTAAGGCAATAAAAACTGAACCTGCTATAACTAACAAGGTACACACATTTTTGGTGCTTACACAATTTCCTTTTGTATATACCACTATAGTGAACGGATTGGAATAGTAAGAGTTGATGAGAAACCTTTCATTAGAAAGTTTATTGCAAAACAAAAAGATCCATTTAAAACACTACTGATGGCTGAAAATCACTTTAAGGCAATAAAAAACTGAACTTGCTATAACTAACCAGCTACACACAATTTCAGTGCCTAAACCCTTTTCTGAAGTATAAACGACTAATTTGAACATGTTGGAATTGTAAGACTTGATGAGAAACCTTTTATTAGAAAATTTAATGCAAAGCATACATATTTACTGAAAACGCAAGTAAAGCGCTGAAAATCACTTTAAGGCAATAAAAACTGAACCTGCTATAACTAACAAGGTACACACATTTTTGGTGCTTACACAATTTCCTTTTGTATATACCACTATAGTGAACGGATTGAAATAGTAAGAGTTGATGAGAAACCTTTCATTAGAAAAATTATTGCAAAACAAAACGATCCATTTAAAACACTACTGATGGCTGAAAATCACTTTAAGGCAATAAAAAACTGAACTTGCTATAACTAACCAGCTACACACAATTTCAGTGCCTAAACCCTTTTCTGAAGTATAAACGACTAATTTGAACATGTTTGAATTGTAAGACTTGATGAGAAACCTTTTATTAGAAAAATTCATGCAAAGCATACATATTTACTGAAAACGCAAGTAAAGCGCTGAAAATCACTTTAAGGCAATAAAAACTGAACCTGCTATAACTAACAAGGTACACACATTTTTGGTGCTTACACAATTTCCTTTTGTATATACCACTATAGTGAACGGATTGGAATAGTAAGAGTTGATGAGAAACCTTTCATTAGAAAGTTTATTGCAAAACAAAAAGATCCATTTAAAACACTACTGATGGCTGAAAATCACTTTAAGGCAATAAAAAACTGAACTTGCTATAACTAACCAGCTACACACAATTTCAGTGCCTAAACCCTTTTCTGAAGTATAAACGAGTAATTTGAACATGTTGGCATTGTAAGACTTGATGAGAAACCTTTTATTAGAAAAATTCATGCAAAGCATACATATTTACTGAAAACGCAAGTAAAGCGCTGAAAATCACTTTAAGGCAATAAAAACTGAACCTGCTATAACTAACAAGGTACACACATTTTTGGTGCTTACACAATTTCCTTTTGTATATACCACTATAGTGAACGGATTGGAATAGTAAGAGTTGATGAGAAACCTTTCATTAGAAAGTTTATTGCAAAACAAAAAGATCCATTTAAAACACTACTGATGGCTGAAAATCACTTTAAGGCAATAAAAAACTGAACTTGCTATAACTAACCAGCTACACACAATTTCAGTGCCTAAACCCTTTTCTGAAGTATAAACGACTAATTTGAACATGTTGGAATTGTAAGACTTGATGAGAAACCTTTTATTAGAAAATGTCATGCAAAGCATACTTATTTACTGAAAACGCAAGTAAAGCGCTGAAAATCACTTTAAGGCAATAAAAACTGAACCTGCTATAACTAACAAGGTACACACATTTTTGGTACTTACACAATTTCCTTTTGTATATACCACTATAGTGAACGGATTGAAATAGTAAGAGTTGATGAGAAACCTTTCATTAGAAAGTTTATTGCAAAACAAAACGATCCATTTAAAACACTACTGATGGCTGAAAATCACTTTAAGGCAATAAAAAACTGAACTTGCTATAACTAACCAGCTACACACAATTTCAGTGCCTAAACCCTTTTCTGAAGTATAAACGACTAATTTGAACATGTTGGATTTGTAAGACTTGATGAGAAACCTTTTATTAGAAAAATTCATGCAAAGCATACATATTTACTGAAAACGCAAGTAAAGCGCTGAAAATCACTTTAAGGCAATAAAAACTGAACCTGCTATAACTAACAAGGTACACACATTTTTGGTGCTTACACAATTTCCTTTTGTATATACCACTATAGTGAACGGATTGGAATAGTAAGAGTTGATGAGAAACCTTTCATTAGAAAGTTTATTGCAAAACAAAAAGATCCATTTAAAACACTACTGATGGCTGAAAATCACTTTAAGGCAATAAAAAACTGAACTTGCTATAACTAACCAGCTACACACAATTTCAGTGCCTAAACCCTTTTCTGAAGTATAAACGACTAATTTGAACATGTTGGAATTGTAAGACTTGATGAGAAACCTTTTATTAGAAAATGTCATGCAAAGCATACATATTTACTGAAAACGCAAGTAAAGCGCTGAAAATCACTTTAAGGCAATAAAAACTGAACCTGCTATAACTAACAAGGTACACACATTTTTGGTGCTTACACAATTTCCTTTTGTATATACCACTATAGTGAACGGATTGGAATAGTAAGAGTTGATGAGAAACCTTTCATTAGAAAGTTTATTGCAAAACAAAAAGATCCATTTAAAACACTATTGATGGCTGAAAATCACTTTAAGGCAATAAAAAACTGAACTTGCTATAACTAACCAGCTACACACAATTTCAGTGCCTAAACCCTTTTCTGAAGTATAAACGACTAATTTGAACATGTTGGAATTGTAAGACTTGATGAGAAACCTTTTATTAGAAAATGTCATGCAAAGCATACATATTTACTGAAAACGCAAGTAAAGCGCTGAAAATCACTTTAAGGCAATAAAAACTGAACCTGCTATAACTAACAAGGTACACACATTTTTGGTGCTTACACAATTTCCTTTTGTATATACCACTATAGTGAACGGATTGGAATAGTAAGAGTTGATGAGAAACCTTTCATTAGAAAGTTTATTGCAAAACAAAAAGATCCATTTAAAACACTACTGATGGCTGAAAATCACTTTAAGGCAATAAAAAACTGAACTTGCTATAACTAACCAGCTACACACAATTTCAGTGCCTAAACCCTTTTCTGAAGTATAAACGACTAATTTGAACATGTTGGAATTGTAAGACTTGATGAGAAACCTTTTATTAGAAAATGTCATGCAAAGCATACTTATTTACTGAAAACGCAAGTAAAGCGCTGAAAATCACTTTAAGGCAATAAAAACTGAACCTGCTATAACTAACAAGGTACACACATTTTTGGTGCTTACACAATTTCCTTTTGTATATACCACTATAGTGAACGGATTGAAATAGTAAGAGTTGATGAGAAACCTTTCATTAGAAAGTTTATTGCAAAACAAAACGATCCATTTAAAACACTACTGATGGCTGAAAATCACTTTAAGGCAATAAAAAACTGAACTTGCTATAACTAACCAGCTACACACAATTTCAGTGCCTAAACCCTTTTCTGAAGTATAAACGACTAATTTGAACATGTTGGAATTGTAAGACTTGATGAGAAACCTTTTATTAGAAAATTTCATGCAAAGCATACATATTTACTGAAAACGCAAGTAAAGCGCTGAAAATCACTTTAAGGCAATAAAAACTGAACCTGCTATAACTAACAAGGTACACACATTTTTGGTGCTTACACAATTTCCTTTTGTATATACCACTATAGTGAACGGATTGGAATAGTAAGAGTTGATGAGAAACCTTTCATTAGAAAGTTTATTGCAAAACAAAAAGATCCATTTAAAACACTACTGATGGCTGAAAATCACTTTAAGGCAATAAAAAACTGAACTTGCTATAACTAACCAGCTACACACAATTTCAGTGCCTAAACCCTTTTCTGAAGTATAAACGACTAATTTGAACATGTTGGATTTGTAAGACTTGATGAGAAACCTTTTATTAGAAAAATTCATGCAAAGCATACATATTTACTGAAAACGCAAGTAAAGCGCTGAAAATCACTTTAAGGCAATAAAAACTGAACCTGCTATAACTAACAAGGTACACACATTTTTGGTGCTTACACAATTTCCTTTTGTATATACCACTATAGTGAACGGATTGGAATAGTAAGAGTTGATGAGAAACCTTTCATTAGAAAGTTTATTGCAAAACAAAAAGATCCATTTAAAACACTACTGATGGCTGAAAATCACTTTAAGGCAATAAAAAACTGAACTTGCTATAACTAACCAGCTACACACAATTTCAGTGCCTAAACCCTTTTCTGAAGTATAAACGACTAATTTGAACATGTTGGCATTGTAAGACTTGATGAGAAACCTTTTATTAGAAAAATTCATGCAAAGCATACATATTTACTGAAAACGCAAGTAAAGCGCTGAAAATCACTTTAAGGCAATAAAAACTGAACCTGCTATAACTAACAAGGTACACACATTTTTGGTGCTTACACAATTTCCTTTTGTATATACCACTATAGTGAACGGATTGGAATAGTAAGAGTTGATGAGAAACCTTTCATTAGAAAGTTTATTGCAAAACAAAAAGATCCATTTAAAACACTACTGATGGCTGAAAATCACTTTAAGGCAATAAAAAACTGAACTTGCTATAACTAACCAGCTACACACAATTTCAGTGCCTAAACCCTTTTCTGAAGTATAAACGACTAATTTGAACATGTTGGAATTGTAAGACTTGATGAGAAACCTTTTATTAGAAAATGTCATGCAAAGCATACTTATTTACTGAAAACGCAAGTAAAGCGCTGAAAATCACTTTAAGGCAATAAAAACTGAACCTGCTATAACTAACAAGGTACACACATTTTTGGTACTTACACAATTTCCTTTTGTATATACCACTATAGTGAACGGATTGAAATAGTAAGAGTTGATGAGAAACCTTTCATTAGAAAGTTTATTGCAAAACAAAACGATCCATTTAAAACACTACTGATGGCTGAAAATCACTTTAAGGCAATAAAAAACTGAACTTGCTATAACTAACCAGCTACACACAATTTCAGTGCCTAAACCCTTTTCTGAAGTATAAACGACTAATTTGAACATGTTGGAATTGTAAGACTTGATGAGAAACCTTTTATTAGAAAAATTCATGCAAAGCATACATATTTACTGAAAACGCAAGTAAAGCGCTGAAAATCACTTTAAGGCAATAAAAACTGAACCTGCTATAACTAACAAGGTACACACATTTTTGGTGCTTACACAATTTCCTTTTGTATATACCACTATAGTGAACGGATTGGAATAGTAAGAGTTGATGAGAAACCTTTCATTAGAAAGTTTATTGCAAAACAAAAAGATCCATTTAAAACACTACTGATGGCTGAAAATCACTTTAAGGCAATAAAAAACTGAACTTGCTATAACTAACCAGCTACACACAATTTCAGTGCCTAAACCCTTTTCTGAAGTATAAACGACTAATTTGAACATGTTGGAATTGTAAGACTTGATGAGAAACCTTTTATTAGAAAATGTCATGCAAAGCATACATATTTACTGAAAACGCAAGTAAAGCGCTGAAAATCACTTTAAGGCAATAAAAACTGAACCTGCTATAACTAACAAGGTACACACATTTTTGGTACTTACACAATTTCCTTTTGTATATACCACTATAGTGAACGGATTGAAATAGTAAGAGTTGATGAGAAACCTTTCATTAGAAAGTTTATTGCAAAACAAAACGATCCATTTAAAACACTACTGATGGCTGAAAATCACTTTAAGGCAATAAAAAACTGAACTTGCTATAACTAACCAGCTACACACAATTTCAGTGCCTAAACCCTTTTCTGAAGTATAAACGACTAATTTGAACATGTTGGAATTGTAAGACTTGATGAGAAACCTTTTATTAGAAAAATTCATGCAAAGCATACATATTTACTGAAAACGCAAGTAAAGCGCTGAAAATCACTTTAAGGCAATAAAAACTGAACCTGCTATAACTAACAAGGTACACACATTTTTGGTGCTTACACAATTTCCTTTTGTATATACCACTATAGTGAACGGATTGGAATAGTAAGAGTTGATGAGAAACCTTTCATTAGAAAGTTTATTGCAAAACAAAAAGATCCATTTAAAACACTACTGATGGCTGAAAATCACTTTAAGGCAATAAAAAACTGAACTTGCTATAACTAACCAGCTACACACAATTTCAGTGCCTAAACCCTTTTCTGAAGTATAAACGACTAATTTGAACATGTTGGAATTGTAAGACTTGATGAGAAACCTTTTATTAGAAAATGTCATGCAAAGCATACATATTTACTGAAAACGCAAGTAAAGCGCTGAAAATCACTTTAAGGCAATAAAAACTGAACCTGCTATAACTAACAAGGTACACACATTTTTGGTGCTTACACAATTTCCTTTTGTATATACCACTATAGTGAACGGATTGGAATAGTAAGAGTTGATGAGAAACCTTTCATTAGAAAGTTTATTGCAAAACAAAAAGATCCATTTAAAACACTATTGATGGCTGAAAATCACTTTAAGGCAATAAAAAACTGAACTTGCTATAACTAACCAGCTACACACAATTTCAGTGCCTAAACCCTTTTCTGAAGTATAAACGACTAATTTGAACATGTTGGAATTGTAAGACTTGATGAGAAACCTTTTATTAGAAAATGTCATGCAAAGCATACATATTTACTGAAAACGCAAGTAAAGCGCTGAAAATCACTTTAAGGCAATAAAAACTGAACCTGCTATAACTAACAAGGTACACACATTTTTGGTGCTTACACAATTTCCTTTTGTATATACCACTATAGTGAACGGATTGGAATAGTAAGAGTTGATGAGAAACCTTTCATTAGAAAGTTTATTGCAAAACAAAAAGATCCATTTAAAACACTACTGATGGCTGAAAATCACTTTAAGGCAATAAAAAACTGAACTTGCTATAACTAACCAGCTACACACAATTTCAGTGCCTAAACCCTTTTCTGAAGTATAAACGACTAATTTGAACATGTTGGAATTGTAAGACTTGATGAGAAACCTTTTATTAGAAAATGTCATGCAAAGCATACTTATTTACTGAAAACGCAAGTAAAGCGCTGAAAATCACTTTAAGGCAATAAAAACTGAACCTGCTATAACTAACAAGGTACACACATTTTTGGTACTTACACAATTTCCTTTTGTATATACCACTATAGTGAACGGATTGAAATAGTAAGAGTTGATGAGAAACCTTTCATTAGAAAGTTTATTGCAAAACAAAACGATCCATTTAAAACACTACTGATGGCTGAAAATCACTTTAAGGCAATAAAAAACTGAACTTGCTATAACTAACCAGCTACACACAATTTCAGTGCCTAAACCCTTTTCTGAAGTATAAACGACTAATTTGAACATGTTGGAATTGTAAGACTTGATGAGAAACCTTTTATTAGAAAAATTCATGCAAAGCATACATATTTACTGAAAACGCAAGTAAAGCGCTGAAAATCACTTTAAGGCAATAAAAACTGAACCTGCTATAACTAACAAGGTACACACATTTTTGGTGCTTACACAATTTCCTTTTGTATATACCACTATAGTGAACGGATTGGAATAGTAAGAGTTGATGAGAAACCTTTCATTAGAAAGTTTATTGCAAAACAAAAAGATCCATTTAAAACACTACTGATGGCTGAAAATCACTTTAAGGCAATAAAAAACTGAACTTGCTATAACTAACCAGCTACACACAATTTCAGTGCCTAAACCCTTTTCTGAAGTATAAACGACTAATTTGAACATGTTGGAATTGTAAGACTTGATGAGAAACCTTTTATTAGAAAATGTCATGCAAAGCATACATATTTACTGAAAACGCAAGTAAAGCGCTGAAAATCACTTTAAGGCAATAAAAACTGAACTTGCTATAACTAACAAGGTACACACATTTTTGGTGCTTACACAATTTCCTTTTGTATATACCACTATAGTGAACGGATTGGAATAGTAAGAGTTGATGAGAAACCTTTCATTAGAAAGTTTATTGCAAAACAAAAAGATCCATTTAAAACACTACTGATGGCTGAAAATCACTTTAAGGCAATAAAAAACTGAACTTGCTATAACTAACCAGCTACACACAATTTCAGTGCCTAAACCCTTTTCTGAAGTATAAACGACTAATTTGAACATGTTGGAATTGTAAGACTTGATGAGAAACCTTTTATTAGAAAATGTCATGCAAAGCATACATATTTACTGAAAACGCAAGTAAAGCGCTGAAAATCACTTTAAGGCAATAAAAACTGAACTTGCTATAACTAACAAGGTACACACATTTTTGGTGCTTACACAATTTCCTTTTGTATATACCACTATAGTGAACGGATTGGAATAGTAAGAGTTGATGAGAAACCTTTCATTAGAAAGTTTATTGCAAAACAAAAAGATCCATTTAAAACACTACTGATGGCTGAAAATCACTTTAAGGCAATAAAAAACTGAACTTGCTATAACTAACCAGCTACACACAATTTCAGTGCCTAAACCCTTTTCTGAAGTATAAACGACTAATTTGAACATGTTGGAATTGTAAGACTTGATGAGAAACCTTTTATTAGAAAATGTCATGCAAAGCATACATATTTACTGAAAACGCAAGTAAAGCGCTGAAAATCACTTTAAGGCAATAAAAACTGAACTTGCTATAACTAACAAGGTACACACATTTTTGGTGCTTACACAATTTCCTTTTGTATATACCACTATAGTGAACGGATTGGAATAGTAAGAGTTGATGAGAAACCTTTCATTAGAAAGTTTATTGCAAAACAAAAAGATCCATTTAAAACACTACTGATGGCTGAAAATCACTTTAAGGCAATAAAAAACTGAACTTGCTATAACTAACCAGCTACACACAATTTCAGTGCCTAAACCCTTTTCTGAAGTATAAACGACTAATTTGAACATGTTGGAATTGTAAGACTTGATGAGAAACCTTTTATTAGAAAATGTCATGCAAAGCATACTTATTTACTGAAAACGCAAGTAAAGCGCTGAAAATCACTTTAAGGCAATAAAAACTGAACCTGCTATAACTAACAAGGTACACACATTTTTGGTGCTTACACAATTTCCTTTTGTATATACCACTATAGTGAACGGATTGAAATAGTAAGAGTTGATGAGAAACCTTTCATTAGAAAGTTTATTGCAAAACAAAACGATCCATTTAAAACACTACTGATGGCTGAAAATCACTTTAAGGCAATAAAAAACTGAACTTGCTATAACTAACCAGCTACACACAATTTCAGTGCCTAAATCCTTTTCTGAAGTATAAACGACTAATTTGAACATGTTGGAATTGTAAGACTTGATGAGAAACCTTTTATTAGAAAATGTCATGCAAAGCATACATATTTACTGAAAACGCAAGTAAAGCGCTGAAAATCACTTTAAGGCAATAAAAACTGAACCTGCTATAACTAACAAGGTACACACATTTTTGGTGCTTACACAATTTCCTTTTGTATATACCACTATAGTGAACGGATTGAAATAGTAAGAGTTGATGAGAAACCTTTCATTAGAAAGTTTATTGCAAAACAAAACGATCCATTTAAAACACTACTGATGGCTGAAAATCACTTTAAGGCAATAAAAACTGAACCTGCTATAACTAACAAGGTACACACATTTTTGGTGCTTACACAATTTCCTTTTGTATATACCACTATAGTGAACGGATTGAAATAGTAAGAGTTGATGAGAAACCTTTCATTAGAAAGTTTATTGCAAAACAAAACGATCCATTTAAAACACTACTGATGGCTGAAAATCACTTTAAGGCAATAAAAAACTGAACTTGCTATAACTAACCAGCTACACACAATTTCAGTGCCTAAACCCTTTTCTGAAGTATAAACGACTAATTTGAACATGTTGGAATTGTAAGACTTGATGAGAAACCTTTTATTAGAAAAATTCATGCAAAGCATACATATTTACTGAAAACGCAAGTAAAGCGCTGAAAATCACTTTAAGGCAATAAAAACTGAACCTGCTATAACTAACAAGGTACACACATTTTTGGTGCTTACACAATTTCCTTTTGTATATACCACTATAGTGAACGGATTGGAATAGTAAGAGTTGATGAGAAACCTTTCATTAGAAAGTTTATTCCAAAACAAAAAGATCCATTTAAAACACTACTGATGGCTGAAAATCACTTTAAGGCAATAAAAAACTGAACTTGCTATAACTAACCAGCTACACACAATTTCAGTGCCTAAACCCTTTTCTGAAGTATAAACGACTAATTTGAACATGTTGGAATTGTAAGACTTGATGAGAAACCTTTTATTAGAAAATTTCATGCAAAGCATAAATATTTACTGAAATCGCATGTAGAGCGCTGAAAATGGGCGAAGCTAGTTCTGGCAACGACACTCGGGCTGCCCGCGTCATCACTCAGTCATCAAGTACATATCATCATTCATTCACATAACTCTTCATACACTCAGCATACACTTCACTCATTCAGTACACTATTACTCATCACACACCGCAGTTCACGTACAGTAACAGTTCAAGCACACAGGTAGCGCAAACAATCAATCATGAACACACCTGACCTGGCTAGTGCAAGCCCATTGGGGCTCCGCCCGGTAAGACTGCCTTAAAAGGCTGCGCGGATATCCAACACTCACTCAGAACGGATAGGATCATTACTGTTGCCTCCCACCACCATCCCCTTTCTCCCCCGGTCGTCTGTCTGTCTGAATTTATGCATATCTGTATGTCTGTCTGTCTGAATTTATGCATATCTGTATGTCTGTCTGTCTGAATTTATGCATATCTGTATGTTTGTCTGTTTGAATTTATGTATATCTGTCTATCAGGGGGATTATATATCTATTGCTCCATGCCTCATGTCATATATGTGTGCACGTATGTGTCGCTCGAGGCGGTAGGGAGCGCTTCCCCTTAGACATTCCACTCCGCCAAAATCAAACATATTCCATGTATGGTTATCAATAAATATTCTTTATATCAATCATCACGTGAGTGTCTTGACTGAAATCCCTTTAAGGCAATAAAAACTGAACCTGCTATAACTAACATGGTACACACATTTTCGTTGCTTAAACAATTTCCTTATGTATATACAACTAATGTGAACATGTTAAAGAGTAAGATTGGATAAGAAACCTTTCATTAGAAAGTTTCATGCAAAGCATAAAAAATTAATGAAAACGCAAGTAAAGCACTGAATATCACTTTAAGGCAATAAAAAACTGAACTTGCTATAACTAATCAGCTACACACAAATTCAGTAGCTAAACCCTTTTCTGAAGTATAAACAACTAATTTGAACATTTGAATTGTAAGACTTGATGAGAAACCTTTTATTAGAAAATGTCATGCAAAGCATACATATTTACTGACATCGCAAGCGCTGAAAATCACTTTAAGGCAATAAAAACTGAACCTGCTATAACTAACAAGGTACACACATTTTTGGTGCTTACACAATTCCCTTTTGTATATACCACTATAGTGAACATGTTAGAATAGTAAGAGTTGATGAGAAACCTTTCATTAGAAAGTTTATTGCAAAACAAAAAGATCCATTTAAAACACTACTGATGGCTGAAAATCACTTTAAGGCAATAAAAAACTGAACTTGCTATAACTAACCAGCTACACACAATTTCAGTGCCTAAACCCTTTTCTGAAGTATAAACGACTAATTTGAACATGTTGGAATTGTAAGACTTGATGAGAAACCTTTTATTAGAAAAATTCATGCAAAGCATACATATTTACTGAAAACGCAAGTAAAGCGCTGAAAATCACTTTAAGGCAATAAAAACTGAACCTGCTATAACTAACAAGGTACACACATTTTTGGTGCTTACACAATTTCCTTTTGTATATACCACTATAGTGAACGGATTGAAATAGTAACAGTTGATGAGAAACCTTTCATTAGAAAGTTTATTGCAAAACAAAAAGATCCATTTAAAACACTACTGATGGCTGAAAATCACTTTAAGGCAATAAAAAACTGAACTTGCTATAACTAACCAGCTACACACAATTTCAGTGCCTAAACCCTTTTCTGAAGTATAAACGACTAATTTGAACATGTTGGAATTGTAAGACTTGATGAGAAACCTTTTATTAGAAAAATTCATGCAAAGCATACATATTTACTGAAAACGCAAGTAAAGCGCTGAAAATCACTTTAAGGCAATAAAAACTGAACCTGCTATAACTAACAAGGTACACACATTTTTGGTGCTTACACAATTTCCTTTTGTATATACCACTATAGTGAACGGATTGGAATAGTAAGAGTTGATGAGAAACCTTTCATTAGAAAGTTTACTGCAAAACAAAAAGATCCATTTAAAACACTACTGATGGCTGAAAATCACTTTAAGGCAATAAAAAACTGAACTTGCTATAACTAACCAGCTACACACAATTTCAGTGCCTAAACCCTTTTCTGAAGTATAAACGACTAATTTGAACATGTTGGAATTGTAAGACTTGATGAGAAACCTTTTATTAGAAAAATTCATGCAAAGCATACATATTTACTGAAAACGCAAGTAAAGCGCTGAAAATCACTTTAAGGCAATAAAAACTGAACCTGCTATAACTAACAAGGTACACACATTTTTGGTGCTTACACAATTTCCTTTTGTATATACCACTATAGTGAACGGATTGGAATAGTAAGAGTTGATGAGAAACCTTTCATTAGAAAGTTTACTGCAAAACAAAAAGATCCATTTAAAACACTACTGATGGCTGAAAATCACTTTAAGGCAATAAAAAACTGAACTTGCTATAACTAACCAGCTACACACAATTTCAGTGCCTAAACCCTTTTCTGAAGTATAAACGACTAATTTGAACATGTTGGAATTGTAAGACTTGATGAGAAACCTTTTATTAGAAAATTTCATGCAAAGCATAAATATTTACTGAAATCGCATGTAGAGCGCTGAAAATCACTTTAAGGCAATAAAAACTGAACCTGCTATAACTAACATGGTACACACATTTTCGTTGCTTAAACAATTTCCTTATGTATATACAACTAATGTGAACATGTTAAAGAGTAAGATTGGATAAGAAACCTTTCATTAGAAAGTTTCATGCAAAGCATAAAAAATTAATGAAAACGCAAGTAAAGCACTGAATATCACTTTAAGGCAATAAAAAACTGAACTTGCTATAACTAACCAGCTACACACAATTTCAGTGCCTAAACCCTTTTCTGAAGTATAAACGACTAATTTGAACATGTTGGAATTGTAAGACTTGATGAGAAACCTTTTATTAGAAAAATTCATGCAAAGCATACATATTTACTGAAAACGCAAGTAAAGCGCTGAAAATCACTTTAAGGCAATAAAAACTGAACCTGCTATAACTAACAAGGTACACACATTTTTGGTGCTTACACAATTTCCTTTTGTATATACCACTATAGTGAACGGATTGGAATAGTAAGAGTTGATGAGAAACCTTTCATTAGAAAGTTTACTGCAAAACAAAAAGATCCATTTAAAACACTACTGATGGCTGAAAATCACTTTAAGGCAATAAAAAACTGAACTTGCTATAACTAACCAGCTACACACAATTTCAGTGCCTAAACCCTTTTCTGAAGTATAAACGACTAATTTGAACATGTTGGAATTGTAAGACTTGATGAGAAACCTTTTATTAGAAAAATTCATGCAAAGCATACATATTTACTGAAAACGCAAGTAAAGCGCTGAAAATCACTTTAAGGCAATAAAAACTGAACCTGCTATAACTAACAAGGTACACACATTTTTGGTGCTTACACAATTTCCTTTTGTATATACCACTATAGTGAACGGATTGGAATAGTAAGAGTTGATGAGAAACCTTTCATTAGAAAGTTTACTGCAAAACAAAAAGATCCATTTAAAACACTACTGATGGCTGAAAATCACTTTAAGGCAATAAAAAACTGAACTTGCTATAACTAACCAGCTACACACAATTTCAGTGCCTAAACCCTTTTCTGAAGTATAAACGACTAATTTGAACATGTTGGAATTGTAAGACTTGATGAGAAACCTTTTATTAGAAAATTTCATGCAAAGCATAAATATTTACTGAAATCGCATGTAGAGCGCTGAAAATCACTTTAAGGCAATAAAAACTGAACCTGCTATAACTAACATGGTACACACATTTTCGTTGCTTAAACAATTTCCTTATGTATATACAACTAATGTGAACATGTTAAAGAGTAAGATTGGATAAGAAACCTTTCATTAGAAAGTTTCATGCAAAGCATAAAAAATTAATGAAAACGCAAGTAAAGCACTGAATATCACTTTAAGGCAATAAAAAACTGAACTTGCTATAACTAATCAGCTACACACAAATTCAGTAGCTAAACCCTTTTCTGAAGTATAAACAACTAATTTGAACATGTTGGAATGTAAGACTTGATGAGAAACCTTTTATTGGAAAAATTCATGCAAAGCATAAATATTTACTGACATCGCAAGCGCTGAAAATCACTTTAAGGCAATAAAAACTGAACCTGCTATAACTAACAAGGTACACACATTTTTGGTGCTTACACAATTCCCTTTTGTATATACCACTATAGTGAACATGTTAGAATAGTAAGAGTTGATGAGAAACCTTTCATTAGAAAGTTTATTGCAAAACAAAAAGATCCATTTAAAACACTACTGATGGCTGAAAATCACTTTAAGGCAATAAAAAACTGAACTTGCTATAACTAACCAGCTACACACAATTTCAGTGCCTAAACCCTTTTCTGAAGTATAAACGACTAATTTGAACATGTTGGAATTGTAAGACTTGATGAGAAACCTTTTATTAGAAAAATTCATGCAAAGCATACATATTTACTGAAAACGCAAGTAAAGCGCTGAAAATCACTTTAAGGCAATAAAAACTGAACCTGCTATAACTAACAAGGTACACACATTTTTGGTGCTTACACAATTTCCTTTTGTATATACCACTATAGTGAACGGATTGGAATAGTAAGAGTTGATGAGAAACCTTTCATTAGAAAGTTTATTGCAAAACAAAAAGATCCATTTAAAACACTACTGATGGCTGAAAATCACTTTAAGGCAATAAAAAACTGAACTTGCTATAACTAACCAGCTACACACAATTTCAGTGCCTAAACCCTTTTCTGAAGTATAAACAACTAATTTGAACATGTTGGAATTGTAAGACTTGATGAGAAACCTTTTATTGGAAAAATTCATGCAAAGCATAAATATTTACTGACATCGCAAGCGCTGAAAATCACTTTAAGGCAATAAAAACTGAACCTGCTATAACTAACAAGGTACACACATTTTTGGTGCTTACACAATTCCCTTTTGTATATACCACTATAGTGAACATGTTAGAATAGTAAGAGTTGATGAGAAACCTTTCATTAGAAAGTTTATTGCAAAACAAAAAGATCCATTTAAAACACTACTGATGGCTGAAAATCACTTCAAGGCAATAAAAAACTGAACTTGCTATAACTAACCAGCTACACACAATTTCAGTGCCTAAACCCTTTTCTGAAGTATAAACGACTAATTTGAACATGTTGGAATTGTAAGACTTGATGAGAAACCTTTTATTAGAAAATTTCATGCAAAGCATACATATTTACTGAAAACGCAAGTAAAGCGCTGAAAATCACTTTAAGGCAATAAAAACTGAACCTGCTATAACTAACAAGGTACACACATTTTTGGTGCTTACACAATTTCCTTTTGTATATACCACTATATTGAACGGATTGAAATAGTAAGAGTTGATGAGAAACCTTTCATTAGAAAGTTTATTGCAAAACAAAAAGATCCATTTAAAACACTACTGATGGCTGAAAATCACTTTAAGGCAATAAAAAAACTGAACTTGCTATAACTAACCAGCTACACACAATTTCAGTGCCTAAACCCTTTTCTGAAGTATAAACGACTAATTTGAACATGTTGGAATTGTAAGACTTGATGAGAAACCTTTTATTAGAAAATTTCATGCAAAGCATACATATTTACTGAAAACGCAAGTAAAGCGCTGAAAATCACTTTAAGGCAATAAAAACTGAACCTGCTATAACTAACAAGGTACACACATTTTTGGTGCTTACACAATTTCCTTTTGTATATACCACTATATTGAACGGATTGAAATAGTAAGAGTTGATGAGAAACCTTTCATTAGAAAGTTTATTGCAAAACAAAAAGATCCATTTAAAACACTACTGATGGCTGAAAATCACTTTAAGGCAATAAAAAACTGAACTTGCTATAACTAACCAGCTACACACAATTTCAGTGCCTAAACCTTTTCTGAAGTATAAACGACTAATTTGAACATGTTGGAATTGTAAGACTTGATGAGAAACCTTTTATTAGAAAATGTCATGCAAAGCATACATATTTACTGAAAACGCAAGTAAAGCGCTGAAAATCACTTTAAGGCAATAAAAACTGAACCTGCTATAACTAACAAGGTACACACATTTTTGGTGCTTACACAATTTCCTTTTGTATATACCACTATAGTGAACGGATTGGAATAGTAAGAGTTGATGAGAAACCTTTCATTAGAAAGTTTATTGCAAAACAAAAAGATCCATTTAAAACACTACTGATGGCTGAAAATCACTTTAAGGCAATAAAAAACTGAACTTGCTATAACTAACCAGCTACACACAATTTCAGTGCCTAAACCTTTTCTGAAGTATAAACGACTAATTTGAACATGTTGGAATTGTAAGACTTGATGAGAAACCTTTTATTAGAAAATTTCATGCAAAGCATAAATATTTACTGAAATCGCATGTAGAGCGCTGAAAATCACTTTAAGGCAATAAAAACTGAACCTGCTATAACTAACATGGTACACACATTTTCGTTGCTTAAACAATTTCCTTATGTATATACAACTAATGTGAACATGTTAAAGAGTAAGATTGGATAAGAAACCTTTCATTAGAAAGTTTCATGCAAAGCATAAAAAATTAATGAAAACGCAAGTAAAGCACTGAATATCACTTTAAGGCAATAAAAAACTGAACTTGCTATAACTACTCAGCTACACACAAATTCAGTAGCTAAACCCTTTTCTGAAGTATAAACAACTAATTTGAACATGTTGGAATTGTAAGACTTGATGAGAAACCTTTTATTGGAAAAATTCATGCAAAGCATAAATATTTACTGACATCGCAAGCGCTGAAAATCACTTTAAGGCAATAAAAACTGAACCTGCTATAACTAACAAGGTACACACATTTTTGGTGCTTACACAATTCCCTTTTGTATATACCACTATAGTGAACATGTTAGAATAGTAAGAGTTGATGAGAAACCTTTCATTAGAAAGTTTATTGCAAAACAAAAAGATCCATTTAAAACACTACTGATGGCTGAAAATCACTTTAAGGCAATAAAAAACTGAACTTGCTATAACTAACCAGCTACGCACAATTTCAGTGCCTAAACCCTTTTCTGAAGTATAAACGACTAATTTGAACATGTTGGAATTGTAAGACTTGATGAGAAACCTTTTATTAGAAAATTTCATGCAAAGCATAAATATTTACTGAAATCGCATGTAGAGCGCTGAAAATCACTTTAAGGCAATAAAAACTGAACCTGCTATAACTAACATGGTACACACATTTTCGTTGCTTAAACAATTTCCTTATGTATATACAACTAATGTGAACATGTTAAAGAGTAAGATTGGATAAGAAACCTTTCATTAGAAAGTTTCATGCAAAGCATAAAAAATTAATGAAAACGCAAGTAAAGCACTGAATATCACTTTAAGGCAATAAAAAACTGAACTTGCTATAACTACTCAGCTACACACAAATTCAGTAGCTAAACCCTTTTCTGAAGTATAAACAACTAATTTGAACATGTTGGAATTGTAAGACTTGATGAGAAACCTTTTATTGGAAAAATTCATGCAAAGCATAAATATTTACTGACATCGCAAGCGCTGAAAATCACTTTAAGGCAATAAAAACTGAACCTGCTATAACTAACAAGGTACACACATTTTTGGTGCTTACACAATTCCCTTTTGTATATACCACTATAGTGAACATGTTAGAATAGTAAGAGTTGATGAGAAACCTTTCATTAGAAAGTTTATTGCAAAACAAAAAGATCCATTTAAAACACTACTGATGGCTGAAAATCACTTTAAGGCAATAAAAAACTGAACTTGCTATAACTAACCAGCTACACACAATTTCAGTGCCTAAACCCTTTTCTGAAGTATAAACGACTAATTTGAACATGTTGGAATTGTAAGACTTGATGAGAAACCTTTTATTAGAAAATGTCATGCAAAGCATACATATTTACTGAAAACGCAAGTAAAGCGCTGAAAATCACTTTAAGGCAATAAAAACTGAACTTGCTATAACTAACAAGGTACACACATTTTTGGTGCTTACACAATTTCCTTTTGTATATACCACTATAGTGAACGGATTGGAATAGTAAGAGTTGATGAGAAACCTTTCATTAGAAAGTTTATTGCAAAACAAAAAGATCCATTTAAAACACTACTGATGGCTGAAAATCACTTTAAGGCAATAAAAACTGAACCTGCTATAACTAACAAAGTACACACATTTTTGGTGCTTACACAATTTCCTTTTGTATATACCACTATATTGAACGGATTGGAATAGTAAGAGTTGATGAGAAACCTTTCATTAGAAAGTTTATTGCAAAACAAAACGATCCATTTAAAACACTACTGATGGCTGAAAATCACTTTAAGGCAATAAAAAACTGAACTTGCTATAACTAACCAGCTACACACAATTTCAGTGCCTAAACCCTTTTCTGAAGTATAAACGACTAATTTGAACATGTTGGAATTGTAATACTTGATGAGAAACCTTTTATTAGAAAATTTCATGCAAAGCATACATATTTACTGAAAACGCAAGTAAAGCGCTGAAAATCACTTTAAGGCAATAAAAACTGAACCTGCTATAACTAACAAGGTACACACATTTTTGGTGCTTACACAATTTCCTTTTGTATATACCACTATATTGAACGGATTGGAATAGTAAGAGTTGATGAGAAACCTTTCATTAGAAAGTTTATTGCAAAACAAAACGATCCATTTAAAACACTACTGATGGCTGAAAATCACTTTAAGGCAATAAAAAACTGAACTTGCTATAACTAACCAGCTACACACAATTTCAGTGCCTAAACCCTTTTCTGAAGTATAAACGACGAATTTGAACATGTTGGAATTGTAAGACTTGATGAGAAACCTTTTATTAGAAAATTTCATGCAAAGCATACATATTTACTGAAAACGCAAGTAAAGCGCTGAAAATCACTTTAAGGCAATAAAAACTGAACCTGCTATAACTAACAAGGTACACACATTTTTGGTGCTTACACAATTTCCTTTTGTATATACCACTATATTGAACGGATTGGAATAGTAAGAGTTGATGAGAAACCTTTCATTAGAAAGTTTATTGCAAAACAAAAAGATCCATTTAAAACACTACTGATGGCTGAAAATCACTTTAAGGCAATAAAAAACTGAACTTGCTATAACTAACCAGCTACACACAATTTCAGTGCCTAAACCCTTTTCTGAAGTATAAACGACTAATTTGAACATGTTGGAATTGTAATACTTGATGAGAAACCTTTTATTAGAAAATTTCATGCAAAGCATACATATTTACTGAAAACGCAAGTAAAGCGCTGAAAATCACTTTAAGGCAATAAAAACTGAACCTGCTATAACTAACAAGGTACACACATTTTTGGTGCTTACACAATTTCCTTTTGTATATACCACTATATTGAACGGATTGGAATAGTAAGAGTTGATGAGAAACCTTTCATTAGAAAGTTTATTGCAAAACAAAACGATCCATTTAAAACACTACTGATGGCTGAAAATCACTTTAAGGCAATAAAAAACTGAACTTGCTATAACTAACCAGCTACACACAATTTCAGTGCCTAAACCCTTTTCTGAAGTATAAACGACGAATTTGAACATGTTGGAATTGTAAGACTTGATGAGAAACCTTTTATTAGAAAATTTCATGCAAAGCATACATATTTACTGAAAACGCAAGTAAAGCGCTGAAAATCACTTTAAGGCAATAAAAACTGAACCTGCTATAACTAACAAGGTACACACATTTTTGGTGCTTACACAATTTCCTTTTGTATATACCACTATATTGAACGGATTGAAATAGTAAGAGTTGATGAGAAACCTTTCATTAGAAAGTTTATTGCAAAACAAAAAGATCCATTTAAAACACTACTGATGGCTGAAAATCACTTTAAGGCAATAAAAAACTGAACTTGCTATAACTAACCAGCTACACACAATTTCAGTGCCTAAACCCTTTTCTGAAGTATAAACGACTAATTTGAACATGTTGGAATTGTAAGACTTGATGAGAAACCTTTTATTAGAAAATTTCATGCAAAGCATACATATTTACTGAAAACGCAAGTAAAGCGCTGAAAATCACTTTAAGGCAATAAAAACTGAACCTGCTATAACTAACAAGGTACACACATTTTTGGTGCTTACACAATTTCCTTTTGTATATACCACTATATTGAACGGATTGAAATAGTAAGAGTTGATGAGAAACCTTTCATTAGAAAGTTTATTGCAAAACAAAAAGATCCATTTAAAACACTACTGATGGCTGAAAATCACTTTAAGGCAATAAAAAACTGAACTTGCTATAACTAACCAGCTACACACAATTTCAGTGCCTAAACCCTTTTCTGAAGTATAAACGACTAATTTGAACATGTTGGAATTGTAAGACTTGATGAGAAACCTTTTATTAGAAAATTTCATGCAAAGCATACATATTTACTGAAAACGCAAGTAAAGCGCTGAAAATCACTTTAAGGCAATAAAAACTGAACCTGCTATAACTAACAAGGTACACACATTTTTGGTGCTTACACAATTTCCTTTTGTATATACCACTATATTGAACGGATTGAAATAGTAAGAGTTGATGAGAAACCTTTCATTAGAAAGTTTATTGCAAAACAAAAAGATCCATTTAAAACACTACTGATGGCTGAAAATCACTTTAAGGCAATAAAAAACTGAACTTGCTATAACTAACCAGCTACACACAATTTCAGTGCCTAAACCCTTTTCTGAAGTATAAACGACTAATTTGAACATGTTGGAATTGTAAGACTTGATGAGAAACCTTTTATTAGAAAATTTCATGCAAAGCATACATATTTACTGAAAACGCAAGTAAAGCGCTGAAAATCACTTTAAGGCAATAAAAACTGAACCTGCTATAACTAACAAGGTACACACATTTTTGGTGCTTACACAATTTCCTTTTGTATATACCACTATATTGAACGGATTGAAATAGTAAGAGTTGATGAGAAACCTTTCATTAGAAAGTTTATTGCAAAACAAAAAGATCCATTTAAAACACTACTGATGGCTGAAAATCACTTTAAGGCAATAAAAAACTGAACTTGCTATAACTAACCAGCTACACACAATTTCAGTGCCTAAACCCTTTTCTGAAGTATAAACGACTAATTTGAACATGTTGGAATTGTAAGACTTGATGAGAAACCTTTTATTAGAAAAATTCATGCAAAGCATACATATTTACTGAAAACGCAAGTAAAGCGCTGAAAATCACTTTAAGGCAATAAAAACTGAACCTGCTATAACTAACAAGGTACACACATTTTTGGTGCTTACACAATTTCCTTTTGTATATACCACTATAGTGAACGGATTGGAATAGTAAGAGTTGATGAGAAACCTTTCATTAGAAAGTTTATTGCAAAACAAAAAGATCCATTTAAAACACTACTGATGGCTGAAAATCACTTTAAGGCAATAAAAAACTGAACTTGCTATAACTAACCAGCTACACACAATTTCAGTGCCTAAACCCTTCTCTGAAGTATAAACGACTAATTTGAACATGTTGGAATTGTAAGACTTGATGTGAAACCGTTTATTAGAAAATTTCATGCAAAGCATAAATATTTACTGAAATCGCAAGTAGAGCGCTGAAAATCACTTTAAGGCAATAAAAACTGAACCTGCTATAACTAACATGATACACACATTTTCGTTGCTTAAACAATTTCCTTATGTATATACAACTAATGTGAACATGTTAAAGAGTAAGATTGGATAAGAAACCTTTCATTAGAAAGTTTCATGCAAAGCATAAAAAATTAATGAAAACGCAAGTAAAGCACTGAATATCACTTTAAGGCAATAAAAAACTGAACTTGCTATAACTAATCAGCTACAAACAAATTCAGTAGCTAAACCCTTTTCTGAAGTATTAACGACTAATTTGAACATGTTGGAATTGTAAGACTTGATGAGAAACCTTTTATTAGAAAATTTCATGCAAAGCATACATATTTACTGAAAACGCAAGTAAAGCGCTGAAAATCACTTTAAGGCAATAAAAACTGAACCTGCTATAACTAACAAGGTACACACATTTTTGGTGCTTACACAATTTCCTTTTGTATATACCACTATATTGAACGGATTGGAATAGTAAGAGTTGATGAGAAACCTTTCATTAGAAAGTTTATTGCAAAACAAAAAGATCCATTTAAAACACTACTGATGGCTGAAAATCACTTTAAGGCAATAAAAAACTGAACTTGCTATAACTAACCAGCTACACACAATTTCAGTGCCTAAACCCTTTTCTGAAGTATAAACAACTAATTTGAACATGTTGGAATTGTAAGACTTGATGAGAAACCTTTTATTAGAAAATTTCATGCAAAGCATAAATATTTACTGAAATCGCAAGTAGAGCGTTGAAAATCACTTTAAGGCAATAAAAACTGAACCTGCTATAACTAACATGGTACACACATTTTCGTTGCTTAAACAATTTCCTTATGTATATACAACTAATGTAAACATGTTAAAGAGTAAGATTGGATAAGAAACCTTTCATTAGAAAGTTTCATGCAAAGCATAAAAAATTATTCGATCCACCAGTAGTACTTGGATAACGTAAAACTTTTTGTTGTGTCCGATGTTGGTCTGGTTCAGCATACAGTCATAATCCTCGAAGACTATACATGACAAGCCGCAACACACGACAATCTGACTGATCTGAAAAACTGCGGCCTGCTTGTTTTCAATGTAGCCATCACAGCATCATCACATCTGTATGACCTCTCCTTCTACGGTGCAGTTTTGGTTAACCACCTGGGGTCCTGCCAAGCCTCCTTGGCAGAGGTGAAGGTGTCTTTAGGGCTCTCCAACTCCCCCTTTTTAATCTTTTTAGTCGCTGTCTTCTTTGCATATCTGAAATACGCACATTTCCGCTGCATCATAATGCAATTCTGTCTAAATTCATCATCACTATGTATCTTTGCTTCTTATTGGCAGCATTATTTTGACGTCGTTCATTTTGACTTGTTGACGGTCTTTTCCTCAAATTGACGTTACACTTTGGCATTTAGTTTTTTGCTTGGCGTGACCAGGTGACCAATACCTAAACAACTAATTTGAACATGTTGGAGTTGTAAGACTTGATGAAACCTTTTATTAAAAAGTTTCATGCAAAGCATAAAGATATACTGAAAACGCAAGTAAAGCGCTGAAAATCACTTTATGGAATACAAAACTGATCTTGCTATAACTAACAAGTTACACACATTTTCGGTGCTTAAACAATTTCCTTATGTATATTCAACTAATGTGAGCATGTTAGAATAGTAAGAGTGGATAAGAAACCTTGCATTAGAAAGTTTCATGCAAAACAAAAAGATGCATTGAAAACACTACTGATGGCTGAAAATCACTTTAAAGCTCGATCTATGCTTCTGCGATTTGTCGCCCGCATTGCTCCGCCGACAACACGGACCCTCCCGCATTGCCCATTGCGCGCCTCCAAAAAATCCTAACTGCGCATAGCGTTGTTGGCGTCGCAAGCGCTGTGATTGGACTGCTCAGAACGTGACGTAGTTTTGTAAATAGTTGATACATGTGTTGTATCGTTTGAGTGCACTTTTTGCCTGATTTGCCGTAATTTGACTTTTTATATTACATTTATACATACTACAATGCATATTGTTGTTGTATTGTTGCTGTGATTTTTTTTATTATACTTTTTGTATTACATAATACATGAGAATAAAACACACAAGTTTGTTTTCAAGCAGTTTGATATTTATTTTCAACACACACAGCACAACACAGTTTACACACCATGCATAGTTCACAGTTTATTATCACTCAATGAGTGTGCTTCGGGACACCTATCTGACGTTCGAATCATTGGCCACCACTTTTCTTCACTCGCCAGGCTGTATACGGCGAAGAAGCTCGTCAAATCGGCCCACTGACATTCGAAAGTATCGAAAGTGCATTTGGTCATCCAGGTCCCTCAGTGGGTTGCAAATTCACCCGTTTCCAGCCTCAAACGATCGTACAGAACCTCCGCAAACGTCTTCTCTGTCGCCTGCGCATCCATATCATTTGCAAAATAAGCATTTGCTCTTCAATAATGAGCAAAGATTCGGCTATAACCCTTGAAACCACACAGCCACACCCCCCTGGTGGCATGGCGGTGAATTGCAGAGTAACGCGGACCCTCGACGCAAAACTTCGAATGCTCAACAACCGCGCCACGCCCCACGCGTAAGGTTTGACGTGGGAGCATAAACCTAGCTTAAGGCAATAAAAACGAGAGGCACCTGGCTGCAGTCCACCACCGTGGGGCGGGAGCGTTGCAGGCATAGACATTAACAATAGACCCCTATCGACCGCTGCATCCTATTGGCGCTGACGAGCCGTGGGGCCGCCATCTTTGATAAGTCACCCGCTCTGCTCAGTCTAATCTGTTAATGAATGTAACATGAATAGAACATCTGAGTATTGCCAGTAAGTGAAGTAATAAAAGTAATACTGCTGAAGCTGTACGAAATATGAAATTGGCTAAAAGCCCTGAAAGAGGACTGTTTTGCAGAGCTTCTTTCTCACACTCCCTTTCTGAGAAGTTCAGGAATCATCAACATCAACGTGTCGAAGTTAATGACAAATCCCATGACTGACAAGTACCTGCAAAGGAAAAACATTTTATTACTCTGATCATGATAAGCATCTTGTTTAATGAAAGACTAGTCTAATGGGCCTTATAGCTGGTCAACACAGGCTGTAAACATAGCCGAGCTTAGTTTATGAACTTGATGCATAACCAAACTCATGCCATGAATTATTCATGCATAAATATAGCACTATTCATGTAATCAATACTCATCTATAGTAGTCATTTCTAAACTGTATGTTCAACGTACAACATGCAAACTTCGTATTTCTCCAGCGTTGGCCAGCACTGTACTATAGAAAATTTCACACAGAGCTTTACCACTTAAAAATTTGTGAAAAGTATGTGTTAGGTTATAGATCAGATTATATTTCTAAGTAACATACTATTCCTAAGTGCCATTCAATTCTTACTTTTGTTAGGATGAAAATAGCCTAATGGGCCTTGTCAACACTGGCTATAAACACAGCCTAGCTTAACATTTGCCGGCCGGCTAAATTTTCCTGGTGGATATAAATACAGTACAATAATAATGTTGAATCTTACTTGTGAAAAGTAATCCCCCGAATCCTGTTGTCAATCGTCCGACGATTTACACAGCCATACGCTGCACAATGCACTGGCATTTTATATATTTATGCTGTCTATCGCAGAGACGAATTATAGAGACTACCGGGTGGAATCTGGTACTACGACCTGTCCAAAATGGCGGCCGTATTTCTCGCGTTTCAGCAGCCAATGCCCCATCTACCCTTGGTTGCAGGCACCACAGAGAGGCGCCGGCACCGCCATGAGGCGATGAGTTTCCAGAGTTGTTTTTTTCCAAGTCAGACGCACAAGGAGTGACGCGCAATACATGCGCAATACATTTGCGTAATTGTACAACTTTGTCATAACGAAAAACAAACGGTGGTTGATATGACTCGGGGCTTAATAGTGTATTTGTAGCCTACTACAAAGCTGAGGATCTTGAAAAGAGAAGGTCAAAATGCTGATAACTGAAAATAATGGAGGTTAGGAATAACAATAAAGTTCTTAAAATCAACCCACTCATGATCAGAATCAGAATCTGTTTTAATGGCTATGCAAGTTTAACAAACACAGAATTTACATTAGCAGGGAAGAGCAACATAGAACATATATGTAACATGATAAGAACATAATATAATACAGTAAAAATATGGTGTAAAAAGGTCAGGGGGGTATATATACAGCATTGCAAAACAGTGGTACAGCAGTAAGTAATTTTAAGGTGTCAAAAGGGGTTTTGAGTGCAAAAGTGGCTTGTGCAGTGGGATGCTGGATGGGGGTGTTTGTGGCAAAGTCATTCCGAGTCCTTGGCCCTATTGAAGAGTGCAATGGCCGAGGGTAGAAGCTGTTCTTATGGCGAGCGGTTCTGGTTCTGGTGGACCACGAGGGGAGCAGCTGAAGCAGAGGGTGTCCTGGGTGTGAGGCAAGTCTGACTGAGACCTCAGCCAGATTTGTACTGAAAATGTATATAGATAAGTAAAATGGTTAGTTGTAATATACATAACACAGGCTTCAAAAAGAAAAAGATCTCATCAGTGCCCTCCTTTAATATGTCCATCTAGACATTGTTAAAATTAAATAAATAGGGAAATTAAACAAACAAATGTACAATTTTACCTGATTAATGTTATCCACCTTCCTTTTCATCAGCCTAAACACTGGCGGCACTTCACCTCGCAAGAGGGCTTTAGATGAGAGATGACCTGTGATTGAGGATTTTGCTCAATAGCTTAAAGCACGCATTTCCTATCTGCAAAGCACACAAAAGCAAAAAGTTTTCAATTACATATAAACATAATAGGCTCGCAATTACATAGGTTCAAATGTTAACTCACGGTTGATTCCATTTCTTGGTTCAATCCAAGCCCCCTGAAGTCAGAGCATCAGGCAACTTTTTCCTGTTCTGACAATGAGCTCGCCCGCTGGGTTGTCGGTGTCTAATATGTATCTGAAAAAAGCACTGTTAGAAGATTGTGATCTGCAGGGGGTGGGGGCACACAGTATCTACAGGATTTAGGAGACAGACAGGAATCAACATTTACATCTGGAGGTCAGAGGGCCCTTCTAAATGTGAAATTCCTTCCTCAGTATCCAAAAATAAAAGTACTGATGATGCAAAAGCTATTCATATTTGTTTCGTTTGTATACTGTAGTATACACAACATAGGTAGAAATATAAAAAAGTAAAAATGAGCCATGTACTCTGCCACATTTTGTACCCTGTATATTCTGATTATACTGTTCATACTGTGTATATTCTGAGTACACTTATATTTATTATATTCTGTTGTAATAACTGTTTTGCACTTCTGGTTGGATGCTAACTGTATTTCGTTACCCTGTACTTGTACCTGTGTAATGACATTGAAATTGAATCGAATCTAATCTAATTTTGTGACGAGCTAATGCAAGGAGTTTTCAAAAATGTATTATAACGTTACATACGAACAAATGCGAACAGTTACTTTACGTTATTCACCATACATTTAATAATCCCTGATAGTTTGTCGATGCTAATCGCCGTCGGTGAAAGTAAACTTTGACGTTATCAAATTTAGCTTCATAACAACTACCCAAGTAGACTTGTAACATTCGTAAATATTCGGTAAATCATTAATGACTTCTATAACGTAATTATTTTACGCAGTGTTGGGCAGTAACGTCACTACAAGTAGCGGCCTTACTAGTTTAACTACATTTCTCAGTAGCGTGGTGGTAGCACCGCTGATTTCTGAATCAAATAGCTTTTAAGTAGCTTAGCTCTTTTATTAACCAAGTAGTGCGGTAGCGTCCACATAAGCTACATTTTTATAAAATCTCTGAATCTCAGTGCAGCGGAGCTTTCTGCTGCGGTCTGAAGTAAAAGGAGGAGTCAGTGACGCTACCGCCATACAAGGCCATGTAGGTGGAGCTGACAGAAGCACTTCTGTATGACGGTAACATCACGGACCAATCCTTGGGCTGGCTAGGTCTCTGATGCAGGGGAATACGGACAAGCTAGCTTGCTTGAGTGAGTTACGTTACTTGGTGGAAAGATGGCAGAGGGTGAGGAGTTAGTTGCACATTGTCTTAAATGGTATAGTTCAAAATAAACATAATAGAGCAGTTTAGAGCAGATTTTTGTGTTCTAGTTTTGGAGCATTGAGAGCACAGTTTAATAATTGTTTAATAAACAATTCAACGTAACATTTTTGCCTGCTTATTTGTCTGATTGACAGTTTTATTGATCACTGAGATAGCTTTGTCTTGGGATGAAGTTGTTCCAATAAAAAGTTGTTCCATAAAAAAAAGCTTCGATGTAGTTAAACTACTTTTGCCATGTTGCTGTAGCTTAGCTTGCTACATTTCTCAGGGGGGTAGCTTCGGTGTAGTGAAGCTACATTTCATGCAGAGTAACTGGTAGCTTAGCTCACTACACTTTCCAAGTAGCTTGCCCAACACTGATTTTACAGCACTTATATTGACAAGACATCATGCATTTACTTTTTGTGGATAAAAATAAGCAACTTACCGGAACTCGGAACAGATGTGGAAGCACTGGTCTGTGACGGTAAAATCCAGGGGGGTATTGCACAGGATAAGGGATAAGGGATAAGGGATTAAGCCGGGCTATGTTGGTTATCCTGGCTGAATTTAGCCTCAAGTCGGTTGCACGAAAGCCGATAAAACTTAGCCTGGCCAAGTTACCATGGTGATTTATTCTCCGCAGCTAGCCTGCTCCGGACCAGGCTAACAGCCAGGCTAAGATTAATCCTAGTGATTCACCTGCATTTCCACAGTCAATCCTGTGAGGAATTCACGTGTTTTACAGCATGTCCATGATCTTTTTAAATATGTTGCATCATTTTAATTATAATGCATTTAACATTTACACATATTTAGTATATTGTCATTTCTCATTTCAATTAAATCTACAACAGTCTTTTAATATTGATTTAAGTGGTATTATTATTACTCTGGCCAAGTGTTATATTGATATGCTGATGAAGACTGCTTGTCAAACTGCCGTCGAGGTTTCATAAATATGTTTTATTGCATTACAGTAAACCATCGCTATATCACGGTTCAGTACTATGAACCCTGGCGATATCATGGTTCAGTACAGTGAATCCTCGCGATATCACGGTTCACTTCACGGATTTGCCACGTGCATTGTGTTCTGCATTCTGATTGGATAAACAGTCTCTCCGCGTCTTCTCTACCTGTGCATCAATAAAGTTGCGGTTTACTGTAATATTTACTGTGGCTGTACACCTACGTAACATTCGCAGAAAAAGTTAAACTTATGGACATGCTTAATTGTAGCCCAATTATGACAGCTCCAGAGGATTGTACACTTTTTGAATACTAACGTATTAATCCGGTCCGCTATTGTCTGCCAGGTTTATTCTCTTTCTTTTATTATGGCTTGAGTATTGTCCTTTTTAATTAATATCCTTCTCCTCCTCATAAAACTCCATCAGGAGCTGTTGTTCTGCGGCCGTGAAATATGTTGCGTAACTCTTTTCCATGTTCTGATCGGTGATTCTGTGAGCGATCGCGAGGTCTATTTAAGAATGCCGTGAACACGCATTAATCCTGACTACCTACATCTGGCTTGACATAGCCGCGCCTTTTCATCCTGGCTTGGCAAACGTGCAACCAATTAAGCCAGGATACGACGGCCAGACTAGGTCAAGCCGCGCTTGCTCAGTTATTCTGGCTTTCTTTATTCTACTTTCGTGCAATACGCCCCAGGTTTAAATGTTCCCCCGCCCCCCGACAAAAAAACAACACCTCTCTGTGGTGCCTGCAACGCTCCCGCCCCACGGTGGTGGACTGCAGCCAGGTACTCTTGGGGATAAAAACTGAACCTGCTATAACTAACAAGAAGCACACATTTTCGGTGCTTAAACAATTTCCTTATGTATATACAACTAATGTGAACATGTTAAAATGGTAAGATTGGAAAAGAAACCTTTCATTAGAAGGTTTCATGCAAAGCATAAAAAATGACTGAAAACGCAAGTAAAGCGCTGAAAATCACTTTAAGGCAATAAAAACTGAACCTGCTATAACTAACAAGGTACACACATTTTCGGTGCTTACACAATTTCCTTATGTATATACCACTATAGTGAACATGTTAGAATAGTAAGAGTTGATGAGAAACCTTTCATTAGAAAGTTTCATGCAAAACAAAAAGATGCATTGAAAACAACTACTGATGGCTGAAAATCACTTTAAGGCAATAAAAACTGAACCTGCTATAACTAAAATGGTACACACAATTTCGGTGCTTAAACAAATTCCTTATATATACAACTAATGTGAACATGTTAAAATAGTAAGATTGGATAAGAAACCTTTCATTAGAAAGTTTCATGCAAAACAAAAAGATGCTTTGAAAACAACTACTGATGGCTGAAAATCACTTTAAGGCAATAAAACTGAACCTGCTATAACTAACAAGGTAAACACATTTTCGGTTCTTACACAATTTCCTAATGTATATACCACTATAGTGAACATGTTAGAATAGTAATAGTTGATGAGAAACCTTTCATTAGAACGTTTCATGCAAAACAAAAAGATGCATTGAAAACAACTACTGATGGCTGAAAATCACTTTAAGGCAATAAAAACTGAACCTGCTATAACTAAAATGGTACACACAATTTCGGTGCTTAAACAAATTCCTTATATATACAACTAATGTGAACATGTTAAAATAGTAAGATTGGATAAGAAACCTTTCATTAGAAAGTTTCATGCAAAACAAAAAGATGCTTTGAAAACAACTACTGATGGCTGAAAATCACTTTAAGGCAATAAAAACTGAACCTGCTATAACTAACAAGGTAAACACATTTTCGGTTCTTACACAATTTCCTAATGTATATACCACTATAGTGAACATGTTAGAATAGTAATAGTTGATGAGAAACCTTTCATTAGAACGTTTCATGCAAAACAAAAAGATGCATTGAAAACAACTACTGATGGCTGAAAATCACTTTAAGGCAATAAAAACTGAACTTGCTATAACTAACAAGGTAAACACATTTTCGGTGCTTCAACAAATTCCTTATATATACAACTAATGTGAACATGTTAAAATAGTAAGATTGGATAAGAAACCTTTCATTAGAAAGTTTCATGCAAAACAAAAAGATGCTTTGAAAACAACTACTGATGGCTGAAAATCACTTTAAGGCAATAAAAACTGAACCTGCTATAACTAACAAGGTAAACACATTTTCGGTGCTTCAACAAATTCCTTATATATACAACTAATGTGAACATGTTAAAATAGTAAGATTGGATAAGAAACCTTTCATTAGAAAGTTTCATGCAAAACAAAAAGATGCATTGAAAACAACTACTGATGGCTGAAAATCACTTTAAGGCAATAAAAACTGAACCTGCTATAACTAAAATGGTACACACATTTTCGGTGCTTAAACAAATTCCTTATATATACAACTAATGTGAACATGTTAAAATAGTAAGATTGGATAAGAAACCTTTCATTAGAAAGTTTCATGCAAAACAAAAAGATGCATTGAAAACAACTACTGATGGCTGAAAATAACTTTAAGGCAATAAAAACTGAACCTGCTATAACTAAAATGGTACACACAATATCGGTGCTTAAACAAATTCCTTATATATACAACTAATGTGAACATGTTAAAATAGTAAGATTGGATAAGAAACCTTTCATTAGAAAGTTTCATGCAAAACAAAAAGATGCTTTGAAAACAACTACTGATGGCTGAAAATCACTTTAAGGCAATAAAAACTGAACCTGCTATAACTAACAAGGTAAACACATTTTCGGTTCTTACACAATTTCCTAATGTATATACCACTATAGTGAACATGTTAGAATAGTAATAGTTGATGAGAAACCTTTCATTAGAACGTTTCATGCAAAACAAAAAGATGCATTGAAAACAACTACTGATGGCTGAAAATCACTTTAAGGCAATAAAAACTGAACCTGCTATAACTAAAATGGTACACACAATTTCGGTGCTTAAACAAATTCCTTATATATACAACTAATGTGAACATGTTAAAATAGTAAGATTGGATAAGAAACCTTTCATTAGAAAGTTTCATGCAAAACAAAACGATCCATTGAAAACAACTACTGATGGCTGAAAATCACTTTAAGGCAATAAAAACTGAACCTGCTATAACTAACAAGGTAAACACATTTTCGGTTCTTACACAATTTCCTAATGTATATACTACTATAGTGAACATGTTAGAATAGTAATAGTTGATGAGAAACCTTTCATTAGAAAGTTTCATGCAAAACAAAACGATCCATTGAAAACAACTACTGATGGCTGAAAATCACTTTAAGGCAATAAAAACTGAACCTGCTATAACTAACAAGGTAAACACATTTTCGGTTCTTACACAATTTCCTAATGTATATACTACTATAGTGAACATGTTAGAATTGTAATAGTTGATGAGAAACCTTTCATTAGAAAGTTTCATGCAAAACAAAACGATCCATTGAAAACAACTACTGATGGCTGAAAATCACTTTAAGGCAATAAAAACTGAACCTGCTATAACTAACAAGGTAAACACATTTTCGGTTCTTACACAATTTCCTAATGTATATACTACTATAGTGAACATGTTAGAATAGTAATAGTTGATGAGAAACCTTTCATTAGAAAGTTTCATGCAAAACAAAACGATCCATTGAAAACAACTACTGATGGCTGAAAATCACTTTAAGGCAATAAAAACTGAACCTGCGATAACTAAAATGGTACACAAATTTTCGGTGCTTAAACAAATTCCTTATATATACAACTAATGTGAACATGTTAAAATAGTAAGATTGGATAAGAAACCTTTCATTAGAAAGTTTCATGCAAAACAAAAAGATGCTTTGAAAACAACTACTGATGGCTGAAAATCACTTTAAGGCAATAAAAACTGAACCTGCTATAACTAACAAGGTACACACATTTTCGGTTCTTACACAATTTCCTAATGTATATACTACTATAGTGAACATGTTAGAATAGTAATAGTTGATGAGAAACCTTTCATTAGAAAGTTTCATGCAAAACAAAACGATCCATTGAAAACAACTACTGATGGCTGAAAATCACTTTAAGGCAATAAAAACTGAACCTGCGATAACTAAAATGGTACACAAATTTTCGGTGCTTAAACAAATTCCTTATATATACAACTAATGTGAACATGTTAAAATAGTAAGATTGGATAAGAAACCTTTCATTAGAAAGTTTCATGCAAAACAAAAAGATGCTTTGAAAACAACTACTGATGGCTGAAAATCACTTTAAGGCAATAAAAACTGAACCTGCTATAACTAACAAGGTACACACATTTTCGGTTCTTACACAATTTCCTAATGTATATACCACTATAGTGAACATGTTAGAATAGTAATAGTTGATGAGAAACCTTTCATTAGAAAGTTTCATGCAAAACAAAACGATCCATTGAAAACAACTACTGATGGCTGAAAATCACTTTAAGGCAATAAAAACTGAACCTGCGATAACTAAAATGGTACACAAATTTTCGGTGCTTAAACAAATTCCTTATATATACAACTAATGTGAACATGTTAAAATAGTAAGATTGGATAAGAAACCTTTCATTAGAAAGTTTCATGCAAAACAAAAAGATGCTTTGAAAACAACTACTGATGGCTGAAAATCACTTTAAGGCAATAAAAACTGAACCTGCTATAACTAACAAGGTACACACATTTTCGGTTCTTACACAATTTCCTAATGTATATACCACTATAGTGAACATGTTAGAATAGTAATAGTTGATGAGAAACCTTTCATTAGAAAGTTTCATGCAAAACAAAACGATCCATTGAAAACAACTACTGATGGCTGAAAATCACTTTAAGGCAATAAAAACTGAACCTGCTATAACTAACAAGGTACACACATTTTCGGTTCTTACACAATTTCCTAATGTATATACCACTATAGTGAACATGTTAGAATAGTAATAGTTGATGAGAAACCTTTCATTAGAAAGTTTCATGCAAAACAAAACGATCCATTGAAAACAACTACTGATGGCTGAAAATCACTTTAAGGCAATAAAAACTGAACCTGCGATAACTAAAATGGTACACAAATTTTCGGTGCTTAAACAAATTCCTTATATATACAACTAATGTGAACATGTTAAAATAGTAAGATTGGATAAGAAACCTTTCATTAGAAAGTTTCATGCAAAACAAAACGATCCATTGAAAACAACTACTGATGGCTGAAAATCACTTTAAGGCAATAAAAACTGAACCTGCCGTAACTAACAAGGTAAACACATTTTCGGTTCTTACACAATTTCCTAATGTATATACCACTATAGTGAACATGTTAGAATAGTAATAGTTGATGAGAAACCTTTCATTAGAAAGTTTCATGCAAAACAAAACGATCCATTGAAAACAACTACTGATGGCTGAAAATCACTTTAAGGCAATAAAAACTGAACCTGCTATAACTAACAAGGTAAACACATTTTCGGTTCTTACACAATTTCCTAATGTATATACCACTATAGTGAACATGTTAGAATAGTAATAGTTGATGAGAAACCTTTCATTAGAAAGTTTCATGCAAAACAAAACGATCCATTGAAAACAACTACTGATGGCTGAAAATCACTTTAAGGCAATAAAAACTGAACCTGCTATAACTAACAAGGTAAACACATTTTCGGTTCTTACACAATTTCCTAATGTATATACTACTATAGTGAACATGTTAGAATAGTAATAGTTGATGAGAAACCTTTCATTAGAAAGTTTCATGCAAAACAAAACGATCCATTGAAAACAACTACTGATGGCTGAAAATCACTTTAAGGCAATAAAAACTGAACCTGCGATAACTAAAATGGTACACAAATTTTCGGTGCTTAAACAAATTCCTTATATATACAACTAATGTGAACATGTTAAAATAGTAAGATTGGATAAGAAACCTTTCATTAGAAAAATGCATGCAAAACAAAAAGATGCTTTGAAAACAACTACTGATGGCTGAAAATCACTTTAAGGCAATAAAAACTGAACCTGCTATAACTAACAAGGTACACACATTTTCGGTTCTTACACAATTTCCTAATGTATATACCACTATAGTGAACATGTTAGAATAGTAATAGTTGATGAGAAACCTTTCATTAGAAAGTTTCATGCAAAACAAAACGATCCATTGAAAACAACTACTGATGGCTGAAAATCACTTTAAGGCAATAAAAACTGAACCTGCTATAACTAACAAGGTAAACACATTTTCGGTTCTTACACAATTTCCTAATGTATATACTACTATAGTGAACATGTTAGAATAGTAATAGTTGATGAGAAACCTTTCATTAGAAAGTTTCATGCAAAACAAAACGATCCATTGAAAACAACTACTGATGGCTGAAAATCACTTTAAGGCAATAAAAACTGAACCTGCTATAACTAACAAGGTAAACACATTTTCGGTTCTTACACAATTTCCTAATGTATATACTACTATAGTGAACATGTTAGAATAGTAATAGTTGATGAGAAACCTTTCATTAGAAAGTTTCATGCAAAACAAAACGATCCATTGAAAACAACTACTGATGGCTGAAAATCACTTTAAGGCAATAAAAACTGAACCTGCTATAACTAACAAGGTAAACACATTTTCGGTTCTTACACAATTTCCTAATGTATATACTACTATAGTGAACATGTTAGAATTGTAATAGTTGATGAGAAACCATTCATTAGAAAGTTTCATGCAAAACAAAACGATCCATTGAAAACAACTACTGATGGCTGAAAATCACTTTAAGGCAATAAAAACTGAACCTGCCGTAACTAACAAGGTAAACACATTTTCGGTTCTTACACAATTTCCTAATGTATATACCACTATAGTGAACATGTTAGAATAGTAATAGTTGATGAGAAACCTTTCATTAGAAAGTTTCATGCAAAACAAAACGATCCATTGAAAACAACTACTGATGGCTGAAAATCACTTTAAGGCAATAAAAACTGAACCTGCCGTAACTAACAAGGTAAACACATTTTCGGTTCTTACACAATTTCCTAATGTATATACCACTATAGTGAACATGTTAGAATAGTAATAGTTGATGAGAAACCTTTCATTAGAAAGTTTCATGCAAAACAAAACGATCCATTGAAAACAACTACTGATGGCTGAAAATCACTTTAAGGCAATAAAAACTGAACCTGCTATAACTAACAAGGTAAACACATTTTCGGTTCTTACACAATTTCCTAATGTATATACCACTATAGTGAACATGTTAGAATAGTAATAGTTGATGAGAAACCTTTCATTAGAACGTTTCATGCAAAACAAAAAGATGCATTGAAAACAACTACTGATGGCTGAAAATCACTTTAAGGCAATAAAAACTGAACCTGCTATAACTAACAAGGTAAACACATTTTCGGTTCTTACACAATTTCCTAATGTATATACCACTATAGTGAACATGTTAGAATAGTAATAGTTGATGAGAAACCTTTCATTAGAAAGTTTCATGCAAAACAAAACGATCCATTGAAAACAACTACTGATGGCTGAAAATCACTTTAAGGCAATAAAAACTGAACTTGCTATAACTAACAAGGTAAACACATTTTCGGTGCTTAAACAAATTCCTTATATATACAACTAATGTGAACATGTTAAAATAGTAAGATTGGATAAGAAACCTTTCATTAGAAAGTTTCATGCAAAACAAAAAGATGCATTGAAAACAACTACTGATGGCTGAAAATCACTTTAAGGCAATAAAAACTGAACCTGCTATAACTAACAAGGTACACACATTTTCGGTTCTTACACAATTTCCTAATGTATATACCACTATAGTGAACATGTTAGAATAGTAATAGTTGATGAGAAACCTTTCATTAGAAAGTTTCATGCAAAACAAAACGATCCATTGAAAACAACTACTGATGGCTGAAAATCACTTTAAGGCAATAAAAACTGAACCTGCTATAACTAACAAGGTAAACACATTTTCGGTTCTTACACAATTTCCTAATGTATATACTACTATAGTGAACATGTTAGAATTGTAATAGTTGATAAGAAACCTTTCATTAGAAAGTTTCATGCAAAACAAAACGATCCATTGAAAACAACTACTGATGGCTGAAAATCACTTTAAGGCAATAAAAACTGAACCTGCCGTAACTAACAAGGTAAACACCTTTTCGGTTCTTACACAATTTCCTAATGTATATACCACTATAGTGAACATGTTAGAATAGTAATAGTTGATGAGAAACCTTTCATTAGAACGTTTCATGCAAAACAAAAAGATGCATTGAAAACAACTACTGATGGCTGAAAATCACTTTAAGGCAATAAAAACTGAACCTGCTATAACTAAAATGGTACACACATTTTCGGTGCTTAAACAAATTCCTAATGTATATACTACTATAGTGAACATGTTAGAATAGTAATAGTTGATGAGAAACCTTTCATTAGAAAGTTTCATGCAAAACAAAAAGATGCATTGAAAACAACTACTGATGGCTGAAAATCACTTTAAGGCAATAAAAACTGAACCTGCTATAACTAACAAGGTAAACACATTTTCGGTTCTTACACAATTTCCTAATGTATATACCACTATAGTGAACATGTTAGAATAGTAATAGTTGATGAGAAACCTTTCATTAGAACGTTTCATGCAAAACAAAAAGATGCATTGAAAACAACTACTGATGGCTGAAAATCACTTTAAGGCAATAAAAACTGAACCTGCTATAACTAAAATGGTACACACATTTTCGGTGCTTAAACAAATTCCTTATATATACAACTAATGTGAACATGTTAAAATAGTAAGATTGGATAAGAAACCTTTCATTAGAAAGTTTCATGCAAAACAAAAAGATGCTTTGAAAACAACTACTGATGGCTGAAAATCACTTTAAGGCAATAAAAACTGAACCTGCTATAACTAACAAGGTACACACATTTTCGGTTCTTACACAATTTCCTAATGTATATACCACTATAGTGAACATGTTAGAATAGTAATAGTTGATGAGAAACCTTTCATTAGAACGTTTCATGCAAAACAAAAAGATGCATTGAAAACAACTACTGATGGCTGAAAATCACTTTAAGGCAATAAAAACTGAACCTGCTATAACTAAAATGGTACACACATTTTCGGTGCTTAAACAAATTCCTAATGTATATACTACTATAGTGAACATGTTAGAATAGTAATAGTTGATGAGAAACCTTTCATTAGAAAGTTTCATGCAAAACAAAACGATCCATTGAAAACAACTACTGATGGCTGAAAATCACTTTAAGGCAATAAAAACTGAACCTGCTATAACTAACAAGGTACACACATTTTCGGTTCTTACACAATTTCCTAATGTATATACCACTATAGTGAACATGTTAGAATAGTAATAGTTGATGAGAAACCTTTCATTAGAAAGTTTCATGCAAAACAAAAAGATGCATTGAAAACAACTACTGATGGCTGAAAATCACTTTAAGGCAATAAAAACTGAACCTGCTATAACTAACAAGGTAAACACATTTTCGGTTGTTACACAATTTCCTAATGTATATACTACTATAGTGAACATGTTAGAATTGTAATAGTTGATGAGAAACCATTCATTAGAAAGTTTCATGCAAAACAAAACGATCCATTGAAAACAACTACTGATGGCTGAAAATCACTTTAAGGCAATAAAAACTGAACCTGCCGTAACTAACAAGGTAAACACATTTTCGGTTCTTACACAATTTCCTAATGTATATACCACTATAGTGAACATGTTAGAATAGTAATAGTTGATGAGAAACCTTTCATTAGAAAGTTTCATGCAAAACAAAACGATCCATTGAAAACAACTACTGATGGCTGAAAATCACTTTAAGGCAATAAAAACTGAACCTGCTATAACTAACAAGGTAAACACATTTTCGGTTCTTACACAATTTCCTAATGTATATACCACTATAGTGAACATGTTAGAATAGTAATAGTTGATGAGAAACCTTTCATTAGAACGTTTCATGCAAAACAAAAAGATGCATTGAAAACAACTACTGATGGCTGAAAATCACTTTAAGGCAATAAAAACTGAACCTGCTATAACTAACAAGGTAAACACATTTTCGGTTCTTACACAATTTCCTAATGTATATACCACTATAGTGAACATGTTAGAATAGTAATAGTTGATGAGAAACCTTTCATTAGAAAGTTTCATGCAAAACAAAACGATCCATTGAAAACAACTACTGATGGCTGAAAATCACTTTAAGGCAATAAAAACTGAACTTGCTATAACTAACAAGGTAAACACATTTTCGGTGCTTAAACAAATTCCTTATATATACAACTAATGTGAACATGTTAAAATAGTAAGATTGGATAAGAAACCTTTCATTAGAAAGTTTCATGCAAAACAAAAAGATGCATTGAAAACAACTACTGATGGCTGAAAATCACTTTAAGGCAATAAAAACTGAACCTGCTATAACTAACAAGGTACACACATTTTCGGTTCTTACACAATTTCCTAATGTATATACCACTATAGTGAACATGTTAGAATAGTAATAGTTGATGAGAAACCTTTCATTAGAAAGTTTCATGCAAAACAAAACGATCCATTGAAAACAACTACTGATGGCTGAAAATCACTTTAAGGCAATAAAAACTGAACCTGCTATAACTAACAAGGTAAACACATTTTCGGTTCTTACACAATTTCCTAATGTATATACTACTATAGTGAACATGTTAGAATTGTAATAGTTGATAAGAAACCTTTCATTAGAAAGTTTCATGCAAAACAAAACGATCCATTGAAAACAACTACTGATGGCTGAAAATCACTTTAAGGCAATAAAAACTGAACCTGCCGTAACTAACAAGGTAAACACCTTTTCGGTTCTTACACAATTTCCTAATGTATATACCACTATAGTGAACATGTTAGAATAGTAATAGTTGATGAGAAACCTTTCATTAGAACGTTTCATGCAAAACAAAAAGATGCATTGAAAACAACTACTGATGGCTGAAAATCACTTTAAGGCAATAAAAACTGAACCTGCTATAACTAAAATGGTACACACATTTTCGGTGCTTAAACAAATTCCTAATGTATATACTACTATAGTGAACATGTTAGAATAGTAATAGTTGATGAGAAACCTTTCATTAGAAAGTTTCATGCAAAACAAAAAGATGCATTGAAAACAACTACTGATGGCTGAAAATCACTTTAAGGCAATAAAAACTGAACCTGCTATAACTAACAAGGTAAACACATTTTCGGTTCTTACACAATTTCCTAATGTATATACCACTATAGTGAACATGTTAGAATAGTAATAGTTGATGAGAAACCTTTCATTAGAACGTTTCATGCAAAACAAAAAGATGCATTGAAAACAACTACTGATGGCTGAAAATCACTTTAAGGCAATAAAAACTGAACCTGCTATAACTAAAATGGTACACACATTTTCGGTGCTTAAACAAATTCCTTATATATACAACTAATGTGAACATGTTAAAATAGTAAGATTGGATAAGAAACCTTTCATTAGAAAGTTTCATGCAAAACAAAAAGATGCTTTGAAAACAACTACTGATGGCTGAAAATCACTTTAAGGCAATAAAAACTGAACCTGCTATAACTAACAAGGTACACACATTTTCGGTTCTTACACAATTTCCTAATGTATATACCACTATAGTGAACATGTTAGAATAGTAATAGTTGATGAGAAACCTTTCATTAGAACGTTTCATGCAAAACAAAAAGATGCATTGAAAACAACTACTGATGGCTGAAAATCACTTTAAGGCAATAAAAACTGAACCTGCTATAACTAAAATGGTACACACATTTTCGGTGCTTAAACAAATTCCTAATGTATATACTACTATAGTGAACATGTTAGAATAGTAATAGTTGATGAGAAACCTTTCATTAGAAAGTTTCATGCAAAACAAAACGATCCATTGAAAACAACTACTGATGGCTGAAAATCACTTTAAGGCAATAAAAACTGAACCTGCTATAACTAACAAGGTACACACATTTTCGGTTCTTACACAATTTCCTAATGTATATACCACTATAGTGAACATGTTAGAATAGTAATAGTTGATGAGAAACCTTTCATTAGAAAGTTTCATGCAAAACAAAAAGATGCATTGAAAACAACTACTGATGGCTGAAAATCACTTTAAGGCAATAAAAACTGAACCTGCTATAACTAACAAGGTAAACACATTTTCGGTTCTTACACAATTTCCTAATGTATATACCACTATAGTGAACATGTTAGAATAGTAATAGTTGATGAGAAACCTTTCATTAGAACGTTTCATGCAAAACAAAAAGATGCATTGAAAACAACTACTGATGGCTGAAAATCACTTTAAGGCAATAAAAACTGAACCTGCTATAACTAACAAGGTAAACACATTTTCGGTTCTTACACAATTTCCTAATGTATATACTACTATAGTGAACATGTTAGAATTGTAATAGTTGATGAGAAACCATTCATTAGAAAGTTTCATGCAAAACAAAACGATCCATTGAAAACAACTACTGATGGCTGAAAATCACTTTAAGGCAATAAAAACTGAACCTGCCGTAACTAACAAGGTAAACACATTTTCGGTTCTTACACAATTTCCTAATGTATATACCACTATAGTGAACATGTTAGAATAGTAATAGTTGATGAGAAACCTTTCATTAGAAAGTTTCATGCAAAACAAAACGATCCATTGAAAACAACTACTGATGGCTGAAAATCACTTTAAGGCAATAAAAACTGAACCTGCTATAACTAACAAGGTAAACACATTTTCGGTTCTTACACAATTTCCTAATGTATATACCACTATAGTGAACATGTTAGAATAGTAATAGTTGATGAGAAACCTTTCATTAGAACGTTTCATGCAAAACAAAAAGATGCATTGAAAACAACTACTGATGGCTGAAAATCACTTTAAGGCAATAAAAACTGAACCTGCTATAACTAACAAGGTAAACACATTTTCGGTTCTTACACAATTTCCTAATGTATATACCACTATAGTGAACATGTTAGAATAGTAATAGTTGATGAGAAACCTTTCATTAGAAAGTTTCATGCAAAACAAAACGATCCATTGAAAACAACTACTGATGGCTGAAAATCACTTTAAGGCAATAAAAACTGAACTTGCTATAACTAACAAGGTAAACACATTTTCGGTGCTTAAACAAATTCCTTATATATACAACTAATGTGAACATGTTAAAATAGTAAGATTGGATAAGAAACCTTTCATTAGAAAGTTTCATGCAAAACAAAAAGATGCATTGAAAACAACTACTGATGGCTGAAAATCACTTTAAGGCAATAAAAACTGAACCTGCTATAACTAACAAGGTACACACATTTTCGGTTCTTACACAATTTCCTAATGTATATACCACTATAGTGAACATGTTAGAATAGTAATAGTTGATGAGAAACCTTTCATTAGAAAGTTTCATGCAAAACAAAACGATCCATTGAAAACAACTACTGATGGCTGAAAATCACTTTAAGGCAATAAAAACTGAACCTGCTATAACTAACAAGGTAAACACATTTTCGGTTCTTACACAATTTCCTAATGTATATACTACTATAGTGAACATGTTAGAATTGTAATAGTTGATAAGAAACCTTTCATTAGAAAGTTTCATGCAAAACAAAACGATCCATTGAAAACAACTACTGATGGCTGAAAATCACTTTAAGGCAATAAAAACTGAACCTGCCGTAACTAACAAGGTAAACACCTTTTCGGTTCTTACACAATTTCCTAATGTATATACCACTATAGTGAACATGTTAGAATAGTAATAGTTGATGAGAAACCTTTCATTAGAACGTTTCATGCAAAACAAAAAGATGCATTGAAACAACTACTGATGGCTGAAAATCACTTTAAGGCAATAAAAACTGAACCTGCTATAACTAAAATGGTACACACATTTTCGGTGCTTAAACAAATTCCTAATGTATATACTACTATAGTGAACATGTTAGAATAGTAATAGTTGATGAGAAACCTTTCATTAGAAAGTTTCATGCAAAACAAAAAGATGCATTGAAAACAACTACTGATGGCTGAAAATCACTTTAAGGCAATAAAAACTGAACCTGCTATAACTAACAAGGTAAACACATTTTCGGTTCTTACACAATTTCCTAATGTATATACCACTATAGTGAACATGTTAGAATAGTAATAGTTGATGAGAAACCTTTCATTAGAACGTTTCATGCAAAACAAAAAGATGCATTGAAAACAACTACTGATGGCTGAAAATCACTTTAAGGCAATAAAAACTGAACCTGCTATAACTAAAATGGTACACACATTTTCGGTGCTTAAACAAATTCCTTATATATACAACTAATGTGAACATGTTAAAATAGTAAGATTGGATAAGAAACCTTTCATTAGAAAGTTTCATGCAAAACAAAAAGATGCTTTGAAAACAACTACTGATGGCTGAAAATCACTTTAAGGCAATAAAAACTGAACCTGCTATAACTAACAAGGTACACACATTTTCGGTTCTTACACAATTTCCTAATGTATATACCACTATAGTGAACATGTTAGAATAGTAATAGTTGATGAGAAACCTTTCATTAGAACGTTTCATGCAAAACAAAAAGATGCATTGAAAACAACTACTGATGGCTGAAAATCACTTTAAGGCAATAAAAACTGAACCTGCTATAACTAAAATGGTACACACATTTTCGGTGCTTAAACAAATTCCTAATGTATATACTACTATAGTGAACATGTTAGAATAGTAATAGTTGATGAGAAACCTTTCATTAGAAAGTTTCATGCAAAACAAAACGATCCATTGAAAACAACTACTGATGGCTGAAAATCACTTTAAGGCAATAAAAACTGAACCTGCTATAACTAACAAGGTACACACATTTTCGGTTCTTACACAATTTCCTAATGTATATACCACTATAGTGAACATGTTAGAATAGTAATAGTTGATGAGAAACCTTTCATTAGAAAGTTTCATGCAAAACAAAAAGATGCATTGAAAACAACTACTGATGGCTGAAAATCACTTTAAGGCAATAAAAACTGAACCTGCTATAACTAACAAGGTAAACACATTTTCGGTTCTTACACAATTTCCTAATGTATATACCACTATAGTGAACATGTTAGAATAGTAATAGTTGATGAGAAACCTTTCATTAGAACGTTTCATGCAAAACAAAAAGATGCATTGAAAACAACTACTGATGGCTGAAAATCACTTTAAGGCAATAAAAACTGAACCTGCTATAACTAAAATGGTACACACATTTTCGGTGCTTAAACAAATTCCTAATGTATATACTACTATAGTGAACATGTTAGAATAGTAATAGTTGATGAGAAACCTTTCATTAGAAAGTTTCATGCAAAACAAAACGATCCATTGAAAACAACTACTGATGGCTGAAAATCACTTTAAGGCAATAAAAACTGAACCTGCTATAACTAACAAGGTACACACATTTTCGGTTCTTACACAATTTCCTAATGTATATACCACTATAGTGAACATGTTAGAATAGTAATAGTTGATGAGAAACCTTTCATTAGAAAGTTTCATGCAAAACAAAACGATCCATTGAAAACAACTACTGATGGCTGAAAATCACTTTAAGGCAATAAAAACTGAACCTGCTATAACTAACAAGGTAAACACATTTTCGGTTCTTAGACAATTTCCTAATGTATATACCACTATAGTGAACATGTTAGAATAGTAATAGTTGATGAGAAACCTTTCATTAGAACGTTTCATGCAAAACAAAAAGATGCATTGAAAACAACTACTGATGGCTGAAAATCACTTTAAGGCAATAAAAACTGAACCTGCTATAACTAAAATGGTACACACATTTTCGGTGCTTAAACAAATTCCTAATGTATATACTACTATAGTGAACATGTTAGAATAGTAATAGTTGATGAGAAACCTTTCATTAGAAAGTTTCATGCAAAACAAAAAGATGCATTGAAAACAACTACTGATGGCTGAAAATCACTTTAAGGCAATAAAAACTGAACCTGCTATAACTAACAAGGTAAACACATTTTCGGTTCTTACACAATTTCCTAATGTATATACCACTATAGTGAACATGTTAGAATAGTAATAGTTGATGAGAAACCTTTCATTAGAACGTTTCATGCAAAACAAAAAGATGCATTGAAAACAACTACTGATGGCTGAAAATCACTTTAAGGCAATAAAAACTGAACCTGCTATAACTAAAATGGTACACACATTTTCGGTGCTTAAACAAATTCCTAATGTATATACTACTATAGTGAACATGTTAGAATAGTAATAGTTGATGAGAAACCTTTCATTAGAAAGTTTCATGCAAAACAAAACGATCCATTGAAAACAACTACTGATGGCTGAAAATCACTTTAAGGCAATAAAAACTGAACCTGCTATAACTAACAAGGTACACACATTTTCGGTTCTTACACAATTTCCTAATGTATATACTACTATAGTGAACATGTTAGAATAGTAATAGTTGATGAGAAACCTTTCATTAGAAAGTTTCATGCAAAACAAAACGATCCATTGAAAACAACTACTGATGGCTGAAAATCACTTTAAGGCAATAAAAACTGAACCTGCTATAACTAACAAGGTAAACACATTTTCGGTTCTTAGACAATTTCCTAATGTATATACCACTATAGTGAACATGTTAGAATAGTAATAGTTGATGAGAAACCTTTCATTAGAACGTTTCATGCAAAACAAAAAGATGCATTGAAAACAACTACTGATGGCTGAAAATCACTTTAAGGCAATAAAAACTGAACCTGCTATAACTAAAATGGTACACACATTTTCGGTGCTTAAACAAATTCCTAATGTATATACTACTATAGTGAACATGTTAAAATAGTAAGATTGGATAAGAAACCTTTCATTAGAAAGTTTCATGCAAAACAAAACGATCCATTGAAAACAACTACTGATGGCTGAAAATCACTTTAAGGCAATAAAAACTGAACCTGCTATAACTAACAAGGTAAACACATTTTCGGTTCTTAGACAATTTCCTAATGTATATACCACTATAGTGAACATGTTAGAATAGTAATAGTTGATGAGAAACCTTTCATTAGAAAGTTTCATGCAAAACAAAAAGATGCATTGAAAACAACTACTGATGGCTGAAAATCACTTTAAGGCAATAAAAACTGAACCTGCTATAACTAAAATGGTACACACATTTTCGGTGCTTAAACAAATTCCTAATGTATATACTACTATAGTGAACATGTTAGAATAGTAATAGTTGATGAGAAACCTTTCATTAGAAAGTTTCATGCAAAACAAAAAGATGCTTTGAAAACAACTACTGATGGCTGAAAATCACTTTAAGGCAATAAAAACTGAACCTGCTATAACTAACAAGGTACACACATTTTCGGTTCTTACACAATTTCCTAATGTATATACCACTATAGTGAACATGTTAGAATAGTAATAGTTGATGAGAAACCTTTCATTAGAACGTTTCATGCAAAACAAAAAGATGCATTGAAAACAACTACTGATGGCTGAAAATCACTTTAAGGCAATAAAAACTGAACCTGCTATAACTAAAATGGTACACACATTTTCGGTGCTTAAACAAATTCCTAATGTATATACTACTATAGTGAACATGTTAGAATAGTAATAGTTGATGAGAAACCTTTCATTAGAAAGTTTCATGCAAAACAAAAAGATGCATTGAAAACAACTACTGATGGCTGAAAATCACTTTAAGGCAATAAAAACTGAACCTGCTATAACTAACAAGGTAAACACATTTTCGGTTCTTACACAATTTCCTAATGTATATACCACTATAGTGAACATGTTAGAATAGTAATAGTTGATGAGAAACCTTTCATTAGAACGTTTCATGCAAAACAAAAAGATGCATTGAAAACAACTACTGATGGCTGAAAATCACTTTAAGGCAATAAAAACTGAACCTGCTATAACTAAAATGGTACACACATTTTCGGTGCTTAAACAAATTCCTAATGTATATACTACTATAGTGAACATGTTAAAATAGTAAGATTGGATAAGAAACCTTTCATTAGAAAGTTTCATGCAAAACAAAACGATCCATTGAAAACAACTACTGATGGCTGAAAATCACTTTAAGGCAATAAAAACTGAACCTGCTATAACTAACAAGGTAAACACATTTTCGGTTCTTAGACAATTTCCTAATGTATATACCACTATAGTGAACATGTTAGAATAGTAATAGTTGATGAGAAACCTTTCATTAGAAAGTTTCATGCAAAACAAAAAGATGCATTGAAAACAACTACTGATGGCTGAAAATCACTTTAAGGCAATAAAAACTGAACCTGCTATAACTAAAATGGTACACACATTTTCGGTGCTTAAACAAATTCCTAATGTATATACTACTATAGTGAACATGTTAGAATAGTAATAGTTGATGAGAAACCTTTCATTAGAAAGTTTCATGCAAAACAAAAAGATGCTTTGAAAACAACTACTGATGGCTGAAAATCACTTTAAGGCAATAAAAACTGAACCTGCTATAACTAACAAGGTACACACATTTTCGGTTCTTACACAATTTCCTAATGTATATACCACTATAGTGAACATGTTAGAATAGTAATAGTTGATGAGAAACCTTTCATTAGAACGTTTCATGCAAAACAAAAAGATGCATTGAAAACAACTACTGATGGCTGAAAATCACTTTAAGGCAATAAAAACTGAACCTGCTATAACTAAAATGGTACACACATTTTCGGTGCTTAAACAAATTCCTAATGTATATACTACTATAGTGAACATGTTAGAATAGTAATAGTTGATGAGAAACCTTTCATTAGAAAGTTTCATGCAAAACAAAAAGATGCATTGAAAACAACTACTGATGGCTGAAAATCACTTTAAGGCAATAAAAACTGAACCTGCTATAACTAACAAGGTACACACATTTTCGGTTCTTACACAATTTCCTAATGTATATACCACTATAGTGAACATGTTAGAATAGTAATAGTTGATGAGAAACCTTTCATTAGAACGTTTCATGCAAAACAAAAAGATGCATTGAAAACAACTACTGATGGCTGAAAATCACTTTAAGGCAATAAAAACTGAACCTGCTATAACTAAAATGGTACACACATTTTCGGTGCTTAAACAAATTCCTAATGTATATACTACTATAGTGAACATGTTAGAATAGTAATAGTTGATGAGAAACCTTTCATTAGAAAGTTTCATGCAAAACAAAAAGATGCATTGAAAACAACTACTGATGGCTGAAAATCACTTTAAGGCAATAAAAACTGAACCTGCTATAACTAACAAGGTAAACACATTTTCGGTTCTTACACAATTTCCTAATGTATATACTACTATAGTGAACATGTTAGAATAGTAATAGTTGATGAGAAACCTTTCATTAGAAAGTTTCATGCAAAACAAAAAGATGCATTGAAAACAACTACTGATGGCTGAAAATCACTTTAAGGCAATAAAAACTCAACCTGCTATAACTAAAATGGTACACACAATTTCGGTGCTTAAGCAAATTCCTTATATATACAACTAATGTGAACATGTTAAAATAGTAAGATTGGATAAGAAACCTTTCATTAGAAAGTTTCATGCAAAACAAAAAGATGCATTGAAAACAACTACTGATGGCTGAAAATCACTTTAAGGCAATAAAAACTGAACCTGCTATAACTAACAAGGTACACACATTTTCGGTTCTTACACAATTTCCTAATGTATATACCACTATAGTGAACATGTTAGAATAGTAATAGTTGATGAGAAACCTTTCATTAGAAAGTTTCATGCAAAACAAAACGATCCATTGAAAACAACTACTGATGGCTGAAAATCACTTTAAGGCAATAAAAACTGAACCTGCTATAACTAACAAGGTAAACACATTTTCGGTTCTTAGACAATTTCCTAATGTATATACTACTATAGTGAACATGTTAGAATAGTAATAGTTGATGAGAAACCTTTCATTAGAAAGTTTCATGCAAAACAAAACGATCCCTTGAAAACAACTACTGATGGCTGAAAATCACTTTAAGGCAATAAAAACTGAACCTGCTATAACTAACAAGGTAAACACATTTTCGGTTCTTACACAATTTCCTAATGTATATACTACTATAGTGAACATGTTAGAATTGTAATAGTTGATAAGAAACCTTTCATTAGAAAGTTTCATGCAAAACAAAACGATCCATTGAAAACAACTACTGATGGCTGAAAATCACTTTAAGGCAATAAAAACTGAACCTGCCGTAACTAACAAGGTAAACACATTTTCGGTTCTTACACAATTTCCTAATGTATATACCACTATAGTGAACATGTTAGAATAGTAATAGTTGATGAGAAACCTTTCATTAGAACGTTTCATGCAAAACAAAAAGATGCATTGAAAACAACTACTGATGGCTGAAAATCACTTTAAGGCAATAAAAACTGAACCTGCTATAACTAAAATGGTACACACATTTTCGGTGCTTAAACAAATTCCTAATGTATATACTACTATAGTGAACATGTTAGAATAGTAATAGTTGATGAGAAACCTTTCATTAGAAAGTTTCATGCAAAACAAAAAAATGCATTGAAAACAACTACTGATGGCTGAAAATCACTTTAAGGCAATAAAAACTGAACCTGCTATAACTAACAAGGTAAACACATTTTCGGTTCTTACACAATTTCCTAATGTATATACCACTATAGTGAACATGTTAGAATAGTAATAGTTGATGAGAAACCTTTCATTAGAACGTTTCATGCAAAACAAAAAGATGCATTGAAAACAACTACTGATGGCTGAAAATCACTTTAAGGCAATAAAAACTGAACCTGCTATAACTAAAATGGTACACACATTTTCGGTGCTTAAGCAAATTCCTTATATATACAACTAATGTGAACATGTTAAAATAGTAAGATTGGATAAGAAACCTTTCATTAGAAAGTTTCATGCAAAACAAAAAGATGCATTGAAAACAACTACTGATGGCTGAAAATCACTTTAAGGCAATAAAAACTGAACCTGCTATAACTAACAAGGTACACACATTTTCGGTTCTTACACAATTTCCTAATGTATATACCACTATAGTGAACATGTTAGAATAGTAATAGTTGATGAGAAACCTTTCATTAGAAAGTTTCATGCAAAACAAAACGATCCATTGAAAACAACTACTGATGGCTGAAAATCACTTTAAGGCAATAAAAACTGAACCTGCTATAACTAACAAGGTAAACACATTTTCGGTTCTTAGACAATTTCCTAATGTATATACTACTATAGTGAACATGTTAGAATAGTAATAGTTGATGAGAAACCTTTCATTAGAAAGTTTCATGCAAAACAAAACGATCCCTTGAAAACAACTACTGATGGCTGAAAATCACTTTAAGGCAATAAAAACTGAACCTGCTATAACTAACAAGGTAAACACATTTTCGGTTCTTACACAATTTCCTAATGTATATACTACTATAGTGAACATGTTAGAATTGTAATAGTTGATAAGAAACCTTTCATTAGAAAGTTTCATGCAAAACAAAACGATCCATTGAAAACAACTACTGATGGCTGAAAATCACTTTAAGGCAATAAAAACTGAACCTGCCGTAACTAACAAGGTAAACACATTTTCGGTTCTTACACAATTTCCTAATGTATATACCACTATAGTGAACATGTTAGAATAGTAATAGTTGATGAGAAACCTTTCATTAGAACGTTTCATGCAAAACAAAAAGATGCATTGAAAACAACTACTGATGGCTGAAAATCACTTTAAGGCAATAAAAACTGAACCTGCTATAACTAAAATGGTACACACATTTTCGGTGCTTAAACAAATTCCTAATGTATATACTACTATAGTGAACATGTTAGAATAGTAATAGTTGATGAGAAACCTTTCATTAGAAAGTTTCATGCAAAACAAAAAAATGCATTGAAAACAACTACTGATGGCTGAAAATCACTTTAAGGCAATAAAAACTGAACCTGCTATAACTAACAAGGTAAACACATTTTCGGTTCTTACACAATTTCCTAATGTATATACCACTATAGTGAACATGTTAGAATAGTAATAGTTGATGAGAAACCTTTCATTAGAACGTTTCATGCAAAACAAAAAGATGCATTGAAAACAACTACTGATGGCTGAAAATCACTTTAAGGCAATAAAAACTGAACCTGCTATAACTAAAATGGTACACACATTTTCGGTGCTTAAACAAATTCCTTATATATACAACTAATGTGAACATGTTAAAATAGTAAGATTGGATAAGAAACCTTTCATTAGAAAGTTTCATGCAAAACAAAAAGATGCTTTGAAAACAACTACTGATGGCTGAAAATCACTTTAAGGCAATAAAAACTGAACCTGCTATAACTAACAAGGTACACACATTTTCGGTTCTTACACAATTTCCTAATGTATATACCACTATAGTGAACATGTTAGAATAGTAATAGTTGATGAGAAACCTTTCATTAGAACGTTTCATGCAAAACAAAAAGATGCATTGAAAACAACTACTGATGGCTGAAAATCACTTTAAGGCAATAAAAACTGAACCTGCTATAACTAAAATGGTACACACATTTTCGGTGCTTAAACAAATTCCTAATGTATATACTACTATAGTGAACATGTTAGAATAGTAATAGTTGATGAGAAACCTTTCATTAGAAAGTTTCATGCAAAACAAAAAGATGCATTGAAAACAACTACTGATGGCTGAAAATCACTTTAAGGCAATAAAAACTGAACCTGCTATAACTAACAAGGTAAACACATTTTCGGTTCTTACACAATTTCCTAATGTATATACTACTATAGTGAACATGTTAGAATAGTTATAGTTGATGAGAAACCTTTCATTAGAAAGTTTCATGCAAAACAAAAAGATGCATTGAAAACAACTACTGATGGCTGAAAATCACTTTAAGGCAATAAAAACTCAACCTGCTATAACTAAAATGGTACACACAATTTCGGTGCTTAAGCAAATTCCTTATATATACAACTAATGTGAACATGTTAAAATAGTAAGATTGGATAAGAAACCTTTCATTAGAAAGTTTCATGCAAAACAAAAAGATGCATTGAAAACAACTACTGATGGCTGAAAATCACTTTAAGGCAATAAAAACTGAACCTGCTATAACTAACAAGGTACACACATTTTCGGTTCTTACACAATTTCCTAATGTATATACCACTATAGTGAACATGTTAGAATAGTAATAGTTGATGAGAAACCTTTCATTAGAAAGTTTCATGCAAAACAAAACGATCCATTGAAAACAACTACTGATGGCTGAAAATCACTTTAAGGCAATAAAAACTGAACCTGCTATAACTAACAAGGTAAACACATTTTCGGTTCTTAGACAATTTCCTAATGTATATACTACTATAGTGAACATGTTAGAATAGTAATAGTTGATGAGAAACCTTTCATTAGAAAGTTTCATGCAAAACAAAACGATCCCTTGAAAACAACTACTGATGGCTGAAAATCACTTTAAGGCAATAAAAACTGAACCTGCTATAACTAACAAGGTAAACACATTTTCGGTTCTTACACAATTTCCTAATGTATATACTACTATAGTGAACATGTTAGAATTGTAATAGTTGATAAGAAACCTTTCATTAGAAAGTTTCATGCAAAACAAAACGATCCATTGAAAACAACTACTGATGGCTGAAAATCACTTTAAGGCAATAAAAACTGAACCTGCCGTAACTAACAAGGTAAACACATTTTCGGTTCTTACACAATTTCCTAATGTATATACCACTATAGTGAACATGTTAGAATAGTAATAGTTGATGAGAAACCTTTCATTAGAACGTTTCATGCAAAACAAAAAGATGCATTGAAAACAACTACTGATGGCTGAAAATCACTTTAAGGCAATAAAAACTGAACCTGCTATAACTAAAATGGTACACACATTTTCGGTGCTTAAACAAATTCCTAATGTATATACTACTATAGTGAACATGTTAGAATAGTAATAGTTGATGAGAAACCTTTCATTAGAAAGTTTCATGCAAAACAAAAAAATGCATTGAAAACAACTACTGATGGCTGAAAATCACTTTAAGGCAATAAAAACTGAACCTGCTATAACTAACAAGGTAAACACATTTTCGGTTCTTACACAATTTCCTAATGTATATACCACTATAGTGAACATGTTAGAATAGTAATAGTTGATGAGAAACCTTTCATTAGAACGTTTCATGCAAAACAAAAAGATGCATTGAAAACAACTACTGATGGCTGAAAATCACTTTAAGGCAATAAAAACTGAACCTGCTATAACTAAAATGGTACACACATTTTCGGTGCTTAAGCAAATTCCTTATATATACAACTAATGTGAACATGTTAAAATAGTAAGATTGGATAAGAAACCTTTCATTAGAAAGTTTCATGCAAAACAAAAAGATGCATTGAAAACAACTACTGATGGCTGAAAATCACTTTAAGGCAATAAAAACTGAACCTGCTATAACTAACAAGGTACACACATTTTCGGTTCTTACACAATTTCCTAATGTATATACCACTATAGTGAACATGTTAGAATAGTAATAGTTGATGAGAAACCTTTCATTAGAAAGTTTCATGCAAAACAAAACGATCCATTGAAAACAACTACTGATGGCTGAAAATCACTTTAAGGCAATAAAAACTGAACCTGCTATAACTAACAAGGTAAACACATTTTCGGTTCTTAGACAATTTCCTAATGTATATACTACTATAGTGAACATGTTAGAATAGTAATAGTTGATGAGAAACCTTTCATTAGAAAGTTTCATGCAAAACAAAACGATCCCTTGAAAACAACTACTGATGGCTGAAAATCACTTTAAGGCAATAAAAACTGAACCTGCTATAACTAACAAGGTAAACACATTTTCGGTTCTTACACAATTTCCTAATGTATATACTACTATAGTGAACATGTTAGAATTGTAATAGTTGATAAGAAACCTTTCATTAGAAAGTTTCATGCAAAACAAAACGATCCATTGAAAACAACTACTGATGGCTGAAAATCACTTTAAGGCAATAAAAACTGAACCTGCCGTAACTAACAAGGTAAACACATTTTCGGTTCTTACACAATTTCCTAATGTATATACCACTATAGTGAACATGTTAGAATAGTAATAGTTGATGAGAAACCTTTCATTAGAACGTTTCATGCAAAACAAAAAGATGCATTGAAAACAACTACTGATGGCTGAAAATCACTTTAAGGCAATAAAAACTGAACCTGCTATAACTAAAATGGTACACACATTTTCGGTGCTTAAACAAATTCCTAATGTATATACTACTATAGTGAACATGTTAGAATAGTAATAGTTGATGAGAAACCTTTCATTAGAAAGTTTCATGCAAAACAAAAAAATGCATTGAAAACAACTACTGATGGCTGAAAATCACTTTAAGGCAATAAAAACTGAACCTGCTATAACTAACAAGGTAAACACATTTTCGGTTCTTACACAATTTCCTAATGTATATACCACTATAGTGAACATGTTAGAATAGTAATAGTTGATGAGAAACCTTTCATTAGAACGTTTCATGCAAAACAAAAAGATGCATTGAAAACAACTACTGATGGCTGAAAATCACTTTAAGGCAATAAAAACTGAACCTGCTATAACTAAAATGGTACACACATTTTCGGTGCTTAAACAAATTCCTTATATATACAACTAATGTGAACATGTTAAAATAGTAAGATTGGATAAGAAACCTTTCATTAGAAAGTTTCATGCAAAACAAAAAGATGCTTTGAAAACAACTACTGATGGCTGAAAATCACTTTAAGGCAATAAAAACTGAACCTGCTATAACTAACAAGGTACACACATTTTCGGTTCTTACACAATTTCCTAATGTATATACCACTATAGTGAACATGTTAGAATAGTAATAGTTGATGAGAAACCTTTCATTAGAACGTTTCATGCAAAACAAAAAGATGCATTGAAAACAACTACTGATGGCTGAAAATCACTTTAAGGCAATAAAAACTGAACCTGCTATAACTAAAATGGTACACACATTTTCGGTGCTTAAACAAATTCCTAATGTATATACTACTATAGTGAACATGTTAGAATAGTAATAGTTGATGAGAAACCTTTCATTAGAAAGTTTCATGCAAAACAAAAAGATGCATTGAAAACAACTACTGATGGCTGAAAATCACTTTAAGGCAATAAAAACTGAACCTGCTATAACTAACAAGGTAAACACATTTTCGGTTCTTACACAATTTCCTAATGTATATACTACTATAGTGAACATGTTAGAATAGTTATAGTTGATGAGAAACCTTTCATTAGAAAGTTTCATGCAAAACAAAAAGATGCATTGAAAACAACTACTGATGGCTGAAAATCACTTTAAGGCAATAAAAACTCAACCTGCTATAACTAAAATGGTACACACAATTTCGGTGCTTAAGCAAATTCCTTATATATACAACTAATGTGAACATGTTAAAATAGTAAGATTGGATAAGAAACCTTTCATTAGAAAGTTTCATGCAAAACAAAAAGATGCTTTGAAAACAACTACTGATGGCTGAAAATCACTTTAAGGCAATAAAAACTGAACCTGCTATAACTAACAAGGTAAACACATTTTCGGTTCTTAAACAATTTCCTAATGTATATACCACTATAGTGAACATGTTAGAATAGTAATAGTTGATGAGAAACCTTTCATTAGAAAGTTTCATGCAAAACAAAACGATCCATTGAAAACAACTACTGATGGCTGAAAATCACTTTAAGGCAATAAAAACTGAACTTGCTATAACTAACAAGGTAAACACATTTTCGGTGCTTAAACAAATTCCTTATATATACAACTAATGTGAACATGTTAAAATAGTAAGATTGGATAAGAAACCTTTCATTAGAAAGTTTCATGCAAAACAAAAAGATGCATTGAAAACAACTACTGATGGCTGAAAATCACTTTAAGGCAATAAAAACTGAACCTGCTATAACTAACAAGGTACACACATTTTCGGTTCTTACACAATTTCCTAATGTATATACCACTATAGTGAACATGTTAGAATAGTAATAGTTGATGAGAAACCTTTCATTAGAAAGTTTCATGCAAAACAAAACGATCCATTGAAAACAACTACTGATGGCTGAAAATCACTTTAAGGCAATAAAAACTGAACCTGCTATAACTAACAAGGTAAACACATTTTCGGTTCTTACACAATTTCCTAATGTATATACTACTATAGTGAACATGTTAGAATAGTAATAGTTGATGAGAAACCTTTCATTAGAAAGTTTCATGCAAAACAAAACGATCCATTGAAAACAACTACTGATGGCTGAAAATCACTTTAAGGCAATAAAAACTGAACCTGCTATAACTAACAAGGTAAACACATTTTCGGTTCTTACACAATTTCCTAATGTATATACTACTATAGTGAACATGTTAGAATAGTAATAGTTGATGAGAAACCTTTCATTAGAAAGTTTCATGCAAAACAAAACGATCCATTGAAAACAACTACTGATGGCTGAAAATCACTTTAAGGCAATAAAAACTGAACCTGCTATAACTAAAATGGTACACAGAATTTCGGTGCTTAAACAAATTCCTTATATATACAACTAATGTGAACATGTTAAAATAGTAAGATTGGATAAGAAACCTTTCATTAGAAAGTTTCATGCAAAACAAAAAGATGCTTTGAAAACAACTACTGATGGCTGAAAATCACTTTAAGGCAATAAAAACTGAACCTGCTATAACTAACAAGGTAAACACATTTTCGGTTCTTACACAATTTCCTAATGTATATACCACTATAGTGAACATGTTAGAATAGTAATAGTTGATGAGAAACCTTTCATTAGAAAGTTTCATGCAAAACAAAACGATCCATTGAAAACAACTACTGATGGCTGAAAATCACTTTAAGGCAATAAAAACTGAACTTGCTATAACTAACAAGGTAAACACATTTTCGGTGCTTAAACAAATTCCTTATATATACAACTAATGTGAACATGTTAAAATAGTAAGATTGGATAAGAAACCTTTCATTAGAAAGTTTCATGCAAAACAAAAAGATGCATTGAAAACAACTACTGATGGCTGAAAATCACTTTAAGGCAATAAAAACTGAACCTGCTATAACTAACAAGGTAAACACATTTTCGCTTCTTACACAATTTCCTAATGTATATACTACTATAGTGAACATGTTAGAATAGTAATAGTTGATGAGAAACCTTTCATTAGAAAGTTTCATGCAAAACAAAACGATCCATTGAAAACAACTACTGATGGCTGAAAATCACTTTAAGGCAATAAAAACTGAACCTGCTATAACTAACAAGGTAAACACATTTTCGGTTCTTACACAATTTCCTAATGTATATACTACTATAGTGAACATGTTAGAATAGTAATAGTTGATGAGAAACCTTTCATTAGAACGTTTCATGCAAAACAAAAAGATGCATTGAAAACAACTACTGATGGCTGAAAATCACTTTAAGGCAATAAAAACTGAACCTGCTATAACTAAAATGGTACACACATTTTCGGTGCTTAAACAAATTCCTAATGTATATACTACTATAGTGAACATGTTAGAATAGTAATAGTTGATGAGAAACCTTTCATTAGAAAGTTTCATGCAAAACAAAAAGATGCATTGAAAACAACTACTGATGGCTGAAAATCACTTTAAGGCAATAAAAACTGAACCTGCTATAACTAACAAGGTAAACACATTTTCGGTTCTTACACAATTTCCTAATGTATATACTACTATAGTGAACATGTTAGAATAGTTATAGTTGATGAGAAACCTTTCATTAGAAAGTTTCATGCAAAACAAAAAGATGCATTGAAAACAACTACTGATGGCTGAAAATCACTTTAAGGCAATAAAAACTCAACCTGCTATAACTAAAATGGTACACACAATTTCGGTGCTTAAGCAAATTCCTTATATATACAACTAATGTGAACATGTTAAAATAGTAAGATTGGATAAGAAACCTTTCATTAGAAAGTTTCATGCAAAACAAAAAGATGCTTTGAAAACAACTACTGATGGCTGAAAATCACTTTAAGGCAATAAAAACTGAACCTGCTATAACTAACAAGGTAAACACATTTTCGGTTCTTAAACAATTTCCTAATGTATATACCACTATAGTGAACATGTTAGAATAGTAATAGTTGATGAGAAACCTTTCATTAGAAAGTTTCATGCAAAACAAAACGATCCATTGAAAACAACTACTGATGGCTGAAAATCACTTTAAGGCAATAAAAACTGAACTTGCTATAACTAACAAGGTAAACACATTTTCGGTGCTTAAACAAATTCCTTATATATACAACTAATGTGAACATGTTAAAATAGTAAGATTGGATAAGAAACCTTTCATTAGAAAGTTTCATGCAAAACAAAAAGATGCATTGAAAACAACTACTGATGGCTGAAAATCACTTTAAGGCAATAAAAACTGAACCTGCTATAACTAACAAGGTACACACATTTTCGGTTCTTACACAATTTCCTAATGTATATACCACTATAGTGAACATGTTAGAATAGTAATAGTTGATGAGAAACCTTTCATTAGAAAGTTTCATGCAAAACAAAACGATCCATTGAAAACAACTACTGATGGCTGAAAATCACTTTAAGGCAATAAAAACTGAACCTGCTATAACTAACAAGGTAAACACATTTTCGGTTCTTACACAATTTCCTAATGTATATACTACTATAGTGAACATGTTAGAATAGTAATAGTTGATGAGAAACCTTTCATTAGAAAGTTTCATGCAAAACAAAACGATCCATTGAAAACAACTACTGATGGCTGAAAATCACTTTAAGGCAATAAAAACTGAACCTGCTATAACTAACAAGGTAAACACATTTTCGGTTCTTACACAATTTCCTAATGTATATACTACTATAGTGAACATGTTAGAATAGTAATAGTTGATGAGAAACCTTTCATTAGAAAGTTTCATGCAAAACAAAACGATCCATTGAAAACAACTACTGATGGCTGAAAATCACTTTAAGGCAATAAAAACTGAACCTGCTATAACTAAAATGGTACACAGAATTTCGGTGCTTAAACAAATTCCTTATATATACAACTAATGTGAACATGTTAAAATAGTAAGATTGGATAAGAAACCTTTCATTAGAAAGTTTCATGCAAAACAAAAAGATGCTTTGAAAACAACTACTGATGGCTGAAAATCACTTTAAGGCAATAAAAACTGAACCTGCTATAACTAACAAGGTAAACACATTTTCGGTTCTTACACAATTTCCTAATGTATATACCACTATAGTGAACATGTTAGAATAGTAATAGTTGATGAGAAACCTTTCATTAGAAAGTTTCATGCAAAACAAAACGATCCATTGAAAACAACTACTGATGGCTGAAAATCACTTTAAGGCAATAAAAACTGAACTTGCTATAACTAACAAGGTAAACACATTTTCGGTGCTTAAACAAATTCCTTATATATACAACTAATGTGAACATGTTAAAATAGTAAGATTGGATAAGAAACCTTTCATTAGAAAGTTTCATGCAAAACAAAAAGATGCATTGAAAACAACTACTGATGGCTGAAAATCACTTTAAGGCAATAAAAACTGAACCTGCTATAACTAACAAGGTAAACACATTTTCGCTTCTTACACAATTTCCTAATGTATATACTACTATAGTGAACATGTTAGAATAGTAATAGTTGATGAGAAACCTTTCATTAGAAAGTTTCATGCAAAACAAAACGATCCATTGAAAACAACTACTGATGGCTGAAAATCACTTTAAGGCAATAAAAACTGAACCTGCTATAACTAACAAGGTAAACACATTTTCGGTTCTTACACAATTTCCTAATGTATATACTACTATAGTGAACATGTTAGAATAGTAATAGTTGATGAGAAACCTTTCATTAGAAAGTTTCATGCAAAACAAAACGATCCATTGAAAACAACTACTGATGGCTGAAAATCACTTTAAGGCAATAAAAACTGAACCTGCTATAACTAAAATGGTACACACAATTTCGGTGCTTAAACAAATTCCTTATATATACAACTAATGTGAACATGTTAAAATAGTAAGATTGGATAAGAAACCTTTCATTAGAAAGTTTCATGCAAAACAAAAAGATGCTTTGAAAACAACTACTGATGGCTGAAAATCACTTTAAGGCAATAAAAACTGAACCTGCTATAACTAACAAGGTAAACACATTTTCGGTTCTTACACAATTTCCTAATGTATATACCACTATAGTGAACATGTTAGAATAGTAATAGTTGATGAGAAACCTTTCATTAGAAAGTTTCATGCAAAACAAAACGATCCATTTAAAACAACTACTGATGGCTGAAAATCACTTTAAGGCAATAAAAACTGAACCTGCTATAACTAACAAGGTAAACAAATTTTCGGTTCTTACACAATTTCCTAATGTATATACTACTATAGTGAACATGTTAGAATAGTAATAGTTGATGAGAAACCTTTCATTAGAAAGTTTCATGCAAAACAAAACGATCCATTGAAAACAACTACTGATGGCTGAAAATCACTTTAAGGCAATAAAAACTGAACCTGCTATAACTAAAATGGTACACACAATTTCGGTGCTTAAACAAATTCCTTATATATACAACTAATGTGAACATGTTAAAATAGTAAGATTGGATAAGAAACCTTTCATTAGAAAGTTTCATGCAAAACAAAAAGATGCTTTGAAAACAACTACTGATGGCTGAAAATCACTTTAAGGCAATAAAAACTGAACCTGCTATAACTAACAAGGTAAACACATTTTCGGTTCTTACACAATTTCCTAATGTATATACCACTATAGTGAACATGTTAGAATAGTAATAGTTGATGAGAAACCTTTCATTAGAAAGTTTCATGCAAAACAAAACGATCCATTGAAAACAACTACTGATGGCTGAAAATCACTTTAAGGCAATAAAAACTGAACTTGCTATAACTAACAAGGTAAACACATTTTCGGTGCTTAAACAAATTCCTTATATATACAACTAATGTGAACATGTTAAAATAGTAAGATTGGATAAGAAACCTTTCATTAGAAAGTTTCATGCAAAACAAAAAGATGCATTGAAAACAACTACTGATGGCTGAAAATCACTTTAAGGCAATAAAAACTGAACCTGCTATAACTAACAAGGTAAACACATTTTCGGTTCTTACACAATTTCCTAATGTATATACTACTATAGTGAACATGTTAGAATAGTAATAGTTGATGAGAAACCTTTCATTAGAAAGTTTCATGCAAAACAAAACGATCCATTGAAAACAACTACTGATGGCTGAAAATCACTTTAAGGCAATAAAAACTGAACCTGCTATAACTAACAAGGTAAACACATTTTCGGTTCTTACACAATTTCCTAATGTATATACTACTATAGTGAACATGTTAGAATAGTAATAGTTGATGAGAAACCTTTCATTAGAAAGTTTCATGCAAAACAAAACGATCCATTGAAAACAACTACTGATGGCTGAAAATCACTTTAAGGCAATAAAAACTGAACCTGCTATAACTAAAATGGTACACACAATTTCGGTGCTTAAACAAATTCCTTATATATACAACTAATGTGAACATGTTAAAATAGTAAGATTGGATAAGAAACCTTTCATTAGAAAGTTTCATGCAAAACAAAAAGATGCTTTGAAAACAACTACTGATGGCTGAAAATCACTTTAAGGCAATAAAAACTGAACCTGCTATAACTAACAAGGTAAACACATTTTCGGTTCTTACACAATTTCCTAATGTATATACCACTATAGTGAACATGTTAGAATAGTAATAGTTGATGAGAAACCTTTCATTAGAAAGTTTCATGCAAAACAAAACGATCCATTGAAAACAACTACTGATGGCTGAAAATCACTTTAAGGCAATAAAAACTGAACTTGCTATAACTAACAAGGTAAACACATTTTCGGTGCTTAAACAAATTCCTTATATATACAACTAATGTGAACATGTTAAAATAGTAAGATTGGATAAGAAACCTTTCATTAGAAAGTTTCATGCAAAACAAAAAGATGCATTGAAAACAACTACTGATGGCTGAAAATCACTTTAAGGCAATAAAAACTGAACCTGCTATAACTAACAAGGTAAACACATTTTCGCTTCTTACACAATTTCCTAATGTATATACTACTATAGTGAACATGTTAGAATAGTAATAGTTGATGAGAAACCTTTCATTAGAAAGTTTCATGCAAAACAAAACGATCCATTGAAAACAACTACTGATGGCTGAAAATCACTTTAAGGCAATAAAAACTGAACCTGCTATAACTAACAAGGTAAACACATTTTCGGTTCTTACACAATTTCCTAATGTATATACTACTATAGTGAACATGTTAGAATAGTAATAGTTGATGAGAAACCTTTCATTAGAAAGTTTCATGCAAAACAAAACGATCCATTGAAAACAACTACTGATGGCTGAAAATCACTTTAAGGCAATAAAAACTGAACCTGCTATAACTAAAATGGTACACACAATTTCGGTGCTTAAACAAATTCCTTATATATACAACTAATGTGAACATGTTAAAATAGTAAGATTGGATAAGAAACCTTTCATTAGAAAGTTTCATGCAAAACAAAAAGATGCTTTGAAAACAACTACTGATGGCTGAAAATCACTTTAAGGCAATAAAAACTGAACCTGCTATAACTAACAAGGTAAACACATTTTCGGTTCTTACACAATTTCCTAATGTATATACCACTATAGTGAACATGTTAGAATAGTAATAGTTGATGAGAAACCTTTCATTAGAACGTTTCATGCAAAACAAAAAGATGCATTGAAAACAACTACTGATGGCTGAAAATCACTTTAAGGCAATAAAAACTGAACCTGCTATAACTAAAATGGTACACACATTTTCGGTGCTTAAACAAATTCCTAATGTATATACTACTATAGTGAACATGTTAAAATAGTAAGATTGGATAAGAAACCTTTCATTAGAAAGTTTCATGCAAAACAAAACGATCCATTGAAAACAACTACTGATGGCTGAAAATCACTTTAAGGCAATAAAAACTGAACCTGCTATAACTAACAAGGTAAACACATTTTCGGTTCTTAGACAATTTCCTAATGTATATACCACTATAGTGAACATGTTAGAATAGTAATAGTTGATGAGAAACCTTTCATTAGAAAGTTTCATGCAAAACAAAAAGATGCATTGAAAACAACTACTGATGGCTGAAAATCACTTTAAGGCAATAAAAACTGAACCTGCTATAACTAAAATGGTACACACATTTTCGGTGCTTAAACAAATTCCTAATGTATATACTACTATAGTGAACATGTTAGAATAGTAATAGTTGATGAGAAACCTTTCATTAGAAAGTTTCATGCAAAACAAAAAGATGCTTTGAAAACAACTACTGATGGCTGAAAATCACTTTAAGGCAATAAAAACTGAACCTGCTATAACTAACAAGGTACACACATTTTCGGTTCTTACACAATTTCCTAATGTATATACCACTATAGTGAACATGTTAGAATAGTAATAGTTGATGAGAAACCTTTCATTAGAACGTTTCATGCAAAACAAAAAGATGCATTGAAAACAACTACTGATGGCTGAAAATCACTTTAAGGCAATAAAAACTGAACCTGCTATAACTAAAATGGTACACACATTTTCGGTGCTTAAACAAATTCCTAATGTATATACTACTATAGTGAACATGTTAGAATAGTAATAGTTGATGAGAAACCTTTCATTAGAAAGTTTCATGCAAAACAAAAAGATGCATTGAAAACAACTACTGATGGCTGAAAATCACTTTAAGGCAATAAAAACTGAACCTGCTATAACTAACAAGGTACACACATTTTCGGTTCTTACACAATTTCCTAATGTATATACCACTATAGTGAACATGTTAGAATAGTAATAGTTGATGAGAAACCTTTCATTAGAACGTTTCATGCAAAACAAAAAGATGCATTGAAAACAACTACTGATGGCTGAAAATCACTTTAAGGCAATAAAAACTGAACCTGCTATAACTAAAATGGTACACACATTTTCGGTGCTTAAACAAATTCCTAATGTATATACTACTATAGTGAACATGTTAGAATAGTAATAGTTGATGAGAAACCTTTCATTAGAAAGTTTCATGCAAAACAAAAAGATGCATTGAAAACAACTACTGATGGCTGAAAATCACTTTAAGGCAATAAAAACTGAACCTGCTATAACTAACAAGGTAAACACATTTTCGGTTCTTACACAATTTCCTAATGTATATACTACTATAGTGAACATGTTAGAATAGTAATAGTTGATGAGAAACCTTTCATTAGAAAGTTTCATGCAAAACAAAAAGATGCATTGAAAACAACTACTGATGGCTGAAAATCACTTTAAGGCAATAAAAACTCAACCTGCTATAACTAAAATGGTACACACAATTTCGGTGCTTAAGCAAATTCCTTATATATACAACTAATGTGAACATGTTAAAATAGTAAGATTGGATAAGAAACCTTTCATTAGAAAGTTTCATGCAAAACAAAAAGATGCATTGAAAACAACTACTGATGGCTGAAAATCACTTTAAGGCAATAAAAACTGAACCTGCTATAACTAACAAGGTACACACATTTTCGGTTCTTACACAATTTCCTAATGTATATACCACTATAGTGAACATGTTAGAATAGTAATAGTTGATGAGAAACCTTTCATTAGAAAGTTTCATGCAAAACAAAACGATCCATTGAAAACAACTACTGATGGCTGAAAATCACTTTAAGGCAATAAAAACTGAACCTGCTATAACTAACAAGGTAAACACATTTTCGGTTCTTAGACAATTTCCTAATGTATATACTACTATAGTGAACATGTTAGAATAGTAATAGTTGATGAGAAACCTTTCATTAGAAAGTTTCATGCAAAACAAAACGATCCCTTGAAAACAACTACTGATGGCTGAAAATCACTTTAAGGCAATAAAAACTGAACCTGCTATAACTAACAAGGTAAACACATTTTCGGTTCTTACACAATTTCCTAATGTATATACTACTATAGTGAACATGTTAGAATTGTAATAGTTGATAAGAAACCTTTCATTAGAAAGTTTCATGCAAAACAAAACGATCCATTGAAAACAACTACTGATGGCTGAAAATCACTTTAAGGCAATAAAAACTGAACCTGCCGTAACTAACAAGGTAAACACATTTTCGGTTCTTACACAATTTCCTAATGTATATACCACTATAGTGAACATGTTAGAATAGTAATAGTTGATGAGAAACCTTTCATTAGAACGTTTCATGCAAAACAAAAAGATGCATTGAAAACAACTACTGATGGCTGAAAATCACTTTAAGGCAATAAAAACTGAACCTGCTATAACTAAAATGGTACACACATTTTCGGTGCTTAAACAAATTCCTAATGTATATACTACTATAGTGAACATGTTAGAATAGTAATAGTTGATGAGAAACCTTTCATTAGAAAGTTTCATGCAAAACAAAAAAATGCATTGAAAACAACTACTGATGGCTGAAAATCACTTTAAGGCAATAAAAACTGAACCTGCTATAACTAACAAGGTAAACACATTTTCGGTTCTTACACAATTTCCTAATGTATATACCACTATAGTGAACATGTTAGAATAGTAATAGTTGATGAGAAACCTTTCATTAGAACGTTTCATGCAAAACAAAAAGATGCATTGAAAACAACTACTGATGGCTGAAAATCACTTTAAGGCAATAAAAACTGAACCTGCTATAACTAAAATGGTACACACATTTTCGGTGCTTAAGCAAATTCCTTATATATACAACTAATGTGAACATGTTAAAATAGTAAGATTGGATAAGAAACCTTTCATTAGAAAGTTTCATGCAAAACAAAAAGATGCATTGAAAACAACTACTGATGGCTGAAAATCACTTTAAGGCAATAAAAACTGAACCTGCTATAACTAACAAGGTACACACATTTTCGGTTCTTACACAATTTCCTAATGTATATACCACTATAGTGAACATGTTAGAATAGTAATAGTTGATGAGAAACCTTTCATTAGAAAGTTTCATGCAAAACAAAACGATCCATTGAAAACAACTACTGATGGCTGAAAATCACTTTAAGGCAATAAAAACTGAACCTGCTATAACTAACAAGGTAAACACATTTTCGGTTCTTAGACAATTTCCTAATGTATATACTACTATAGTGAACATGTTAGAATAGTAATAGTTGATGAGAAACCTTTCATTAGAAAGTTTCATGCAAAACAAAACGATCCCTTGAAAACAACTACTGATGGCTGAAAATCACTTTAAGGCAATAAAAACTGAACCTGCTATAACTAACAAGGTAAACACATTTTCGGTTCTTACACAATTTCCTAATGTATATACTACTATAGTGAACATGTTAGAATTGTAATAGTTGATAAGAAACCTTTCATTAGAAAGTTTCATGCAAAACAAAACGATCCATTGAAAACAACTACTGATGGCTGAAAATCACTTTAAGGCAATAAAAACTGAACCTGCCGTAACTAACAAGGTAAACACATTTTCGGTTCTTACACAATTTCCTAATGTATATACCACTATAGTGAACATGTTAGAATAGTAATAGTTGATGAGAAACCTTTCATTAGAACGTTTCATGCAAAACAAAAAGATGCATTGAAAACAACTACTGATGGCTGAAAATCACTTTAAGGCAATAAAAACTGAACCTGCTATAACTAAAATGGTACACACATTTTCGGTGCTTAAACAAATTCCTAATGTATATACTACTATAGTGAACATGTTAGAATAGTAATAGTTGATGAGAAACCTTTCATTAGAAAGTTTCATGCAAAACAAAAAAATGCATTGAAAACAACTACTGATGGCTGAAAATCACTTTAAGGCAATAAAAACTGAACCTGCTATAACTAACAAGGTAAACACATTTTCGGTTCTTACACAATTTCCTAATGTATATACCACTATAGTGAACATGTTAGAATAGTAATAGTTGATGAGAAACCTTTCATTAGAACGTTTCATGCAAAACAAAAAGATGCATTGAAAACAACTACTGATGGCTGAAAATCACTTTAAGGCAATAAAAACTGAACCTGCTATAACTAAAATGGTACACACATTTTCGGTGCTTAAACAAATTCCTTATATATACAACTAATGTGAACATGTTAAAATAGTAAGATTGGATAAGAAACCTTTCATTAGAAAGTTTCATGCAAAACAAAAAGATGCTTTGAAAACAACTACTGATGGCTGAAAATCACTTTAAGGCAATAAAAACTGAACCTGCTATAACTAACAAGGTACACACATTTTCGGTTCTTACACAATTTCCTAATGTATATACCACTATAGTGAACATGTTAGAATAGTAATAGTTGATGAGAAACCTTTCATTAGAACGTTTCATGCAAAACAAAAAGATGCATTGAAAACAACTACTGATGGCTGAAAATCACTTTAAGGCAATAAAAACTGAACCTGCTATAACTAAAATGGTACACACATTTTCGGTGCTTAAACAAATTCCTAATGTATATACTACTATAGTGAACATGTTAGAATAGTAATAGTTGATGAGAAACCTTTCATTAGAAAGTTTCATGCAAAACAAAAAGATGCATTGAAAACAACTACTGATGGCTGAAAATCACTTTAAGGCAATAAAAACTGAACCTGCTATAACTAACAAGGTAAACACATTTTCGGTTCTTACACAATTTCCTAATGTATATACTACTATAGTGAACATGTTAGAATAGTTATAGTTGATGAGAAACCTTTCATTAGAAAGTTTCATGCAAAACAAAAAGATGCATTGAAAACAACTACTGATGGCTGAAAATCACTTTAAGGCAATAAAAACTCAACCTGCTATAACTAAAATGGTACACACAATTTCGGTGCTTAAGCAAATTCCTTATATATACAACTAATGTGAACATGTTAAAATAGTAAGATTGGATAAGAAACCTTTCATTAGAAAGTTTCATGCAAAACAAAAAGATGCTTTGAAAACAACTACTGATGGCTGAAAATCACTTTAAGGCAATAAAAACTGAACCTGCTATAACTAACAAGGTAAACACATTTTCGGTTCTTAAACAATTTCCTAATGTATATACCACTATAGTGAACATGTTAGAATAGTAATAGTTGATGAGAAACCTTTCATTAGAAAGTTTCATGCAAAACAAAACGATCCATTGAAAACAACTACTGATGGCTGAAAATCACTTTAAGGCAATAAAAACTGAACTTGCTATAACTAACAAGGTAAACACATTTTCGGTGCTTAAACAAATTCCTTATATATACAACTAATGTGAACATGTTAAAATAGTAAGATTGGATAAGAAACCTTTCATTAGAAAGTTTCATGCAAAACAAAAAGATGCATTGAAAACAACTACTGATGGCTGAAAATCACTTTAAGGCAATAAAAACTGAACCTGCTATAACTAACAAGGTACACACATTTTCGGTTCTTACACAATTTCCTAATGTATATACCACTATAGTGAACATGTTAGAATAGTAATAGTTGATGAGAAACCTTTCATTAGAAAGTTTCATGCAAAACAAAACGATCCATTGAAAACAACTACTGATGGCTGAAAATCACTTTAAGGCAATAAAAACTGAACCTGCTATAACTAACAAGGTAAACACATTTTCGGTTCTTACACAATTTCCTAATGTATATACTACTATAGTGAACATGTTAGAATAGTAATAGTTGATGAGAAACCTTTCATTAGAAAGTTTCATGCAAAACAAAACGATCCATTGAAAACAACTACTGATGGCTGAAAATCACTTTAAGGCAATAAAAACTGAACCTGCTATAACTAACAAGGTAAACACATTTTCGGTTCTTACACAATTTCCTAATGTATATACTACTATAGTGAACATGTTAGAATAGTAATAGTTGATGAGAAACCTTTCATTAGAAAGTTTCATGCAAAACAAAACGATCCATTGAAAACAACTACTGATGGCTGAAAATCACTTTAAGGCAATAAAAACTGAACCTGCTATAACTAAAATGGTACACAGAATTTCGGTGCTTAAACAAATTCCTTATATATACAACTAATGTGAACATGTTAAAATAGTAAGATTGGATAAGAAACCTTTCATTAGAAAGTTTCATGCAAAACAAAAAGATGCTTTGAAAACAACTACTGATGGCTGAAAATCACTTTAAGGCAATAAAAACTGAACCTGCTATAACTAACAAGGTAAACACATTTTCGGTTCTTACACAATTTCCTAATGTATATACCACTATAGTGAACATGTTAGAATAGTAATAGTTGATGAGAAACCTTTCATTAGAAAGTTTCATGCAAAACAAAACGATCCATTGAAAACAACTACTGATGGCTGAAAATCACTTTAAGGCAATAAAAACTGAACTTGCTATAACTAACAAGGTAAACACATTTTCGGTGCTTAAACAAATTCCTTATATATACAACTAATGTGAACATGTTAAAATAGTAAGATTGGATAAGAAACCTTTCATTAGAAAGTTTCATGCAAAACAAAAAGATGCATTGAAAACAACTACTGATGGCTGAAAATCACTTTAAGGCAATAAAAACTGAACCTGCTATAACTAACAAGGTAAACACATTTTCGCTTCTTACACAATTTCCTAATGTATATACTACTATAGTGAACATGTTAGAATAGTAATAGTTGATGAGAAACCTTTCATTAGAAAGTTTCATGCAAAACAAAACGATCCATTGAAAACAACTACTGATGGCTGAAAATCACTTTAAGGCAATAAAAACTGAACCTGCTATAACTAACAAGGTAAACACATTTTCGGTTCTTACACAATTTCCTAATGTATATACTACTATAGTGAACATGTTAGAATAGTAATAGTTGATGAGAAACCTTTCATTAGAAAGTTTCATGCAAAACAAAACGATCCATTGAAAACAACTACTGATGGCTGAAAATCACTTTAAGGCAATAAAAACTGAACCTGCTATAACTAAAATGGTACACACAATTTCGGTGCTTAAACAAATTCCTTATATATACAACTAATGTGAACATGTTAAAATAGTAAGATTGGATAAGAAACCTTTCATTAGAAAGTTTCATGCAAAACAAAAAGATGCTTTGAAAACAACTACTGATGGCTGAAAATCACTTTAAGGCAATAAAAACTGAACCTGCTATAACTAACAAGGTAAACACATTTTCGGTTCTTACACAATTTCCTAATGTATATACCACTATAGTGAACATGTTAGAATAGTAATAGTTGATGAGAAACCTTTCATTAGAAAGTTTCATGCAAAACAAAACGATCCATTTAAAACAACTACTGATGGCTGAAAATCACTTTAAGGCAATAAAAACTGAACCTGCTATAACTAACAAGGTAAACAAATTTTCGGTTCTTACACAATTTCCTAATGTATATACTACTATAGTGAACATGTTAGAATAGTAATAGTTGATGAGAAACCTTTCATTAGAAAGTTTCATGCAAAACAAAACGATCCATTGAAAACAACTACTGATGGCTGAAAATCACTTTAAGGCAATAAAAACTGAACCTGCTATAACTAAAATGGTACACACAATTTCGGTGCTTAAACAAATTCCTTATATATACAACTAATGTGAACATGTTAAAATAGTAAGATTGGATAAGAAACCTTTCATTAGAAAGTTTCATGCAAAACAAAAAGATGCTTTGAAAACAACTACTGATGGCTGAAAATCACTTTAAGGCAATAAAAACTGAACCTGCTATAACTAACAAGGTAAACACATTTTCGGTTCTTACACAATTTCCTAATGTATATACCACTATAGTGAACATGTTAGAATAGTAATAGTTGATGAGAAACCTTTCATTAGAAAGTTTCATGCAAAACAAAACGATCCATTGAAAACAACTACTGATGGCTGAAAATCACTTTAAGGCAATAAAAACTGAACTTGCTATAACTAACAAGGTAAACACATTTTCGGTGCTTAAACAAATTCCTTATATATACAACTAATGTGAACATGTTAAAATAGTAAGATTGGATAAGAAACCTTTCATTAGAAAGTTTCATGCAAAACAAAAAGATGCATTGAAAACAACTACTGATGGCTGAAAATCACTTTAAGGCAATAAAAACTGAACCTGCTATAACTAACAAGGTAAACACATTTTCGGTTCTTACACAATTTCCTAATGTATATACTACTATAGTGAACATGTTAGAATAGTAATAGTTGATGAGAAACCTTTCATTAGAAAGTTTCATGCAAAACAAAACGATCCATTGAAAACAACTACTGATGGCTGAAAATCACTTTAAGGCAATAAAAACTGAACCTGCTATAACTAACAAGGTAAACACATTTTCGGTTCTTACACAATTTCCTAATGTATATACTACTATAGTGAACATGTTAGAATAGTAATAGTTGATGAGAAACCTTTCATTAGAAAGTTTCATGCAAAACAAAACGATCCATTGAAAACAACTACTGATGGCTGAAAATCACTTTAAGGCAATAAAAACTGAACCTGCTATAACTAAAATGGTACACACAATTTCGGTGCTTAAACAAATTCCTTATATATACAACTAATGTGAACATGTTAAAATAGTAAGATTGGATAAGAAACCTTTCATTAGAAAGTTTCATGCAAAACAAAAAGATGCTTTGAAAACAACTACTGATGGCTGAAAATCACTTTAAGGCAATAAAAACTGAACCTGCTATAACTAACAAGGTAAACACATTTTCGGTTCTTACACAATTTCCTAATGTATATACCACTATAGTGAACATGTTAGAATAGTAATAGTTGATGAGAAACCTTTCATTAGAAAGTTTCATGCAAAACAAAACGATCCATTGAAAACAACTACTGATGGCTGAAAATCACTTTAAGGCAATAAAAACTGAACTTGCTATAACTAACAAGGTAAACACATTTTCGGTGCTTAAACAAATTCCTTATATATACAACTAATGTGAACATGTTAAAATAGTAAGATTGGATAAGAAACCTTTCATTAGAAAGTTTCATGCAAAACAAAAAGATGCATTGAAAACAACTACTGATGGCTGAAAATCACTTTAAGGCAATAAAAACTGAACCTGCTATAACTAACAAGGTAAACACATTTTCGCTTCTTACACAATTTCCTAATGTATATACTACTATAGTGAACATGTTAGAATAGTAATAGTTGATGAGAAACCTTTCATTAGAAAGTTTCATGCAAAACAAAACGATCCATTGAAAACAACTACTGATGGCTGAAAATCACTTTAAGGCAATAAAAACTGAACCTGCTATAACTAACAAGGTAAACACATTTTCGGTTCTTACACAATTTCCTAATGTATATACTACTATAGTGAACATGTTAGAATAGTAATAGTTGATGAGAAACCTTTCATTAGAAAGTTTCATGCAAAACAAAACGATCCATTGAAAACAACTACTGATGGCTGAAAATCACTTTAAGGCAATAAAAACTGAACCTGCTATAACTAAAATGGTACACACAATTTCGGTGCTTAAACAAATTCCTTATATATACAACTAATGTGAACATGTTAAAATAGTAAGATTGGATAAGAAACCTTTCATTAGAAAGTTTCATGCAAAACAAAAAGATGCTTTGAAAACAACTACTGATGGCTGAAAATCACTTTAAGGCAATAAAAACTGAACCTGCTATAACTAACAAGGTAAACACATTTTCGGTTCTTACACAATTTCCTAATGTATATACCACTATAGTGAACATGTTAGAATAGTAATAGTTGATGAGAAACCTTTCATTAGAAAGTTTCATGCAAAACAAAACGATCCATTGAAAACAACTACTGATGGCTGAAAATCACTTTAAGGCAATAAAAACTGAACTTGCTATAACTAACAAGGTAAACACATTTTCGGTGCTTAAACAAATTCCTTATATATACAACTAATGTGAACATGTTAAAATAGTAAGATTGGATAAGAAACCTTTCATTAGAAAGTTTCATGCAAAACAAAAAGATGCATTGAAAACAACTACTGATGGCTGAAAATCACTTTAAGGCAATAAAAACTGAACCTGCTATAACTAACAAGGTAAACACATTTTCGGTTCTTACACAATTTCCTAATGTATATACTACTATAGTGAACATGTTAGAATAGTAATAGTTGATGAGAAACCTTTCATTAGAAAGTTTCATGCAAAACAAAACGATCCATTGAAAACAACTACTGATGGCTGAAAATCACTTTAAGGCAATAAAAACTGAACCTGCTATAACTAACAAGGTAAACACATTTTCGGTTCTTACACAATTTCCTAATGTATATACTACTATAGTGAACATGTTAGAATAGTAATAGTTGATGAGAAACCTTTCATTAGAAAGTTTCATGCAAAACAAAACGATCCATTGAAAACAACTACTGATGGCTGAAAATCACTTTAAGGCAATAAAAACTGAACCTGCTATAACTAAAATGGTACACACAATTTCGGTGCTTAAACAAATTCCTTATATATACAACTAATGTGAACATGTTAAAATAGTAAGATTGGATAAGAAACCTTTCATTAGAAAGTTTCATGCAAAACAAAAAGATGCTTTGAAAACAACTACTGATGGCTGAAAATCACTTTAAGGCAATAAAAACTGAACCTGCTATAACTAACAAGGTAAACACATTTTCGGTTCTTACACAATTTCCTAATGTATATACCACTATAGTGAACATGTTAGAATAGTAATAGTTGATGAGAAACCTTTCATTAGAAAGTTTCATGCAAAACAAAACGATCCATTGAAAACAACTACTGATGGCTGAAAATCACTTTAAGGCAATAAAAACTGAACTTGCTATAACTAACAAGGTAAACACATTTTCGGTGCTTAAACAAATTCCTTATATATACAACTAATGTGAACATGTTAAAATAGTAAGATTGGATAAGAAACCTTTCATTAGAAAGTTTCATGCAAAACAAAAAGATGCATTGAAAACAACTACTGATGGCTGAAAATCACTTTAAGGCAATAAAAACTGAACCTGCTATAACTAACAAGGTAAACACATTTTCGGTTCTTACACAATTTCCTAATGTATATACTACTATAGTGAACATGTTAGAATAGTAATAGTTGATGAGAAACCTTTCATTAGAAAGTTTCATGCAAAACAAAACGATCCATTGAAAACAACTACTGATGGCTGAAAATCACTTTAAGGCAATAAAAACTGAACCTGCTATAACTAAAATGGTACACACATTTTCGGTGCTTAAACAAATTCCTTATATATACAACTAATGTGAACATGTTAAAATAGTAAGATTGGATAAGAAACCTTTCATTAGAAAGTTTCATGCAAAACAAAAAGATGCTTTGAAAACAACTACTGATGGCTGAAAATCACTTTAAGGCAATAAAAACTGAACCTGCTATAACTAACAAGGTACACACATTTTCGGTTCTTACACAATTTCCTAATGTATATACTACTATAGTGAACATGTTAGAATAGTAATAGTTGATGAGAAACCTTTCATTAGAACGTTTCATGCAAAACAAAAAGATGCATTGAAAACAACTACTGATGGCTGAAAATCACTTTAAGGCAATAAAAACTGAACCTGCTATAACTAAAATGGTACACACATTTTCGGTGCTTAAACAAATTCCTAATGTATATACTACTATAGTGAACATGTTAGAATAGTAATAGTTGATGAGAAACCTTTCATTAGAAAGTTTCATGCAAAACAAAACGATCCATTGAAAACAACTACTGATAGCTGAAAATCACTTTAAGGCAATAAAAACTGAACCTGCTATAACTAACAAGGTAAACACATTTTCGGTTCTTACACAATTTCCTAATGTATATACTACTATAGTGAACATGTTAGAATAGTAATAGTTGATGAGAAACCTTTCATTAGAAAGTTTCATGCAAAACAAAACGATCCATTGAAAACAACTACTGATGGCTGAAAATCACTTTAAGGCAATAAAAACTGAACCTGCTATAACTAACAAGGTACACACATTTTCGGTTCTTACACAATTTCCTAATGTATATACCACTATAGTGAACATGTTAGAATAGTAATAGTTGATGAGAAACCTTTCATTAGAAAGTTTCATGCAAAACAAAAAGATGCATTGAAAACAACTACTGATGGCTGAAAATCACTTTAAGGCAATAAAACCTCAACCTGCTATAACTAACAAGGTACACACATTTTCGGTTCTTACACAATTTCCTAATGTATATACAACTATTGTGAACATGTTAAATAGTAAGATTGGATAAGAAACCTTTCATTAGAAAGTTTCATGCAAAACAAAACGATCCATTGAAAACAACTACTGATGGCTGAAAATCACTTTAAGGCAATAAAAACTGAACCTGCTATAACTAACAAGGTACACACATTTTCGGTTCTTACACAATTTCCTAATGTATATACTACTATAGTGAACATGTTAGAATAGTAATAGTTGATGAGAAACCTTTCATTAGAAAGTTTCATGCAAAACAAAAAGATGCATTGAAAACAACTACTGATGGCTGAAAATCACTTTAAGGCAATAAAAACTGAACCTGCTATAGCTAAAATGGTACACACATTTTCGGTGCTTAAACAAATTCCTTATATATACAACTAATGTGAACATGTTAAAATGGTAAGATTGGATAAGAAACCTTTCATTAGAAAGTTTCATGCAAAACAAAAAGATGCATTGAAAACAACTACTGATGGCTGGAAATCACTTTAAGGCAATAAAAACTGAACCTGCTATAACTAACAAGGTACACACATTTTTGGTTCTTACACAGTTTCCTAATGTATATACCACTATAATGAACATGTTAGAATAGTAATAGTTGATGAGAAACCTTTCATTAGAAAGTTTCATGCAAAACAAAACGATCCATTGAAAACAACTACTGATGGCTGAAAATCACTTTAAGGCAATAAAAACTGAACCTGCTATAACTAAAATGGTACACACATTTTCGGTGCTTAAACAAATTCCTTATATATACAACTAATGTGAACATGTTAAAATAGTAAGATTGGATAAGAAATCTTTCTTTAGAAAGTTTCATGCAAAACAAAAAGATGCATTGAAAACAACTACTGATGGCTGGAAATCACTTTAAGGCAATAAAAACTGAACCTGCTATAACTAACAAGGTACACACATTTTTGGTTCTTACACAGTTTCCTAATGTATATACCACTATAGTGAACAATCTTAGAATAGTAATAGTTGACGAGAAACCTTTCATTTGAAAGTTTCATGCAAAACATAACGATCCATTGAAAACAACTACTGATGGCTGAAAAACACTTTAAGGCAATAAAAACTGAACCTGCTATAACTAAAATGGTACACACATTTTCGGTGCATAAACAAATTCCTTATATATACAACTAATGTGAACATGTTAAAATAGTAAGATTGGATAAGAAACCTTTCATTAGAAAGTTTCATGCAAAACAAAAAGATGCATTGAAAACAACTACTGATGGCTGAAAATCACTTTAAGTCAATAAAAACTGAACCTGCTATAACTAACAAGGTACACACATTTTCGGTTCTTACACAATTTCCTAATGTATATACTACTATAGTGAACATGTTAGAATAGTAATAGTTGATGAGAAACCTTTCATTAGAAAGTTTCATTCAAAACAAAACGATCCATTGAAAACACTACTGATGGCTGAAAATCACTTTAAGGCAATAAAAAAACTGAACTTGCTATACCTAACCAGCTACACACATTTTCAGTGCTTAAACCCTTTTCTGAAGTATAAACAACTAATTTGAACATGCTGGAATTGTAAGACTTGATGAGAAACCTTTTACTAGAAAATTTCATGCAAAGCATAAATATTTACTGAAATCGCAAGTAAAGCGCTGAAAATCATTTTAAGGCAATAAAAACTGAACCTGCTATAACTAACATGGTACACACATTTTCGGTGCTTAAACAATTTCCTTATGTATATACAACTAATGTGAACATGTTAAAATAGTAAGATTGGATAAGAAACCTTCTTATTAGAAAGTTTCATGCAAAGCATAAATATTTACTGAAAACACTACCTACGGCTGAAAATCACTTTAAGGCAATAAAAACTGAACCTGCTATAACTAACAAGGTACACATATTTTCGGTGCTTAAACAATTTCCTTATGTATATACAACTAATTGAGAATATATATACAACTATATACAACTACTTATATACAACTAATTAGAATAGTAAGACTGGATGAGAAACCTTTCATTAGAAAGTTTCATGCAAAACAAAACGATCCATTGAAAGCACTACTGATGGCTGAAAATCACTTTAAGGCAATAAAAAAACTGAACTTGCTATACCTAACCAGCTACACACAATTTCAATACTTAAACCCTTTTCTGAAGTATAAACAACTAATTTGAACATGTTGGAATTGTAAGACTTGATGAGAAACCTTTCATTAGAAAATTTCATGCAAAGCATAAATATTTACTGAAATCACAAGTAAAGGGCTGAAAATCACTTTAAGGCAATAAAAACTGAACCTGCTATAACTAACAAGGTACACACATGTTCGGTGCTTAAACAAATTCCTTATGTATATACAACTATAGTGAACATGACAGAATAGTAAGAGTTGATGAGAAACCTTTCATTAGAAAGTTTCATGCAAAGCATAAATATTTACTGAAAACGCAAGTAAAGCGCTGAAAATCACTTTACGGCAATAAAAACTGAACCTGCTATAACTAACATGGTACACACATTTTCAGTGCTTAAACAATTTCCTTATGTATATACAACTAATGTGAGCATGTTAGAATAGTAAGACTGGATGAGCAACCTTTCATTAGAAAGTTTCATGCAAACCAAAAAGATGCATTTAAAACACTACTGATGGCTGAAAATCACTTTAAAGCAATAAAAAACCGAACTTGCTATAACTAACCAGCTACACACAATTTCAGTGCTTAAACCCTTTTCTGAAGTATAAACAACTAATTTGAACATGTTGGAATAATTTAAGTCAATAAAAACTGAACCTGCTATAACTAACAAGTTACACACATTTTAGTTGCTTAAACAATATGTACAACTAATGTGATCATGTTAGAATAGTAAGAGTTGATGAGAAACCTTTTAGTAGAAAGTTTCACGCAAAACAAAAAAGATGCATTGAATTCCGTGTTAATTTCAAAGACATTTTCCAACGTTAAAAATGTTCAACCCTATGTGTGTCTGTGAGTGTATATGTGTTAATCTCCATTCCAATGTTAATGGAGACTACACATGCTACTGTAACAAGCGCCAGCTGGTAGTTGCTGTGCAAGTAAACCTTACCTTCTGATCTCAATGATACTCTAGCGATGATGCTAGAGATTGCAGGCTTAGCCTCCTTGTTAGTGTTAGTCTCCTATGCCGAACAACACGCGTTCAAGACCTACTCAGTGCAGAGCGAGTGGACCAATTTACGGGAGTTACACAACATCACCTTCATTGAGTCTACAATCAAAGAAATATAGCAGTGAAACTGAATATTAGTGGTCAAAGTAAAAGTGACCAATTAAAAGATCTTTACCTTTTCTTGTCTGTGTTACTGGTACTCTCTCCATCTCTCTTCTGTCATGTCACCAATTACATTTTGCAGTACCAGAATGAGCTTGTGTCTGTGTATGTATGTTCATACAAGTGTGTGTGAAAGCATCCATGTACTTGACAGTTCTGTTATGATTCATGTGTTTGTCGTGTTGGAGCTGTCCTGTGTCTGTGTAAAAAGCAATACATTCTCCCAACATTGCTGTGCCGATGGTTAAAATGATGCTGGAACTGTTACTGAACTATACTAACCGCTTACACTCTCACATGCGCATGCATGAACATAAAAACAATCATATGGAGAGTACGTACTGATGCCCACACACCACGCAGAAGTTGCGTTCTGGTAAAGAATTTTATAGTTCTGTTGCAGTAATCGCTTTTCTGTCAGAGACAATCAGACTCTGAATAGAAAGCATCATCCATGGAGATTTACCTACAGCTGGAGAAAGAGAGATGTGCCAATATGGATGATTTTAAATAAGATTTCCTCTATTAAATTATTTTTAAATATATGAACTTAGCTATTGAACCGGGTTGTATATTGAAGTGTGTTGTTTGTGGCATATCAAGTTTGGTGTTGATATCTAAAAATATTTGCTGACCTACCTTCATAGGAGTCTATCGGGCTCCAGGCAGGGCAAGACTCCAAATGCAGGACTCAGACACACTCACAGTTCAGGTTTTTAGGATGAAACTCTGGGGAACCCAGCAGCGCTTCTCAGGACCGTATCCCTCCCAATCCACCGGTATTGAAACTGGCGTGGGGGGGGGGGGGGGGGGGGGGGGGTCCTGGGGGAGCTTCAGTCTCAGAGCAAGCGAGTTGTGGGCGTACTCCACCCAGTGAATGTTGGACCTGGAAGATGGTCTCTGGGAGGTCACACAACGAAGGGCCGTCTCCAAACCGCTACTCCTCCACGTCGAGAGGAGCCAGTTGAGGTGGCTCGGGCATCTGTTTCGGTTGCCTCCTGGACGCCTCCCTCGGGAGGTGTTCCAGGCATGTCCCACCGGAAGGCGGCCCCGGGGAAGACCTAGGACACACTGGAGGGACTATGTCTCTCGGCTTGCCTGGGAACGCCTCGTGATCCCCCCGGAGGAGCTGGAGGAGGTGTGTGCGGTCAGGGAAGTCTGGGCTTCCCTGCTCAGACTGCTGCCCCCGCGACCCGGCCCCGGATAAGCGGAAGATAATGGATGGATGGATGGATGGATGAACTTAGTTATTGAACCGGGTTGTATATTGAAGTGTGTTGTTTGTGGCATATCAAGTTTGGTGTTGATATCTAAAAATATTTGCTGACCTTCATAGGAGTCTATCAGGCTCCAGGCAGGGCAAGACTCCAAGACACACTCACAGTTCAGGTTTTTAGGATGAAACTCCGGGGAACCCAGCAGCGCTTCTCAGGACCGTATCCCTTCCAATCCACCAGGTATTGAAGCTGGCGTCCACAGCGACGAGATGAGTAGTCGCCGCACCGAATAAGCAGGACCACCGTCGATGAGTGTGGGGGGGGGGGTGGTGGTGTTAGGGACCAGCCCACTCACCTTAACAGGTTTCAGACGACTAACGTGGAAGGGTGGGTGCACTCTCATGGTCCGTCTCACAGCAAGCGAGTTGTGGGCGTACTCCACACAGGGAAGGTATTGGCACCTGGAAGATGGTCTCTGGGAGGTCACACAACGAAGGGCCGTCTCCAACTCCTGGTTTAACCTCTCTGTCTGGCCGTTGGACTCACTTTGCAGAGGTCCCTCCAAAATCTGGCAACAAAAAATGGAGACAAACAACATTGCGCAGGACAGCCTCGGCTGTCTCCTTAGCAGAGGGAAGCTTGGACATGGGCACAAAGTGAACCATCTTAGAGAATCTGTCTTCAGTGGTTAAGATGGTGATATTACCTTCGGAGGGGGGCAGGCCTGTAACAAAATCCAGGGAGATGTCTGATCAGGGACGTCTGGGCACCGGCAAGGGGTGAAGGAGGCCATGTGGAGGTTGCCGTGAAGTCTTATTGCTGGCACAAATGGGGCAAGCTGTAATGAACTCTACAATATCTCCCCTCCCGGCCACCAAAAGTGTTGGCCGATAATAAACTGAGTGTGACGGGCCCCAGGGTGGTAGGTGAAAAGGGAACAATTTCCCCATTGGAGAACTTGGGAGCGTAGGTCTGGAGGAACAAACAGGCGATTGGGTGGTAACACCTCTGGGAGGAGCACCACCCTAGTTCTGTCCTTTCTATGTCCTAAGTTACGGCTCCCACGACACAGGAACGGGGCAGGACTGGCACCTCCGACTTGGGTACTAGGGAACACGGAAAGGCTCTCGAAAGGGCATCAGGCTTAATTTCCGAAATAATCTGAAATGTATGAATGGTGTTTGATCTACACTGTTGTGTTGATCACGTGAACATGAATATTAGTTATGTCCGGGAGCGACATTACAGCATGTTCCTTGTGTCAGTGACAAACTGTCATTATGTTTGCTCATGATGTAAATGGCTATTAGATAGTTCTCTGTAAAGTCCTACTAGGAAATGCTTGTGACACTAGGATGGAACAATGGTCCCAATATCCCCAAAGTGTATAATGCCATGCAACTTTGAACAAGGAAAATAGAAGAGCTTCAAGGCCATTTTCTTTGAGTCCTATCAGAGAGCTAAACAAAAGCAATTCACTTCATTGACCTGATAATTGGCGCCACTGGACACGCTTAGCGACCCACACGGCAGGAAAACAGCTGGATCTCATCTTGACACGAGACTGAATCGCTGACCATCAGAACCCCCCTACACAGACATGGACAATTCTGGGGCTTACGCACAGAGGAAAAGTACTCCAACATAAGGAAATGTGCAACATCCCTGACTGCATTATTTGGCTCCACTTATTAATGCGAGTCAGCCTTGAGTAAGGCTTGGCATCTAACCTCGCGTAGGTTTACCTGTTGTTACAACCCTAGGTTAGAGTGAGCACCACCCACTGTATTTATGGGTGCTTAGCACCTGTCAAGGGGGGCTGGGTTATTATTTATTTCTTTCATTTGGTGCCACTGGCAGTCCTTCTTGATCCCTATGTTGTTTTTTGTAAATAAACGTTATTGATTTCCTTATTTTGTGTTGGGGTTGTAACCCATTGCGCAATGAGTCGTTGAAAAGACGTCTATTCAACGTCATTTCGCGACGCCCAGATCAGGTCTAACGAGGGTGCTGGATGAAAGGTTTTTTAACGTCTTTTTTGGACGTCATTTCGACGTCCGTTTCTTTAGTTTTTCTGACCTCCAGTTATGACGTTCACACAACGTACAAATTCAGTCAAAATGCCACGTCGACTTCAACTTTATTGTCATTACACAGGTACAAGTACAGGGTAATGAAATACAGTCAGCATCCAATCTGAAGTGCAAAACAGTTATTACAACAGAATATAATTGTAATTGTATACTCAGAATATACACACTATGAACAGTATAATTAGAATATACAGGGTATGTACAGATTAAAGTGATTTAAGACAAATGTAAATCAAACCAAATCAACATTTATTTGTATAGCCCTTTTTACAAGCAATGTCACAGAGGGCTTCACATATGCCCATAGACCTGCCCCTCAACCAACCTAAACCCTCAAGGAAGACAAGGAAAAACTCCCAGAAAAACTCACTAGGGAGAAAAAAATGGAAGAAACCTTGGAAGGAGCAATTCAGTGAGGGATCCCCTCCTCCAGGGAGGGTTGGGCAAAGAGAGGAGCAGAACACAGACTAAACTGTCATATCTCTAGAGAGAGTTAATAAGTTGTTGAAACATCAATACTCAATGCTCAACTGTAAATGTACAGCTGTATTGTATATGTATTGCAAGATGCTACAGTATTTAACAGAATTTACAGAGTTGCATGTATGTACAGTTAGTGCAAATGATGCAATGTGCAGATGTGCAAAATGAACATGACATACAAATTTAGTCAAAATTGCACGTCGAAATCAGGTCGCCTGAAGGTGCAGAATGCAAGTTCAATACAAATTCACTCAAAATGACCAAATGATCTACATTTGAAAAACATTCATAGGATATCGATACAAGATGTCCTAAATACATCATTATCACTTACTCCATCCATTTTGTTGTTTCAAGAGTCTTTGCCTCTGATCAATTTGGGTTACACTTAGACTGCATGCATAGAGCAGTGATTCTTAACCATAGGGCCGCGGCCCACACTTGGGCCGCGAGCACTACCTAGAAGGCCGCAAGAAACTTTCAGTTTTGCACCTGTGGGCCGCTTGGGCCGTGGGACTGCATAGGTTATCAACTGAATACACCAGAGATGTTACATTCACATTTATTAATTTAGCAGACGCTTTATCCAAAGCGACTTACAAGAGGGAGCTTGTAAGTTGTTATGTTAATTAATGTGTACGCGCGGATTCGGGTGACGCCAGAGCTACTATGCTATGTTATCCATGAGACGATCAGTGCAGCCTCCAACCACATGGTGTCGGTAATGCGTTAGTCAGTTTAACAAGCTCACAGAATAACAGAAGAAGATTGACATTCAGCTAGTTAGTGATGGAGAAGTTTTTAAAGAGGAAAATGAAGACAAAAGTGGTACTGGACACCCCCAAAAGACTAAATGTGTGCGAAAATACAATCCCGACTTCATTTCGTATGGATTTGTGAACGTGGGTAGTGAGGAAGAGCCGAGAGCCCAGTGTGTGGAGTGTGGGCTGACGCTATCTAATGACATTTTGAAGACCTCGAAGCTACAGCGGCACCTAGTTAATGAAAGCTTAATAAAAATGGTGATCACATTTTATCATGTCATTGGATTATTTATTTAACTTAACTACTTAAGGTTTTAGCTTGTTAGCATGTTAAACTGTACATGGATTTGATCTGTTATTGAATACAAATGAGTGAGATCAATTAACTACAGTGTTAATATTTAATGGGCCCCGGGCCACTCTGCACTGAGACAATTGGGCCTCAGGGTCAAAAAGGGAACCCCTGGCATAGAGGACTATCATTTTCTATGTTAATTAAAAAAAAATATTCACAGTCAAATTATACAAACACGTACTAGGCCAGATTGAGCAAACATAGAACACATATGGAACTATGGACTTTTAATAATACTAACAAAACTATAAAACTAAACAACTTTTGGAATTTAGGTTTCCCAGTCTCCCCTCTTGCTAGTGCGTGTTTAAGATGTTCATCTATATCTTGTTTGATGGTCAGGCTTGAGCCTGAGCCCATGACAGCATCTAGAAAAGAGAAACATGCATAGTCATCATTTCTCTGTAACACATATACAGAAAATATTTAGCCATATTTAAAGAATAAGGATACTTAAATGCCAGATTATCATTATTTCCCCTTTCCTTTTAAGTTGAACTGGGCCATCAGGCCATTGTTTTTTTCTGTGCTGTGCTGATCAGAGTGGCGTCCCTAGGTCCCAAAGGTCTATACTTGACAACAGGCATTATACAGAAACAACAGACAGCAGATATGGACCAATCAGAGAGCAGCATTCAATAGAGCCGTGTAAAAAAAATTATATTGGGTATTTCATTTGACATGAATCATATAATTAAATCAGGGTTTGTGGAGGAAATTAGATTTCCTGTGTACTTATATTAATCACTACTGAACACACCTTCTATGAAGACTGTTGTAACATCATTACTGCATGACTGTCACTATCTATGTTTACATTCTTGTGCCCTATAAAAGAATGTTGTCTCCTCTTCGTCCAGGAGAGAGACATGATTTAGACCTAAGCCTTGTACTGTCTTCATTTTGTTGCCAGAGGACTGGTCATTTCTCTCCCAATCTGCAGATTCTTAAATATGTATTAAACCCAGAACTCAACTTAACTCTCACTCCGTTTATGAAGAGACGGACAAACCACTTTCTTCAACAGGTTCAGTCAATAAAAAGCTACAGGTAGTTTTGCCTTTTAAATTGAAAAAATACAATAACGAAATATTTAATATCACACAAGTAGATTAAACATTATTATTTGTGTTGAAAAATGCCTGTCAAGAACTCTGTGGACACAGTCCTTTGTGTCTCTCCCCCAATCCTTGATAGTTGCAGGACCTGGAATAGATTAGATTCAACTTTATTGCCATTACGCAGGTACAGTGTACAGGGTAACGAAATACAGTTAGCATCCAACCAGAAGTGCAAAACAGTTACAATAAGCAGAATATACAGAGTATGTACAGGGTATTAAAGTGCTTTGGTAGCAACTAATATACAGCTGTATTGTGCAAAATGTTACAGTATTTTTACAGTTTACATTGTTGTATCAGATAATGTACAAAATGTACTATGTGTAGATGTGCAAAATGAAACAGATGCAAAGTGCAAATAAGTGAGAAGTCTACATTGAAATATTCCCTGAGATATCAAAGACAACATTAGAACGGGTAGAGTGGTGTTCTTATAACGGGCATGAAAATGGGTCAGGGGGGTGGAAAAAGGTGAGATGGATACGACCCCTCCAGGGGGTCTAGGGACAAGCTGCAATGAAAGATTTATTTTTATTTTGAAAGCATCGTTCTGATGCATTTCAGAATGGGGATCAGAATGGGGGTTTATTCGCTATGCAAGATAAACAAACATAGAATTCACTTTGGCAGGAATGAGCAAACATAGAACATATATGTGGCATACTAATAAAATGAAAAATGAACACAATGTAGAAGACACTGCAGATATGATACATATAGACAAAAAATAATACAAATGATGCAAGTAGTGCAAATGATACAGGTAACATGGAAGTAGAAATTACATGGGTACAGAGTGGAATGGGTATATATATATAGTACGTTGGGGGGGGGTATATACACAGTGGTGCAAAAAGTTTTTTAAAGTTTAAAGTGTTATGTGCTAAAGTGGCAGAGTGCAATGGGATTCTGGAGGGGTGTGTGTCTCAAACTGAGTCCTTGGCCCTGTTGAAGAGGGCAATAGCAGAGGGGTAGAAGCTATTCTTGTGGCGAGAGGTTTTGGTCCTGATGGACCGCAGCCTCCTGCCAGAAGGGAGCAGCTGAAGCACAGAATGTCCAGGGTGGAAGGAGTCGGCCGCAATCTTCCTCACCCGTTTTAGAGACCTTGCCGTGTGCAGGTCCTCAAGGGATGGCAGGTTGCAGCCTATCACCTTCTCAGCGGCACGTATGATACGCTGCAGTCTGCTCTTGTCCTTGGCAGTGGCAGCAGCGTACCAGACGGTGATGGAGGAGGTGAGGATGGCCTCGATGATAGAATTGCACCATCATTGTCTTTGGCAGGCTGAATTTCTTCAGTTGCCGCAGGAAGTACATCCTCTGCTGGGCTTTCTTTGTGAGTGAGCTGATATTCAGCTCCCACTTAAGGTCCTGGGAGAGGGTGGTGCCCAGGAAGCGAAGGGACTCCACACTGTTGACCTGGGAGTCGCGCAGTGTGATGGGGGGGAGTGGGGCTGGGTCCTTCCTAAAGTCCACAACCATCTCCACTGTCTTAAGAGCGTTGAGCTCCAGGTTGTTCTGGCTGCACCAAGTTACCAGGTTGTCCACTTCCCACCTGAAGTCAGACTCGTCCCCATCAGAAATTAGCCCCATCAGGGTGGTATCGTCCGCAAACTTCAGGAGCTTGACAGATGGATGACTGGAGGTGCAGCTGTTTGTGTACAGGGAGAAGAGCAGGGGGGAAAGGACGCAGCCTTGAAGGGATCCGGTGCTGATGGACCGGGAGTCAGAGACTTGCGTTCCCATCCTAACGCGCTGCTTCATGTCGGACAGGAAGTCTGTGATCCACCTGCAGGTGGGGTCGGGCACGTTCAGCTGGGAGAGCTTGTCCTGAAGCAGAGCCGAGATGATGGTATTGAAGGCAGAGCTGAAGTCCACAAACAGGATCCTGGCGTAGGTGTTTGGAGAGTCCAGATGCTGGAGGGTGTAGTGGAGGGCCATGTTGACTGCGTCGTCCACAGACCTGTTGGCTCTGTAGTCGAACTGCAGGGGGTCTAGGAGGGGGGTCTGTGAAGATTTTGAGGTGTGCCAGCACCAGGCGTTCAAAAGACTTCATTACCACAGATGTCAAGGCGACGGGTCTGTAGTCAGTCAGTCCTGTTGGTCTGGGTTTCTTGGGCACAGGGATGATGGTGGAGGACTTGAAGCAGGCTGGCACGTGGCTCATCTCCAGGGAGGTGTTGAAGATGTTGATGAACACAGGAGACAGCTGGTCCAGCTGGTGCTGACCCTCTATGAAAGGTAGCCAAAGCTGCAAAAACTATACCCAATATTTCCATACACTCAATGCAAACAACATTTGATAGCATTAAGGTGTAAGTGTGTACTAGTACATGACGTAGCTAAATGTTTAACTTTTACATATACATTTGAGTAAGGAAAACAATTGTGAAGCTTAAGTTTGTTGTCTGAAATGTTAGTAATCACTCGTTCATGCGCCCCCCTTGCTTGCTCATGCGGCCCGAAATAATTAATATTAACCTCCACGGAACCCCTGAGACTGACTCAAACAGCAGTTGGTTCGCTTGGCCAGAAAACACAAGTTCTATTATCGACTAATGTATGATAATTCTCTCAATTTTATCAAAACGTGACAGTTATTTAGATTGGCCAGAAAAAAAACGTGTTATATAGTCCATTACTGTAGGCTCTTTCTATATTACCAACCACAGCTAATATATCTTCGGGCCACCTGCACGTGGATTCACATATCTATTACACATATCACATATTCACATATCTATTAATTAATTAATCCAAAGCTGTTTATGCCTACATTTTCAACTCACAACAAATTAGTATTTTAGCACTTTTACACACTAACTAAATACACACACACAACATTAATATTGGTCTCACATACAGTATGTCCAAGATGACAGGATTTATTTTTTCAACCAGTTTCAACCACTAGCATAAGTTAAGCATCCAAAACTCTACTTTGCGTATTCAACATTATTAACTGTAGTAGGCTATTGTCGATTTTTCACTCATATTTCCCGAAAAGTTGTAGACGTTCACTCACCTCAGACAAAGGCCAGAGAGGAAAAGTTGAGTTAAGAGTAGCGTATATATATCCACCCAAAGACAAAGAGCCAATTAGATTCGTCCAGTAAATGTCCTCCAATCAAAGTTATTAAAAGTCAAACATGTCATGTCAAATGGCCACCTCAGTCTGCCTAAGCAGGCTAAGATTTCTCAGGGCTGCTAAGGAACCAATCAGCTGCACGTGGAACTGTGGAACAGTTTTAAAATTGCTGACAGTTGTTGAGACCACTGCTGAGACCACCCCTCGAACAGGAAGGATTTCTGGCCAAACCGTGTTTCCAATCATAAAACCAGGTTAACGTGAAGCAGGCTGAGCCCTTCCTGAACGTCTACATACAAAATCATAGCACACATGTCGCGGCCGAGTGTGTATGCGTCAAAAACTCTGGTAGGTGTTTCGAGCCAAAAAACGGCGTAAGATTAATAATAACTAGAAAAAAATTCCTAAAGAAATTTTCAGTGTGCGTGACTCTGGCCCGGGACTCTCCCCCATACATCACTGACACTGTTGAGTCATTTTCTGAATATGACTTCTACCATTGCTTAGGTATGTGACAGATCAAGCTTTCAACAGGTGTTCATATGCTGATGCACTAGTAGTAGCGTAAACACTAATTTCAGCAGGATTAAAGACAGCTCCACTTGAGCACACTGCCACAGTTTAAGTTTAAGTAGTAAGCAAGCAGTAAACAATTGGTCACTGTGTCAGGTAGCACTTTACATCACAGTTCAGTAGCATAGTAATAGTTTGGTTGTAATTTGATAATAGTGATAAATGCTTTCAAAAACTTAGAGTGTAAAATGACCCAAATACATCCAATGCCAGAATTAGGCCATCAATGGCTATGACTTTGGTATTAGAAATACACATTTATCAAAATGATACCGCATTATAAATATCAGATAACATTATAAAGTTATACAGCTGTGTTAAATGTCAAATTAATCCACATGCAATCAAACATGTAACAAATCAGGATTCCGCAATAAGCTAGCATCAAAATTCACAAAAAGCACTAGGTCACACAGTTCTGATATCACACTAACAAAAACAGTGCTTTTTATCCAACATTAATTGAGAAAAACACACACGCACATACACATACACACACGCACACACACACACACACACACACACACACACATATATATATATCTATAGATAGATACATATATGTGCATACACACAGGCAGTCTGTACATTAATGACTTAATGATGAACTGTCAATAAACCCATTCAGTGCAATGAATCAGTTAGTAGCAGTTATGGACAGCACCCATACGGGGAACCAGAGAGAGGTGCTTGGAGAGGGGGAGACACTTTCGGTCTTCCTCACTTCCCCCATGAAGCAGAGGACAGCACCCAGGCAGGAACCAGAGAGAGGTGCTTGGAGAGGGGGAGACACTTTCGGTCTTCCTCCTCAGTAAGTGGTTGTCGGGTGTGTGCGTCAGTTTATGTGTAGATCTCATCTCTCGTCGCAGCTCAGGCAACGGCCTCGGTTTCCTTGAAACCACCGAGGCCTCCGCCTCGGTATCCTCTCGTCCCCGTTCTGGGTGCTGTCCTCTGCTTCATGTAGAGGCTGGAGGAAGACCGAAAGTGTCTCTTTGTTTAAAACCCACTTTACCCTTAAAAGTTGGTCTCCCGCATAAAGCCTTTGACCCTAGTACATTATGACCACCCACCTACTGTGCCTGATCTAAATGAAAAAACAACCCAACACCAAAACGTAATAAAGCTTACATTTATAGGTAAAAACAAAACAAAAACAAATCTCACTAAAGATCTCTGCTCAACTAAGGTTTTCAAACACATTATCATTTACACACGCCTAATTGGTTCACCCCTAGTCTGTATCAAGTAAAAACCATAAACTGATCAAGAATATGGGTTATGTCCACCATATATTATATCCCTATCAAATACTTTCCGGCGACCAGGGTTCTTGTACGTTATCAGTGTCCCAGACTGCCAGACGAAGTAAAGATGCCCCCCCCCCCCCCCCATAGCCTGGAGACTACCACCGTGGTAGCTCCTGCTGCTGCATGGCATCTCGTGGGCTCTCATGTCTCGAACTCGCAACCCACCAGGCTATGGGTCTGCCCATTCCTACTTTATAACAGTAACAACAAAACGGTGGGAGAGAATGAGGTCAGACATGCTTGTTTCAGATAAGGGGGAAAAGAAGGAAGGCAAGTAGAGGGTTCAGACAAGGTGTGGGAGCGGTTAGGCAGGGAGGGTTCGAAATTTGGCTGCTGATGTCTGCAATTTTATCCCCAAAGAAGCGAGATAAGTCGTCTGCTGTCAAGGTAGTAGGAGGAGGAGGGGGAGGAGGGTTGAGGAGTGAGGAAAAGGTAGAGAACAGTTTGTGGGGGTTAGGAGCGTTGTTCACCTGTTTCACGAAGTAGTCGGTTTTTGTTACGTGAATGGAAAAGGTCTTGAGAAGGTAGTGGTACTTGTCGAGGTCTTGATTATCCTTGGACTTGTGCCTCAACCTCTCTGCAGCCTGGAGGGAGGAGCGCTCTTTCCGAACGACCTCAGATAGCCACGGGCAGGGGGGAGAGGGCCGAGCAGGTCTAGTTGCCGTGGGGCAGAGGGTGTCAAGGGACGTAGTTAGAGTTGATAGCAGTGCATCAGTGGCTGCGTCCGTTGGATGAGAGGTGAACTCATCGATGGGACCCAGGGATGATGTTACCACAGAGGAGAAGTGAGAGGGACATAGGCTGCGAAGGTTGCGGCGGAAGGTCACAAGTGGCGATGCAGTGGGAGGGGTTGGAGGGAGTGAGACGGAGAGTTGGATGAGGAAATGATCTGAGATGTGTAGAGGGGTTACTGATGTTAAGTCCGCGATACAGTCTCGTGTCAGGATGAGATCAAGCTGTTTTCCTGCCCTGTAGGTTTCTGGAGTGTCCAGTAGCGCCAGACCGAACGAGGTCAAAAAGTCAGCAGCCTGTGATCCTTCTAGGTGGATGTTGAAGTCATCGAGGATTACGAGTGGAGTTCCATCGTCGGGGAGTGCAGAGAGGAGCATGTCCAGTTTTTCCACAAAGTCGGCTAGTGGGCCAGGGGGTCAATAGAGGACCACTAGTGCAACTTTGATGGGATCCAGAAGCGTCACATGATGATGTTCGAATGCTTTGGTAGTAGGTGACAGAGGTGAGGACGTGAATTTGATGTGAGGAGCCAGGAGGAAACCTGTGCCCCCTCCTCGTCCGGTGAGGCGCGGGGAGTGGGAGAAGGAGTGGTTCACTGAGAGTGCCGCCGGTGTAGTGTTCAGGGCGGATCCAAGTCTCAGTGCTAGTGCATGGAGAGAGGCCTGGGATGCAAGTGCTGGGATGAAGTCGGCCTTCTTGACAGCAGACTGGCAATTCCAGAGCCCTATAGAGAGTGAAGAAGAGGGAGAGGGGGAAGCTGGTATTTTGACAAGGTTAGTTGTGCACCAATTACGTTTTAGAGTGAACCTGTGCCTCCGGATAGTGTAGTGCACAGGGATGTTAAGATAACACATGGTGACACTAGGGTATAATCAAAAGGGTTCAAAAATTGTCAACTTTTTTTTTTTAAGACACTTTCAGTATCGGTCTAAGTGATTAGTCCAGCTGCTACTCGCGATTGCTGATCAGAATCACCGCCCAATCAACACAAATCTATTCTCAATGGCCCTGCTTTCAACTGCAAAATACCACTAAAAGGCGCTGAAAGGCACTTTAGGCAATAAAAACCTGAACATACTTTTATGGACTTGTATTGGACAATTCCAGTGCCAGAACAACTTTCCAATGAATAAACCATCTATGAGACCATGTTAAAGTAGTAAATCTGATTACAAACTGATCGCTGAGAGGTTACATACAAAACTTTGCAGTTGCATTGAAAATGGTATTAAGGAGCTGAAAAGCACTTTAAGTCAATGAAAAACCTGAACATACTTTCATGGATGTAGTGTTAAGGCAAGTTAATTACAAACTGTTCACTGAGAGATTATATACAAAACTCGTTGCAATGAATACGTTACAAAGGCGCTGAAAAGCACTTCAAGGCAATAAAAACAATACGTTTATGGACAACATGTAAGAATAGTAAAAGTTGATTACAAACTAATCACTGAGAAGTTACATACAAAACTTTGCTGTTGCATTGAAAACGTTACAAAGGCGCTGAAAAGCACTTTAAGGCAATAAAAAACTGAATATACTTTTATGGGCTTGTACTGATCAATTTCAGTGCCAAATCAACTTTCCAATGTATAAACCACCAATGGAACATATTAGAATAGTAAAAGTTAATTACAAACTAATCGCTGTTCTGAGACATTAGATTCTCAGAGATTAGATTGGATTCAACTTTAATGTCAAGTACAGGGTAACGAAATACAGTTAGCATCCAACCAGAAGTGCAAAACAGTTCTTACAACAGAATTTAATTGTTTACTCCTTGCCTGTTCTTATCATGTTACATATGTTCTATGTTGCTCTTCCCTGCTAATGTAAATTCTGTATGAACAGTATAATCAGAATTTACAGGGTACAAAATGTGGCAGAGTACATGGCTCATTTTTCTTATTTATTTTTCTACCTATGTTGTATAGGTACCTACAGTATATGGCCTACAGGGCCTACAGTATATAAACTAAACAAATACGAATAGCTTTTGCATCATCAGTACTTTTATTTTTGGATACTGAGGAAGGAATTTCCTATTTAGAAGGGCCCTCTGACCTCCAGATGTAAATGTTGATTCCTGTCTGTCTCCTAAATCCTGTAGATATACATTTGCATAACACCAATTAATCAAAGGACGTCTAGTCCCAGTTTGATCACTATGTTACATTTACATTTATTCATTTAGCAGACACTTTTATCCAAAGCGACTTACAGTAAGTGCAGGGACATTTTTCCCTGAGGAAAGTAGGGTGAAGTGCCTTGCCCAAGGACACAAAGTCATACAGGGGCTTGATCTCACAACCTTCCGATCATGAAGCCAACGCCTTAACCATTGTGCCTCCACCCCCTGCAGATCACACTCTTCAAAGGGTGGGCCTTCAACCTTCATCCTGCCCAAGAGCAGCTGGTAGGTATTCTTAAAGGAAAGAGTTGTGTGATATATAAGACAGACATGTGCTTCTCATCTTGAAGGTCTACCACCCATGTTCCTATATCATAATCAATAATTTTATGCTTGTTATGATTTTATTTAGGGGTCAGATGTCTCAACGGTTAAGGCGTTGGCCTCATGATCGGAAGGTTGTGAGAGCGAGCCCCGGCTGTGGCTATATGATGTTGTGTCCTTAGGCAAGGCACTTCACCCTACTTGCCTCAGGGAGAATATCCCTGTACTTACTGTAAGTCACTTTGGATAAAAGCGTCTGCTAAATGAATAAATGTAAATGTAATTTACCTCTCTTCAACAATAATAAGCTCAGATACATATTGGACACCGACAACCCAGCGGGCGAGCTCATTGTCAGAACAGGAAAAAGTTGCCTGACACGCTTTGACTTCTGGGGGCTTGGATTGAACCAAGAAATGGAAACAACCGTGAGTTAACATTTGAACCTATGTAATTGTGAGCCTATGTCATTGAAAAGTGTTTGCTTTTGTGTGGTTTGCAGATAGGAAATGCGTGCTTTGAAGCTACTGAGCAAAATGCTCAATCACAGGTCATCTCTCATCTAAAGCCCTCTTGCGAGGTGAAGTGCTGCCAGTGTTTAGGCTGATGAAAAAGAAGGTGGATAACATTACGGAAGTAAAATTGTTAATTTGTTTGGGTTCCATCTGAGTTTTTCTTTCGTTAATAATGAATGGGTCGTTATCAAGCTCTGTGGAAGCCTCATAATGACCCTTTATTTGAATCAGGTGTGCTGGAGCAGGGAAACATTGAAAACTGTCAGGACAGCGGACCTCGAGAACCAGTATTGGTGATCCCTGGTCTAGATGGACATATTAAAGGAGGGCAGTGATGAGATCTTTTCTTTTTGGAGCTTGTGTTATGTATATTACAACTGACCCTTTTGCTTATCTATATATATTTTCAGGAAAAATCTGGCTGAGGTCTCAGTCAGACTTACCTCCCACCCAGGACAACCTCTGCTTCAGCTGCTCCCCTCACTGTCCACCAGGACCAAAACCTCTCGCCATAAGAACAGCTTCTACCCTTCGGCCATTGCACTCTTCAATAGGGCCAAGGACTCGGAATGACTTTGCCACAAACTCCAACACCCCCATCCAGCATCCCACTGCACAAGCCACTTTGCACACAACACCTCAAAACCCCTTTTGACACCTTAAAATAACTTACTGCTGTGTTTGCACCACTGTTTTTTTTTCTTAAAAAAAACACAAATTTTCTTCAAAACAGCTGTTGTAGTATGACCAGGAGCAGACTGTTGATGTGTGGAGTGATTTTGGAGTGATAATCATGCATAACAGTGGAGCTATTTATTGATATTTCCAAACACAGTCATGACAATTAAGCAAAACCTGTTTTGCTTAAAAAATTCATGAAAATTCAGCACAACCCATTTTCTCCAAAACAGCAGTTGTAGTAGGACCAGATGGAGACTGTTGATGTGTGGAGTGATTTTGGAGTGATAATAACGCATAACAGTGTAGCTATTGATTAATATTTATAAACACATTCGTGACAATTAAGCAAAACCAATTTTCTTCAAAACAACAGTTGTAGTATGTCAAGAAGGAGACGGTTGACGTGTGGAATGATTTTGGAGTGATTATAATGCATAACAGTGTAGCTATTGGTGAATATTAACAAACACATTCATGACAATTAAGCAAAACCAGTTTTGATATAAAAAATTCATGAAAAATAAGCAAAACCTATTTTCTCCAAAACAGCAGTTGTAGTATGACCAGGAAGAGACTGTTGATGTATGGAGTGATTTTGGAGTGATAATAAGGCATACAAGTGGAGTTATTGAAATATATATTATTATCATGAAAATTAAGCAAAATATATATTCTCCAAAACAGCTGTTGTAGTAAGACCAGGAGCAGACTGTTGATGTGTGTAGTGATTTTGGAGTGATAATATTGCATAATAGTGGCGCTATTGATTAATATTTCAAAACTCATTCATGAAAATAAACAAAACCTGTTTAGCTTTAAAAATTCATGAAAATTAAGCACAACCAATTTTCTTCAAAACAGCTGTTGTAGTTTGACCAGGAGTCAAGTGTAGTTTAATATTTCAAAACTCATTCATGAATATTAACCCTTTAGGCGCCAAAGTCGCAGAATTGCGACTAGCAACATTGCTGACTAAAACAGGCTGTAGCTATAAATGTGGGGCCGAATCTTGTTTTTACTTTTCACCAGGTGATAGTGGACATGTGTTCCTTTAATATAATCATCATTTATGGACATGTTTTCATTAAAAGTTTTCGAGTTTGTAAACCCCCCCCTTCATGAAAATGAAGCAAAACCTGTTTTGATTAAAAAATTCATGAAAATTAAGCACAACCCATTTTCTCCAAAACAGCAGTTGTAGTAGGACCAGGTGGAGACTGTTTTGACGTGTGGAGTGATTTTGGAGTGATTATAATGCATAACAGTGGAGCTAATGATTGATATTTCCAAACACATTCATGACAATTAAGCAAAACCTGTTTCGTATGACAATAAGGAGACTGTTGATGTGTGTAGTGATTTTTGAGTCATACTAATGCATAACAGTGGAGCTATATATTCATATTTCAAAATTATAATCAAGAAAATTATGCAAAATTATGCATTGGTGATCCCTGGTCTAGATGGACATATTAAAGGAGGGCAGTGATGAGATCTTTTCTTTTTGGAGCTTGTGTTATGTATATTACAACTGACCCTTTTGCTTATCTATATATATTTTCAGGAAAAATCTGGCTGAGGTCTCAGTCAGACTTACCTCCCACCCAGGACAACCTCTGCTTCAGCTGCTCCCCTCACTGTCCACCAGGACCAAAACCTCTCGCCATAAGAACAGCTTCTACCCTTCGGCCATTGCACTCTTCAATAGGGCCAAGGACTCGGAATGACTTTGCCACAAACTCCAACACCCCCATCCAGCATCCCACTGCACAAGCCACTTTGCACACAACACCTCAAAACCCCTTTTGACACCTTAAAATAACTTACTGCTGTGTTTGCACCACTGTTTTTTTTTCTTAAAAAAAACACAAATTTTCTTCAAAACAGCTGTTGTAGTATGACCAGGAGCAGACTGTTGATGTGTGGAGTGATTTTGGAGTGATAATCATGCATAACAGTGGAGCTATTTATTGATATTTCCAAACACAGTCATGACAATTAAGCAAAACCTGTTTTGCTTAAAAAATTCATGAAAATTCAGCACAACCCATTTTCTCCAAAACAGCAGTTGTAGTAGGACCAGATGGAGACTGTTGATGTGTGGAGTGATTTTGGAGTGATAATAACGCATAACAGTGTAGCTATTGATTAATATTTATAAACACATTCGTGACAATTAAGCAAAACCAATTTTCTTCAAAACAACAGTTGTAGTATGTCAAGAAGGAGACGGTTGACGTGTGGAATGATTTTGGAGTGATTATAATGCATAACAGTGTAGCTATTGGTGAATATTAACAAACACATTCATGACAATTAAGCAAAACCAGTTTTGATATAAAAAATTCATGAAAAATAAGCAAAACCTATTTTCTCCAAAACAGCAGTTGTAGTATGACCAGGAAGAGACTGTTGATGTATGGAGTGATTTTGGAGTGATAATAAGGCATACAAGTGGAGTTATTGAAATATATATTATTATCATGAAAATTAAGCAAAATATATATTCTCCAAAACAGCTGTTGTAGTAAGACCAGGAGCAGACTGTTGATGTGTGTAGTGATTTTGGAGTGATAATATTGCATAATAGTGGCGCTATTGATTAATATTTCAAAACTCATTCATGAAAATAAACAAAACCTGTTTAGCTTTAAAAATTCATGAAAATTAAGCACAACCAATTTTCTTCAAAACAGCTGTTGTAGTTTGACCAGGAGTCAAGTGTAGTTTAATATTTCAAAACTCATTCATGAATATTAACCCTTTAGGCGCCAAAGTCGCAGAATTGCGACTAGCAACATTGCTGACTAAAACAGGCTGTAGCTATAAATGTGGGGCCGAATCTTGTTTTTACTTTTCACCAGGTGATAGTGGACATGTGTTCCTTTAATATAATCATCATTTATGGACATGTTTTCATTAAAAGTTTTCGAGTTTGTAAACCCCCCCCTTCATGAAAATGAAGCAAAACCTGTTTTGATTAAAAAATTCATGAAAATTAAGCACAACCCATTTTCTCCAAAACAGCAGTTGTAGTAGGACCAGGTGGAGACTGTTTTGACGTGTGGAGTGATTTTGGAGTGATTATAATGCATAACAGTGGAGCTAATGATTGATATTTCCAAACACATTCATGACAATTAAGCAAAACCTGTTTCGTATGACAATAAGGAGACTGTTGATGTGTGTAGTGATTTTTGAGTCATACTAATGCATAACAGTGGAGCTATATATTCATATTTCAAAATTATAATCAAGAAAATTATGCAAAACCTATTTTCTTCACAACAGCTGTTGCAGTATGAGGAGGAGACTGTTACTGTGTGGAGTGGTTTTGGAGTGATAATAATGCATCACAGTGGAGCGATTAATTAATAATTTAAAAAGAAAATCCATAAAAATGAAGCAAAACCAATTTTATCCAAAACAGCTGTTGTAGTATGACCAGGAGGAGACTGTTGACGTGTGGAGTGGTTTTGGAGTGATAGTAATGCATAACAGTGAAGCTATTGATAAATAAATAAATACAATTATCATGAAAATTAAGCAAAACCAATTGTATGCAAAACAGCTGTTGTAGTACGATCAGGAGGAGACTGTTGGTGTGTGGAGTAATTTTGGAGTGTCCATATTTTATAACAGTGGAGTTATTGATTTTTGTTTGCACATCATTCTTGGAAGTGAACTTTGCAGACGCTCCCTGCGCACTCTTAGGTCGCTGGCTGCTCGTAGAGATCAATGGTATGCATCGAGTGCGGAGGACGGCTTATTCTTATACAAAACGGGTTTTTCTTTTTTGTAGCGCGTAGTATATGCTATTATGATGTGAAAAAGGTATAATTTGTGTGTGAACAACGTTGCGTCGCTTACTTATTGATCCCGTAAGTTAGAATCTGTGAACATCTTTCCAACTTTACCTAAGTTTGATCGGTTGGGGGAAAGGATAGATATGGCTGTGTGTCGTCAGCGTAGCAGTGATAGGAGAAGCCATGGGAGGCGATGATTGGCCCGACTGAGGTGGTGTATAGGGGAACCCTGTGGGACCCCAGTGGAGAGCAGGCGAGTACCAGATGTTTTTCCTCCCCAGGGGGGTATTGCACAAAACTAAGATAAGGGATTAAGCCGGGCTATGTTGGTTATCCTGGCTGAATTTAGCCTCAAATCGGTTGCACGAAAGCCGATAAAATTTAGCCTGGCCAAGTTACCATGGTGATTTATTCTCCGCAGCTAGCCTGCTCCGGACCAGGCTAACAGCCAGGCTAAGATTAATCCTAGTGATTCACCTGCATTTCCACAGTCAATCCTGTGAGGAATTCACATGTTTTACAGCACGTCCATGATCTTTTTAAATAAGTTGCATCATTTTAATTATAATGCATTAAACATTTACACATATTTAGTATATTGTCATTTCTCATTTCATTTAAATCTATAACAGTCTTTTAATATTGATTTAAGTGGTATTATTATTACTCTGGCCAAGTGTTATATTGATATGCTGATGAAGACTGCTTGTCAAACTGCCGTCGAGGTTTCATAAATATGTGTTTTATTGCATTACAGTGAACCATCGCTATATCACGGTTCAGTACTGTGAACCCTCGCGATATCATGGTTCAGTACAGTGAATCCTCGCGATATCGCGGTTCACTTCACGGATTTGCCACGTGCATTGTGTTCTGCATTCTGATTGGATAAACAGTCTCTCCGCGTCTTCTTTACCTGTGCATCAATAAAGTTGCGGTTTACTGTAATATTTACTCTGTCTGTACACCTACGTAACATTCGCAGAAAAAGTTAAACTTATGGACATGCTTAATTGTAGCCCAATTATGACAGCTCCAGAGGATTGTACACTTTTTGAATACTAACGCATTCATCCAGTCCGCTATTGTCTGCCAGGCTTATTCTCTTTCTTTTATTATGGCTTGAGTATTGTCCTTTTTTAATTAATATCCTTCTCCTCCTCATGAAACTCCATCAGGAGCTGTTGTTCTGATGTTGCGCGACTCTTGTCCATGTTCTGATCGGTGATTCTGTGAGCGATCGCGAGGTCTATTTAAGAATGCCGAGAACACGCATTAATCCTGACTACCTACATCTGGCTTGACATAGCCGCACCTTTTCATCCTGACTTGGCAAACGTGCAACCAATTAAGCCAGGATACGACGGCCAGACTAGGTCAAGCCGCGCTTGCTCAGTTATTCTGGCTTTCTTTATTCTACTTTCGTGCAATACCCCCCAGGAGACTTGATAGGATCTTCCTGTCAGGTAGGAGGAGATCAATTTAAGCGCAGTGCCAGTGATGCCCATCTCTTCGAGTGTGGCGAGCAGTCTACAGTCTGACTACAGTACAGTACGGTAATCTGCTTTGCCAATTCCAATCTATTTGCCAATCACAACGTTTGCTTGGGAACTGTTCCCACACAAATGTTGTGATTTATAAAAAACAAAGTTGACGGAAGAATGTGCGCAATGTGCTTCTACGCAAACTCTGTCCATTTTGGAGACAATGGGAATTGGCAAAGCAGATGACCGTTTATAAATGAGACCCCTAGTCTTTTTAAAATTCACTACACCAACAATGTCAGTCTTAACCTCACTTAATTCAGAGGAAAGGTGCCTTGATGCCATGGCTTCTCTGTGTATAACACAGTGTGTACATTCAGCATTAAGTTTAGCCTGTGTTCTGCTCCTCTCTCTCACCAACCGGCCCTGGAGGAGGGTATCCCTCACTGAATTGCTCCTCCCAAGGTTTCAGAAATTCTTTCTCCCTAGTGAGTTTTCTGAGAGATGTTCCTTGTCTTCCTTGAGGATTTTATTTGGTTGAGGAACAGTTCTATGGGCTTATGTGAGGACCTTTTGTGACATGACTTTGGGCTTGAAAAAGGGGCTGCACAATTTTTTTTCATTTGATTAGATGAGGACTTCTTGATGAGTGTCCAAAGTCCTTTTCTCATCCATGCCATGGTTTGTGCACCATCACTGGAAACACCAATGCAGTTCTCCCACTTTAGCCCATTCTCAGTCAGGAAGCAGTCCAGCATTTTGAATAGCTCTTCAGCTGTGGCTCTGTCTCTAAAAAGACAGGGAGTTTGTCACGTCAAAACGTACATAAGCAATAAATGGTCTTTGTTGCTGTCAGTTGTTTCATCGAAATTGTAAGGCAAAACGTTTGTCTTCTACCAGCTGTTTGAAGATCGTTAGTAATATCATTTATATGTTTGGTGACAGTGTCATTGGACAGAGTGATAGTTTGAATTTTTTTGCAGTACTTGCATCATCCAGCATGACAGAAACTATGTCTAATGCTGCAGATATTATCAGCTCCTCTGCTATGGTGTGGGTTTCTTTGCACTGAGCAATTTGGTACGCCACCTTATATAATGCTAACAGTGCTCGGTGATTTACTAAAGTAGAATTCACAAAACGGGATGATTGTTGGCAACATTCGGCACGTTTTCGCTGAAAAAACTCAAGCGGTGATAGTTTAATGATTAGTTCATTTGCCAACCTTTTTAGACACAGTAAACACACCGGCCTTTCCTCGTTTCCCATCACATTACAGTGAAGCCAAACGCTTTGTCATAATTCCTTGTCTTAGCTTTCGGGAGACTGTCGTTTGTCTCATTATCTCCATCTCTCTCCACTTTTCTTGTCATCCCTGTTAAATATTTTTTCATGGTGTCTCTTGAGGGTTTGTTCACTGCACTTAATATCTTCTGCTCTGTGGAGTGTGTGCACATACTGTCCGCAAAAAACTCACACACACTTATACTCCCTGCGCACACTGCCAACTACTGTAGTAGATGTGTAATTACACTTCATTCTAGTATGGACAAAAAGCATGTTCCCAGGGTCACACCTGGCATCGCACCACGATTTGAGAAGAACTGCCTTAACCTTTGCATCCTCATCGCCGTCTACTTCGATCAGGGTGTACTCAAAAATTTTAACGGCTGCTTCTGCGTCGTTTATTTGCGACAGGTTGGACTGTCCCATTTTACCCTGGCGTAAAATAAGAAAAAACATTATAGTGGTTTACATTTACATTTATTCATTTAGCAGACGCTTTTATCCAAAGCGACTAACAAGAGAGAGTTTTACTAAAGACCACTGGTCACTAAGCATAGCAACATGATAGACCCGAAGCATAGCAAGTTTACAGATTATGAAACAACATTTCAAATCTTACCACTCTGCCCCATCGGGTCCAACAGTCGTACTGTCGATCTGATGTGATGACTTGAATAACGTTGAACTTGTTGTTGTGTTCGATGTTGGTCTGGTTCAGCATACAGTCATAATCCTCATTGACCTGGGGCCCGTTCTTCGTACATTGCTTATTACATTCAAGGTCAAATGACACATCCAAGCTTATATCATCATACTAATCACAATCCGGCTAATTGGGTTCTTGTGTATGATTAGTATAGCTGGATTGAGTTATCTGAGATAATTACACGTTGTTGGCTTAAAAGGGGATAAGTATCGATAGTAGAAACATTGATCAGCAACGCTGCTACTGGCTGTTCAGCATGGCCAAAGACTGTGCCCAATTTTTCTCCCAATCAGAACAAGAGCATTTAATGGAGGTTATGCCGATTTTGAGTCGTTAATTAAAACGACAGGGAACACCTCAAAGTCTGCAAATGCCAGGAGAGTGGGCTGGCGAAAAGTAGCATACAAATTAAATGCGTGCTGTCCATAGTAGATGTTTCTATCATTTTCTACATTATGTGTTTTTATGTTTAATAATATATATTTACTTTGTTTAATGTCAGAGCCACCACTGGACCCACTAGAACATGGGAAGTAAAAGTGAAATACAAGAATATTTTACAAAATGGTAGCCTTTAATTCATACTGTCTTTTTTTTAAAAAGCCACTTATTTTTCCCCCTTTTTATAAAACCACTGTTAAATTATGTTTGTCTATTTATAACAGCCACCAAGACAAAAATATGAAAAAATCGGTTTCTTTCAACAATTACACTTTCGCGCTGGGCTAAAGGATGCTGTCTATCCTGCAATACCTGATTAATTTGAAAATCTCTGTGAATTATTCTCCCACCTTTCGCAACGATCCAAGATCATGCCAAATTGTCAACAATCAAATCCAGCTAAATGAGTTAGCGGCGTATGAAGAACGGGCCCCAGAGATCTGTATTTTTGTATATTTGTAAATAAAAGAGATAATGAAAATATAATCTATAAATTATGTGTGATGATGGCAGTGTTGTTAACATACAACTGGCACTGAGTCTCTTTAAAGGAGTATGGGTTGGCATTAAAGGTATATATGTTAACGGTCATGTTCAAAAAGAGGAGATAGTGAGTGATGGTATTCGTTACTTTTGAAACACAAGGACATTATCAAGGACACACATCCAGATCAGCCTCCAGCATGGTTTGATTGAATTTTATGCACCTCATCATAAATGTAGGATTGAGGGATAGTCTTAGACATTAAGGACATCATCTTCATACTGCATGTAAAGGGTTCTGATTTGAAAGGGTTCTGATGTTTAGCTTTAGGGTACTGTTTAACATTCCTTGAGTGCAGAAAAGGGTTCCCCTGAAAATTAGGATGAAAGGAAACTCAGACTTCCGTCAATTTTGAATCAATTTTCTCCTTGCCTGCAAGAATGAATAACTATTGTCCTTCTTCTAACCCAACGACTCTGTGTACTTCAATTTGAAGATTTACTGAACAGATAAAGACTGTGTTAATCTTAAGATATTCTGATTATCATCAGTTTAATATATTCGTTTTCACTCAGTACTTACAAACAACTTAAAGCTACTGCATACTTACATGCCACAGCATACAGGGCCAAAATAAGGAACCCCTTTATAATTGTCTGAGGTAACTGCACCCTTTATTATATAGCCACAATATTCAATTCTTATCTGTTAGACCAAGGACTTTTCAATTTGTACAGCAACTCTCTCAAGTAACTATATAAATAGCTTACAATCACTGATAAAAGTAAAGACATCTAAAGTTATCAAAATAACTAGAGTGTTTTGTTTGTTGCAATGAACAAAAGCCAATAAGAGTTCATCCTTGAAGTTAACAAAGTTTTATTTTTGTCATAACAGATGTTATCGTTAAATAGTTATTATCATAGCACAGATGCTTCTTACAGTCCCACTTTAGTTAGAAGACATGGTGCTCTGGATCCAAGACACGTAGTTGCAGACCTTGGCATATACACCGGGTTTATTCCTCTGGGCACAGCCGTATCCCCAGGACACCACGCCCTGCAGACGACCACCGCAGACCACGGGGCCACCAGAGTCACCCTGAGAGACGGAGAGAGTCAGAAAGAGCAGAGGAGCATAAGAGCTTATGCTTAACCTACTATAACGTGGTTCTACATCAGTACTTAGCTTTTACCTGGCAAGAGTCCTTGCCTCCCTCCAGGAAGCCAGCACAGAACATGTTGGAGGTGATCTGTCCAGGGTAGGCGTTCCTGCAGCTGCTGTCACTCAGGATAGGGGCATCCAGACACCTCAGACGGTCGGGGTAATTGGCTTTGATGGGAAAAAAACTATGTTTAGCAGTCAGATATTCACATGGCCAGGCACAATGCATTTGAATAGATACATTTAAATATTGTCAACAGCATATTATATCATTTGTTGACAAAAATATATAGTCTGTATACAGTCAACCAAAATTAGGTGTTCTGCTCTCCTTTTAATACTCACAGCCACTGCTCAAGGTGTTGCCCCAGCCGGAGATCAGACAGCTGCTGCCGGTACCAGCACAGCTAGTGGGCAGGGAAACTGTTCTCACATAGCTGTTGATGGTGGCTGGCTGGCTCAGCTTGATCAGCATGATGTCGTTGTCCAGGTTGCGGTCGCTGTACTTCGGGTGCTTGATGACCTTTGCAGAATTGATGAACTGCTCGGTGTTCTCATTGACAGCGATGTTGTGCTCACCCAGACGAACCTGGATGCGGCTGGATAGCCGGAGATGACCCAAGGGTTAGTTTGTAAAGCTTCACAATCAGTTAGGAGTTTGGGTCTGATGTGTTTTTTAACGTTTAAAAAACGTTAAAAAATTATCAACAGCATGCATTTTCCTCACGCGAATACACTTACGACTTGTAGCAATGAGCAGCAGACACCACCCAGTAGCTGGAGATCAGAGAACCTCCACAGAAGTGGTAGCCAGAGTTCAGAGACACCTGGTATGGTACAGAGTTCTTTTTGCATTCATACCCTCCGACGATCTTGTCATCCTCAATTGGAGCTGCAACTAATGGAGAATCAAAATTCAATTTGAAGAAACAACCACTGTATTGAGATGTTTTAATCAGGAACGGATTCCTAGTACTTACATGCCACAGCGAACAGAGCCAAAAGAATAAAAGCCTTCATGATTGTCTGTAGCTGTCTCAATACGAAGTCTGTCACGCACCCTTTATATATCCACCATTTCCATGTGTCTGACCAAGGACATACCTTTCCATATGCTCAGCAATTCTCTTAATTAGTAACTTGTATGTGAAAAAGACATATGGCATATGAGAAGGAAAGCTGCAGATAATTGTCACTCACATACTGCAGTAGAATAAGATATGACACCAGTAAAGATTAGAAAATGTTATATGTTGTTAACACCTTTACAATAAAAATATATCAAATAATTTGTTGGAATCATGAGCCACTTTTCCTTGCACAACAATAAATAAAGTTGAAAACAATTTTGAGTGGAGAGAAGAAGGATACTGTGGGGAAAAGCATGCTAAAAGCTCATTGCATTATCATGTTTATTGCTTATGATACATATTGCATTACCATGTTTATTTCTTATGATATATTGCATTACTGTATACAGTAATTGGAACTGTTTGGGAGGTGTACTGTTCTCTCCCTATTTTGTGTGAAACAGGAAGATGGCTATAGAGCTGCTGTGTGAAGGACAGAGGAGCTTGGAGTTCTCTGCTTATCGCACAAAAGCTATCTTCAAAGACAACTCCATAATATGAAACTGTGTGTAATAAATGTGCTGATTCAGGGAGAGACAGCTAGTTGGTTTTCGACCCAAAGCTCTGTAAACCTTTTTCAACTTTTTACATGAAACCATATTATACTTAAAGTACGTGACTCTGTATCTCTTTTAAAGAACACGCAGGGAAAAAAACTTACATATACTTGGATATTTTATTTGTAGAGGCCTCTTAAATGTTGATGTTAACCACAACCCTTCTATTTCAAAAAGATCCTTTTTCTGAGGTCTGATCATCTTAACCACTAGAAGGCATTGACTTCAGTCCAGGATGCCAAAGACTTATTCAGACAGACTCGCAACACATCAAAATGTCCCAAAAATTGCATCTGTCCAGCATACCTCATTATGCCTTTAATACATTAATTAATTTGTATAACAGGACAAGCTCATCCTTTTCAGTGTGAGAAATACAAGGTGTTGGGTGAGAGTGTGAGAAATGGTTGAAATGCGTTAGACTTGTAAGCCCTTGTGAGTCCGTCATTGTATTTGAACCACCATTTAGCCTTTTTGACCAGCAGGGGGAGATCATTGTCACAAATATTACATTTAAGTCATTGCCGTGTACATTAAGGACAGTTAGAAATACTGACGAGCAGGTTTGGGTTAGACAGTTAGACTGAGCACTTCAGGTTCTGAAATGTTAGTAGTTTTTTTACTATTTCCCACTGTTGTTGAATGAATCATGTTACACAAATTTCCATAAATAAAAACACCTCATTTAGCGAGAGGCACCTGCCTGCAGTCCTCTGTCGGGAGGCCGCTCGGCTGGGAGGCCGCTCGGCTGGGAGGCCGCTCGGCTGGGAGGCCGCTCGGCTGGGAGGCCGCTCGGCTGGGAGGCCGCTCGGCTGGGAGGCCGCTCGGCTGGGAGGCCGCTCGGCTGGGAGGCCGCTCGGCTGGGAGGCCGCTCGGCTGGGAGGCCGCTCGGCTGGGAGGCCGCTCGGCTGGGAGGCCGCTCGGCTGGGAGGCCGGAAGTACATTTCAAAATAAAAGCGCAAGATTTCAGAATAAAAGCGCAAATTTATATAAAAGCGCATTTCCTCCCAAATGCATTAATTAGTAAACACATTAGATTACGTTAAATCAATGAATTCCTTGTCTATAGTTTCAATCGTTATATCATATTTATATAGTAAACTTTAGACAAGAAGCCAGACTAATATACACTGCACTGCGTAACTTTGTCATTACGAAAAATAAAGGGTGGGTGATATGACTCGGGGCTCAATAATGTATTTGTAGCCTACTACAAAGCTGAGGATCGTGACAAGATAAGGTCAAAATGTTGATAACTGAAAACAATGGAGGTTAGGACTCCTATTCATCAGCCTACATTTCGTGAGACGTCATAAGCCTATACATTTTATTGTGTACTATACAATACTTCACTGCCTTTTCATTATATTAATAATAAATTGTCATTGAACCTTATTGCACTGATGTTTTTCATGTTTGGCTCTATATCTATGCCAATTATGTTTTTGTGCTGATATGTACAGTATAATCCAAGCGAATTATTCAATGATCAATGATAACATGTAAAACACACCAAGTCACAATATGATTTGACTTTATTCTGGCAGACAGAAACTCATTTAGCTGTTTGATATTCAGATTAGGCCAAATATTTTCTTTGGTCCATTATTTCTGCACAAAATTTCCACATCTTCTGTGTTGTGAAATGTGAACTTAAAGGGCTCCAGGATTGTTTCCTTTTCAAGGTCATTCCACACCCTCCCATACTACCTTAGCCTGGTTCTCTTCCCCCATGCACAGGATTTCAGGCAGGTCTACTTTGGCAGAGAACAGTTATTAAAATCAACCCACTCATGATCAGAATCAGAATCTGTTTTAATGGCTATGCAAGTTTAACAAACACAGAATTTACATTAACATGGAAGAGCAAGATAGAACATATATGTAACATGATAAGAACATAATATAATACAATAAAAATATGGTGTAAAAAGGTCAGGGGGGTATATATACAGCATTGCAAAACAGTGGTACAACAGTAAGTAATTTTAAGGTGTCAAAAGGGGTTTTGAGTGCAAAAGTGGCTTGTGCAGTAGGATGCAGGATGGGGGTCTTTGTGGCAAAGTCATTCCGAGTCCTTGGCCCTATTGAAGAGTGCAGTGGCTGAAGGGTAGAAGCGTTCTTATGGCGAGAGGTTTTGGTCCTGGGTGAAGCAGAGGGTGTCCTAGGCGGGAGGCAAGTCTGACTGAGACCTCAGCCAAATTTTTCCTGAAAATATATATAGATAAGCAAAATGGTCAGTTGTAATATGTGGAGGGACACATTTTAACATAGTGATCAAACTGGAACTTGCTTTTAGAAGAGTGATCAGCAGGAGGTGGGGACACACCTTTCAACAGTGATCAAACGGCTCTTTGGAGACTGTGGTCTGCAGGGGGTGGGGACACATTTTAACATATAGATCAAACTGAGCCTAGACGTCCTTTGATTAACAAATGTGTATCTACAGGTTTAGGAGACAGACAGGAATTAACATTTACATCTGGAGGTCAGAGGGCCATTCTAAATGTGAAATTATATCCTCAGTATCCTAAAATAAAAGTACTGATGGTGTAGAAGCTACCGTATTTTTCGGACTATAAGCCGCTACTTTTTTCCTAGGGTTTGAACCATGCGGCTAATAAAAAGGAGCGGCTATTCTGTGGATTTTTTTCCACCGCTAGGGCCGCTCTAACTCGGAACTAGAATCAAAACTAAGATAAAATAAATGCAAAGAAGAATACGCTAGCTCCTCTTTAGGAGATATATGGTAACTGGTAGAAGCAGATAGAAGGACGACAAATGAACTGAACTGACACTGAAGAGGAGGACTTCGTGGGTTTCACCGAAGATGATGAAGATGATTAAGGTGATGTGATTTCACACACAGGAGAAATGAAGATAAATAAATACCGGTTATTTTCTCTTGGTTCTGTCTCGGTTTAATCAAAGTTGCTGTCGTGTTAAAAGACAGGTTGGGAAAGGATCTATTTAGGTACATACATGTTCATTTACAATTCAAAATCGTTTTGTACCTGTTGTAAATATCTAATCTAAAAACATAAATATCTGTGGCTCGCAAAACTTTTTTTAATGAAGTGGATGCGGCTTGTATGTCTTTGTTTATTATTATTTTTTAAATAGAGCGGATGCGGCTTATATGCAGGTGCGGCTTGTATGTCTTTATTTAAGTTTTTTTTTTTTTAAAGCGCGGATGCGGCTTATATGCAGGTGCGCTTTATAGTCCGAAAAATACGGTATTCGTATTCGTTTAGTTTATATACTGTAGTATAAAACAAAGGCAGAACATTAAAAAAGTAAAAATGAGCCATGTACTCTTTCACATCTTGTACCCTGTATATTCTGATTATACTGTTCATACTGTGTATATTCTGAGATTAGATTCAATTTTAATGTCATTACACAGGTACAAGTACAGGGTAACGAAATACAGTTAGCATCCAACCAGAAATGCAAAACAGTTATTAAAACAGAATATAATAAATATAAGTATACTCAGAATATACACAGTATGAACAGTATAATCAGAATATACAGGGTAGGTACAGATTAAAGTGATTTAACACAAATGTACAGCTGTTGAGTACAAGATGCTACAGTATTAAACATAAATTACACAGAGTATACAATAATATTCTGTTGTAATAACTGATTTGCACTTCTGGTTGGATGCTAACTGTATTTCGTTAAATAACTGATTTGCACTTCTGGTTGGATGCTAACTGTATTTCGTTAACCTGTACTTGTACCTGTGTAATGACATTACATTGAATCTAATATACGATACCCAGCTAATGCAAGGAGAGTTTACAAAAATGTATTATAACGTTACACACAAATGCGAACGTTTAAGAATCCCTGATAATTTGTTGATGAAAGTAAACTTAGACGTTAAGAAGACTTGTAACATTCGGTAATTATTCTGTAAATCAATAAAGACTTCTATAACGTTATTGTTTTACGGCACTTATATTGACAATAAATCATGCATTTACTTACTGTGGAAAATATGCAACTTCCCGCAACTAGGAAGAGATGTGATCTGTGTCGTGAAATCCAGGTGAAATCCAGGTTTAAATGTCCTCACTTCCCCCCGCCGCCCCCCGAAAATAAATTAAAATAAATTAAAATAAATGCGTCACTTCCGGCCCTGGAGCAGAGCGGCCTCCCAGCCGAGCGGCCTCCCAGCCGAGGACTGCAGGCAGGTACTCTTGGATTTAGCAGACGCGTTTATCCAAAGCAACTCATATTTAAGTATAGGGACAATCCCCCTGAGATAATTAGGATGAAGTGCCTTGCCTAAGGACACAATATCACATGGCTACAGCTGGGGTTCAAACACGCATCATTCCAATCACATGGCCAACGCCTTAACCTGCTGAGCCATCTGACTCCCTATAAACTAAGAGCACAGACATAACCTGCAGACCTACATTTACATGTATTCATTTAGTAGACGCTTTTATCCAAAGCGAATTCCAAGAGAGTTTTACAAAAGAGAATTGGTTACTGGTCATAGCAATGTGATAGACCCCAACCGGGTTTATAAATTATGAAACATACATCGTGAGAAACCAATTAGTGCAAGGGAAGAGCCATAAGAGCATTCAACCGAACAAGTTGCAATTATAAGGCAAGCATATCCGTTGGGCAGTAGTGTACCCGTTGGAAGCAAACAACAAAGCAACAACAACAGCCAGTGCACCTGACTGTATTAAAAACTACAAAAAGGTAGCAGGTCCCCCGGTAGGAATGTTTATGACCCTGGGAGAGAGACTATTACTAGGCTCTGGAGTTATTCCTAAACTCCCAAAACAAGTGCATCTTGAGCCTTTTCTTGAAGGTAAAAAGAGACAGTCAGTATTTCTGATGGAGGTGGGGAGTTGATTCCATCATTGGGGAGCCAGACAGGGAAAGAGCTTGTGTTGGGACCTGGTGCTCGAGGGGCAGGACCACTCAACGGTTGTTAGAGGAGGACCGTAGGTGGTGGGCAGGGGTGTAAGGCCAGGGGAGAGACTTGATATAATTCGGGGCAGTCCCGTTCACTGCTCTGAAGGTCAGACTTAACACTCTTAACCCTCAGTTCTCTATTTTCATGGCTACCTTGGGCAAGGTACTTCACCCTGCTTGCCTGACAGGGAATTTTCCTGTACTTGCTGTAAATCGCTCAGGATATGAGTGTCTGCTAAATGACTAAATGTAAATGAAATATCCAAGGATCATCAGCGACTTTCCATCATCCGGGAGGACGCTGAGGATTATGTCCAGTTCCTCCACAGTCAGCCAGCGGCCTTGGTTGGCGATAGAGAACTGGGAATGCTTCTATAATTTTTCCCTGTCAAACTCGCCCCCTAGACCACTCCATCCATTGAAAGGATATCCAAGCATGGATGCAGGAGACTTACACTACATTCAAGCATGTTACTGGACAAAAATGTATTTGCAATATTCTGTCTGAAATGTAGGTATAATCTGCAGAGTAGGTCTACATGCTATTGAAAATGTCAAATTTTAAAAGGATGACTCACTGACAATGACCATTAAATATTTACATTTATGTAAAATGCTACCCCATACTCCTTTAAAGAGACTCAGTGCCAGTTGTATGTTAACAACGCTGTCATCATCACACACAAGTTATAGATCATGTTTTCATTCGATGTTTTATTCAGATATACAAAAATAGCTCTGGTCACCACTTTGAGGTCTCATTGATTAAATCCTCCTTCTGTCACCTTGTTCACTCTGACTGTTCCTTCAACATCGGACTGTAAAGACATGTTACAATCTACATATGGTACTAAATCTACTATATCTGTTATGCTGTTCAGAATGCTGATAAAGTTACGAGGGTAAAAAGAGAAAAAAATATATGACAAAAATTGTATCATATATGAACGTTTTGGCGCAAGCATAGTGTCAGAATGTAACACTGTCTACCGTTGTGAAGAGCTTGACGGCTATGTTGTGATGGTGCTTCAAGTGCCTGTTTCTGTGGATTATCGATCCACACAACCTGCATTTGTTCTTTGTCAATTGTATTGTTGTCCTTCACATTCAGTAGGATACAAACTGACAGATAACCAGACTACACAGGTCTAATTTCAACAGATTTCAATGTCACAAACAAGAAAGAAAAAGTGGAAAACTGCAAACAATATTCTCTTTTAATGTGTCTTGTATAAGTAGCAAATAATACTGAACAATAATACCATAACACCATGGCCGAAGCTCTCACAAATTTAGTTTGACAAAAAGTTAAATGAATTTTCACTTCACAATATTTTCAGTAGATAATGTTCAATTCATAATGAATTCAATCTAGTTGTCTTAAGTGATAATTGTCATTTGGCATAACATGCACCCCATGATAAAAATGACATAAAACGATGATAAAAAACAAAACAAAATCTTCTGTACATTAGACCTTACAGCGTTCCTGAACTGCACACATTAGATCTGGGACAATGATAGGCAGGGTACTTCTAACATAGGTTCTACATCACAACTCTCCCCTGGCATGCTGTAAGTAATGATCATACAGGTCTGATATGACAGAATACACCACACCACACTCCACACACTTTACACCAACACCTGTTTTTTCCATTGTCCTAATGACAGAATAACTGTACTTGTTCACCTTAGTTGTTTTTCCGTACTTTCGAACGGGCTTCCCAAATATGCTACTTTCTTGTTTGTGTAGTCTGGCCTGTGGGCCCAGAGTGGAGCTGGTGGGAGGCAAGTCAGTTTGATAAGGTCTGTGATCTTGTGGAATATGGGGACTTTGGAGTACGGAGGCCACAGTTGTCTGTGGTGACAGGGCATAAAGTGGGTCTGCATGACTTGACAGGAAACAGGGCTGGTCAAATCTCTCAGGTGGGGAGGGGTAGTGGTAAGTATGGTGTGGTCTAGGGGGCGAGTTTGTTCCACAGCTGACCGTGTGAGGGCTAAGGGTTAAAGTTATGCCTGGTTGTGCATCGTGGTCTTCAGCATCTGAAGGATACTCTGTGTAACAGCCATTGGCTGAGTATTGTAAGGGGGAGTGGCCAAGCTGGTGACTAAACAGCAAATCTAGAGCCTCAAAGCTTGCGTCACACTTCTCACACTGATAAGGCAGAACCAGAGGCTTCGGTGCGAGACTGGGAAAGTCTCTGTTGGGACTCTGATGAATCCACCGGTACTCAGGGTGTTCCTTCATATGGTTCTTATAGGACCCCACGAAGCGGAACCCTCGGCCACACTGGGGACAGGAGAACCGGCCTGTCTTCTGCCGGTGGACGCTCTGATGTTGCCAGAGCTTTCTCCAGCTCTCCAGGGTCTTGCCACAGCGGCCACAGGTGTACATCTGGGCACGGGTGTGAGTAAGCATGTGGGCCCTGAGCCGCCCCATGTGTCTGAACAAACGCCCACAGCGTGGGCATAAGTACTTCCTGGGGTCCGATCTCTGATCTAGTCTGTTTAACTTTGATACAAAGTGGGAGAAAGGATGGGAGGGTATGATGCTTGTTTGAAAGGGTAGGATAGAGGACACAATCTTTTTGGGGTGGGTTTGTGAGTTCAGGGGGCCTTGGGGTTTCAGTGGCTGTAAGGGTTCACTTCTTTGTAATGAGACAGATGTTGGGAGTGGTGTAGGATGAGGTGCTGACTGACTGAGGACTGGTGAAGAACCATCTGATGGTGTGACTGCTGACTGATCCTTCACACTTGGAAGGGATGAATCTGAACGAGACCTGTGCTGCTGATTTGCTTTAGGGTTTTTTAAGGACGAAGACTTTAAAGCTGTCTTTTCCTCAGAGCATGCTTGGCTATGTGCATTATACTCTGACAAATCACCAAAGAGCTGATCACAGAATGAACAGCAGAAAAGTTTTGCACCAGAATGGGTTTGCAAATGGTTATTGTACTGACTCTTTTGGGAAAACATATTTTTACAGACATGGCATGTGTAAGACAATGAAGGTTCTTCATTCTTAACAGTGTATCTGCAGCACATGTGCTTTTCTGCAACATTAAGTTTTAAGAACTGTTTTCCACATCGGTTACAAGAATAAGGCTTCACAGCCCAGTGTGTCCCCATATGACTTTGCAGGACATGGCGCTGAGTAAAGCTTTTCCCGCACACTTGACAAGTGAATGGCTTTTCCCCAGTGTGTATACGTAAATGAATTGTAAGCGCAGAAGAAAAGCGAAATACTTTCCCGCAGTATGTACATGGGAAAGCTTTGGCTTCTTGAGTGACATCGCTTTCAATCTGCTTTCTGTTCCTAATCTTAGATTTCTGGGCCTTGTGCATCTGGCAGTGAATACGTAACTCTTTTGCACTTGATATTCTGATTTTACAATATGGACACTGGTGGTACTTGTGTCTCTTCTTATGTGTGTTGAAGTTAGAAACCTGTGCAAATTCCCTGCCGCAATCAGAACATTTGTAAGGCTTTTCCCCTGTATGAGTACGTTTGTGAATAATGTACAGACATTGGAATTTAAAAGTGCGACCACAGACTTCACATTCCACGCGCTTTGATGGGTCGCCCCGTTGCTGCTGAGTCCTGCTATTACTACTTTTGAGTCTGTTTACAGCTTCACCCTCCAGTCTTCTTCTACTCCCGTTCAGGTGACTAGCTGTGTTTTCACCTGGCTGGATTTCAGATACAGTCTTGGAGTTACAGGTTTCAGTTTTTGTTCCGCCAGGTTGAGATTTCCTTGAGATCTTACTTTGGAGATTCCCTCTGTCATCCCACCAAGATCTTTTTTTCTTACGGGGTTTTCTACCAAAGAGAGTTCGCTGAGGTCCTTTCTGGTGTTCTGTAGTTCTAAGATCTTGCTTCTCCCTCAGTATTTTGAAATTCCCTCTGCGTTTGTCAATTTTGAATGGCTCTTCAGATTCTGTTTCATCACAGTTACTAGGGAGTGTAGATTTCCCATTTGTGTCTGTGTAGCACTGTAAATAATGTGACATTTGATGATCATTGTCAAGCTCCAACTCAATTTCTTCCATCTTTACTTTAGAGAAGACTTCATCATTCCTAGCTGATCTCCTTATTCCATGAGGGTCTACACTGTCTGGAGACATGAGAGGTTGTTGAGAATAAACATCTGCGGGCAACTTTGTCCTTGTATCCTTGAGTGACTTTTCATGGTAGATTTTAACAGCAATTGTGGGACCACACTGCTTTCCATCCTGGGGGGTCACAGAGGCCTCATTTGAACGCAATCTTCTCAGTGCTAGTGCCACCTCCGTGACAACTGTTGTCTTCTTACGAGGTCGACCTCTGCGTTTTAAGCCCATAACAGGTTGGGGCTCTGTAATTACATTCTCCACCATGCCATCCTCCTCCATTTGTTTGCTTCTTCCAGGCACCCTCTTGTCATCAAAGCTGGCAGAATTGCTCAAAACCTTACTATCCTTTGGGGAACTCTGATGTCTGCTGACTTTGTTCATCTCTGGCCTCTTTGAAATACCACTGGATATAGATACCTCAACTTTTGGAGATCTCTTACCTTCTAGGGTGAGATTATGCAGCATCCCTCTTGTTCTCCTTGGTCTGCCTCCAGCGTAGACTTGTGTCTCATCTTGCACACCTGAGTGAGGAGGGGACTTTGCAGGAGCCCCCAAACCAGGAGTACCAGAATCTGCTGCTGCTCCCCTTATAACTGTGTCAACTGTTTTTCTTGGTCGACCCCTTTTCCTTTTCAGTGGCATTGAATCTGGAGGTTTGAGATCTTGAGCAGAAGAGTAATAGATTGGATGTTCAGAATTAATATCATGGTTTAGAGAAGGTTCCACGTCAGGTGTGTTGCATGAGTTTCCATTAGCAACTTTTGCACACATTGTGTTTGAAGTAGCATCATTTGTTGTTACAGATAATGTATCTATATACTTTGTTCCTTGTAAACTAGGAGGGCATGGTAAAGGAAATTTAGATTTCTTGGGAGGGCGTCCACGTTTCCTACGTACCTCCCCCTCCACAGGCCTATCCACATGCATTTCAGAGATAGAATTCATTCTGTTCCTAGAATCAACAATGTGGCATTCCAATGGGAGAAGCTTCACCGGACGTACATTCCCAGTCTTGTCAAGTTTTGGTTGGGTCTTTGTGTGATTCCTTATGTGGTGATTTCTCTTGTTATTGTTAGCCCCACCTGCGTCCTCCTCCTAAAACATGGAGGCAGTCATCTCCCTTGATGCATTTCTTTTCTTCTAACATCTAGAAATAACCATGACACAATGTAGTCACAGATTAATAAAACTAGTTAAAAGTAATACACAACATACACAGCCATCAGATTGCCATATACGAATATCTGCATTAGAATGGCATGCCAACTTTCAAGATTTGTGACATAAGGTGATCTAAATCCGTTCTTCTTTATTCTGGGGTTTACAAAATAGCCCAACTTTTCATTACTTACACTTTGATTTTAAATGGTCACAGAAAACTAAAGAAAATGCTGAGTCGGTTTTTCTATTCAGTCCTTACATTATTTAAGACATTTTACTTCCCACGTCAGGGTTATCTCAGACAAATATATAACAGTTTAGAGAACTTGGCATCTGCCATTGATAATATCTATCGTTCGTCCATGAACTATGATCGTACGGCATTACTTTGTCAGACATAGCTTAGATATCCAAAAAGCAATGGCAGATGCTTTTAATGTACAAAATAATGTTGCGTCATGCATCATGTCTGTCATAGCTCGATTGTTTAATCAAATTGCTTTTAAAATATACAACCAAATACTTAGACATTTAATAATCGTGCAAGCGACTACATAAAATTCACTGAAACAGCACTAACTTTACTAACCAGCTATTTTTCCTTGAAATACTAGCTTTATTTTCCTAAAACATGGTAATTTCACACCTAGTAAAGTAAACGATTATTTCAAAGATGCGTGTGACTATTATTCAGATATTTAGAGCAATTCATACATACCCAAAAACAGTTATACATCTTTTGTTCGCGTTGGCTTCCTGGAGGACCTTAGCTGGCAGCAAACGATTTATACCTTGCTATGCTTGCTATGTCAGCTCACTACCATAACGATTTACATGAAACATGTTCAGCCACGACGACGTTATGGCTCCAATCAACATTCACGGATTATGGGTGTTCAATATACACTGATTGATGGCAACGTGCATATTAATTGCAGGCGGATCCCGTTCTGACAGTTGTACATTTTTCATCCATTTTTTTCGTTCAGAACAAGCGACGCGTTGTCAATGTCGTCATCAACAGTCGACATGCCAAAGCAACTTCGTTTTGTAATTAGGTGTGCGCCGGCTATGGTATCTTGCTATAACCGCTAAAATAGGCAACAGACAGCTTCGATGCACATGATCAAAGGAGGTTGAAGCTTTCAAAGCATTCAGGTCAATTGAAGAAAAACTTATCACAGATTTTTTTGGGACAAAAGTAATAATTTAAAAAAATACATGAATGTTAACCAAATGAAGTCAGACGTTGCTTTTCAACCATGCTTCAACGGAATAATAATAATAACAACACCTCATTTAGCAGAGCTTTTATCCAAAGCAAGTACAGGGACAATCCCCCTGAGGCAAGTAGGGTGAAGTGCCTTGCCCAAGGACACAACATCACATAACCACAGCCAGGAATCGAACTCACAACCTTCCAATCAAAAAGCCACCTCCCTCTCTACTTTTGTCAGATTAAAGTTTTTTCTGTGACCAATGTAAGTTTTAATTTCATTGACTTAATGGTACTAAGGATAGAAAACCAGAAACAAAGAAAGACAAACCAATTTATTAGCAACCAGCAGAGGGAATTATTCCCTTGAAAAAAAGTACTTGTGCACAGGAATTTTAAAACAACTGCAAAACACAATATACGAGAACAGCAAGGCGGCATGTGAACAATGCTCAAGCCACCCATTTTGCAGTTACTTAAAAATGATTAAATCACTGTCATACTTGCATTCTGTGACAATAACGTGATCCTAATCATGCAGACCTTTGATAGTGCAAACCAATGTTTTTTTAAAAGGAATGTGTAACAAATTCAGAGCATGACAGAAAAAAACAACATGTAACCTAAACTTGCTGTGCGGCACATTACAAGACTGTCCTCTATAACCATTAATAAAGCATGTGAATGTCGCGTCTGCAAATAAGGAATTGTTTATTGTCAATGCTGATCTCTTACTGCAAAATTTTAACCGGTATAGTAGATGAGTTTTCTATCACATAACAGTCATCATCCGATTCACATTCTGTTTTTATTGTAACAGCAGGCACCTTTAACCTGGAGCCGGGCCCAACTGCCTTGTGGTAACTGTGAATACCTCTGGATGCCTGGATATTGACCTGAAGTTCTTTGTTAGCCTTGTTTTGAGGCAGAGTGTAGGGGCTTGGAGCATGTATTACTCTCCTGCGGATGTTTGGCATCAACGCCAGCCGTTCAACATAACCTGATGCTTTTTCACACTCGTGTCTCTGAAGCAACTGTGCCGTATGAAATGGTAACTGACATAATCTACATCTGAAGTACTGCTTCCAAAGCGTCAGAGTCATGTTCTTACACACTTGGTGCTTTGAAAACGTATATTTCTGTTCTCGCTCAGGTATACCAATAGAACACTCCTCATTCACATCCATCTTAAATGCCTTTTCATTCAGTGCCAAAGGGGCAGTTGTGATACTGAGTGCCGTAGAAGCTGTCATTTTCCTGACCACTGGAGCTGTTCTGCTTCTGGCCTTTGGGGCAGCTGTAATTCTGTCCATGAGGGCTGTAGAGGAAGAGTGACATATATGGGGAACTGGCGTCAATCTACTGATGGGTAGAAGATCGCCACAAAGCACACAGGCTAGAACTCGCCTTTTGTTGTGAACTGTGTGGTGCCTGATCAGACTGTTTTTTGAAGTGAAGCCCTCCTCGCAGTTGGCACACTGGAAAGGTTTGTCCTTATCAAAACAGCGCAGAGTCTTCAGCAGCACCACCGGCTGATACAGAGGCCAGAGGTCAAGCGTTGACACACTTGGAAAACTCAGGGGCTTAGAAGGAGACAAGTGTATGTGCACCGGTTTAAACCATCGAACCCGTCTATCTCTCTGTTTGAGCATTTCCATCCTGCGCTTCTTCATGGAGGAATGATCCAGCATGGAATGACCTGGTTCATGGTTGTAGCTGTGTTTCAACATGTCCGAATACAAAGAGAACTCGGTTCCACAGGTGCAGATGTACTTGACAGCTGGACACCAGTGTTGCTCTAACTCCATCCTGTCTGGAAACCACTCCTCACAGCTGTAGCAGAACAAAACCCCATCCTCAAGCTCACAGTCTGATCCAAGGTCGTTGTTTTCTTTTAGCGTCTTTTGCATCATAAAGTGTTCTTGGTGTGTAGACTGAGTTTACACAGTTCAGGAGCCTGTCTGAAGGCAGGGACAGAAAGAAATAACATTATCCCCATTCAACAAAGCTTACGACTGTTTATAAGGTAACTTGAGACCAGGCCCATATAAGTGGCCTATCAGTAGTCATCACAGAATGGGTTAAAGGACCTGTGTGTACGTTTCATAAAAATGAACAACTAATAATGAAAAATGCCCGATGTTTTCATTTCGTACTAAAAAGCGTAGCTACAAACATTTTGTTAACCGGCTAAACAATTCATTGATTTGGCACATTTGGCACCAGTACACTGAGAAACGTTTCAAAATAGTGAATTCTTAATGTTACTAACAGAACTCACTGACGTTTAGATTCATTTTACTGCACTTAGCATAACTACAATAGCTATAGTAAAGCTTGACAGATACGTTTCTTACCATTGCGTTTCACTAGTTAGCTAACATTAGCTAGCTACTGTCCAGTCAGCAACCATTTCATGTGTCAGTAAGAAAAGCAGGGAAACTGTGTCATGTTAAAAGTATTGCTATTTACATGTACGCTGTTCAAACACGTAGTATAAGATTAATTAATTAAAAAATAAATCGTATAGAGAAAAGTCCACTCCACCCATCGGCTCCGGTAGGCTGTCTAGTAGGTCTTCTTCATGCGAATTTTACAGAACACGATTAGGCGCCACTTCCTCCGACACAAATGCATACTGCCACCTATGTAACTGGAGTGCTTTTATGGATTAGTTCTAAACCGTCTCCAACCAATTCACAAGCTCAATTTACGTTTTTGCCTTGCCTTCTATAAAATCAATCGAAGAAAGTATTGGTTATGTGATTTATTAACACACTCTATCCTTTTGGAAAATGTGCACTTAATAATATCATATAATCACTGTACAGAGTATCAGATACAAAACCTGTAATGATTAGGAAAAAATAATGACACTATTGATTTTGAATGACACTTTTATTTACGTTTACACAAGGGTCACACAAAAGCTACATTATACTGTGCAAAGAGAAGATACTTACATCCACCAACTATATACAACTCCATTCATTTGCATGAACACAACTGTGAAAATGAACTTTTGTTCATGTTAATTTAGAACAAAAAAATCACATGCTCAAACCACATTTCACAACAGTTACATGTTTTATATAAACACTAATAGTACATCAAGCCAATTATTAAGTACAATGAAGTGTTATACAATACAATGCAGGATTCAGAGTTTTTCAACCTAAATCATATACAGATTTGAACCCAGATCAAATAGTCACCTGAGTTACTGGCACTATGTCTCCTGCCTTGATTTTATGGACCTTCCTACTGTGGTCCTTCAATGATTTAAGGCTAGAATAGACACGCTGGCAGAGTAAGCAGGAAAATGAATCTGACTGATTGTGAGTGAGCAAGTGTTTCTGCAACCCCTCTACTGTTCCAAACCAGCGTACACAAACAGGGCAGCGCATGGGTTTGAAGGCTGTCTTGCACCCACCACTTGTCAGGTGAAACTTTAGACTGACAACATTGGGAAAGTCCTCATTGCAGCGTGAACAGTGATTTGTCCTTCCAGTGAGAGAACCTTGGATGCCTTTGCACCGATTCAATGACAGGTGCTTGATCAGTGAACTGCGAGTACTGAAGGTATTGTTGCATCGAATACATACACAAGGTTGCTTGCTCTTAGTCAGAAACGGTTGATTTCCAGGATGTTGCACTGATTTGTACGGCTCTGAAAAAGTTTGTTTCTTCGGGGCAGGTTGCTTTCCAGGTCGCTGATGTGGGTGTTGCTGGAAACGTAAGAGCAGAGGCTGAGAGCACTGCAGCGGAACACCATGATATAGGGGATTGTGTGGCTGCATGTGTACTTGTAAGTGGAGCTCATAGTCTGCCCAGGAACTGAGAGTCTCACCACAAGTGGGACAGGTGTAAGACTCCTGTGCATGTTTCTGCAGATGCTCCAGGAGAAGCTGAGGGGAGGTAAAACTGGCCCCACACTCGCATGTCACTCTCCGCGGGAGCACAGAGGGCAAAGACATGATGCCCCAGTTTGAACCGTTATCTCCTTGGTTTAGGTCTGACGCCTCACTCTTGGCACCAAGAAGTGACAGAGACTTGCTAGCTGAGAGGTTATGCTGCCTGTTATGCATCCCTCCCACTGTTCGCCTTAACTGACATTTCCTCCTATGGGCCATCATGTTGTCTCTGCGGTTAAAGCTCTTTCCACAGACAAAGCAATCATGCATAGGCTTTCCCTTGCCCTTTTCATATGCTGATCCAAATGCACCTTGCAGGCCATATGACCTCAGAGAACCACATATTTTTTGATGCTTTCTCAATGTAGTTCCGCGACTATAGGTCTTCAGACAATTGTTACAGGGGTAACGTTTGACACCATCTTTAATGAAAAACGGCATTCGATTCTTCGGAGATAGTGACATATCTGAGGGCATAGACTCCAGTTGATCGGCATCGCTGTCGTCACCATCTTCTGCATCAATCAGCACTTCGGTCTCGTCATCCAGAGGACTTGTCCACTGCCCATCTTCTGCTTGGCGAGAACAACCTGCTTCTGCATCATCTGATCCCGGCCTCTGGTCCATCTTGAACTGGTCAGCTCCCCAGTCATCCACAGAAGCTCTCATTTCTACCGATGCAATGTTTTTTGTTGGATGTTTTGGGGAAAAAGGTGAGAAGCTCCTGGGACAGCCAGTCCAGGGCAGATCTGATAGCTGAGCAGCAGATTCGACCTCCATAGATATATTCTCCCCCTTTACATATTGAAATGCATCAGTACCCACACCAACGCTACTGGGACTTTGAGTCCTTTCGGTAATATGTCTTGTTTCACTCTCTTTGTTTGTCCCTAGTGCAGCACCTTCAGCCAGGGCTGGGACTGAAGCATGATGAGAGAGTTGTGGCCCTAGACACTTGTGGGTTTTGAGGCTATATCTACGTGTATAACTATGGTTGCAAATCTGACAGTAGAAAGGCTTCCTTGTATTAGAGTGCACAAAAGCTCTCTGCTGCTTGTAGTATGTCTTTTGATGATGGAATGATGAGGTCCTTTTGATGAAGGGAAGCTTACTCTTTGCTGACTGAAAAAGAGCCTTGTCTCTTAAAATGGGGCATGTATGGTTGTCTGGGAGGGACGGTTTTCCGATAATCAGTTGTTTGCAGAGACGACAACATTTCACTTTCTCTTTTCTGTGTGTGGCATGATGCAGAGTCAAACTATCACAGTCCCTAAAAACTCTTCTGCAACGACCACATTGATAGCTCCCCTGTGCACTCATATTGCTCAAATCAGTAAGCTTTTGGCGGGTCTCAAGAACAACAACCGGACAGTATGACTTTGTTGCCACTACAATATCTTCACTACAAGAATTTTTAAACTCACTGGCTTTAGTTTTGGTACTAGATTTCAACAACAGCCGTCTAAGCTGATCAACAGATGAACTTGGGGTTTCTGACGGCTTTGATTTTAATGTGGACGTTATCTCTACTGGTATTGTCTCCGTTTTAGGGATAACATGTCTTTTACAGTGTGTGACAGAAGGTTGCAGAGTTTGAAAACGTTTCATGTAGGCTGTTGCCAGCATCTTCATTATGGACTTCTCTTTAGGCATGCAGTTATTTTTTCTGGTAACTGAATGATTTACTTCCACTGGAGACTGGATGGCTTGTGAAGAGGGCTCCTCAAATGACAAACTCTGACCTTGCTCTGCTGGATCTGGTGGGGATGTGTCTTCTGAAGGTACAGTTAGGAGGACAAGCCGACCAGAGTCAACCTCTGGGGTAGGAAATCCACTGACAGTTGTTGGGATATTGGAACTAGACATTATGGATGAAGAAGGGATGGATGAAGAGATGGGCCTGTTGAAAGTTGATTGGTTCAAGATTGGCTGAAGCAAAGGAGGCTCACAGCAGTCTCCGTCTGCACAGACGGTAGAAGTGGCTTCGCCAGGCAACATTTCAGTTTTTGACACATTCGTTTTTTTATGTTCCATCATAAGATTAAAGTCTTTAAACTCACATCCACAGTCACAAATAAAATGAGAGCATGCAGAAGACTCTGGTGTAGGAGTTGTGCAGTGCTTCTGGTTCAATTCCTCCACGGAACCAATCTGAGCACTAGAAGATGGCTTTGATGAATGCAAATGCTTGTCTTGATCCAAGTCATTAACATGGGAAGCCTGATGGACAAGCAGCGATCTCAGTCCGGTAAAAGTAGCAGAACATGCCATACAGCAGTACACTTTCGAAGTGGTGGCGCTTCCCTGAAGTCCAAGCATTTTGATCAGAGTTAATAATGAGGGACAAGATGTTAATTTCCTGAAGAAAAAAAAGACATAATTTTACTAAAGAATGAGTCATGGCAATACTACATTTGCACTGGTCCTATTTGCGGGGATACTTTTGTGAGAAATACATTTCTGAAAATATCTAGTAGCCAAGTAAACTATGTTTTGGACATTAGCTAACAACAAAGTTTCTAAATCAAAGCATGCATTGGATTACCTAGCTATCAAGGTCCATATTTATTTAATGTCATAGCTAGTGATAATCAGTCGAGAAACTAAATAGCTTGCTAACATTGGCTAGTTAGCAATCTGCGATGTGACAAGAGTCAAGACAGCGTTCTACAAATATTGATTATTAGGAAGAAAAAGAAATCTATTTCTAGTTACGCCAACAAAATTTTGTCAGTTAAGGAGTAAGGTAAACATAACATTCCCCAAAGACGTCAACGAGACTAGCTTTCAAGCACGTTTAGCTAACACCACAACCCAGCCACAGTAATATACCGAAACCAGCCTGTTACTAGCTATGCCACCGTGTTAGACTGACAAAAGGCTAACGCGTTATTAAAATACAGATTGTGTCAGATGTCAACACTTCGTATAATCAATTATCCAATAACTTACTTGACAGGAGAGCCACTCTTCAGAATAGAATCTTAATGCTGTGCTTCCTAGTATCGTTTCACGTCGCTTCAGTTTAATGTGGAAAAATGCGAGTGTGTACATTGGCACTAGAACTGGAGCTAGTTAAGGGTGGTGTTGGTGGTCAGAATGTAGGGCGCAGGGGTTTATATTAAATTTTCGCTTCCTCTTCTTCCGTCACAAACTACTTTAATGCTCAAAATAACAAACATGTATTCTTCTCTTGATTTAGAAGCGGTCTTGAAACGTCATTCGATTTGCTCTGCACCACAACGTCTACAGTCTTCAGTAATTTCCTTAGACCTACTATTACCCGTCGAATCAGTAAAAATCATATTGTCATTGCGGATCCATCCCATTTGTGTAATAGTTGTAAACAGTATTTACCAAATACTAGCAGTAATGTATCCGTCCTGTAGACTACAGTATGATGCACAGAGATTCCACTACCATGAGCCTTTGCGCATTTCCCAGGAGAGCTCTGTTGTCATACTGTCGTCCAAAATGTCCCGCGAAAATTGCATTTGAGTTTTTCCGGTTTCTGGAAAAGGAACAAAAAACCCATTAATTTCCCCCATAGGAACTTAGTGTACAAATTATGCTTAATGTGTGTCATATATTTCGCATATAAAAGTGAATTCTATTAGTAGATATATCTATTATTTAGATTAACCTGTGTACACTTATATTTATTCATTTAGCAGATACTGTTATCCAAAGCAATTTACAGTAAGTACAGGGACATTCTCCCTGAGGCAAGGGGTGAAGTGCCTTGCCCAAGGACACAACATCACATAGCCACAGCCAGGGTTCAATCTCACAACCTTCCGATCTTCAGGCCACCACCTTAACCCGCTGAGCCATCTGACTTAACTGACAACAAGCATAAACTAAGCAAATGGGACTATGCTTTTCAGACTCATTAGATTATATTAGATTATATTAGATTCAACTTTATTGTCATTACACAGGTACAAGTACAGGGTAACGAAATACAGTTAGCATCAAATACTGAAGTACTGCTCATACTGAAGTGTATAAGGTGCTTATCTATTATACAGACCTATTCAATGTTATGCTATATAACTGGTTCAGAAAAAGCCTCTAGCTAAAACCTGTATGATTAGATTAGATTCAACTTTAATGTCATTACACACACAAGTACAGGGTAACGAAATGAAGTTAACATCCAACCAGAAGTGCAAAACAGATAGTATAAGCTGAATATGCATAGTATATACAAGGTATTAAAAGTGATTTGTAAGTACTAATATATTACAATCGTTTTACAGTATTGGCACTATTTTTACAGTATTTACAGTGTTGTATGTACAGATATATATGGTACTATATGCAGATATGCAAAATGGAAAATGGAACAGATAGTGCAAAATGGTAAAGATGGTGCAAAATGTACAGATGGTGCAAAATGATAGATAGTGCAGAATGCAGGAAATAGGAGATGGACCTAACTGCAGACCTCACAGTGGAGGTGCACAGTGGAGGCTCCACTGTCAGGACACCTCCACCATAGACATTATAAAGGGCCTCATTGACCGCTGCTGCCTATTGGCGGTGACGAGCCTTGGGGCTGCCATTTTGGAAAGGTCCCCCGCTCTACTCAGTGTAATCTGTTTGACAGGAGAAATGAAGCGTCATCACATTTAATCCATCTGAAGTCGCTCAATACTAAACTGATTTTCACAGGATTTTTTTTCTGCAAACGTCATACATGTAGGCATGATTCCGGACACGATTCGGCGTTCAAAGTAGGCATAACAGTAATAGAATATTCTGGTATGTGATATGTTATGTACAATAGGTATTTTGCATTAGACACACGATATATAACACACACATACAAACACTAATATATGATAGAGAAGCAGAAGCAGATTGTATACTACTCAGCTATTTTAATACGTTTAAAAATCAAAGAAACAATAATACATTATACATCCATATATAAATAAATCACAATAGTTATATATAAGAATATATCTATATCAAGATTGATTCAAATTGGCTTTATTGGCATGAATGAAGAAACAATGAAGACAGATAGATGATTTTAAAAAATGCACATTTTCAAGTTAAACACATATTTACATATTTAAGTTGCTCATGGGAGTTTAAATGAGTTAAAAGCCCAGAAAGAGGAGTGTTTTGCAGAGCCTTTTTCAGAATCAGAATCAGGTTTAATCGCTATGCAAGATTTACAAACATAGAATTCACTGAGGCAGGGAAGAGCAACATAGAACATATATAGGAGTAAAAATAACATAAGTACAAAGCGGAAAGTGGGCACTAGCTGTACAGGTGGGGGAGGGGGAATATAACTATAATGAGTTGGTGCAAGGAGGATGGGTATATATAGTACAAGGAGGTGCAGTAGTGCAAACAGTAGTGCAAAATCACAGTAGTAAGTTTGTTTTAAGGTGTTATGTGGTAAAGTGGCAGATGCAGTGGGATTCTGGAAGGGGGTGTGGGGTGTTGGTGGACAGATCAAATCAACATTTGTTTGTATAGCCCTTTTTACAAGCAATGTCACTAAGGGCTTCACATACCCATAGAACTGCCCCTCAACCAACCTAAACCCTCAAGGAAGACAAGGAAAAACTCCAAGAAAAACAGGTCCCTCCCTTTCTGCAAGTCAAGAGAGGTGAGTTTGGCAATATGGTGTAGCCTTATTTTCAGAAAGACAGGCACTACCAACGACAACAAATTGGAATAATGGTTGTCAATGCCAAACTGTGTCTCCTCAACAAAATCATGGTCAAATTTGCACCACAGTGGCCGGACTGATCTCAAAGGGAGATGAGGCAGCCTACAGAGAGGAAGTCCAGAGACTGGCGACATGGTGTTTAGCCAACAACCTGACACTGAACACCACGAAGACTAAGGAGGTAATCGTGGACTTCAGGAGGAACAGAACTGACCCGCCTCCCCTTTACATCAACGGCGAATGTGTGGAGCAGGTCCACGCACTCAGGTTCCTGGGAGTCCAAATTACAGATGACCTCTCCTGGAAAGACAACATCACAGCTGTCATAAAGAAGGCTCAGCAGCGTCTACACTTCCTGAGAGTTCTCAGGATGAACCATCTGGGCAAAAATCTACTGCTGGCCTTCTACCGCTCGTCCATCGAGAGCCTGCTGACGTACTGTATTTCCACTCCGATGACCGACAATCCATCCATCCATCCATCCATCCATTATCTTCCGCTTATCCGGGGCCGGGTCGCGGGGGGAGCAGTCTGAGCAGGGAAGCCCAGCCCTCACCGCACACACCTCCTCCAGCTCCTCCGGGGGGATCCCGAGGCGTTCCCAGGCCAGCCGAGAGACATAGTCCCTCCAGCGTGTCCTAGGTCTTCCCCGGGGCCGCCTCCCGGTGGGACAGGCCTGGAACACCTTCGGGGGAGGCGTCCAGGAGGCATCCTAAACAGATGCCCGAGCCATCTCAACTGGCTCCTCTCGACGTGGAGGAGTAGCGGTTTTACTCCGAGCTCCTCCCGTGTGACCGAGCTCCTCACCCTATCTCTAAGGGAGCCCCCAGCCACCCTGCGGAGGAAACTCATTTCGACCGCTTGTATCCGCGATCTTGTCCTTTCGGTCATGACCCAAAGCTCATGACCATAGGTGAGAGTAGGAATGTAGATTGACCGGTAAATCGAGAGCTTCGCCTTGCGGCTCAGCTCCTTCTTCACCACGACAATCCGGTACAGAGACTGCATCACTGCAGACGCTGCACCGATCCGCCTGTCAATCTCACGTTCCGTCCTTCCGTCACTCGTGAACAAGACCCCGAGATACTTGAACTCCTCCACTTGAGGCAAAGGCTCCCCACCCACCCAGAAGGGGCAAGCCACCTTTTTCCGGTCGAGTACCATGGCCTTGGATTTGGAGGTGCTGATCCTCATCCCAGCCGCTTCACACTCGGCATCAAACCGCTCCAGAGCATGCTGGAGGCCCCGGCTCGAGGAAGCAAACAGGACAACATCATCCGCAAACAGCAGAGATGAGATCCCGTGCTCCCCAAACCGGAAACCCTCCGCCCCCTGGGCGCGCCTAGAAATTCTGTCCATATAAACAATGAACAGAACCGGTGACAAAGGGCAACCCTGGCGGAGTCCAACATGCACCCGGAACAGGTCTGATCTTATTGCCGGCAATGTGAACACAGCTCCTACTTCGGTTGTACAGGGAACGGACGGCCCCTAACAAAGGGCCCCGGACCCCGTACTCCCGAAGTACCCCCCACAGGACACCACGAGGGACACAGTCGAATGCCTTCTCCAGATCCACAAAACACATGTAGACTGGTTGGGCAAACTCCCATGAACCCTCGAGCACCCGGTAGAGGGTGTAGAGCTGGTCCAGTGTTCCGCGGCCAGGACGAAAACCACACTGCTCCTCCTGAATCCGAGGTTCGACTATCGGCCGGATTCTCCTCTCCAGTACCCTGGCGTAGACCTTACCGGGGAGGCTGAGGAGTGTGATTCCTCTGTAATTGGAACACATCCTCCGGTCCCCCTTCTTAAATAGGGGAACCACCACCCCGTGATGACCGACCAGTACCTGCAAAAGAAAAACATTTTATTACTCTGATCATGATAGGTTTTTTGTTTAACTTATATAGTATACTTGTAGGACACTTACCTAACTAGAAACAATGTAGTTGCAGAACTGGGATAACTTGAGAACAAGAACACATGCAATAAATACCATTTTGACACCTACATGTGCTTGATGTTGTGTAATACTGTATATACCATCTAGGATCTGAAACACTGAATACAAGATAATTCCGACAAAAACTAAACTAAACACAGAAAAACATTGAAATAAAAGAGCATCATGTTAGCAAACAAAACTAAAGAAAAAAACATTGCAGTAGCATCAGTAGCATCATATGAACCTGATGCAATGGACAGAGCATCTTATGAACTCGATGCACAACGGATCTCATGCACTCATGCCATGAACTTTTCATGCATAAATAACTAGCACTATTTTAATAGACCTCTTAGATCTTTTTGGCGGGGCGCAGGGTGAAGTGAGGACATTTAAACCTGGATTTCACCTGCCAGCGCTTCCACATCTATTCCGAGTAGCGGTGAGTTGCTGATTTTTATCCACAGAAAGTAAATACATGGTTTCTTGTCAATATAAGTGCCGTAAAATAATAACGTTCTAGAAGTCATTAATGATAAAAATGAATTGAAGTTAAGTTAGATAACGTCAAAGTTAACTTTCACCCATGGCGGTTAGCATCAACACCGTAAATTACATGGATTATTAAATGTATAGTGCATAACGTAAAGTAACTGTTCGCATTTATTTGTATGTAACGTTATACCATTTTTGTAAACTCTCCTTGCATTAGCTGGGTATCGTCACAAAGTTGAAAACGTGTCTATCTGAACTCAAAAACGTAATATGCACGATGCAACACACCATTATGTCGACTAGCTAATTAGTGATATCACCTGTTTAAGTGCACAAGTGGAATCAAAATGTGGCAGACTACATGGCTCATTTTTACTTTTTGTATTTTTCTACCTCTGTTGTATACTACAGTATATAAACTAAATGAATACGAATAGCTTCTGCACCATCAGTACTTCAATTTTTTTAACTGAGGAAGGAAATTCACATTTAGTGACGTCTGAGAAGGGCCCTCTGACCTCCAGACGTAAATGTTGATTCCTGTCTGTCTCATAAATCCTGCAGATAGCCATTTGTGTAACACCAGTTAATCAAAGGACGTCTAGTCCCAGTTTGATCACTATGTTAAAAGGTGTGCAGATCACACTCTCCAAAGAGCGGTTTGATCACTATGTTAAATGTTATATTCATGATTTATTTACACCAGTTGTATCAACATATTTCCGGCGATGTCCAGTGTGTCACATGACCTATAGATACCAGGAATGGCAGGATGGTCTACATAACTTTGATGACCATACTACATTGACCCTTGAACTTTGTGTATACCTGAGACTTAACCTACAGGTATGCACAGTGTTTTGTACTGTATATTACAACGGATAATTTTGCTTATCTATATATATTTTTAGGAAGAAGAGAAGCAGGCTGAGATCTGAGTCAGACCTGCCAATGTGGACACACCAGTGGAAGTGGTAAGCTTTTCCACAGTTTCTATTGGTCAGATACTGTTGGTGCAGCAGCTATGGTACAGACACCTTTCTTTCTTTTCCATAGGACTCAATTGAAGTCTGCATTCTTCAAAATTGCAGACATGCAGCAGAGTATTTGAGGACAACAAAGAACTGTTCTCTGCCAAAGTGGACCTGCTTGAAATCATGTACATGGGGGAGGAGAACCAGGCTGAGTATGGGAGGGTGTGGAAAGAAGAGGTGGATGACCTTGAAAAGGAAACAATCCCGGAGCCTTTTATGTTGACATTTCACAACACAGAAGACGTGGAAATTCTGTGCAGAAATAATGGACCCAAAAAACTATTTGGCCTATTGCAGGGGTGTCAAACTGCAGTCCTGGAGGGCCACTGTCCTGACAGTTCTAGATGTTTCCCTGCTCCAGAACACCTCACACAGAGCTTGATAACGACCCTGCATTAGAATCAGGCCTTCAGGATAGCGGCCCTCCAGGACTGGAGTTTGACACCTCTGGCCTATTGTGAATGTCACACAGATGAGTGTGTTTATTGTGTGCGAGAATAAATTCAAATCATGTTGTGACTTGGGACATTGATCACTTCATAATTCGCTTGGATTATACTGTAGATATCAAGCATAAGTGTGGTACTTGGGTGTTCCTGCAGCACAAGAAAACATTTAACCAACAGTGTTGGGCAGTAACGTCACTACAAGTAGCGGCGTTACTAGTTTAACTACATTTCTCAGTAGCGTGGTGGTAGCGTCGCTGTTTTCTGAATCAAATAGCTTTTAAGTAGCTTAGCTCTTTTATTAACCAAGTAGTGCGGTAGCGTCCACATAAGCTACATTTTTATAAAATTTCTGAAGCTCAGCGCAGCGGAGCTTTCTGCTGCGGTCTGAAATAAAAGGAGGAGTCAGTGACGCTACCGCCATACAAGGCCGTGTAGGTGGAGCTGACAGAAGCACTTCCGTATGACGGTGACATCACGGACCAATCCTAGGGCTGGCTACGGCTCTCTGATGTCTTTATACATCCATGAGGGGAATACAGACAAGCTAGCTTGTTTGAGTGAGTTACGCTACTTGGTGGAAAGATGGCAGAGGGTGAGGAGGACATTGAGTTACTTGCACATTGTCTTTAATGGCATAGTTCAAAATAGCAGTGAGAGCACAGTTTAATAATTGTTTAATAAACAATTGAATGTAACATTTTTGCCTGCTTATTTGTCTGATTGACAGTTTTATTTATCACTGAGATTTCTCAGTGTCTTGGGATAAAGTTCTTCCAATATAATAATAAAAAAATAGCTTCGATGTAGTTAAACTACTTTTGTCATGTTGCTGTAACTTAGCTTGCTACATTTCTCAGGGGGGTAGGTTCGGTGTAGTGAAGCTTAATTTCATGCAGAGTAACCGGTAGCTTAGTTCACTACACTTTCCAAGTAGCTTGCCCAACACTGGTAACCAAACATGAAATTTGTGGTGGTGAAGTATGAAAATACAGAATACAACCAAAACTACGGTATATACAAATATACAAATATATTAAAAAAAGAGCAGTGCAATAAAATTTTATGATAATTTAGTATTATAATGAAAAGGCAGTGAAGTGCTGTATTGTACACAATAACATGTATAGGCCTATGACATCTTACAAGATGTTGGCTTATGAATATGACTGATAACTTCAAAGACAATTTGTACACTGAGCAATGTTATTCCTGACCTTCATTGTTTGCAATTTGACCTTCTCTTTTCAAGATCCTCAGCTTTGTAGTCGGCTACAAATAGACTATTGAGCCCCGAGTCATACCACCCACCGTTTGTTTTTCGTAATGACTAAGTTGTAAAATTGCAGTGCAGTGTATATTAGTCTGGCTTCTTGTCTACAGTTTACTATAGAAATACCATATAACGATTTATCCTATAGACATGGAATTAATAGATTTTACTTCATATTGTTTACTTATAGTCGGTTACAAATAGACTATTGAGCCCCGAGTCATATCACCCACGGTTTGTTTTTCGTAATGACTAAGTTGTAAAATTACTTATGGCGCTTTTCCACCGCATGGTATCAGCCCGACTCGACTCGCATTTTTGGCGTTTCCACCTCAATTTCATGGTACCTGGTACCTGGTAGCGGGTACTTTTTTTAGTACCACCTCGCTCTAGGTACCAAGCGAGCTGAGTCGAGCTAAAAGGTGACGTCGGCAGACGGCCGGCCACTGATTGGCCAGAGAGTGTGACGAAGTCACGAGAGCGACATAAAGCATAGTTCGTCAACATGCCAGCTAAAATTAATAATAGGTCTTCGCCGTGGTCCACTTCTGAGGTGCAGACGCTTCTGTGTCTTGTGGCCGAGGATAAAGTACAAAAAGAGCTGGACGGAGCCACCCGCAATGAAAAGGTGTACAAGGAGGTCCCCAAGTTGATGGAAGAGCATGGTTACTTCAGGACGTACGCGCAGTGTCGTGAAAAGCCTTCCACCTTTTTGTAAATAGTTTATATTCCACCTTTTTGTTTGAAAGTTTGCTGTGCTGCACTGATTTGCTCTTATTGTTTGTTAATAAATTATAAGTGACTTATGTGATTGTTCCATGATTTTGTAATTCATCTGCCATTACACTGGCTCTAATATATTCATTACGGTTCAGAAAGGAACCAACACCAACTTCACATTTTTTAAAAGGTGTTTAGTGCATTTTCTCCGTCAAATGTTTTTATCACACTACTAGATTATTCTTAAATGTTTTAATCTTTTAGCATTTAATGCGTTGGTGTTATTTACGTCGTGTACAAAAATACGTCACGGCCCTTTCGCCGACGACCAGGAGGTACTATTTGCGGTGGAAAACCACCCGTGTTACTACCTAACCGAGTTGAGTTGAGTCGAGTCGAGCTACATTTGCGGTGGAAAAGCGCCATAAGTGCAGTGTATATTAGTCTGGCTTCTTGTCTAAAGTTTACTATATAAATACGATATAATGACTTATACTATAGACAAGGAATTAATAGATTGTTTACCAATTAATGTATTTGTGAGGGAAACGATTCAACCGGAAATGCATTTGCGATTTTATTTAGAAATTTCACAATTTTATTTTGAAATGTATTGCGTCACTTCCCATTCTGACAGTGGAGGTGTCCTGAAATTCTTTCTAAATTTAGGCCCCTTAGTACCAATTAAAGCATTTTTGCAACGCCACAGCCTACCTGATTATTGTTGCTGACCATGTCCATCCCTTCATGACCAGTGTATCTCATGGCTACTTCCAGCAGGATACTGCGCCATGTCATGAAGCTCGAATCTTCTGAGGGGTTTCTTGAACATAACAATGAGTTCACTGTACTCAAATGGCCTCCACTGTCACCAGATCTCAATCCAAATGAGCACCTTTGGGACGTGGTGTATAAGTTAGGTGGCTCAGCGGGTTAAGGCATGATCATTGGCCTCACAATCAAAAGGTTGTGAGTTCGATTCCCAGCTGTGGCTATGTGATGTTGTGTCCTTGGGCAAGGCACTTCACCCTACTCAGGGGTATTGTCTCTTGCTGAAGTTGATTTGGATAAAAGTGTCTGGTAAATGAATATGTATTTATTTATGTGGTGGATGGATTCATGGATAGAGAGGCACCTGGCTGCAGTCCACCACCGTGAGGCAGGAGCGTTGCAGGCACCACCGCGTCGCAAACGCACCGCCGTGAGGCAAGGAGTTTCCAGAGTTTTTTTTTCTCGGGGGGCGAGGGGAAGTGAAGACATTTAAACCTGGATTTCACCGACACAGACCAGTGCGTTCCATGTATCATTCGTTCCGAGTTGCGGTAAATCGCTTATTTTTATCCACAGAAAGTAAATGCATGATTTCTTGTCAATATAAGTGCCGTAAAATAATAACGTTATAGAAGTCATTAATGATTTACCAAATAATTACCGAATGTTACAAGTCTACTTGGGTAGTTGTTATGAAGCTAAATTTGAAGTAACTGTTCGCATTTGTTTGTATGTAACGTTATAATACATTTTTGTAAACTCTCCTTAAGAGACTCCTTAAACTCCTCCTCTCCTTGTAAACATTAGTTGAATCTAATCTAATCTAATTTTGTGACGATACCCAGCTGCATATCGTATCGTCACAAAATTAGATTAGATTCAACTTTATGTTTAAACAGGTACAAGTACAGGGTAACGAAATACAGTTAGCATCCAACCAGAAGTGCAAAACAGTTATTACAACAGAATATAATTGTATACTCAGAATATACACAGTATGACCAGTATAATCAGAATATACAGGGTACAAAATGTGGCAGAGTACATGGCTCTTTTTTATTAGGATTCCTCCGTCAGGAGGAAACCTATTGTTTTTGCAGGTATTATTATTATTAGGATTCCTCCGTCAGGAGGAAACCTATTGTTTTTGCAGGTATTATTATTATTAGGATTCCTCCGTCAGGAGGAAACCTATTGTTATTGCAGGTATTATTATTATTATTGTGTGCGTGCTGCAAGGCGCACACTATGTTATTACTAGCGTTTATTATTATTATTGTGTGCGTGCTGCAAGGCGCACACTATGTTATTACTAGCGTTTATTATTCTGCTTATTCTTACGCCGTTTTTTTGGCTCAAAACACCTACCAGAGTTTTTGACGCATATACACAAAAGTTATATCAAAATGTGCGGCTCGGCCCCGACATGTGTGTTATGATTTTTCTAAGACTTTTGGCGAACAATTTTGCCCAAAAATTTCCAAAAACCACACCCAAAAAATTAATGGGTGTTAATGGAGAGAATGTTTGAGAGGTAGAGTGGTAATGTCATTGCTAGAGTGTGGAGAAGAGAGAGAATTGTGTAAAAAAAATAAAACGTATTTGACTACCATGGCCTCAAATGCACCACTACAGACACAATTTATGCATAGAAACGTAGGAAAATGTGTCCTCTAGCTCACACTTGCTTTACTTTATCTGTCAGATTTATTGTTTTAGCTTGACATGCGAAAATTCGGCCGCAGCACCCATGAACACCCTCATAGACTCCCATGTTAAAAGTGTCAGGAAAATTTCAGGAGGAAAACAAAACTAACACTTTTTAGAATTGCTCCTAAGAGCACATTTCTTCACTTGTCAACACAAAATGCCTATGTAGACGTTCAGGAAGGAATCAGCCGGCTTCACGTTAACCTGGTTTTATGATTGGAAACACGGTTTGGCCAGAAATCCTTCCTGTTCGAGGGGTGCTGTAAGCCTTTTCTCTCTGTCCAACTGCCATGACAGTTCCAGCTGCAACTTATTAGTTCGTTACTTAGCAACGTGCTTGAAAGAGGAGAGACGGTGGCCACGAATGACGGTGGCTATTTTATGAACAGTAATTAATTTCCCATTTAATAACTTTATTTGGAGGATATTTACTGGAGGAATCAAATTGGCTCTTTTTGTTTCGGGTGTATTTATAAACTGTACTCCAGCTCAACTCTTCCTCTCCGACTCTAAGTCTCTAAGGTAAGCGAACATCTTTTTCAACTCTTTCGCTAGCATGCTATCTAAAATGTAGGTTTTTAACTTCTTTAACATTTGGGCTCATAGGTATTCATGTGCTTATCAGTCAGGATTTACAACTGACATTCCAACTAGCTGTAAAGATATGCTGTTTGCTAACATTAGTGACCAATGCTGAAATTAGTGCTTAAGCTAATTGCTAGTGCATCAGCATATGTTTCGCTAGCATGCTATATAAGATGTGGGTTTTTGACTTCTTTAACATTTGGGCTTATATGTATTCATGTGCTTATCAGTCAGGACGGTGGTGGAGGGTTGTAAGGAGGGTAGTGGGGGGGGGGGGGGGGGGTTATTTGTGTGCATTTTGACCGTTTAGGGTCGTTTTCGGAGGTGGGGGGGGGGCGTTCGGCGTTTGCAGGGGGCGGGGGGCTCGTGCGGGGGGGTTTGAGGGCAGGGTTCATGTGGTGGGGTCCATAGGAATCTAACGAGATATTGGGGAGGTGTGTGGGAGGTCGGGTTGATGAGCTAAGAGCCTATTTGGGGGAGAGGTTTGACAATCGCGAATGATTTAGTTTCACTTTCAAGCGGAGATTGTAACGTTGCGGGGGGCTCGGGGGGCGATTTCGGAGGGGTTTGAGGCCAGAGTTAATGTGGTGGAGTCCAGACGAATCGAACCAGGTATTGGGGAGGTGTGTGGGTGGTTGGGATCGGCAGTTCCATAGAGAAACAGTGGGGATTAAATACAGGTCTTTTAGGAATTGCTATTTAAATTGTTGTTGCTGTAAAACATTCATAATCGTCTGGATACTGGTTGACCTTGCAAACTATTGGCTAGTGTTGTATGGGGAGTCCTGTAGTCCTGTAGTTTATAGATAATATAACCGGTGTGTCTGCTACTAAGTGATTCATTGCACTGAATGGTTTGATTGACAGTTCATCATTAAGTCATTAAATGTACAGACTGCCTGTGTGTATGCACATATATGTATCTATCTATAGATAGATACATATATGTGTGTATGTGTGTGTGTGTGTGTGTGTGTGTGTGTATGTGCGTGTGTGTATGTGTATGTGCGTGTGTGTTTTTCTCAATTAATGTTGGATAAAAAGCACTGTTTTTGTTAGTGTGATATCAGAACTGTGTGACCTAGTGCTTTTTGTGAATTTTGATGCTAGCTTATTGCTGAATCCTGATTTGTTACATGTTTGATTGCATGTGGATTGATTTGACATTTAACACAGCTGTATAACTTTATATTGTTATCTGACATTTATAATGCGGTATCATTTTGATAAAAGGTGTATTTCTAATACCAAAGTCATAGCCATTGATGGCCTAGTTTTGGCAGTGGATGTATTTGGGTCATTTTACACTCTAAGTTTTTGAAAGCATTTATCACTATTATCAAATTAGAACCAAACTATTACTATGCTACTGAACTGTAATGTAAAGTGATACCTGACACAGAGTGACCAATGGTTTACTGCTTGCTTACTACTTAAACTTAAACTGTGGCAGTGTGCTCAAGTGGAGCTGTCTTTAATCCTGCTGAAATGAGTGTTTACGCTACTACTAGTGCATCAGCATATGAACACCTGTTGAAAGCTTGATCTGTCACATACCTAAGCAATGGTAGAAGTCATATTCTGAAAATTACTCAACAGTGTCAGTGATGTATGGGGGAGAGTCCCGGGCCAGAGTCACGCACACTCAACATTTCTTTAGGATTTTTTTCTAGTTATTATTATTATTCCCATTGTAACATGGGTTTGGATGGCAGCCCTTGGATCACAGCGGTAAAAAGTTGAGATTTTTGGCATGGTGAAACAATACAACATTATAAGATACCACACCCATTTTGGTTCCCTTGAGACCAAAGGGGGCGCTACAGGCCACGCCCCAATTTGACCAACCATTTGTGTTCTTTTTCAAAGTGATGTCCTTTGTAGTCCTTTTGTCCTAAAATTCTGAAATTCATTACAGATGCCTTATTTGTCACAATGAACAAAAAAGTCTCAACAACTTATAATGGCAAGTCCTTAGATTTTTCTGTACATCATAAATTCAGAAGACGTGCTTTTTTGCCACTCCTCCACTCCTGCCACTCCTGCAATCTTCTTCATAAATGCCAGTTATCATCGTCAGAAGAACCCTCACAAAAGCTATCAATACGATTTTTGATTTTCATAATTGTTTGTCAGCTAGAGTCAAGAGGGCGCTAAGGGCCACACCCCAATTCGTTCTGTTTCTGAGTGATGCCACTTGTATGTCTTTCGTCCTATAATCTTGAAATTCATTCCATGTGCCTCATTCCTCATGATAAACAAAAAAGCCTCAACAACTCATAATGGCAAATCTTTACATTTTTCTGTACAATATACAGTTATAAAATATGTCTTTTTGATACTATTCCTACAATGTTTATCCGATCTTCCCCATGTTTCTATAGTAACATCTTCAGACCAAGCCTGACATACATTATCAAAAGATTTTTTATATTTCAAACCGTTTGTTCGCTACAGCCATTTAAAACTAACTAAACCAGACGTTCGTCTTACAATATTATTAAAGTCAACAAATCTTTGAGGTATCAATATCAAACTATATATGCACGAATAACACACTACAAAATACAACCCAGTTTAACAGCTAAGTTCATAACTTCCAAAATGATGTAAATAATGGTCATTTAATTTAAGGCTAAGACTATTTTACTGCTATAAACAAGTAGCTTTTAGCTTCAAGCAATCGGGTGTGTTTGATTTGTTACACCGTGGCAGGCCACTCGGCAGGTTGACTTACAACAGCCAATGGCTGATCAAATGTTTAAAGCTAGGTGTATGCTTCCGCGTCAAACCTTATGCGTGGGGCGTGGCGCGGTGGTTGAGCATTCGAAGTTTTGCGTCGAGGGTCCGCGTTACTCTGCAATTCACCACCATGCCACCAGGGGGGTGTGGCTGTGTGGTTTCAAGGGTTATAGCCGAATCCTTGCTCATTATTGAAGAGCAAATGCTTATTTTGCAAATGATGTGGAAGCGCAGGCGACAGAGAAGACGTTTGCGGAGGTTCTGTACGATCGTTTGCGGCTGGAAACGGGTGAATTTGCAACACTGGTTCACCCACTGAGGGACCTGGATGAACAAATGCACTTTCGATACTTTCGAATGTCAGCGGGCCGATTTGACGAGCTTCTTCGCCGTATACAGCCTGGCGAGTGAAGAAAAGTGGTGGCCGATGATTCGAACTTCAGATTGGTGTCCCGAAGCACACTCATTGAGTGATAATAAACTGTGAACTATGCATGGTGTGTAAACTGTGTTGTGCTGTGTGTGTTGAAAATAAATATCAAAACAACTGCTTGAAAACAAACTTGTGTGTTTTATTCTTATGTATTATGTAATACAAAAAGTATAATTTAAAAAATCACAACACTAAAACAATACAACAACAATATGCATTGTAGTATGTATAAATGTATTATAAAAAGTCAAATTGCGGCAAATCACGGCAAAAAGTGCACTCAAACGATACAACACATGTCACATCTCAACTATTTACAAAACTACGTCATGTTCTGAGCGGACCAATCACAGCGCTTGTGACGCCGCAACGCTACGCGCAGTTAGGATTTTTTGGAGGCGCGCGATGGGCAATGTGGGAGGGTCCGCGTTGTCGGCGGAGCAATGCGGGCGACAAATCGCAGAAGCCTAGATCGAGCTTTAGTCAGCGGTGGGAGGTGAGATAAGGTGAGAGGTGAGATGAGTCCGCCATCTTTTTCGTCTTTTCGTGGACTGAAAGTATTCTTTTTCATTGTGACTGTAAGTACAAAGACAATGTAATTAATCACTACAGTTTGTATGATGACTTGAACACAATTTTATAGTTAAAATGTTATACTGTTATGGTTTGTTTTGAGTTTAGATTGTTGCTACAGTGACCGAGGTTCATTGTTTGTCGTCAATCGCTTTGGATCAAAGCGTTTGCTAAATGAATATATGTGTAATGTAAATGTTTAAAGAGTGTTTTGCAAGTTCTTGTATTTAAAAATAAGTACAACATACCCAGCTGGTTTAATTTGTTAACACGAAATAGCTTGTCAATACGTTTGCAAAGAATAACACAGCAATCGATGCCCCTTTTCCTCTATTGAGGCTAGGCTAGTCAGAAATATAACCTGCCTTTAAAGCGGGACTCAAGGTGTATTTAAGACACTTAATTTCTTTGAGCGAACAGTATTTGATATTCTCTATATTTCAGTGTATTGTACCGAACGGTTCTGTACTGTTTTTTGGTAATGCTTGTGACGATCTCCCCGGCGCAAGGCCCTGTAATTGTCGAAGCCTTTGTTTCGTTGTAATCGCGATTCGAGTCTAAGTAAAACAAGCGTCCTTTTTTCTAATCGGTATAAGAGTGCTGTTTCTACATTTGACATCGTCTGTTGAATTAAAACGGTACTGGACATGTATTTAAGCCACACAAAAATGTTCTTTAATTTATCCGAAATATTTTGTTTAAGATGTATCTCCCGGTTGTGCTGAATTTCTGGGAAAGTTAGACTAAGATGCAGAAACGATAAGCAGTATTTGATACACGTCATCAATGTTGATTGCAACCAATGTTTGATAGTACAGTATTAAGGTGTAAATATCTACATGCTAACTGTCATATTACTTTTGAATGTCTTGCAATTGCATAATCAGAATGCGTTTTTCTTTGCCATGCAAGTTATACAAATTGGGGTCATTTCATGTTGAAATTGTAAAATGAAGGTATTATAATGTGTAAGTATGAAATATTGACAATCAAAGATTTTGGATGGGTGTTTTTTAGATGCCGACAGGCAGCAGGAAGTCGAAGGCAGCCAAGAAGAGGTTACGTGATGCAGAGGACCATAAGACCTTGTCTAATGTTGAGGTCTGAAAATTCAAACTTACGTTATTCAAACTTATGCATTTTTAGGGGTTACTGTTATGGGTGATGAAGCATTTTTAAGGGTTACTGTTAGAAACCCATGTTTTGTAGTATGTGCATGTGAGTTCTGGTTGGTTCTTGTTGTTGATGAACAACATTTCCAAATGTGTTGTCACTTGTAATAGCAATAATGTGCACTTGAGAAAAACATTAATGTACTTTCATGACGAGTACTGCTGATGTGTATATTTTTAATTCCTAAATAACTATTCTGTGTTTTTCAGATGCCAAAGATGAACTCAACCCCAACCACCAGCTTGAACTACTAGGATTTTCCTCCTCATCCCTTCCTGGATCTTTCCATCAAGGACATGTGATGTGTAAATATAATGCTTGTGCACAATGTGTGACAGCAATATTGATGAACAAACTTAAAGATGTATGCACATGGGAAAGTAGTGGCCTTGATAATATTCTACTAAACAGAAATGAGCTTTACACATCCGTGCAGAATTGCAATCATGTAAACTATACTCTCATCATCTTATGGGAGGTGATTTGCCAGCATCACGTGCTGCATCATGTTGATTTTTCAATTGAAGTTGGACAAGCATTTTGTACCCTCCAGACTTTTGTAATCATGTGTCTTATTGAAATTGTTAGCACTATCTGTTGACAGCACTACAAATACCTTTCAAATGAATATTACTGTTCTTTTAATTTGTGCCTCATAATGTTCATACTTCTTCACTCTTTCAAAATATTGCTTTGTTTTCCTCTCTTCTTTCTTGTGTTCATTTTGCCATTGTTCTTTGCACCTTCTTTCAAACCACCTTACTTTGGGTATTTATTCAACTGTGATACAGGTTGTGTTTTCATTAAGTGAACAACTGATTACCAGTTTACCTTGGCAACTTGTTACACTGCCATTTGACTTTGCACTATATTACTTCAAAAGACATCCTTATTTTTGTATTTTTTTATACTGTAATAAATGTTGTATTTCCACAGAGTGACAAACAGATTACTAGTTTTTACTAGACCATGCAAATATTTCTCATTCACATATTAAATCCTTTGTCCCTTGCAGTACAGGGGTCACTACAGTCTTGGATGTATTCACACCATTGCCTTGTTTTCCTTTCTTCATTCTTTTGTTCATTTGAATTACATATCAATTCCATAAACTGTTCCAGGAGGAATCCACTATCGCTGCTCGTATCTATATTTATTATTATTCCCATTGTAACATGGGTTTGATGGCAGCCTTGGATCACAGCGGTAAAAAGTTGAGATTTTTGGCATGGTAAAACAGTACAACATTATAAGATACCACACCCATTTTGGTTCCATTGAGACAAAAGGGGGCGCTACAGGCCACGCCTTAATTTGACCAACCATTTGTGTCCTTTTTCAAAGTGATGTCCTTTGTAGTCCTTTTGTCCTAAAATTCTGAAATTGATTACAGATGCCTTATTTGTCACAATGAACAAAGTCCTTAGATTTATCTGTACATCATAAATTCATAAAACATGCTTTTTTTGCCACTCCTCCTGCAATTTTTGTCCAATCTTCTTCATAATTGCCAGTTATCATCGTCAGAAGAACCCTATCAATACGATTTTTGATATTTCAAACTGTTTGTTCGCTACAGCCATTTATAAGCGGCATTATTGCAACTAAACAGGACGTTCGTCTTATAACATTATTAAAGTCAACAAATCTTTGAGGTATCAATATCAAACTATATATGCACGAAGAACACACTACAAAATACAACCCAGTTTAACAGCTAAGTTCATAACTTCCAAAATGATGTAAATAATGGTCATCTAATTTAAGGCTAAGACTATTTTACTGCTGTATACAAGTGGCAATCAAAAACTGATAGTCCGAATCAATCACAAGCTCATATGTAGACTCTTGACAATGTGTTGTATACAAATCTGAGAAAAAGTTGAATGTAAGATGAAAAGTTGATTAATGATGAATATTTGAAATGTGACTGCTTGGCTAAAGGCTAAGGCTGTCTTGCAAATCCTCTCTCTGTCATGCCAGACCCAGTGGCTCCAAAAAAACTCACACGCACAAGAGTCTGTTGACACAGTGGGCTGAGTAAGCCCCCACCTTCACCCTGCTATTGGCTGCTGGATGGATCATGACACTGGTAGTTGTCTTGTATCTCAGCAAATCTTTGACATAGCCACACCAAACTTGGATGGTGCACTTTGAATTACACAACAATTACATTGTTCTTGTAAAGTGGAAGTATATGGCAGCCCTTGGACCAAATGAGTAAAAAGTTTAGATTTATGGCACAATGTTCATACTTCTTCACTAATTGAAAATATAGCCTTTTTTTCTCTCTTCATTCTTGTGTTCATATTGCCATTGTACTTTGCACCTTCTTTAAAACCACCTTATTTTGGGTATTTATTTAACTGTAATAAATGTTTTGTTTTCACTAAGTGAGCAACCCATTACCAGTTTACCTTGGCAACTTGTTACACTGCCATTTTACTTTGGATAATAGGTAGAGCCACAGACCATGCAAATATTTCTCATTCACATATTAAATCCTTTGTCCCTTGCAGCACAGGGGTCACTACAGTCTTGGATGTATTCACACCATTGCCTTGTTTTCCTTTCTTCATTCTTTTGTTCATTTGAATTACATATCAATTCCATAAACTGTTCCAGGAGGAATCCACCATCGCTGCTCGCAGCTATATATTTTTTTTATTTTTCTACCTATGTTGTATACTACAGTATATAAACCAAACAAATATGAATACCTTTTGCATCATCAGTACTTTTATTTTTGGATACTGAGGAAGGAATTTCACATTTAGAAGGGCCCTCTGACCTCCAGATGTAAATGTTGATTCCTGTCTGTCTCCTAAATCCTGTAGATACACATTTGCATAACACCAGTTCAATCTAGTCCCAGTTTGATCACTATGTTACAATGTGTGCCCCCACCCCCTGTAGATCACAATCTTCTAAGAGTGGTTTGACCACTAAAAGGTGTGCCCCCACCCCCTGCAGACCACACTCTTCAAAGGGTGGGCCTTCAACCTTTATCCTGCCCAAGAGCAGCTGGTATGTATTCTTAAAGGAAAGATATATAAGACAGACATATGTGCTTCTCATCTTGAAGCTCTACCACCCATGTTCCTATATCATAATTAATAATATTATGCTTGTTATGATTTTATTTACTTCTCTTCAACAATAATCAGCTCAGATACATATTGGACACTGACAACCCAGCGGGCGAGCTCATTGTCAGAACAGGAAAAAGTTGCCTGACACGCTCTGACTTCTGGGGGCTTGGATTGAACCAAGAAATGGAATCAACCGTGAGTTAACATTTGAACCTATGTAATTGTGAGCCTATTATTTTTGTATGTCATTGACAACTTTTTGCTTTTGTGTGGTTTGCAGATAGGAAATGTGTGCTTTGAAGCTACTGAGCAAAATCCTCAATCACAGGTCATCTCTCATCTAAAGCCCTCTTGCGAGGTGAAGTGCCGCCAGTGTTTAGGCTGATGAAAAAAAAGGTGGATAACATTACTGAGGTAAAATTGTAAATTTGTTTGGGTTCCATCTGAGTTTTTCTTTCGTTAATAATGAATGGGTAATGAATGGGTTATCAAGCTCTGTGGAAGCCTCATAATGACCCTTTATTTGAATCAGGTGTGCTGGAGCAGGGAAACATTGAAAACTGTCAGGACAGCAGACCTCGAGAACCAGGATTGGTGATCCCTGGTCTAGATGGACATATTAAAGGAGGGCAGTGATGAGATCTTTTCTTTTTGGAGCTTGTGTTATGTTTATTACAACTGACCATTTTGCTTATCTATATATATTTTCAGGAAAAATCTGACTGAGGTCTCAGTCAGACTTACCTCCCACCCAGGACACCCTCTGCTTCAGCTGCTCCCCTCGCGGTCCACCAGGACCAAAACCTCTTGCCATAAGAACAGCTTCTACCCTTCGGCCATTGCACTCTTCAATAGGGCCAAGGACTCGGAATGACTTTGCCACAAACTCCAACACCCCCATCCAGCATCCTACTGCACAAGCCACTTTTGCACTCAAAACACCTTTTGACACCTTAAAATAACTTACTGCTGTGTTTGCACCACTGTTATGCAATTCTGTATTAGATTAGATTCGTATACCCCCGACATTTAAAGAATAATAAAGAGAATAAAGTCAAATCATATTGTGACTTGGTGTGATTTACATGTTATCATTGATCATTTAATAATTCGCTTGGATTATACTGTACATATCAGCACAAAAACATAATTGTCATAGATAGAGCCAAACATGAAAAACAGCAGTGCAATAAGGTTCAATGACAATTTATTATTATTATAATGAAAAGGCAGTAAAGTATTAGTGAAATTAGTAAATTTCACTAATACTTAGTATTAGATTAGTAAAGTGAAAATTTGTGTAGTACACAATAAAATGTATAGGCCTATGACAGCTTACGAAATGTAAGGTTATGAATAACAGTAATAACTTGCACTGAACTATGTTATTCCTAACCACCATTATTTTCAGTTATCAGCATTTTGACCTTCTCTTTTCAAGATCCTCAGTTTTGTAGTAGGCTACAAATACACTATTGAGCCCCGACTCATATCACCTACCGTTTGTTTTTCGTTATGGCTAAGTTGTACAATTACACAGTGCAGTGTATATTAGTCTCGCACTTTTTTTCGCGCTTTATGTATTGCGCGTCACTCTTTGCCTGACGGCGGTACGCTGCCTCGCGGTGGTGCCTGCAACGCTCCTGCCTCACGGTGGTGGACTGCAGCCAGGTACTCTTGCATGGATGTGCAGCCGACAAATCTGCACAATATGGACCAAACTCTGAGGAATGTTTCCAGTACCTTGTTGAATTTATGTCATGAAGGATTAAGGCAGTTCTGAAGGCAAAAAGGGGTCCAACCCGGTACTAGCAAGGTGTACCTAATAAAGTTACTGGTGTGTATGACTATATAATTAAATTCACTGATCTATATGGAAAGTATCTACTTTATATTTTTGTACTAGCTGTGCTAGCCAGCATTTCATCCATAAAGGAAAACATTTGAAGGCATTTTTTATATTCATATTGAGTGCCTTGTTCTCCAGATGATTGTGGTAAACACTCTGCTCTAAACCCATTGTAATAATACAGACGCGCACGCACACACACATATCCAGTATTAGATTAAGATGTTTTAATTCTTCATAAAAGGGTAAACAAATTTACAATAACATATTATTTACACAAACAACTTTGATGGAGGGAAGATTAGCCAGCCATGTATACTGTCCACAATGTCCACAATGGATAGTCCAACCTCTCAAAGTAGACACAGTTCATTACCATAAATATATTTGACCACATATTCAGAAACCACAAAAGCCAATGAAAACAGTGATGCAAAGAAGGGTCTTAATAGGAAACAAAGGGTTAGATACACAACATATCATACAAGAAAAAAAATCTATTAAGATTTTACTCATCAAAACATGTCTTTAACCATGTAATTCTTAAATGCAATTAACAAGACTACCTTGGCTCACAGCATCTCAAGTAAAACAATCAATATGATTAGTTAAACAATTGGGACAGCGGAAAGATTTTGAGGTAGGGATGCAAATATCTACATACTGGGTACAGTGTGAGTCTTTTGGTGCTGATCCAAGAGATTTGGGAAAGCAAATGCTTGGTCACATTCGGTGCACTCATAAACAACCTGGCCAATGTGACTTTCCTGGTGGTGCCTCAGCAGAGACAATTGACAGAATGATTTGTAACACATATCACAACGATAGGGTCCACCTTTCTGTTCAGCATGCATTCTCATATGCATTTGCAAGTCCTGTGTTGAATTTAGAACTTTGTAACAAAGAGAGCACACAAATTGACTTTCCTCACGCTGCATGTTTTCCATCTTCTTCTTGTGCCTACGCTGGTGTTTGTTCAGGTACGTCTTCTTATTAAAGGTTTTACCACAATGTTCACACTTGAAAATAACTGGATGATGCTTTTTTAGATGCTCCAGTAGAGTAGGTTTGGAAGAAAATCTACTGAAGCAGTGTACACAGTTAAAGAAGTCCTCGCCAACATCCACGTCCTCCTCTTCAACCGCCTGTTTTGAAGTGACTGAGGACTTACTAGTAGATGGGTGGAGAGATTCACTGTCTGTATTTGCACGCTGGCGACGAGAACATTGATGCTGGCGAAACGCATCACTTCCCAAAAAGGCCTGGTCACATTCAGTGCATTCATATTCTGTAGCTGCAGTCAGATGGCAGCGCTCATGCTCTGCAAGTTTGCTTTTGGAAGAATACGGCAATTTGCAAATTCTGCATTTCTGAACTGTCTTTGAATGAACTGAAAGATGAGTGGAGAGTGCCACTGCAAGGTCAAAACTGAGGGGACAAATTGGGCATTTGAAAACCTTTTTCAATGTATTACCTGATGCAAGATCAGCTGTATGTTTCTTTAAATGATTGAGGTAATGTTTATGGTATGCAAAGCTCATGTGGCACTTCTCACATAAATACGTATATGATTGTGATTTTAATGGATGCACGCTGAGTTGATGTTTCTTTAGGTGAGATTCAAGTAGGAAATGCTTATTACATTGTAGGCATGAATATGATCTCTCTGTTGCAGCCATACATCCATGCTCCGAGAGCTGTTCGGGGTCTTTAAAACGATCACTGCACACTCCGCAATGATACTTCATGTCTTCAACAGCTGGAAGTGACATATTAGGAGTGGAGGGTATTGTTGTTACTTCTGGTGGAATTACAAAAGGCGCACCACTCTCTGACTCTGTGTGAAGTTTCCTGTGTTCAGCTCGTCTAGTTCTACAGGAAAAGGTCTCATCGCATAAGTCACATGGAAAGTTGTCATCACGATGGCTGGCCATGTGTTCTGCAAGTTGTGAATGACTCGTGAAGCTCAGTAGACATCTTGGGCATCGGTGTGGACGTTTCCTTCCATGTGTATGTTTGTGTTTCCGCAAAGCAAAGAGTGAGACGAAGCCTCTACTACAAGTCTGACACTGAAACTCAGATTTATGGCTCCGCTGGTGCTGCTGCAATTGTGCTGGTTGGAAAAAACATTTGCCACATTCAGCACATTCATGAGGCTTCTCACCAAGGTGGCACCGTTGATGATCCTCTAGACTTTCTGACGTGAGGAATGTTTTTCCACAGACATGGCATGGAAAGTAGGGTGCAGAGTCAGAATCATTGTCCCCACTACTTTCCATTTCATTGTTTGTGTCATCTTCGTTACTTGCATTCCTTTTTTCCTTTAGACTGACAGGTCCAGAAATGTCTGTAGGCAGTTTGATTTTGTGTATCATTCTACAATGTCTAGCAAGTGAACTTTTAGATGTAAAACTACTCTGACAAAATTGGCAAGCGTGTATCTCTGAATGATCTTCAACGTCATGCCTGTCTAAAGACTGAGAGGTCCAAAATCGTTGGTTACATTTTATGCAGGCAAATGGTCTATTTGGGTCATGATAGCTTCTATGAATATCAAGATCAGAAGAAAAAATAAACATCTTTGGGCATTCTGGGCAAGAATATTCACTGCCATGCACCTTCATGTGTCTCTCAAGGTTTTTGGAACTAGTACATTTCTTTCCACACTTCCGGCAGATTACAAGTTTTTGCTCATGCTCCTGTCGGCCATGGTCCTCAAGATGACTAATAAGAAGTAGCCCATCTGTGAAACTCAGATCACATTCCGAGCACTGGTACTGAACAGATTTTGTCTTGTCCATTAAGCTTTCCTTCCTTAGATTTCTTGAGAGTTCTTGAGTTTTGTCATCTTTACATGAGAAATTGGTCTGCAAAACCCCTGTGCCTGTTGTTTTGGAACCTTGATTGAAGACAAGGACAGAATCATTTTCAGTTGAAGCCATCACCTCAGTGTCACATTGTATGTTGCACTCGTCTTTGATCGCGGTCACAGGGTGTCTACATTTCGCAATATGCCTGCGATGCTGGCTTTTGCCCCAAAAACCTTTCTTGCATCTCTTACAGTTAAAAGAGGAATTTCCCAAATGTGCACTCATGTGCCTGCTTAAACCACCTTTCCCTATAAAGCGCATCTGACACAGGGTGCATGAAAAAGGTTTATCCACTTCATCTGAATTGGCATTTTCACATACTTCAAGATGTACATTACGTAAATTAGAGTTGCCATATCCATCATCCAAAGGCTCTACTTTTATGTTTGTCATGTTGGATAACTGCTGATGTTGAGGCAGAGCTTGCTTTGGTGAGTTTAGATCCGCCTCCTCTCTGTGTGTGTTTAGAAAGTGAAGCTGAAGTTGTGAGAACAACAAAAAGCGGGCGTTACAATTAGCACATGGAAAACCCCTGTTTTGTGAACTTGATGGAGTTCTGGACTCAGAGGTGTTGAGTCTGTTTTCTGGTATGATGGTACAGGCCTTTAAATGATTCTCAATGGTGTCTGTTGAAAACACCACACCACACCTTTCACACAGCATATGCTTGAGATGCTCACCTTTCAGGTTGCATTTGACCAGGTGGCGTTTTAAGTAGTCTCTTCTAATAAATCTCTCTCCACAACTGGCACAGCCAAATGGCTTGTCTCCAGTATGCAAGCGTGTGTGTACCTTCAATTGCTCACTAGATTTGAAAATGCGGGGACAGTATTTACAGACGTATTTTCTCTTGTTATTCAAAGGCTGTTGGAAACTTTCTAGAGCTCGATTTAAGTCATTACTTGGTATATTTCCTGTGACCAAATTCTGCTGTAAAAATGCAGCTTTAGTTGATTTCAAGCTACATCTGTTCTTTCTGTGCTGTTGAAGAGTTTTCTCTAAAGTGAAGGAATTGCCACAGCGGTTGCAGCGGAATGGCTTCACAGAAACATGTGACATGGACACATGTCGGCTTAAGTTTGACTGGCTGGAGAAGTGTCTTGAGCATGAGCTACAATGGAATATGTCCTGCTGTCCTTTCTTCAACACCTTCAGTTTATTTTGCCAACCTCTTCCAACATCCTCAAGACTGACTTTGGCAATGCACAGTTCTAATCTTTTTCGTTTGCCTTTGCAGTGCATCTGATGAAGTTTAAGATGATCATGTCTGGAGAAACAGCCATCACAGGATTTACAGCGATAAGGCTTGACTTCTGTGTGCGTCAGAATGTGCCTTCTCAAGTTTTGTGATTTCATAAAGGCTTTAGTGCAGAACTTGCACTTGTATTGACCCTCAATATCTGCTTGGGACAAACGTTTTGCCCCACTGAAACCTGATTTTGAAGGTAATGCATTTGTGTTCAAATGAATAAACCTGGATTGTGTTTGTTTGGCACCCTCACAGAAAGCTTCATGTTGTAGATACCTAGACTGGTTGGTATATTTTTGACCACAGTGCATGCACGCATATTGACCTCTAGTATGTGATGGAAGATGTCTTAAAAGATAACATCTGTACCTAAACCTTCTTGGACATTGGGGGCATTTATGCTGTAATTTATCTATTCCTATTCCGTTCTTAATCGGAGGGGTACAAGTCTTTTCATGAAGAACCTGATTGCATTTTCGGACAAAAACTTTTCCACAGCACTTGCAAGCATGTGAAATAGCTTGGCAAACATGTGCATTGAATTTGTTTCTCCCAAAGAACTGGTGGCATTGTTTGCAGGGGACTAACGCATTCAACTTGTGGCTCTTGTGATGGGCTGTGAGCCGCCCAACTCTGGTAAATACTCTGGGACAGTACAAACACTCCATTTTTTTTGTTTGCTGGTACTCTTCATGTTCTTTGCCCTCATCAACGTCTGCTTTGGAAGATTTAACATGGCTCACAATAACTGCAGACTCGCCTTCAGCATCCTTTCTGTCAATATCGGCAGACTTTACTGCATCACCCAAGCACTTCTCTTGGTGGGTCATTGCATACTCTTTGCGGTAAAATCGTTTCTTGCAAATCTGACACGGAAATGGTTTCTCCAATATATGCATAGTCATGTGGCGACGCATTGACTGTCGTTGTGTGAAGTGACGTTTGCAAAATGGACACTCATGTGACTTTGACCCAGTTGAATGTTTTAAACAGTGAAGGAGTAGTGTGCGGATATCTTGAAATATCTTATCACATAAGGGGCATTTTATTTGGTTGCGGTTTTTCAACTCTTGCTTTAGTTGTAGTTTTTCCTCTGTCTTGCACTGGTGTGTTGTCACATGTTTAAGTAACAAGCTGGGGTGTCCAAACTGCATTGGACAGTCTGGGCACTGAAGCAACCCCTTTTTATTGTGAGATTGTCTGTGCTGAATCAGTTCTTTGATATTTGGAAATACCTTTCTACACACAGTGCACTGTATCTTTCTCTGGTGGACTTTTTTATGGCTAAAAAGCTGGTCCTCTCTCTTGAAGGTTTCCCCACATGGAATGGGACAGGAATATATTTTTTCTTTGCACCTGTGCACATGCAAATGCTTGTTTAGAGAGAACAAGGTCATGAAAGTCTTTCCACATTCTTGGCAGGACATTTGCAAACTTCTGTCTTTCTTCAAAAGTGTTGTGTCTTCAATAGCAGTATCAGGATGTTTTGAAAAACTGGTGAGGCTGGAATTCCGATACTTGATAACTTTCCCAGACATTTTATAGAGCTCGTGTTTCTTTTTGTGCCTGAAAAGTCCGGAGTAATGTGCATAAGTAGCAGGACATAAAATGCAATGAAACACCTTCTTCTGATAGGATGTGGTCAATGGTGCACTCTTCTTTTCTTTCTGATGCATTTTCTTGATGTGCACAGAATTTGTCCTTAAATGCTTGCTATTATATTGCTTCAGGCATTTCGTCTTTAAGTGTTTAGTTCTGTTTGATGAATTAAGAAAAGTTGCATGGCACAATGGGCATTGAAATTCCTTGTCAACCCTCCCCTTGCTTTGTAATGTGAACTCTTGAATACACTGCTCACGCAAGTGCCTGGCCCTGTTGTAGGAATATTTGAAGATTCGTGGACAGATGGGGCATTTAAATGTCTCAGTTCCTTTTGGAACCTTCTCTTGTGTGCTTGATTTTACAGCACATGTGAATAATGTATCAAACTTTTTATGGTGAACATTATGTCTGTGTTTCTTGAGTTGACCACTGAATGTGAAGCTTTTGAAGCATATATTGCAGAGGTTTGTCTTGTAGACATCCACAAGCTTCACAAAACAACCAGTAAGATTACCAAAAGCTTCTTCTGTTGGAATATCTGTGTGAGGTTTTGCAGATTTAGTGCATTCACCTGTATTTCTGTTAACATACAGTCTATGTTTGTTCAAACCACATTTCTGAGAAAAGCAATGGCCATATCTGTCACATTTGAATGATGTTTGGTGCTGAAGGCTCTGCTTGTGTTGATTTAGTTCTTTCAGACAGGGAAACATCTTGAAGCAGTATCTACATTTGAAAACCCCAGGCAGGGTCAAAGCTTTACTCTGTAGTGAGGATTCTGAGGAAATGGGTTGGGTTTCATCGGCAATACCACACAAATGTTCTTTTGCAAGGTCAGTATTTGTCAAGTAGGTATTACAGCACGCGCAAAACTGCACCTTGTGTTGGTAGTGGCTACAAAAGTAGTGGTCAATTATATGATCCTCCTTCAGTTCAGCATGTTTGCACACGGCACAACTAAATACATCCACACAGTTTTTACTAGGTTCCAAAGACTTCAACAGGACAACAGGTTGCAAATATTTTGAGATGCCCTGTAACGTCTTTATTTGAGGTGCTAAGTCCTCAACATCCTTTGTGTACTCTCCCTCCATCTTGTTTGCAACTGTATAATCATCTTCAACTTGATGGATGGAAAACGCTTCACATTTACTCTCGGTTTCGCTGACAGAATCCTCTCTCAACAACGGTTCACCATAGCATACATTCAAAAAAAGAGGGTCTTGTGCGTGATCTTTTTCTTGAAAAGATTGCATTGCATTTTCTATACCCTCTCTGAAAAGATAAGGTGGCTTCATGTGGTACAGGTGTGGATTTTGCGATGTCTGGGCTTTAAAAACTGAGGCAGTAGCCGTCTCTGTTATAGGGCTAATCCAGTCATCCACTGTTTTGGATTGGGGTTCTGAGTTGCACAGGGATACACAGTGCGACAGTAAATCAATGTTACAGTCATTTAGTTTTTTATCTGAAGCTTGGTAATCTGAGATAATGCCATCTTGAAAATTCACAGGGCCTTGGGTTGATGTTGACATAACTTCCTTTTCCAAAAACCCTTCACTGTGGTCAGTGAAGAGGACAGGTGTTATGGACTGATCCCTTTGCTTTCTACATGCCTCAATCACCAACATATTTCCACTAGAACGGTCTTTAGCCTCATTTTTAAATGTAGCCACGCTTTCTGGGGCACTCCTGGATATGTCCTGGTATGTTTCTTCATGTATTTTTGATAATTGCTCCTCAGCGAGTACCCATTCCTCTTCATCATCAGCAACATCCACTTCACTCCTACAGAAGACAGATGGGCTTGTAGAGGTTTTAGAAATTGTATCAGAAACTTTTTCTGCTTCCATACTCTTTTCCATTTCCAACTTTTGCTGCTGTTCTCTTTCTTGGGTAACCTCGAACAGTGTTTCACTGGCACCAGGTAGGAGGTTGCCATAGAGCACAAAGTCTTCACCTTCGTGTTCAGAGTTCTGTGAAGTGGTAGGCTCATCATCTTTTATATCACAATGCAAGGCACTTGAGGATCCTGAAGCAGCTGCTGAGAAGTCTGGACGTTCATCGGTCATGCACAACTTCTCTCTTTCCTCAAAACAGCCCTCCTTCTCACTCATACAGTGTTTTGTTTGGCACTCCAATTTGTATGCACTTGGTGATACAGCAGGGGGCTGATCAGCACTGTTCACTTCCATCATTTCCTGTGCATCCTTCCATACTTCCTCTTGCTCAGTCTCTGGGGTAGTATGTTTTTCAGCCCAGCTTTTATCAGGGCAGAAACCCTCACTGGCTTTGACATTCCTAATGCTGTCATGTCCTTGCGCTACAGAGTGTAGATTTGACTCATCATACAACTCTTTACAGTTAGGCTTCATGTTGCCAACTACAGGTTCTGTGCAACTATCAACCACTGGGCAGTCCTCAATAAGAGACGGATTTAACATATCATAACCATGGACAACATCATGCAAATCTGCGTCTAATGATGATGGTAAACTCTCAGAGGGAGCTACTGCACCAGTGGCAATATTTGAAAGAGCGCCCTCTCCACAACGGTTTTTCCTGACCTGGTTGTTGCCTTACATCACCCAATTGACAGCTATGGAAGTTTGAGTTTAAGTCCAACAGCACCTCTTTTGAGTCCACTAGATTGGTAAGGTCTGAATCCAAAGGCACCCTCAAAGTCTGTGAGTATGATGATTGAGACTGAAGAAAAGAATTCCATCCATGAGCCATACTCGAACTCCAAATGCATACGGCACCTCCATTTTCACGAACCCATTCCTGAAAGATAAATGCAAAGAAAGCATTGCATAGAATTTAAATGCATTATGCAAGGTAGCATCATTGATAAGAAATCAAACGACTTACTTGACAATACTCGCAAATGAAAGTGTAAATATTTCATACTTGAAGTCTAATAGTACTTACGAATGCTGTAGCATGTGATTACTGGTTCAAAGCTGTTGGTTGAGTTCAAGCCCCCTGGTTTGCACAAATAGATATGATGAGGTCGAAAAATTTTGATGGTTGTGTTTTAATATGCAAGTATTTAAATTTCCATACTCACCACTTTTGCTGTGGCATATGTACAAGATCCAAGTTGCATTCCAAGTTATCTACAGCAACCTGAAAATGTCAGAACAAAATCTTTCACATCACATATGAATAGAAAACTATGATCAGGCTATTAATAAAGTTTCACGCATTTCATTGAAACAAAAAGACCCAACTGGAATCTCATCAGTTGCACTTAAAGGTCAGCAAGAATGGTTGGAAATGACCAGGGGTATCATTTATAAAGGAGTGCGTAGAATTCTTACTTAAAGTGTGCGTACGCCCAAAAGCGTAAAATGGCGTACGCACCCAAAAATTCTGATTGATAAAACCGTGCGTACGCACACCTGTAGGCAATGTTCGCGTTATAAATCACAGCTTAACCACAAGTGTGCGTACGTAAAGTATCATTGCACCCCGACCTGAACACGCCCATTTTTAACCATAAACGGTCAATGCAAAAGACCTCATGAATGCTAATCTAGTATCATTCTCATGAACCTGGCAGGTGATTCTTCACGGTGTATCAAGGCAAACAAAAAACAACACAATAGTGCGACAGCGCCAAGTGGCAGAACCGGAGAAGAAGCGGTAACAACTGCAGTAGTAAATTCCGTGTTTATGTATCTTGCATGGCGATTAAAAACGAATTCTGATTCTGAAGTGTAATGAGTGTAGTGATTTCGCGGGAGCTTAAAAACTGTATTTCCAGTTTTTGACATATGATGATATATGCACAGTGTTAAAGAAATATATTTAGTTATACTTTGTGTTCTGTAGTTACATGCATTTCAGCCTCCTACACTGCGGTAAAAGGGCAATCTGATTGTGAGACAGACAGCGCTGAATATTGATTTAAAATTTGAGTTGCATTGTACAAGATGTGTATGGAACAATTATCACGCAGTTCAAGCTCAAATAACACTGATGTATTTAATCTTCATTATAATCATAAATTGAGTCAATGTGTGTGAGGACAACAAAATACATAAATATTAAGAGTAATCGCTTCTCCGACTTTTAGTTTTTGCAGTATGTGTCTCCAATTCCCACTGTTTCCAAAAAGTGCGTAGGTTTACGGGAGGGTCATAGTTTGCGTGGAGGACCGCACATTCTACCGCCAAGTTAGTTTTTTATAAATCACTGACTTTGCCTGAAAACTGGCGTACGCACGTTTTCAGCCCCGTTTTGTGCGTACGCAAGCTTTATAAATGAGACCCCAGAGCCGTGTATCGGCACCTACTTTCCGATTTCATACAATGTATTCATGTGTGCACATTACTGATTTAGATGCAAATGCATTTTCAAGTTTAAAAATATGTATATGTAGTTCTAATGATTTGTCTGAGGAATTAAAAGTAACTGGGTAATATCTCAACAAGCAGTTTAAGATATTTTTGGTGTTACCATACTATTTCTGTTATATGTTACAAAACTGTTATAAAAATCTTTATCAAGAAGTGGACAGATTCGTCAAGCTCAAGGAACCTTCAATGATTTATTCTTGCAGCAAGGGTACAAGTTTGTCTTGATACAGCGTTGTCTAACTATATAGTAAAGGTAGTTCTTTTATACATGTTCTGAACAAGTTCAACTTAGGGGAGATGAGACTTCTATTTCTCATATATTGAGATGGGAGTTCTTTACCTTTAAATGTCACCTGTCAGTCTACTAAGTTAAAGCTTGTGGTAACAGCTGTGAATAACTTCTTATGCTTTATTCCTCTGCACACCGGAATCTGGTGTACCGAATTTACCTTTCTGCAAAAGTTTATATTAGACATTAGGGATGCAATGGTACCGTGTGATCACGGTTCGGTTCACGGTGTATGGGCCATGATTTTGGTATGTCAATATTGTCTCTGCTCTAACATGCAGTAGTTTTTTTGTTGTTGTTACTTTTTCTATTTGAAAAACAAGGTACAATATTAAGTGTAAAATGTCAAATAATTAAAGGCATTAAAGGCAAATCAAACGGGTTTTATTATAAACATGGAGTTCCTTATCATAATTTGCCCTCATAAATAAGTCAGTAATGTAGTAAAGTCACCTGAATTGTTCGTCATACTTAACACTGAAGCCAAAATGACTTGAACGAAAATGGTGCCTCTTCAAAGTTTAATCTCTCGTCTTCTTGTCCACTCGCCATGAATCTAAGTGCTACTAGAACACACGCATTCCTCTTTTACTTCCCCGCTGTCTGTTTCGGAGTACAGTACAAATACAATCCAAAAACCATTGCATCCCTATTAGATATTGTCAGCTATTTAGGGCTGCTTCTTTGGAGCCCTTGTTTGATGATTCTCAAAGTGCACACAGTGAAGAGAACAGGTTAGGTCATTCCTCGACTTTGAGTTTGCTGTCCAACCAAAAAGGTCAACAATATCTTCCACAACAGCTTTCTTTTCAACTTGTGCAACATTTCTAACAAAAACTTACAATTGTTGCATAGTAAACCCGTGCAGTTACCTTACCTTAAATGTGCACATTTTTAAGCAATAAAAGTGGGTCTGTGTCTTTAAGTCAAGCAGGCCCCCATTTGACATCTACGATATGATGCTGGTGTGTGTGAGCCTGGGCCAAATTAGACGTAAATCTGCATTAATCGTTCATAAGTTTAACTTGATGTACACAAAGATTTATAAGAGCACTAAATCTCTCTGGTTTCACACACACAATTGATCGCCTCCGACCGACAGAGGTGGTCGCATTTTTCATCTGCTCCCTACACTCCCCGTTTTTCCCTGCTTGCTATCGTCTTGTCTATTGTCTAGTGTCTGTCGAGACTGTTGGAGAGGCTTAACTTGAATCACCCTTCCAAGCAGAAACATGGATTGAGAAAGGACTGATTAGGCCTGTGCTGAGGCGCCAACATAGATTATGCCAACACAACAAAGTCTCATCTACACTGATAACTCTACTCATTCCCTGTTGAATCATGTGTCTTTGTGTTGTACAATTTATGTGCTCATGCTGAGGAGTTTTTTGTTTTGCTGTTCCCAAATATGGCTTCTCTTTTTTTTCTCCTCTTCTCTCCTCATGTCATGTGATGTTTTTGAAACCTTGAGTTGGCGCTGTTTATAGTGCCATGGCATGTAATGTCGAAGTAAATTCCTTGTATGTGTAAACATTCAATGGCGAATAAAAACCGATTCTGATTCTGATCATGTTTGAGGAGGACAGTCAGTTACTTGGTAAGCACACAGTCTGACAGAACACCAAATGAGACAAGGCTACTAATGACTAATAACCTGGCTCTGCTATCCTACATACTTATGCTCAATTTTGTTACTTCGTACAACTTTTTTACGAGGTCTGGAGCGGCAATACACGGGTATCAAATTTTTGCTGGCTGTTGTGGAAATTTGGGACTTGTGTATGTACACCTAATGTTTCTTGGACAAGGTTTGAATTGTAACCTTCTATGTTCTTTGATAGGAGACATTTGCTCTAATGGGTGTTGCTGTTGACAGGAACATAAGATGATTTCTCTATTCCAACAGGACAATAAACCATTTGAGCTTGACTTGGAGACATGAAGTCTGGAGACAATGTGGATTAATCTTACTGTATTATGTTTAGAGAACAATCAAAAAACAGACAAGGGACAAACTGCACGACTGTATGATGGACTAATGACTTTTGAGAACTGAGTTTAGAAAATGGTCTGTTGAAAGTATTTTCTGGGGGGGTTAAAGCTGGGTAGTGCTGGTGTCTGCTGAACCTCTCCAAAATTTGCAAATGTTATCCAGGGTTCCATTCTAGAATGCTAAAAGGAGCAGTATGGAATTGTTTTGTGTGTCAGTGGTGGTTATGTGTGTAACTTTGGGAGTTTTATTGGTGGCTATGATTTTGTGGCCCTCCTGCCCACAGGGTTTGGGAAAAGTTTTCCAGCTTGCTCCGTTAGCGGTGAAGGAGTTGGCTAAGTCGAACGCTAGCAATTGGTTAGGGCAGATCCAGAAGTTAACATTTGTCAATGTCAAATTAAATGTACTACAGTCTGGTAGGACCAGGCTACAATTTTCCGTCACCTGTCCATGTTTTTTGTGCAGCAGACAGGAAAGAAATACCCATGGCAAGTTAACTACCCAGATAGAAGGAAGAGCAGTTTGTCAACGCTCAAAACTTGTATTAAAATGTACTGTTGCCGTTTGGCTTCCTAAACAACTGATTTTTTCTTGCCACATACACAGTGAGCTACAAAAGGTTTAAAACTACTGGTAATTCTAGTATGGTCATACTAGATATCTAACAAACAATAGGTTTGTTAACGTAACTGTATACAGATCTACCTCATACTGGCTAACTAACTGAAATGTGTAAGTAAGCTACATCCAAACTGGCTGTTGTGAAACTAGCCTCTTTTCCACAAACTGCTGATTAACAGAAGTAGCTTTGAGTTAAAATGACTAAATGTAAACATTTCGCAAACATTGTCTGTAATTTTGTGCACACGTATTTCCGTATATTTACTATGTCATTTAATTCCATAACTTCCACAGGAATAACTATTAAATCGTATCTGGGGAAAAACGCTTAAATGGGTTAGTCCTCCCTTCTACTCTCAATGTAATCAAACGGAGAGTTTCAGGCGTCAACAAAGACAAAGCTGATATTTAAAAAATGTACAGATATTATTAGTACCTCTTCTTTTGGAAACAGTAGTACATTTTTGCTGGTTGAACGAGCCGTTAACGTAATTACTGTTGGACGACATCTAAATCCGTTAACAATTGTTAAAATTATAAACTTCACACATATAAATGAACATTTTATGATTTATTTACTTAATATTACTAGTAAACGATTAGTGGGTAAAAGTGTCCTGTAGTTTTAAGCCAGTGAAGCTCACTGTAATGCTATACGCAAAACTGCTAACACTTTGAATTCTACAGCTGTTTAGGAAGCCAAAGGACCACAGTGAAATCCTGGAACTCCCCTCACAAAAATCGTTATTCCCAGATGAGTTTTTCAATTGGTGAGCAAACCTGCCACTCAAATTGTAGCCAATACCTGTGTGAATATCATCCCATATGTGGCAATGAGGTTTTCCCATTTTAAGACGTCTGTAATTGGCCGAGAGCCCTTTGTACCATCGGCTACTAGCCTGAACATCAATTTTTTTTTAAATCGACCTTGTCTGAGGAGTGTCCCTATTTTAAAGCTAAATTCTGAGCTCTAGCAAACTCCCCATGCTCTATGTAGCTTGTTAGCGCATCACAACATGCATTAATCTCCCTGAAGCTACTCAGACAGACTCGCACCTCCGCTATTTGACTTAATATTCCCTGATCACTTTTTCAATTAATGACACAAACTATCACTCAATTTAGAGCCAATGTCTGTGTGAACACTGTCCTGTATGTGGCATTGAGAGTTTTAACAGTTTAAGACCTCTCTAATTACCCGAGTAGTCTTTACATTGTTAGCAAATAACCTAAACTGCAATGCCACAATCTTAACTTGATGTCAATCTGTTCAGGAAAGTCTCCTCTACATGACTGTGAAAACCGCTAACGTTTTCCAGCTGGGACTTTTGAGATATTTTAGTTTATGCCAGCACTGCAACTTAACTCTGATTCAGAATTTTTGAGCTCCAGGGACGCCTGACAAAAAAAAGACCACGTTTGGCATTGCGAGCAATATAACTGTTAATGTGATGTGTTCCCATCGTACTCAAGACTAGATATTTAACAAACAAGAGGTTTGTTAACGTATCTGTATAGATATTGGCTTTTACCTCATATTGGCTAACTATCTGAAATTTATAGGTAAGCTCTTTTACACAAACTGCAGATTAACAGAAGTAGCTTCGAGGTCAAATTCAAAAACTTAAAAAACATCTAAGTTTTGCAAATATTTACAATATTATAATATTATTGTGCACACATAATTTAATACGTATTTAGCACACTCCTGCTCTTCCACCATCACACTCAACACAGGTGTACCACAGGGATGTGTGCTCAGCCCATTCCTCTACTCCCTTTTCACCCATGACTGCAAGCCGATGTATGGATCCAACTCCATCATTAAGTTTGCTGATGACACCACGATGATTGGCCTCATCACCAAAAATGAGACAGCCTACAGAGAGGAAGTACAGCACCTGGCCATGTGGTGTGGTGACAATAACCTGCTCCTAACGCCACAAAGACCAAGGAGCTTATCGTGGACTTCAGGATGAAGATGACAACCCCATTCACATCAACAGGATGGCCGTTGAGCGTGTCTCCAGCTATAAATTCCACATCTCGGATGACCTGTCCTGGATTAACAACACCTCCGGCCTGATCAAGAAGGCTCACCAGCGTCTCTTTATCTTGAGAACACTGAGGAAACACCACCTGTCCTCCGCTGTCATGGTGAACTTCTACCGCTGTGCAATCGAGTGCACCCTGACCAACTGTGTTACAGTGTGGTATGGAAACTGCACAGTCGCAGAGCGCAAGGTACTGCAGCGGGTGGTGAAAACCGCCCAACGCATCTATTGGGATCCACTGGGACTATTCTTCTATCCATCGAGGACATCCAGAGGAAGCGCTGTCTGCGTAGAGCTCACAGCATCCAAAAAGGTTCCTCACACCCCGCCCACAAACTGTTTGCCCCCTTGCCCTTCGGCAGGCGCCTCAGGAGTCTCCGGTCTAAGACCAGCAGACTGAGGAACAGCTTCTTCCCCAGAACTGTGACACGCCTGAACTCCACCCGCGCTAACCCCCGCCCCCCCATGCATCATCTGCATCATTAGGATTCCTCCGTCAGGAGGAAACCTATTGTTATTGTCGGTATTATTATTATTATGAATCTTGTAGCATTAAAGTCAATGGCAGCCCTTAGATCACAGCAGTAAAAAGTTGAGATTTTTGGCATGGTGAAACAGCACAACATTATGAACTACCACACCCATTTTTGTCCACTTGAGACCAAAGGGGGCGCTACAGACCACGCCCCAATTTGACCATTTGTGCACTTTTTAAAAGTGATGCTATTTGTATCCCTTTTGTCCTAGAATCCTGAAATTCATTCCATGTGCCGTATTCCTCACGACGAACACAAACACCTCAACAACTCATAATGACAAATCTTTCGATTTTTCTGTACATTATACATTCATGAAACATGTTTTTTTTGCTACTCCTTCTACAATGCTTATCCAATCTTCCCCATGTTTGGTTGACAACATCTTCAGACCAAGCCTCACAAAAGTTATCAAAAGATTTTTGATATTCCAAACCGTTTGTCCGCTACAGCCATGTAAAATCGGCAATAACACAACTAAACAGGAAGTTGGTCTAATGAAAGTCAACAAATCTTTGAGAAATCAACACCAAACTTGATATGCCACCAACAACACACTATAATATATATTCAATCCCAATTCAATAGCTAAGTTGATATTTTTCTAAATGATTTAAATAAATTCATTAATCTAATTCATTGTGCCAAGAAAAAAAACGAATAGTTCGAATCAATCACAAGTTCATATGTAGACTCTTGACAGTGTGTTGTATTCAAATCTGAGAAAAAGTTGAATGTAAGATGAAAAGTAGATTAATGATGAATATTTGAAATGTGACTGCTTGGCTAAAGGCTAAGGCTGTCTTGCAAATCCTCTCTCCGTCATGCCAGACCCAGTGGCTCCAAAAAAAACTCATACGCACAAGACTCTGTTGACACAGTGGGCTGAGTAAGCCCCCACCTTCACCCTGCTATTGGCTGCTGGATGGATCATGACACTGGTAGTTGTCATGTATCTCAGCAAATCTTTGACATAGTGACACCAAACTTGCAGGGTGCACTTTGCATTACAAGACAATTAAATTATTCTTGTAAAGTGCAAGAATAAGGGAGCGCCCGGCCACCCTGCGGAGGTAAGTCATTTTAACCGCTTGTATCCGCGATCTTGTCCTTTCGGTCATTACCCAAAGCTCATGACCGTAGGTGAGAGTAGGAACATAGATTGACCGGTAAATCGAGAGCTTTGCCTTGCGGCTCAGCTCATCCTTCTTCACCACGACAGTCCAGTACAGAGACTGCATCACTGCACCGATCCACCTGTCAATCTCACGTTCCGTCCTTCCGTCACTCGTGAACAAGACCCCCAGACTACTTGAACTCCTCCACTTGAGGCAAAGGCACCCCACTCACCGAGAGGGGGCAAGCCACCTTTTTCCGGTCGAGTACCATGGCCTCGGATTTGGAGGTGCTGATGCTCATCCCAGCCGCTTCACACTCGGCAGCAAAACCGCTCCAGATCATGCTGGAGGCCCCCGCACGAAGAAGCAAACGGGACAACATAATAACAGCAAAGATAAGATCCCGTGCTCCCCGAACCGGAAACCCTCCGCCCTCTGGGCGCGCCTAGAAATTCTGTCCATATAAACAATGAACAGAACCGGTGACAAAGGGCAACCCTTGCGGAGTCCAGCATGCACCCGGAACAGGTCTGATTTATTACCGGCAATGCGAACATAGCTCCTACTTTGGTCGTACAGGGAACGGACGGCCCCTTACAAAGGGCCCTGGACCCCATAATCCCGAAGTACCCCCCACAGGACACCACGAGGGACACAGTCGAATGCTTTCTCCAGATCCACAAAACACATGTGGACTGGTTGGGCAAACTCCCATGACCCCTCGAGCACCCGAGGGTGTAGAGCTGGTCCAGTGTTCCGAGCCAGGACGAAAACCACACTGCTCCTCCTGAATCCGAGGTTCGACTATCGCCCGGAATCTCCTCTCCAGTATCCTGGCGTAGACCTTACCAGGAAGGCTGAAGAGTGTGATTCCTCTGTAATTGGAACACATCCTCCGGTCCCCCTTCTTAAATAGGGGAACCACCACCCCGGTCTGCAAATCCATAGGCACTGTTCCAGACCGCCACGCGATGCTGCAGAGGCGTGTCAACCAGGACAGTCCTACAACATCCAGAGACTTTAGGTACTCAGGTCGGATCTCCTCCACCCCTGAAGCCTTACCACTAAGGAGCCCATCGACTACCTCAGTGACTTCAGCCCGGGTGATAGGCGGGGGATAACAAACCCCGGAGTCCCCAGTCTCTGCTTCCACCTCGGAAGACGTGATGGCAGGATTGAGGAGATCCTCAAATTATTCCTTTCACCGTCCGACAACATCCCCAGTCAAGGTCAACAGCTCCCCACCCGCACCGTAAACAGTGTTGGTGAAGCTGTTTGTAGACCAAAAGAATAAAAAGTTGTTGTTTTTAAGAGATTTTTGGCATGGTGTAACAACACAACATTATGAAGTACCACACCCAATTTGGTCCATGTGAGACCAATTTGTATCCAAATAGTCCTGAAATTCATTACAGATTCCTCATTTGTCACGATGAAGAATAAAGTCTCAACAACTCATAATGGCAAGCTCTTAGATTTTTCTGTACAATATAGATTTAGTAAACATTTTTCTTTGCTTCTACTCCTACAACTTTTGTCCAATCTTCCCCAGATTGGCAGTTGTCATCGTCAGATGATCAACCCTTACAAAAGTTATCGATAGGATTTTGATGTTCACAACACTTTGTCCATTACAGCACAGGGGGCACTACAGTCTTGGATGTATTCACACCAAACTTGCAGATTGAATCACATATCAATTTCATAAATTGTTCCAGGAGGAATCCACCATCGCTGCTTGCAGCTATATTTTCTGTTGTTATTTTGCACTGGCTGTTCATTTTGCACATCTGCACATAGCACCATTTGCACTAACTGTACATACATACAACTCTGATTATACTGTACATAGATATGTATTTTATAATAGATTCGATTTATAATCTGAAAAATACAGTAATTTAATTCCATAATTTCCCTAGGAATAATTATTAAAATGTATTTGAAATGTATATATTTCTTAATTGATTAAACATACCTTATTTTGATGAAACCAACCTAACTTTTCGATTAAGATATGTCTCCTGGTTGTGCTGACCCTCTATGAAAGGTAGCCAAACCTGCAAAAACTATAAGCAGTATTTTCATACACTTTATCAATGTTGATCGCAAGCAACGTTTAATAGCATTAAGATGTAAGTGTCTGCATGCCAACTGTCATATTGTTTTTAATTTATTGCAAGAAGTGGCTAGTTTATTGAGCTATGAAAAGGACGTGGACCTGAAAATTCCGGTGCCATTATTTTTGGATTCGCTTTTAGCCACATTCAGGCTAATGATGACGTCAGAGACGTTCCATTCAATGTGTTTGCTACCTGCGCTCTAGAACAGTGGTCCCCAACCTTGGTCCTCAGGGCACCACTGTGCCGCATGTTTTGGATGTTTCCCTGCTCCAACACGCCTGATTCAAATGATTGGGTCGTAATCTATCGCTGAAGAATCCTGGTAATGAAGATGCATTAGAATCAGGTGTGTTGGGAAGGGGGAAACATCTAAAACATGCAGGACAGAGGACAAGGATCGGGGACCACTGCTCTATAATAACTTGACAGTTGGTTAGCTTGGCCAGAAAAGACGCATTCTATTGTCCACCCTACTACTAGTAACAGTCACGGTTATTTTGCGGTAGCTAGCTAGGCTAGCTTTAGTTAGCTTCCATCTCATTAACCCTCCTGTTGTGTTCCGGTCAAAAGTGACCGATTTACATGTTTTCTCATGCAGTGAATTCATTCTGATTGCCATGAGATTTCATGACTTTGTTCACACAGGGTATCTAAACAGCCAAGATCATTTGTTAAGAATTTCAAAAAAATTTGGGTGTTTTATTTAACTTTGTTACACCCATGATGTTCCCGGTCAAAAATTACCGGTCATTCAAATGAATGGTTAAGTCAAAAAATATATGTATAATATTTTGTCCAGGCACACACCCATTCAACAGATGAACACACTTACACTCCCAGCCCCCAAAATGCACAAACATACTACATACATACACATTACTCCCCTTCTTGGCTTCCATTGCTACCCCCACGAGACCCTTGCCTAAATTGAATCTTTCACCCATGGGAACCACACCCAGATAGAATCTTTCACCCATGGGAACCATGCCCAAATACAATCTTTCACCCATGGGAGCCAAACCTGTTAGATTTGCTAATAATTCATGCTACGGCAGCACGATGACCAAACGGTATTCTAAATGTGAGGCTATTGATCACATCTTTGACCCTGGCACTGATGAGTGTCAGTAGGGAGTTTCAAAATGGGAGTTTGTCCTGGGGTTCATCACCACCTGAGAGGAGAGGTTGACTGTCAGCAGAAAATGTCATCCGGATGACCCCAGGGCCAACCAGATAGGCCATGGGTGTCCAATCCTGGTCCTCGAAGGCCACTGTCCTGAAGGTTTTCGATGTTTCCCTGCTCCAGCACCTGATTATAATGAATGGGCTGTTATCAAGCTATGTGGAAGCCTAGATAATAACCTTTCATTTGAATCAGGTGTGCTGGAGCAGGGAAACATCTAAAACCTTCAGGACAGTGGCCCTTGAGGACCAGGATTGGACACCCATGAGTTAGGCCATCTCCCGGGTTGATGACATCAAATCCTGCTTGGAACTGTTCCCCACAGTCTCCCAGTCTTCTGTCTGCTATACTAACCTATACATCCATCTGCTGAACTCATTCTATCGTACAGTTATTGCCGTGACGCATGTGCGTCTTCTAAAGTCACCGGGCTCGGCTTTGCTAACAGCCTCACCGTCCCAAAACAAGATGAATATTTCTGGCTCCAACACACCTGATTCTAATAAATTGGTTGTTATCAAGCTATGTGGAAGCCTGGATAATGACCTTTCTTTTGAATCAGGTGTGCTGTAGCAAGGAAATATCTAAAACCTTCAGGTCAACGGCCCTCGAGGACCAGGGGTCTCATTTATAAAGCTTGCGTACGCACAAAACGGGGCTGAAAATGTGCGTACGCCAGTTTTCACGCAAAGTCAGTGATTTATAAAAAACAAACTTGGCGGTAGAATGTGCGGTCCTCCAAGCAAACTATGACCCTCCCGTAAACCTACGCACTTTTTGGAGACAGTGGGAATTGGAGACACATACTGCAAAAAGTAAAAGTCGGAGAAGCTATAACTCGTAATATTTATGCATTTTGTTGTTCTCACACACATTGACTCAATTTATGATTATAATGAAGATTAAATACATCAGTGTTATTTGAGCTTGAACTGCGTGACAATTGTTCCATACACATCTTGTACAATGCAACTCAAATTTGTAATCAATATTCAGCGCTGTCTGTCTCACAATCAGATTGTCCTTTTACCGCAGTGTAGGAGGCTGAAATGCATGTAACTACAGAACACAAAGTATAACTAAATATATTTCTTTAATACTGTGCATATATCATCATATGTCAAAAACTGGAAATACAGTTGTTAAGCTCTCGCGCAATCACTACACTCATTACACTTCAGAATCAGAATTCGTTTATACGCCATGCAAGATACTTAAACATGGAATTTACTTCTGCAGTTGTTACCGCTTTTTCTCCGGTTCTGCCACTTGGCGCTGTCGCACTAGTGTTGTTTTTTGTTTGCCTTGATTCACCGTGAAAAAGAATCACCTGCCAGGTTCATGCATGATAATGATACTAGATTAGCATTCATGAGGTCCTTTGCATTGACCATTTATGGTTAAAAATGGGCGCGTTCAGGGCGGGGTGCAATGATACTTTACGTACGCACACTTGTGGTTAAGCTGTGATTTATAAAGCGAACATTGCCTACAGGTGTGCGTACGCACGGTTTTATAAATCTGAATTTTTGTGTGCGTACGCCAATTTACGCTTTTGGGCGTACGCACACTTTTAGTAAGAATTCTACGCACTCCTTTATAAATGAGACCCCAGGATTGGACACCCATGAGATAGGCCATCTCCTGGGTTGATGACATCAAATCCTGCTTGGAACTGTTCAGAGTCCATTAAAATGATAATCATGTCCTTGTAAGATCTTTATACAAAGTAGTCTATCATAAATAGAACAATATTTGTCATCTGGATACTTGTTATATTCAAAATAATCCATAATTTTGCTGTTTTCACTCAAAAACGAGTTGCATGTGCTTAGGTCAATGAGGCCTAGAGACCATAAAGGGCAAACAGAAGTAAAAACTTGTAATATTACTTGTAATATTAACAAGAACTTAAGTTGCTTAAAACATCTAACACAACATTAGTTGATAATATATGTATTATTATGGAATTATAATCAGCTATAATGAGCCGGTCACTTTTGACCGGGAACACAAAAGTAGTGACAACAAACGAACACAACAGGAGGGTTAATACATTTGGAAGCCATACTTAAGTGTTTCTTGAATCGTTTTTGTCTCTTTCAGTTTAGGCAGGTCTCGCAAAAGTTAACGACTTACTAAACTAGTGTTCTATTATAGGCAATGTGACTTTGGGTAGTTTGACACAGTTAGCTTCACTTTACTCAATCAAACAGAACTTTTGCGCAAACAAAAGCAACGCAACCGGTACCAAGACGAACATTTGGCACTGTGGTCTTCTAGTGCAAAAACGTACGTTTTTATTGAAAATATGTGATGAAAATATAGGTTGCCCCTTGTCAAAGGCATGCACACCCAACAATAATGGACATGACGTGAGCTATGCAACTTCACCTGACAAGCTAGAGATGGTATTAAGCCGCATTGTAAACTACTGCATTAGTCTCGAGTACGATGAACTGAAAGATCCAGAAGTCACTGGTCGGGAGCCTACACTGCTGAACGTTACAATAGCATGTTGATGACACGTTTTGAGTCAGTTGCTGCCTTCCATTTTTCATAGATAAAAAAATTATGAAAAGAATAAATCGCGTCCCGTCTTAACATAACATGTGTATAAATTAACTAGCTAACGAGTTAGTCAGAAGTACTAATAAACTGTCAGTGCTTTAGTTTAAACTGTAGCCAAGGACTCAGCTTTGCCGTGTGCAAACGGGTCGACGTTGTTGCCGCTTTTACCTAGCTAACGTACAACAGTTGCTTTGAGCTTATGTATTGTTAGAACATAGTAACCATGGTTGATTGCTAGTTACTGCAGGTTTGCTTACTACTGGCTCATCTCAGTTAGCCTATATATCTCCGCTAGCCTAGTATGTATGGCGCTAATCGTCTACCACAATGGCTTCTCAGAGCAACAACTCAAATTACTTCAGTCAGAACCTCACCACTGTGATGCTGCGCCGTCGACTGTTGTTCCCCTCGTTGTGGTTCCACGATGTTTCGGAAGGTACTCAATAACCTCGAGATACACAGTACACTCAGTTTTTAAATAAATCGTCTGAAAAAAAATGACGTTCGTTTTTCTTTAACGTTTCTCAAACAATGTGTCTAGTCCTAGAGCACAGGGAAATCACCAAGCACCAATAGGACGATAGGAGAACCTTTTTAGAATCCGCCCTCAATGCTCTTTGGCTGCGCAATACAGTTTTTGCGCTCAATCTACCTCCTTCTTACCTCTAGGGGCGCGGGTTTAGAGGATCAAGTGCCGCTGCAGCTTGTGCTGCCTTAATGGCGCCACGGCAGCTCGATCCACACCAGGCAGCTGCGGTTGCACGCAACGATCCCATGGACAGTGTTGCCACCAAGCACAACCTATTTACATTAAACTCATATTGTTTTAAGATGATCCATCTCTCTGAATGGGTTCTGAATACAATGGTAACCACTAACACTGACTGAAAGCAGTCTTGTGTAATCCACCATTTTAGAAACTGAGAGCAGATTGGCCCATTCAGTATCACACTGGTAAAATGGCTCTTTGCCTTTTGTCCCTCAGATGTAGAAAGTTAAGTTACCATTACCCAAATGCAAATTTTGACATGATACTTCATCAAAGGAAATGGTGACCACTCCGCAATGTGATGGAATAGTTCGTATATAATTCATCGTTGCTCCATAATGTTCGGAATCAAGTCCTAGACAGTGTAATGCATTAAAGGGAATGACTGCATGTCTCGGAAAGTCTACAGGAAACATAAGGGCAAAGGGCTCTTCTGGCTCTTGGTGGAGGCGGTCGCAAACTTTTTCACTCCCTGACTTTTTCCTGCTCTATTGTTTGCGTGTCTGCTGAGGAGACGAACTGCTTCACCCTTCTAAGCAAAAACATGGAATTGATTAGCTGGTCACTGAGTGCTATTGACACAATATTTTCAAAGAGATCTAGATCTAGATCTGAGGAACAGCTTCTTCCCCAGAACTGTTTCACTCCTGAACTCCACTACACCCCCGCCCCCCTATATAACCCCCGCCCCCCCATAGAACCCCCCCTTCCTATATTTGCACATTCTGTTTGTACATTTGCACCACTTGCATATGTGAATTGTTATTTGCACTATCTGTCCATTTTGCACATCTGCACATCTGTTACTGCACCACCTGCACATTTTGTTCACTTTGCACATCTGTTCTTTTTGTTCAATCGCATCATTTGCACTACCTGTATATACATGCTACCCGGTAATTTCTGCTTGTCTAATTTGAATCTGTACATTTGAATCTGTAGATACCCTGTTTTAATCTGTACATACCCTGTATATCCTGTCTATACTGTTCATAATATGTATATTCTGCGTATACCCATATTATTATATTCTGTTGTTAATAACTGTTTTGCACTTCTGGTTGGATGCTAACTGTATTTCGTTGCCCTGGACTTGTACCTGTGTAATGACAATAAAGTTGAATCTAATCTAATCTAGAGGCTGGGGGGACCCCGCATGTCCGGAGGGATCGACTCCAGCTGGATACACGATGGATGCGTGGGATAAGTGGCGTGTCGTGTGCTTGTTGGAACTTTCTGTCGAGGACGTCGAAGATCTCTACTTATTGAGATTTATGATGACCGGGTTTCTGCTGATTGGATTAGGCATTACTTTCGGATATCGACTAATTAGAAAAACGGAGGCAGCCGTAAATGGCCCCTGTAAACTGCCCCACATGATTGATGCGATGGGCAGGGCTGTTGGTGGACATAGTGTGACTTTACATCGGATTGAGGAGAGACTGATGGCTCTGCAGAGGATGGTGGAACGTATTGACCAACAAAATGGAAGAGTGAGGGACTTTGAGAGACATGAGAGAGACATTGATTGAGTGAGACTTTGGTGTTTGTTTGTAGGGGATAAATTAACTCCACAAGCAATATGCATGCGTATATGCTTTTTGGCCCCAAATTCCTGTACGGCCGTGCCAGGTACCGTGCAGGGTACCCTCCCCCCATCTTGGAATGTTGAAGTACAAAGTCTCTCCACACCCCCCTACCCCTACCCCCACCCCAACCCCCCATCCCATTCTGTGAGAGTTGTCTGGATGGAACAAGATGTCCTGACCTCAAGGCCATGAGGCAGATTGTTCTGTGTTTTGGCTACGATCACAGACTCATCCAACGCCTCCACCTGCTTGTTGTTGTTGCTTATCTGTCTGCTGAGGTGTTTTTTTTGTTACAGGCTCTGGCTTGTTTCTTTTTTTCTCCTCGAAAAATCTATCTGTGTTTTCCCAATTTCAGAAGGCTTGTGCGCCGATAATGTATTTTGTCGTGTTGCCAAGGTGTGCATTGTCCTGCCAAAGAGTTTCCCCATGGGGATTAATAAAGTATCTGAATCTGAAACAAAACCAAATAATGTCCAAGACCATATGAATGGAACTGAGGAAAAGTGCTTCATTAGGCTTTGTAAGTTTACCCACATAATTTGTCCATGGTCATTCAATAACTAGTCCAAGAAAGTGAAATGACAATTTTAGAGATGACAAGCTGGTGGACAACATGTTTAAATTTGTCGAATGGTCAGTGTTAAGATTTATTTCATTACAATTATTTGTCAACAGTAAAGTCTCATTTGAAAAACTATTCTAATTTAGTGTCTGTTGCTTCCTTTAAACACCGCATTGTACTGTTTAACAAAGGACTTTTTAAGAGAACTAACGTTTTCCAGAAATCCATTGTCAGTGACTGCATTGGGATAAAGTACAAAATATCCACACAATAAAAGTAGGTCCTTTTCAAGTGATCTTTAAAAAAAGGAAAATACATCTTTAATCATTTCTCTGTTCATACACTGCGGTAACATACCTACCTAGACTTGGGATTGTATTTGATTCAGGGTATATTAAACTAGATGAAATTACTGAGTTGTAACTAACACTAACACAAACTTTCTGTCACAGTTAAATCAACAACTCATCGTTTAGGACTGCAACACAATCTGACCATTGGGATGTTCCAGCAAAATCTGACTTCAATGAGAAGAAACATAAACATCTGGTACATTGCTCTAACTACTCAATTTTATCTGATCCATGAGAAGTCTGGTGCTGTAGAAATCTTTGCAAGCAATAAAATGTCTCTGTGCACTCTGTGCATTCATAAAGAACCAAAGACGCTTGATCGCCCTCAACATTAACCTCAATGGTTGCATCATCTTCCACACCCATTGTACCGTTTTGTTTTAGGTCTGGGTCCTGACTAAAACCAGTTTGAGACCTCTGTCCATTTGTGAATACTTCCAAATGAATTGGGTGAATGTTAAGATGCTGCTTTAGAGCAGACGGCTGCTTGAAGAAACTAGGGCATTGAGGACACTTAAACGTTTTACTTGTTGGTTGTCTTTTATGGTATCGTAAGTGCCTTTGGTAGACACATAGCAGACCAAACTTTTTCCCACATTCTTGACACTTGTAGTTAAGCCTAAGCTTAGAAGCTTTAGACTGTTGCTTTGTCCTTCGTTCATCATTATCAACTAGTTCTGCAGTGTCAGAATACTTATTTGATTTGTGTCCAGTTGACTTCATCAAAGTTTCAGAACCAGCTTCTGGCTTGGTTTGCAATGCCAAGTATTTCAACCCTGGCTTCTTCTCCAGTTCCTTTTTGTGATACATTGCTATGTGCCTCCTGACATCACAGCGTTGAGGAAAATGTCTCCCACAGAATACACAAGTGTGAAGAGTTCCCTTGTGGTATCTCATGTGCCGAGAGAGACTACTGGAATGATTGAATACACGGTGGCAATATTTGCAAGGATGAGATTTAGACCCAGGGGGTCTTTCAGTATGTGCAGGCCTACCCCTACCCTTTGACAGTGATGCGACAGTGGGATTTTTCCCCTTCGGGAGAGTCTGATCAATGTCATGTTTTGTTTGATGGGAGTGATGATGCAGTTTTAAATTGGCCAACTGTTGAAAACGGTCGCCACACAAACCACATCTGTAAGGTCTAAAATACGATTGAGTCTCTGATGCCATGTCACCTTCGGTCGTAAGATTGGTAGATATATTGTTGTTCAGCCTGTCGTGCGATATCCGATTTAATAGAGGCTGCACTTTGACATCTGGTGTTGAAGGTTTGGCAAATTCTTTTTGATTGACTTCCTTGCAGTGGCTGAGTGAATGGCTCTGCAAGTCCGAAAGCCAGAAAAAGTGCAAATTGCATTTCTTGCAAGGGTAAGTCTTCTCAGCACTATTTCCTTGATTTCCTTCTGACTTGTTCCCGGACTTAGACCTAGGTGATTTATGCTGCTTTTTCTGATGGGCATAAAAGCCCTCCAGTTTCAGAAAGCGTTTCCCACAGTGACCACAGCAGTAAAATCGCTCATGGGCATGCTCCACTAAGTGTTCCTTTAGCTTTTCTCTATCGGTAAATACTTTGCAGCACAAGGTACACTTGTGACCCTCCTCTGTCTTTCGATATTGCTGATGTTGTTGTAGACCACGCAGACTGCTGAATGATTCACTGCATGTTTCACATCCATACGTTTTAGGGGTTGAGTTGTCATCAGGATGCTTTGAAGTGACCCTCTCTTTGATCTTTGATTTGAAAGGGTAACCGGGATCAGACCGTATGGAATTTTCAAGAATCTGGTATACCGCTTTACAGTTAGATGAGCCGTTGCTTTCCCCGGATCTGTGAATCACTGTAAGTGTGCCATTATCATGGAGCATATATTCACGGGCAACATCAAACCCGTTGAAGGACCCATCTAAGGAAAATGAATCCAAGGGCCCATGTATAGTCAAGTGGCTTAACAAAGCAGAGTAGGTCCTGAACCCATCTCCACATTCTGTGCAGATGTAGGTATTTGATAATGCGTCGGTCTGATGAAGGTAATCCATTGGGTAATAGGCTAAGATAAAATGCTAGAGAACATCTTCCTGAGGCTGATGAAATCACACCTGAAAGAAGAAGGAACAAAAAGTTGAGATCATTACTATACTTTGATTGGCATTTTCAAATATGATTAAATGTTGTCATTTAGCAGACACTCTTATCCAGAGTGACTGACAGCAAGTACAGGGACATTCCCGTGAGTCAAGTTGGGTGAAGTGCCTTGCCCAAGGACACAATGTCATTTGGAACGGCCGGGATTCAGCTGCTCCCTTCTGGCAGGAGGCTGCGGTCCATCAGGAAAAAAACAGACTACTACTGTGATTTTTGCACCACTGTTTACACTACTGTGTATATACACCCCCCCCCCGTACTATATATACCCATAACACTCTGTACCTATGTTATTTGTACTTCCATGTTATTTGTATCATTTGTATTATTTGCTTATCTGTATCATATCTGTAGTGTATTTTACATTGTATTCATTTTTTATTAGTATGCCACATATATGTTCTATGTTTGCTAATTTCTGCCACTGTGAATTCTATGTTTGTTAATCTTGCATAGCGAATAAACCCAATTCTGATTCTGATTCTTTCCAACAACGTTCTGATTACTAGCCCCAGTCCATAACCGCTCATCCACCTGACTCCCTATTACACCTGACTCCCCATTACATGATTACTTCAGAACACCCACTTATAGATTTATGCTAGACCACGTTTAAACATGCTAACTCATTTGTTCTACATTGGACTTGAAGTTGCCAATTTTGTAACACAGTGTCCTGCAATCATGCTGAAAACTCAATTGGACATTTAAAACAAAATTGTTATTATAATCACCCCCGCGGTATGTTCCTTATGGCTGAACCATAGTGAGAGTAACAGACGTAAAACATCTGTCGTGCTTACGTTCGAAGCTGCATGCAAGGTAGACGAAGCAGCCTAGAAAAGAACACTGCATGTAAAATTTGCCATTGTGTTATTCAGCGGCAACAAACCCCGGCATCCATATCCAGTAATATGTGCCATCCATTCCTAGTTAAAGCCACATAACCATGGCTATGCAATTGCAGCATCACATTCCTGGCTCACAAACAACAAATTCACACACAGCACGCATTTGTCTATGTATTTGGCCATTTGTGGATGAGCAACATCAGTATAGCCCAGGAAGGGGGCAATCCTGGTCCTCAAGAGTCCACTGTCCTGAATGTTTTGCTGCTTTAGTACAACAAATTAAAATTAATGGGTCGTTATCAAGCTCCTGTGAAAGCCTGACAAGGACCCTACATTGGAATCAAATGTGCTGGAGCAGGGAATAATCTAAACCTTTCAAGACAGTAGCCCCTGTGGACCAGGACTGGCCACCCCTGGTATAGGCAGTACAACTAAACTAGTTAGCATAATACAGCTAACACAACAACGAAGTACATGCTAATCCGGAGGTGCCTACCTTAAATTTGTTAACTGTTCGGCTAAAGCTGCACGATATATCGCAAAAAAATGTGATATCAATACACCCCTACACACGATATGCTTTTTGATGAGAGACGGTTTTTCTGTTGGTTTTTTTCTCCATCATGAGCCGCGTCACGCTTTAGTTTCCCTTCAATCATGAATACATCTGCACATCATAGCAGCCGGCTTTCTACCTAAACCAATCATAATGGACCGGCACGTCACATGGTTCAGCAGCAAGCAAGGCAGAAATACATACTTTTCGAAACACAACAGCATGAGTGAGTGAAGAGATACAGATCATTATAGATAATAAACAATACTCGATGCCTGCGAATTAAGAGAAGTAGAAACTTCTCAGCAATATCGGATTTGTGGTCCAGTCAGACCATGGAACCTTGAGTCTGACCTATGAGTCTGACAGTCCATTTTATAGCGAATGACTTCACCATGAAAAGCAGATGGCTGCAATATTTATGTTTAATGTTAACTATTTACGTATTTGAGTTGTATTGTTTATTGGGTCAGTGGTGAGAAGTTCAAGTGGGCCCCAAGTTGGAAAAGGTTCCTGTTCAATATTAAGCCTTTTGTGCTTTTTGTGAAAAAGCTTGTTTTGCACTTAATGAACAGCTAAGTAGCTCAATAGTAGTTCAATAAATTTTGATTTAAATAAAGATTGAACTTTGTTTTAAAAAAAGGCACTGTTTTAAAGGCACTGCAATTACTGGCTGTGTCAATGCATACATTTGAATGGAGTAGCCAGTCCACATCGTCCATCAACATTACAGATAGAAAAAGTGGTGTAATGTAATTGAAAATAATAGCTTTTGCCTGTAGGTGCATCCCATATACTTGACATCAGCTTAAAATGTATTATGAAAACATACTACGAACAGGTAAGGCACATTTAGATTAGATTCAACTTTATTATCATCACACAGGTACAAGTATAGGGTAACAAAATACAGTTAGCATCCAACCAGAAGTTCAAAACAGTTATTACAACTGAATATAACAGTATACTCAGAATATACACAGTATGTACAGTATACTCAGAATATACAGAGTATGTACAGGTATTCAAATGATTTGGTAGCAACAAATGTACAGCTGTATTGTACAAAATGTATTTTGTACTTGAGTATTTTTACAGAATTGTATTTATGTAAAAGTAGTGCAAATGATGCTATGTGCAAAAGGAATAGATAGTGTAAAATTGTAAGATACAACAGGTGCAAATATAGGGTGGCAGGGGTTACATTTACATTTATTCATTTAGCATTTTATCCAAAGCGACTTACAAGAGAGAGCTTTTACAAAGAGCATCAGTCATTGAGCATAGCAACGTAATAGACCCCGAACACAGTGTTTTTTTTAGATTGTGAATCATACATCATGAGAACCAATATGTGCCAAGAGAAGAACTATAAATGCATAACACAACAATTGTGAACATAAAGCAAGAGATACAACAACACTGGCAAGTCACCATTTGGGGACCAACAAATAGTTTTAAACAACATTAGATTACGTGAAGTGCCACACTATTCCTAAGTGCCATTAAATTATCTAAATAAGTGAGTTTTAAGCCTTCTTTTGAAGGTGAGAAGGCAGTCTGTGCTTCTGATGGAGGTGGGGAGTTGATTCCACCACTGGGGAGCCAGGCAGTGGAAGAGTTTGTGTTGCGCTCGGGCGCTCTTGAGGGGGGGTACCACTAGACGGTTGTCAGCAGATCACCATAGGTGACGGGTGGGGGTATAGGGCTGGAGGAGAGAGTTGATATAGGTCAGGGCAGTCCCGTTTACAGCCTGGAAGGTCAGCACCAGGGTCTTGAATCGGATGCGGGCCATGACGGGAGGCCAGTGGAGGGCGATGAGGAGTGGGGTGACATGACAGCGTCTGGGTAGGTTGAAAACCACACCGCCAATTTCTCCATGATATAATCTATTTTGCGTTGTATAACAGTCTAAGTTCTGACGGCATCTGCCCATCATGTCAATCATGTCGAGCAGCCTTAGGGGGCTTTTGACAGCTGTAGCCATAAATTTTCCAATATCCCAGGACAGTGCCCAATCCAATCAGCAGAAATCCTGTAATCATGGTTCAGAATAGAAAGATTTATTCGACGTCCTCTACGGAAAGCACCGTCAAAATTACATTAACCAAGATAGCTGCTGAAAAGCTGCTGTCATCCTCTTAGTCCGTATCATCAATGTTCACAAAATTGCTAGCAGTGGGGCTGTCATTGGAACAAGGGACTAAGCTGCCGAACACCATGCATCCTTCTGCATTAAGTTGTAGGCTCTATTCCGTGTGTCGCCGCATGATAAATCTTTTGGACAGTAGTCCAAATAGTATGTCATTTCACCTGATCTAATGTATTGTGTGTTGTATCTCTTGCTTTATATTCATAATCGTTGTGTTATGCATTTATAGTTCTTCCTTTGGCAGTTATTGGTTCTCATGATGTATGATTCACGACCTAAAAATCCGACTGTGTTCGGGGTCTATCACGTTGCTTTGCTCATTGACTGATGCTCTTTGTAAAAGCTCTCTCTTGTAAGTCGCTTTGGATAAAAGCGTCTGCTAAATGAATAAATGTAAATCTAAATGTAAATGGACATGCTTCCCCTTTTTGCACATAATGGTTTAGCAACAACTATTACATTTTGCGATGTTGGAATCCTTGGTTGAGAAATACAGCCACACTTCACTAAAAGCTAGCTATCTAACAACTGAATAGCTGAGGAAGTGTAATATGTTTGCAGGTGGTCACGTGCAGTGAATGGTTCATATGCTTTTATGTCCATTTTGGTTAGCCCGGAAGGAAAATATGACATTTTAAAAGTTGCCTACATTCACGGTAGCGAGCTAATGGTAACAGCAGAGAAAGTGTGATATTTTTACATCGATTTCGGACCAACAGAGGGGAAATATTTTTGTCAACACATTAAGTGGAACTGAAATGAGGAACCGATTCCTACTGGTTTCATAGGAGCCAGTTACATAGATGACATCCAATTTGGGCTGAATGGAGCACAGCCGTTTGTCTAGGTTGGACCGTTTGTTCGCCAACTCTGTGCTTCACCTCGCCCGGGCTTTCAGCAGCTAAGAGCGGACCGAGACACAGCTCTGTCCGTAAAAAGAAGAGAGGAGGTAATTGTTTTAATATCAACCCCGGCTGGTGTATCAACGTGTCAGTGATTATGAAACATTCTTCCTCCAATCTGGAATAATTTTTAATAAACCGTAAACGCGCATTCACATCTTTCATTCTGGTTCGAGAGTACTTGCCACCCGGCCGGTACGTTCAAAAAAGCGCAACGCATGCTCGCAGACCAGATCCTGAAAGTGGAGTGAACCCACCCGGATTCCCTAGTTATCAACCTCGTGACTTTAACAATGGTAATCTCAGCCAGAACTCCCCAAATACTGACAATTCATCAACTGGTACAGATTCAAAGTCCAAAAAGTTGATTAGCAGGGCGGTGAGAGATGTTAAACGACTGTACTCAGAGACATTGAAACACCAGGTGGCTCATTTATAAAACTGTTTAGGATTCTTACAAAAAGTGTACGTACGGCCAGAAGCCTAAAATGGCATGCACACCCAAAAAATTATAAAATGGTGCGTACGCACAGCTCTAAACAAAGTTCCCTTAATAAATCACAGATTACCCGCAAGTGTGCATACATGAATCATGATTGTACCCAATATTCCCTCTAAACTGCGCAATTGCGCACTGGTTGCACACTCTCCGCGCACAAGAAAACCTATCCAGTGCAGTGAACGCATTGCAAATGAATGACATAACTTTTTTCCTGTGTCGTTTTGCTGTGTAATTCAATGAGTGACAGGTCCAGCCAATCATACGATACGATGCAATTACGCTACGCTGCCAATCATGGCATTGACAGTACTTGCGCACGTTCTCTAGAAAAGACTCTCATGTACATGACTATATCAAATTGGAGCTGTGGCATTGATGTTCAGGCTAGTAGCCGACAGTACAAAGGGCTCTCAGCCTCATACAGACATCTTAAAAGGGGAAAACCTCATTGCCACATACAGGATGATATTCACACAGGTATTGTTGGCTTACCAACTGAAAAACTCATCTGGAAATATTAATTTTAGTGAGGGAAGTGCCGAGATTTTACTGTGGTCGTTTGGCATCTCAAACAATTATGTAGTTTCATGTTTGAGTTTGTAACTGCAGTGATGGGAGCAACTATACATGTTTCTAAGGTTTAAGGTGTCTGTTGTAGGACACAAGACAGGGGTTGTCAACATGCTGTAGGATTGGATGAATGTGTTATCTAAATAAATAGTTTGCCGCTAATAAGTGTTCCCCTCCCCCCACCATGTGTAAGTAAGTTACATCCAAACTCGCTGTCGTGAAACTAGCCCCTTTTCCACAAACAGCTGATTAACGAAAGAAGCTTTGAGGTAAAATTAAAAACCTTTAAAAACGTATAAATTTCACGACTTTTGTTGATATGATTGTGCACACATATTTTAGTATAGTTACTATGTAATTTAATTCCATAATTTCCCCAGGAATAACTATTAAAACGTATTTAGGAAAAAAACGCTCAAATGGGTTTGTCCTCCCTATCCCTCAAATTGTAGCCAATCCCTGTCTGAATACCGTCCCGTATGTGGCATTGGGGTTTTAACAGTTTAAGACGTCTGGAATTAACAGAGTCGTCTTTACATCATTGGCAAATAACCTTAACTTAAATTCCACAACCTTAACTTGATATCAAGTAGGAAAGTCTCCTCTTCATAGGGAGGACAAGCCCGTTTGAGCGTTTTTTCAGAAATACGTTTTAATAGTTATTCCTGGGGAAATTATGAAATTAAATTACATAGTAACTATACTAAAATACATATGCACAATAATATCAACATTTGCAAAATCTAGATATTTTTAAAGGTTTTTAATTTTACACATCGTAACACATCGTACAGTTATAAAACGCTCTCCACACCAAAAATTGTCTTTTTTTTGTCAGGCGTCCCTGGAGCTCATAAACCTGAGTCGGAGTTCCGTTGTAGAGCGGGCTTAAATTAAAATATCTCAAAAGTCACAACTGGAAAATGTTAGCGGTTTTCACAGTCATGTAGAAGAGACTTTCCTGAATAGATTGATATCAAGTTAAGGTTGTGGAATTGAAGTTTAGGTTATTTGCCAACAATGTATAGACGACTCGGTTAATTCCAAACGTTTTAAACTGTTAAAACCCCAATGCCACATACGGGACGATATTCAGACAGGGATTGGCTACAATTTGAGTGATAGTTCGTGTCATTAATTGAAAAACTGATCTGGGAATATTAAATCAAATAGTGGGGGTGCGAGTCTGTCTGTGAGTACTGAGTAGCTTCCTAAACACCTATGGAGTTCCACGATCAAATCATTCTCCTGCTTATAAAGGACCAATGGCTCTTTTAAGAGCCACCTAACAACCCAAACATCCTCCATAACACCTTTAATACAGACGCCTACTTAAATTTGGGATTGGCTAAATGTGTTGTTTAATCTATGTAAAAACACAACAGTAAATTCAGTGTAAACCTATCAAAGTACAAGTATACTCAAAATATAAATGTTTTATGAATTTCAAACACATATCACTTGTACCACTGTAAAATGAAAGCTGTTGTGTGCATTTCAAGTTAGATAGCTACAGTTAGGATTCGGTAAATCACAGGCACTCCTCAGACATAAGGTCGATTAAAAAAAATACCCCATCTCAGAAGTTGGAGCCATTTCACAGTCTTGTAGAGGAGACTTTCATGTACATGACTATATCAAATTGGAGCTGTGGCATTAATGTTCAGACTAGTAGCCAACAGTACAAAGGGCTCTAAGCCTAATACAGACGTCTTAAAAGGGGAAAATATCATTGCCACATGCGGGATCGTATTCACACAGGTATTGGCTACAATTTGAGTGGCAGGTTGTCTTACTAACTGAAAAACTAATCTGGGAATATTGATTTTAGTGAGGGGAGTGCCGAGATTTTACTCTGGTCCTTTGGCATCTGGAGTTCCATGTTTGTGTTTGTAACTGCAGTGCTGGGAGCTACAGTTTGCTTGAATTTAGCTCCAAAACAAGGGCACTCCTAAGACATAAGGTCGATTTAAAAAAATACCCCATCTCAGAATTTGTAGCCATTGCACAGTCTTGTAGAGGAGACTATCATGTACATGACTATATCAAATTGGAGCTGTGGCATTGATGTTCAGACTAGTAGCCGACAGTACAAAGGGCTCTCAGCCTATTACAGACGTCTTAAAAGGGGAAAACACAGGATGATATTCACACAGGTATTGTTGGCTTACCAACTGAAAAACTCATCTGGAAATATTAATTTTAGTGAGGGAAGTGCCGAGATTTCACTGTGGTCATTTGGCATCTTAAAAAATTATGTAGTTTCACGTTTGAGTTTGTAACTGCAGTGATGGGAGCAACAGTACATGTTTCTAAGGTTTAAGGTGTCTGTTGTAGGACACAAGACAGGGGTTGTCAACATGCTGTAGAATTGGATAAATGTGTTACCTAAAGAAATAGTTTGCCGCTAATAAGTGTTCCCCTCCCCCCACCTGTCACTGGGACAGGCTGCTGCAGCTTGAAGTTTCTAGCTTCTGTAAATTTACTGAGGAGAACATTTGAACCCTTGGGATTACTAATTTTTTTATCTTTATTTATATTCAAGATCACATATTCGTAGGTGTATGTTTACACTATATGTTAACAGATTATGAAGTTGATCTGATTAAATGGGCGAACACAAGACACATTCGTCCATATTTTGTTAGTGAAGCAGGAAGATGAATGCTTGTTGTGGCGCTAATAAGCTACATAGAGCCTGGAGAGTTTACTAAAGCTCAGAATTTAGCTACAAAACAAGGGCACTCCTCAGACATAAGGTCGATTTTAAAAAGGGCTCTAAGCCTAATACAGACGTCTTGAAAGGGGAAAATATCATTGCCACATACGGGATCGTATTCACACAGGTATTGGCTACAATTTGAGTGGCAGGTTGGCCCACCAATGGAAAAACTCATCAGGGAATATGGATTTTCGTTTCGCTTCCTGAACAGCTGTAGGATTCAAAGTGTTAGCAAACAGTTTTCTGAGCTTCACTGGCTTCAAACTACAGGTATATAAGGACACTTTTACTCACGAATCGTTTACTAGTAATATTAAGTCACAATAAATCACAAAATATTCAGTTATATGTGAGGCAAGTTTATCATTTTAATGATCGTTAACGGATGTATCACACACCTTCGTCGTATATGTAGTACAACAGAGGCTAATTACGTTAACGACTCATCCAACCAGCAAACATTTACTACTGTTTTCGAAAATAGAGGTACTAATAATATCAGCGTACATCTTATTGTACCTTAAATCTCACAAATGTGTTTTCAATCACAGTTTGAGATTAGCAAAAAGTTTGGTTTTGCCTTTGTCAAGAACTCGCCTGGAACTCTCCGTTTGATTACATTGAGAGCAGAACGTTTGTCCTCCCTACTCTACATGACTGTGAAAACCCCTAACGTTTTTCAGGTGTGACTTTTGAGATATTACAATTTATGCCTGCTCTACAACGGAACTCCGACTTGGGTTTTTTGAACTCCAGGGACGCCTGACAAAAAAGGACAATGTTTGGTGTGGCGAGCGTTTTATAACTGTTAATGTGATGCGCTTCCATCCTATTTAAGACTATATATTTAACAAACAAGAGGTTTGTTAACGTAATGTTAACAGATCTATCTCGTACTGGCTAACTAACTGAAATGTGTAAGTGAGCTACAACTGTAGACCATTTTATCCGCCCCAGGAGTTTGCGTCCTTCATCCTGGTTGGTGCTTATCTGCCACCGGGCCCGCTGGTTAAAGAAGCCCAGTGCATGTTAGCAGACCAGATCCTGAAAGTGGACGAACCCACCCGGACTCTCTAGTCATCGTCCTAGGTGACTTCAACAAAGGTAACCTCAGCCAAGAACTCCCCAAATACAGACAATTCATAAACTGCCCCACCAGGGAGGGTAACACCATGGACCATTGTTATACCACAGCCTGCAATGCTTACCATGCAGTGTCCCGTGCTGCACTGGGTCACTCCGACCACGCCATGATCCACCCGATTCCTGCATACAAGCAGAAACTAAAACTGTAAACCTGCGGTGAGGACATCAAAACAGTGGACCAGCGAGGCTGTGGAGGAACTCAGAGCTAATCTGGAGTACATCACAGACCCCCTCCTAGACCCCTGCAGTTCGCCTACAGAGCCAACAGGTGTGTGGACGACGCAGTCAACATGGCCCTCCACTTCACCCTCCAGCATCTGGACTCTCCGAACACCTACGCCAGGATCCTGTTTGTGGACTTCAGCTCTGCCTTCAATACCATCATCCCGGCTCTGCTTCAGGACAAGCTCTCCCAGCTGAACATGCCCGACCCCACCTGCAGGTGGATCACAGTCACTGTCTGACAGGAAGCAGCGCGTTAAGATGGGAACGCAAGTCTCTGTGATAGGCTGCAACCTGCCATCCCTTGAGGACCTGCACACGGCAAGGTCTCTAAAACGGGTGAGGAAGATTGCGGCCGACTCCTCCCACCCTGGACATTCTGTGCTTCAGCTGCTCCCTTCTGGCAGGAGGCTGTGGTCCATCAGGACCAAAACCTCTCACCACAAGAATAGCTTCTACCCCTCTGCTATTGCCCTCTTCAACAGGGCCAAGGACTCAGTTTGAGACATCCACCAACACCCCACACCCCCCCCCTCCAGAATCCCACTGAACTCTGCCACTTTAGCACACAACACTTTAAACTTTAAAACTTACTACTGTGAATTTTGCACCACTGTTTACACTACTGTGTATATACCCCCCCTCCCCCCCCCATGTACTATATATACCCATTCCACCCTGTACCTATGTTATTTGTACTTCCATGTTACCTGTATCATTTGTACTATTGCATCATTTGTATTATCTGTATCATTTGTATTATTTGTTTATATGTATCATATCTGTAGTGTATTTTACATTGTATTCATTTTTATTTTTTGTTAGTCTGCCACATATATGTTCTATGTTTGCTCATTCCTGCCAAAGTGATTTCTATGTTTGTTAATCTAGCATAGCGAATAAACCCCCATTCTGATTCTGATCCAAAGTCGCTGTCGTGAAAATCGCCCCTTTTCCACAAACAGCTGATGAACGGAAGAAGCTTCGAGGTAAAATGTAAAACCTTTAAAAACGTCTAAATTTCGCAAATATTGTTGATATTATTGTGCACGCGTATTATAGTATAGTTACTATGTAAATTAATTCCATAATTTCCCCAGAAATAACTATTAGAACGTATTTCGGAAAAAACGCTCAAACGGGTTTGTCCTCCGTAATAATATTAGCGTACATCATATTGTACATTCAATCTCACAAATGTGTTTTGTCATACACAACGTTAAGTGGGCATAAGCTCAGTTATGCATTTGTTGACGCTTGTAACTCTCCGTTTGAGTACATTGACAGGAGAACGTTTGTCCTCCCTACAGAATCATCAAGCTAGCTAAAGATATGACTAGTGAACAACAACAAAAGACAGGAAGCCAGCGCGTAGAACTACAGCTAGCTATTGTGGATTTGTTACATTGATAGCTCTACTTTAGCACGACATCGGTGTCCAATTCGCTTACCAGCATGGTCGTAGCCTATCCTTGATGTGTATTTCGTAGCATGTAATTTTCAATACAAATATGGATCGCTCAAGCGAGCTTTACGATATTCTGATATACTGCTAGAGCACTCAAATCTAGCGCACACTTTTTCTTCTTCCGTCTGATTTACTCTCGGGTAACGTAGCAGCCCCTCAAAAGTGAAGCCAAAACATCTCGATCGCCCCATGGTGGTAAGTCTAGATTGTTTCTGGCATGTTACGTCATTATCATCACGCTGGTGCCTGTTAAACATAGACATTTAACAATAGACCCCTATCGACCGCTGCAGCCTATTGGCGCCATTGATCTATAATATTAACTGGATACGGTATTGAAAAATGGCGGCCGTTGATTTCAATGAAGTTGCTCACCTAGCGCATGTGCCGAAAAAGTTTTTTGACTTCCTGGTTTACTTCCGCGATATGGGGAATGGAATGATGGGAGGCTGACAATGATCTATTATATTAACTAGATAGGGTATTGAAAAATGGCGGCCGTTGATTTCAATGAAGTTGCTCACCTAGCCAAGAGTACCTGGCTGCAGTCCACCACCGTGGGGCGGGAGCGTTGCAGGCACCACAGAGAGGCGACGGCACCGCCGTGGGCCGATGAGTTTCCGGAGTTGTTTTTTTTCCGAAAAAATGCGATAGAAGCGAGACTAATATACACTGCACTGCGTAATTGTACAACTTAGGCATAACGAAAAACAAACGGTGGGTGATATGAGTCGGGGCTCAATAGTGTATTTTTAGCCTACTACAAAGCTGAGGATCTTGAAAGAGAAGGTCAAAATGCTGATAACTGAAAATAATGGAGATTAGGAATAACAATAAAGTTATTACTGTTATTCATAAGCTTACATTTCGTAAGATGTCATAGGCCTATACATTTTATTGTGTACTAAACACTACTTTACTGCCTTTTCGTTATAATAATAATAAATTGTCATTGAACCTTATTGTACTGCTGTTTTTCATGTTTGGCTCTATATCTATGCCAATTATGTTTTTGTGCTGATATGTACAGTATAATCCAAGTGAATTATTACATGATCAATGACAACATGTAAAACACACCAAGTCACAAAATGATTTGACTTTTAGCTGTTTGACATTCAGTCCATTATTTCTGCACAGAATTCCCACATCTTCTGTGTTGTGAAATGTGAACTTGAAGGGATTGTTTCCTTTTCAAGGTCATTCCACACCTTCCCTTACCTTAGCCTGGTTCTCTTCCCCCATGCCCAGGATTTCAGGCAAGTCCACTTTGGCAGAGAACAGTTCTTAAAATCAACCCACTCATGATCAGAATCAGAATCTGTTTTAATGGCTATGCAAGTTTAACAAACACAGAATTTACATTAGCAGGGAAGAGCAACATAGAACATATATGTAACATGATAAGAACATAATATAATACAATAAAAATATGGTGTAAAAAGGTCAGGGGGGTATATATACAGCATTGCAAAACAGTGGTACAGCAGTAAGTAATTTTAAGGTGTCAAAAGGGGTTTTGAGTGCAAAAGTGGCTTGTGCAGTGGGATGCTGGATGGGGGTGTTTGTGGCAAAGTCATTCCGAGTCCTTGGCCCTATTGAAGAGTGCAATGGCCGAGGGTAGAAGCTGTTCTTATGGCGAGCGGTTCTGGTTCTGGTGGACCGCGAGGGGAGCAGCTGAAGCAGAGGGTGTCCTGGGTGGGAGGCAAGTCTGACTGAGACAAAATATATATAGATAAGCAAAATGGTTAGTTGTAATATACATGACACAGGCTCCAAAAAGAAAAGATCTCATCAGTGCCCTCCTTTAATATGTCCATCTAGACCAGACATGGGCAAACTACGGCCCGCGGGCCACATACGGCCCGTTAGGCTTTTTAATCCGGCCCGCCAAACTTGTCCAAATTATAGTAAAAACCTAATTTTTTCCCCCTTTCCCTGCAATGCCCAAGTTTCCCCAATAGATGGCGCACTCAAAACCCATTGACCGTTGTTGGAGTGGCGCGTATTTCTCTTTTCACTTCGTTTCATGTCACCAGCCCTCTGTGAAAATGAGCGGACCAAAGAGAAGGAAAGTGGACAGCGAATGCCGAGTTTTTAATAAGGAGTGGACAACAAAATACTTTTTCACTGAAGTACGATCAACGGCTGTATGTCTCATATGCCAAGAAGCTGTTGCTGTATTCAAAGAGTACAATATCAGCCGTCACTTTGCCACGAAGCATGCAAACTATGCTAGCAAGCAGTCAACACAGGAACGGGCGGCTACTGCTCAGAGGTTGGCAGCTAATTTACAGAGTCAACAGAACTTTTTTCACCGACAAACTGCAATTCAAGAGTCAAGTACCAAGGCAAGTTATTTGCTGGCATTCAAATTAGCCAAGGCTAGCAAGCCTTTCTCCGAAGGCAAGTTTTTGAAAGAGTGCATGGTAGAGACAGCAGGTCTCTTGTGTCCGGAGAGCAAAGCCAAGTTTGAAAAAATCAGTTTAGCACGCAGGACAGTGACTCGCCGCGTGGAACTGATTGACGAAGATTTAGTCAGCGAGTTAAACAAAAAGGCAGAGTCCTTTAAATTATATTCACTAGCACTGGATGAAAGTAACGACATAAAAGACACAGCTCAGCTCCTAATTTTTATCCGAGGGATTGACGACAGTTTTGAGGTAACGGAGGAGCTTTTGAGCATGGAATCACTGAAAGGGAAAACGCGAGGAGAGGACTTGTATGAACAGGTGTCTGCTGTCATCGAGAGAATGAAGCTACCTTGGAGTAAACTTGCCAATGTCACCACGGATGGATCGCCAAATTTAACTGGAAAAAACATCGGGCTGCTGAAAAGAATCCAGGATAAAGTGAAAGAAGAAAACCCTGACCAGGATGTTATTTTACTTCACTGCATCATTCATCAGGAGTCTCTGTGTAAGTCTGTATTGCAGCTTAATCACGTCGTGGATCCAGTTGTAAAACTTGTTAACTTCATGAGAGCAAGGGGACTTAATCATCGTCAGTTCATTACGTTCCTGGAAGAAACTAATGCGGATCACCAGGACCTACTTTACCACTCTCGCGTCCGCTGGTTAAGTTTGGGGAAAGTGTTTCAACGAGTCTGGGAGCTCAAAGACGAGATTCGCTCATTTTTTGATTTAATGGGGAAATACGAAGAATTCCCCGAGCTGAGCGACACAAACTGGCTTTGTGACTTTGCGTTTGCTGTGGACATATTGTCACACATGAATGAGCTGAACGTGAAGCTACAGGGGAAAGATCAGTTTGCGCACGACATGTACACAAATGTGAGAGCCTTCAAAACCAAGCTGGTTTTATTCTCCAGGCAAATGTCAAACAAATCTTTCGCACATTTCCCCACACTAGCCCTGCAGAAAGAGGCTGCCCGAAATGCGAAGAAATACTGCAAATCACTGGACGATCTGCACAGAGAATTTTGCCGTCGGTTCTGTGATTTTGAAAAAATTGACAAGTCACTTCAACTGGTGTCCTGTCCCCTGTCACAAGACCCCGAATCAGCACCGCAGGAGCTGCAATTGGAACTGATCGATCTTCAGTCTGACTCCGCCTCAAAGGAGAAGTTCAAGTCTCTTAAACTGAATGACTTTTACGCTTCACTTAACGAGACCGCGTTTCCAAACCTCCGGAGGACGGCGCAGAAGATGCTGGTGTTGTTTGGCTCGACCTACGTGTGTGAGCAGACGTTTAGCGTCATGAAAATCAACAAGGCCCCTCACAGATCCAAGTTAACCGACCAACACCTCAGATCTGTCCTGAGAATTGCCACAACCAAACTAACTCCAGACTTTGATGCACTGGCAAAAAAGGGAGACCAACAACACTGTTCCCACTGAAAGGGTGAGTTTTTCTGCTGTGTTGTGAAAAAATGCATATGGAAAGTTTGGAAGTGTGTCTTTTAATTAAGAGCAATGCGCATTTACGCACAGCAGCGGTACAGTAGCTTAATTAACACGCCGCACATCGCTCTTAATTTAAATGTAAATGTAAATTTTCAGCTGCAGGTAGTATATTTAATACAGCCTATGTCTGTGTGCTTGGCAACGATACAGGTGTACGCGCGTGAAGGCGAGGGCGTCCGTGGCGAGTTTGTAGAGCGTGCGGTCAGGACAATCCATCCATGATTTAGCGGAGTTTAACACAAGGAGAGATTATTGATCTTGAGTATTTCGTTGTGTAATAATATGTTTTGAATGTTGAAAGTGATTCCATTTTTCAATAAATGTTGATTTCTTTAACTTTGCACCTTCGATTGAAACTTATTAAAAACAGACGCAATCTTGATAAATCACAGTGCGTATGTTATTTTAATCTATTTACATTTCCTCCTCCCAGTATCTGCGAAATAGTATGTAAATGCAATATCTTGCATATTCCTTGAGACAAATTTATTAACTGATAAGGGCTATTTTTCACATTTGAAAGACAGTTAATAATTGGGTTGTAGTGTACTGTGCTATGAGGTTTGCACACACTACATTTAATGCTTTAGTATATCCGGCCCAAACACTCCCTCCAAATGCTCCTGGCCCGGCCCCTCTGTCAAATTTTTGAACCCATTGTGGCCCGCGAGTCAAAAAGTTTGCCCACCCCTGATCTAGACATTGTTAAAATTAAATAAATAAGGAAATGAAAATGCTGGTTTCTGACCTGAAACGGATGGAACCCAAACAAATGTACAATTTTACCTCATTAATGTTATCCACCTTCCTTTTCATCAGCCTAAACACTGGCGGCACTACACCTCGCAAGAGGGCTTTAGATGAGAGATGACCTGTGATTGCGGATTTTGCTCAATAGCTTAAAGCACGCATTAGAGGTCTGCACTGGGATTGGGTCCCGCTGGGTCCCGCGGGACCAAACGCAAATCTCGCGGGAACGGGCGGTTTCAATTTAACTGCGGGCGGGAACGGGCGGCTAAAAAAAAATACTGCGGGTTTGTGCGGGATTGTAATAGCTAGGTACTACTGAGTCATGACTCAGTCAACCAACGAAGTAGAGCAGAACATTAAACAAGTTGTGTACACCATTAAAACTAAACGAGGCAAGTCTGACAAGCGCTCTCAAAGCTAGCGCGTTTCATCTTCAGTATTCCCGCATCTAGTTTAGTACATTTAGTGTCTGTGGGCGCATCTTGGAAGAGAGACGCACGCGAATGGGGCCGCAGTCGGTCAGCAACATCCTCTTCCTCCATAGCAATATTGGCAAGTGATTCGTTAAATTCATTTATTAACTTAGTTTATTTTAGGCTATGCTACTACTGTTTGAGCCACTCAGCCTCTCGTTGCCATTTGTTATTGAGGTCATAGGCTACATAAAGGGGCGTGTTGGCGGTGTTACTAGTAGGCTGACAATTTTCATATTTATATTGTGATTTGCAAAGCAGCCTGTTTTAGGTGCCATGTGATTATGCAAGGTTTATATAAAAGGTATTTTAATAAAACAAAGTTATATTTAAATGCGTGTTGCTTTGTCTATTTATGTTCCCATTAAAACGATTGTATAGTAGCTCATTCAAGCAGCCCTGTTGGTAAGAGCTCGCTAACTATATTGGAGACACATCGCGGGTCTGGGCGGGCACGTTGCGCACACTTTGCGGGAGCGGGCGGTAATGGTCAGAAATTCTGCGGGAGCGGGCGGGATTGGTCAGAAATTCAGCGGGAGCGGGCGGGAGCGGGATGAAAAAAACAGTCCCGCGCAGTTCTCTAGCACGCATTTCCTCAAAGCAAAAAGTTGTCAATTACATATAAACATAATAGGCTCACAATTACATAGGTTCAAATGTTAACTCACGGTTGATTCCATTTCTTGGTTCAATCCAAGCCCCCTCAAGTCAGAGCGTCAGGCAACTTTTTCCTGTTCTGACAATGAGCTCGCCCGCTGGGTTGTCAGTGTCCAATATGTATCTGAGCTGATTATTGTTGAAGAGAAGTAAATACAATCATAACAAGCATAATATTATTAATTATGATATAGGAACATGGGTGGTAGAGCTTCAAGATGAGAAGCACATATGTCTGTCTTATATATCTTTCCTTTAAGAATACATACCAGCTGCTCATGGGCAGGATGAAGGCCCACCCTTTGAAGAGTGTGGTCTTCAGGGGGTGGGGGCACACCTTTTAGTGGTCAAAGCACTGTTAGAAGATTGTGATCTGCAGGGGGAGGGGGCACACAGTATCTACAGGATTTAGGAGACAGACAGGAATCAACATTTACATCTGGAGGTCAGAGGGCCCTTCTAAACATGAAATTCCTTCCTCAGTATCCAAAAGTAAAAGTACTGATGATGCAAAAGCTATTCATATTTGTTTCGTTCATATACTGTAGTATACAACATAGGTAGAAAAATAAAAAAGTAAAAATGAGCCATGTACTCTGCCACATTCTGTACCCTGTATATTCTGATTATACTGTTCATACTGTGTATATTCTGAGTATACTTATATTTATTATACTCTGTTGTAATAACTGTTTTGCACTTCTGGTTGGATGCTAACTGTATTTCGTTACCCTGTACTTGTACCTGTGTAATGACATTAAAATTGAATCTAATCTAATTTTGTGACGATACCCAGCTAATGCAAGGAGTTTACAAAAATGTATTATAACGTTACATACAAACAAATGCGAACAGTTACTTTACGTTATGCACTATACATTTAATTATCCGTGATAACAGCTATTGCAAGGATAGTTTACAAAAATGTTTTGTAACGTTACATACAAACAAATGCGAACAGTTACTTTACGTTATGCACTATACATTTAATTATCCGTGATAACAGCTATTGCAAGGATAGTTTACAAAAATGTTTTGTAACGTTACATACAAACAAATGCGATCAATTAGTTTACGTTATGCACTATACATTTAATAATCCCTGATAATTTGTTGATGCTAACCGCCATCGGTGAAAGTACACTTTGACGTTATCAAATTTAGCTTCATAACAACTACCCAAGTAGACTTGTAACATTCGTAAATATTCGGTAAATCATTAATGACTTCTATAACGTTATTATTTTACGGCACTTATATTGACAAAAAATCATGCATTTACTTTCTGTGGATAAAAATAAGCAACTTACCGGAACTCGGAACGGATGTGGACGCACTGAAATCCAGGTTTAAATGTCCTCACTTCCCCCCGCCCCCCGACAAAAAAAAACAACTCCGGAAACTCATCGCCCCACGGCGGTGCCGTCGCCCCTCTGTGGTGCCTGCAACGCTCCCGCCCCACGGTGGTGGACTGCAGCCAGGTGCCTCTCCACCTAGCGCATGTGCCGAAAAAGGTTTTGGACTTCCTGGTTTACTTCCGCGGTATGGGGAATGGAATGATGGGAGGCTGATGACGCTCTGGGGTAATGAGAACGAGCAAGTCGCGTTCTGGACAAGCGCTGCGCGCTCAAGAGTGCTTGTGGAAGAGTTTGACCGATAATGACGAATCTACACAATCAAATGATGGATTTATAGGACACATAAACCGATTATGTTTTCATAGTCATGGTTATATAATATACGAGGTTAATTCGTTTTGTTTGTTTTTTAAGTTTAAGTAAAGATAAAACGAGTAATTTTTATTAAGGTTAATCTAAAATAAAAAATAAGGGATTCTCCACAATACAAGCTGTCATATTTATCAACTAAATGCCGGTAGTCAAATCTGTTTTGTCTATCAATGATCCCGTATGTGATATAGCCTACGACTTCTTGTCAGATTAAGTTTAAAGTTCTTATCGTTTTATAGGCTATATCGGCACATTCAAACAGGCAAGTCTTTCATTAGCGTTATGCAGCTTCTCTGTTTCTTTTACAGCTACATGATATAGTTTGGAGGAAGGACCTCCTGGACATTAAGTGTAATTCCTCGCCTGATATCTTTTTATAGTCGACCCTAAAACACTGTTTTCTCCTGTACTAAGATGTCAGAACCTATACTGAGCCACATGTTACTGAATAAATAAATACAAATTCTGTTGTGTGGTATATTTAACATAATTAGGCTATGCAAGGCTTTATAATGAAAAAAGTTCAAACTTTTCAAAGTAATAATGTGATTTTACTGAACATTAACTATTTACAATATAATGAACATAACAAAACAAAAACAACAGACTTGCGACAGTGGCTGAACAGTATAATGTTCCCGAGACACAGCGGGACCGCGCTTGGGAGTGTAGGCGCACGGCTGTGACGTCACCATAAGAATAAGACTTTGCGGGGGCTTTTCTGGCCTTTAGAATTTTTTTGACAGTTTAAAAGTCCATGACTTAAAAATATGGAATAAAAAGATTTGCAATTAATAGTGGTTACAGCTGTAGGTGTCCTGAGAACCTTTTTACAGGCTTCTCTTTTACTATTACGGTCTATGGGAAAAATGCTTTCTGGGCCCCATGGGGATTTCATGTTGCAATACCACGAGTGGCCACCGGGAAAAATCGGCACAGCTGCTGAGAGGCAGGCCCTGTCCCAATACCCGCACTTGCGCCCTTGCGCCCTTCAATTGCGCGTTCTCGCTGAAGGGTGCAAGTGCGCAGGGTGTCCCAATTCTCCAGTAAGGTCTTAAGCCCCGCCCCCTATGCGCACTTGATCCGCACTTCCACGAAGCGTGCATCGATGCGCACTTTGGCGAAGTGTATTACCCACAATTCATTGCTGCGTGTGACGTTTTCACAAAAAAGGCAGAATATGGCAATGTCTGGTGGTCGGCCCCATAGACAACAGATGGTACATATACATGTCTATGGTCGGCCCGCTCATGCGGTAAAGTGTCTTACCAAGTAAGGTGGTCAACAAGTTTAATTTGATTTTTGTTGCCCCTGAAAAAGTCAGTTTGTAATGTTTGCTCAGTTGAGTGTTTCATACATTTCCATTCGATGAGTTTGCAGCATAGTTTGCTCAGTTGTTGAGTTTGTTTTTATTACTTGCTCCAGAATATTCGAGTCAATTTGATTAATTTATATTTATTCAAAGTTGTAAAAAAAAGAAATACAATAAACACCTTTTCGTAAAAACAATCAAAGGTCTTTTTTTATTTTCTTTTGTCACGACAGCGAGAGTCTGACGCATACGTCTTCTTCGATTTCGAAGCTTCTTTCTTCTCAACATTGTTTGGTTCAGCTTAAAAATTATTTTAATCAGCAAAATTGCAATAACAGCAACCGGTACCGCCATTTTAGATGTCGTGGTAATGACGCACTGGCTAAATCGATGACGTAGCCATCACTGTCCCAATTCTCTAATTTTCGCACGCTTGCGGCCTACGCACTTCGAACCCTTCGCGCACTTCTACCACTTCCGCACTTCACAGAAGGGCGCAAGGGCGTAGTGCGGGTATTGGGACAGGGCAGCAGACCCGGGGCTTGATTGGCGCTGACGAGCCGTGGGGCCGCCATCTTTGATAAATCACCCGCTCTGCTCAATCTAATCTGTTTGACATCGCATTTAATCCATTTTAAATCGCTCAATACTAAACTGACTTCCACGGGATTTTTTCTGCAAACGTCATACATGTAGGCATGATACTGGACACATGATTCGGCGTATTTTAATGTTCATAGTAGGCATAACTGTAACATAATATTCTGGTATGTGATATGCATGATAGATATTTTGCATTAGACACAATATATAACACACAGACACTAATAAGTGATAGAGAAGCAGATTGTGTACTACTCAGCTATTTTAATAAATTGAAAAATCTAAGAAACAATAATACATTATACATCTATACATAAATAAATCACAATAGTTATAGGTCCAGGGTTGTGCATAAGAGCAACAAGACCACCATGGGGGAATATTGAACAGACACTTGAAAAATATTACACTTAATACAGAATATGAATATAACATCTGAGTATTGCCAGTAAGTGAAGTAATAAAAGTAATACTGCTGAAGCTATACGAAATATGAAATTGGCTAAAAGCCCTGAAAGAGGACTGTTTTGCAGAGCTTCTTTCTCACACTCCCTTTCTGCAGGTCAAGAGAGGTGAGTTTGGCAATGTGGTATAGCCTTATTTTCAGAAAGACAGACACTACTAATGACAACAAATTGGAATAATGATTGTCGATTCCAAACTGTGTCTCCTCAATGTGTTCCGCAAGAAGAAAAACATCCTCCGTTCCAATCAAGCATGCACTCCACCCCTGAATCTCAGAAGAACTGCACGAATCTGGTTAAGGACATCTGGGCCTTTCATCAGTAGGTCGTTCAGGCTCACACCTCTGAACTTTTGACTACTGTTCCAAACAAGTCTCACAGGGGTTGTGACTGAGTGGGGGTTTGGAGCAATGAGGTGACTCACATACCATACTGGTCCATGCCAGCTGATCACTGTCTCTCTGGATAACTTGGCTGCAGCTTTTCGATGTATCATGTCATGGACTCGAGCAGTATAGGCGACTTTCCATTCAGGTTCTTTTGCCAGTTGCTTTTCCGTCCTGAGGAATGTGGCCTCCACAATCCTTTTATTGTTCGGCAGGGAGTCTGGGTCCTCCACCCATGGATATCTGGCATGCCAGTGTGGTTCTTTGCTGTGGGCGTCTCCTGTGACGTAGGTAAGACCATCTTTCACCACTTGGAGTTCTCGCTCCTCAGCAAGAGTCATTTCTTTGCCACCCGGCTGACAGTTCCCACAGCGGCAGCCTCCACACTTTGGCTCACATCCTGCACCAATGCTGTCCCATCTCCACCACTTTAGAAAGTCTTGGTTGGTGGCCGAAGTGCTTGATTCACAGAGCTGGATGGTGCCTTGATTTTTTGCCAGCGGACGCTCTGGGACCATGCTGGTGAGCCGTTCCTCATATCTTGCAGCCGCTGCTCTCATCGACCTTGCGAAGTGTGTCTTGGACATGTGGGCTGACACGGTGAGTTCTTCAAAGAGTTCAGGATGCGTTCCTCCCACTGTTCTCCCCAGTGGACCGTCCCACAGCACAAGGTCTCCAACAGCTCTGATCCTCTGTGGCGCTAGCTGACCTTCTTTGTGGCTAATGAGCAGACTTATTTCTTTAGGTCTCCGGAGATCATCCAGCTGTACATCTGGGAAGAATCTCTGGAGTTGCTTTGGTGCCACATGTTTGTGTATCTCTGCAATGCTGTCAAGTCCATAACACACCAATTGGTGGGCTCTGAGAGTGCCTTTTGGTGTCTTCACTCTGATCTTGAGGAGGTATCGTTTTGTCTCTACACAAACCTCCATGCCCCCAACTCCATGGACGACAAGTGTGACTTTTTCATTTTTTAGGTTTAGCCTGCTTGCAGTCTTGTGGGTTATGTAATTGGTGTCAGAAGCCAAATCGATTAATGTTCCAATTTTCTGCCCAGCAATTGCTGTGACCTCAACAAGCATCATCAGTACTGGCAGCTCTTGAAGTCCGCTTTCCCCTAAAAGGCTTGGTTGGTCTTTGACAGTATTGAAAACTCTGGATGCAGTGTTGGAAAACACATTTCGGCATTGGTTTGCCAATTCAGGTGAGAGTTTCCCGAAGAAATCCTCCTGCTCCTCTGTGTACTTCCTCCTGCCTTTATCCCCTTCCGGACCGAACCTGCTCCTCTTCTGACCCTTGCTGCCTTTCTTTGCCTCAGCATTGGGGCACAGATAGAAGTGGTGCTCAGGAGTATCTGCATCCCTGCAGTCCTGGTTTCTGCACAGGAATCCAGGTTTGCACTGTGAGCCATCGCCATGAACCTCCAAACATCTCTTGCATGCTCCCAAACTTTTTACTGCAGCTCTCTTCTCTGCTAGTTTTAGTGCTCGGAACTGTCTGCAAAAATAGATCTTCCTCTTGTGTTTCACATCACCGCAGACCACACACCCTTCTTGGTCGTTGCCTGATTTGGTTGACTTGGTTCTGGCATATCTTGGCTCCACCTTGGTTTCTCTCTTGCTTGGCTCTTCCTCCTTCAGTTGTTCAAGCTGTTCATATATGCTCTCCTGGTCTTTGAGGAATGCCAAGAGACTGTCAAACCGATTTCTTGATGTCACATCATTCCTTCTGTCAGCTGCATACACAAGCCATTCCTTCTTGAGTGTCTCCGGGAGTTTACTTTCAATGGACTTCGTCACAAGGGGATTTTTAATAGCACCTGTGTCTCCAAGGTCACTCAAATCTTGAAGTGCTTTTTCCACAGCTTGAATTAAGTCGACGATTTTCCGTGGCTGGTGACTTTTGACAGCTGGCATCTTCTGTATCTCCTCCACTATTTCTATGGCAATGGATGTTTGGTTGCCGTAGCGGTTCTCTAGCACACGGAAGATGTCATCAGACGTGTTGTAAGCCGTGAGCCGAAGGTCTCGTGTGATTTTATCCTCCAGGCTGTCTAGTAGCTGGACCTTTTTCACCTCTTTTGAGCCAGTTGGCTCCCCCTGACTCTGCAGCGCTTCCCAGTCCTTTTTCCACCTGTGAAAATCACGTTTGATGCCACCAAACTTGGGGAGGGCTGTTGGCTTTAACTTGATGGTTGGTATGCGATAATTAGATGTAGCTCCCACCTGGACTTGTCTTTCAATATCCTCCTTTATGGTTGCTTGTATGAAGTCAACCTTTCTGGAGACCATCAAGGGGACGTGAAGTTCGAGCCCTCTCACATGACTCTGTAGGTCCTCTTGAGCCTCTGGTGGGGCCCACTGTTTCCACCGGCCATGCGTGTCCTTTGCTGTCACTACCAACCCTTTAAGCTGGTCCAGCATGAATTCATACGCTTCCTGGTTAATGTTCGGTTGCACAGCAGCGACGCGGTCGCATGTGGCCTCTGCTGCTTGTAGTGCTATAGACATTTCACTACTTCCAAAACTGACCCAAAGAGTCTCCTGGATCAACCTCTTGACCTCCCTCAGCTTCTCTTGGCACTCATTTGTAGTTTTTTCCAGGTCGGCTTTTTGCTGCTGAGTTAACTTGACTTCATCCGTTTCCAGCTCTGCTTCGAGATCTGCAATAAAGCCAGCTTCCAGCTCATCATTTGCCTCCATGACTTTCTCTCCTACTGCCTTGAGTTTGCTGAAACTGTCTCTGAGTTCTTCTTCAGACATATCTGTATATGACCGGGTTATACTGTTGACCAGACGTGAAAACACTCTTTTGGCTGTCGTTCTTTCAAGTTTCAATTGTTCAACTGATTTCCCAACTTCTTGACTAGCCATGTTTACTTTTATTTTAAGGTTCTTTAACTGTGAATTTGAAAAGTGGTGGGGGTAGGTGCAACTCTCCAATGGTCCTTTACTGTTGCTTATGGTGCTTTAATGTTGCTTTATGCTCCACTTCTCTTCCTTCCAGGATTCCAGGTTTTTTCTCCTGCTGTTCCAGCTTTAAGCTCCTGTACTTTTCCTGGCCAGCTTTATGGTACTGGCGGTTTTTCACTGTCAAGTTCTTCCCTTTTTAGTGCAGTCTCCACTTGAAGGAGTTGGAATCTATCACAGAGTAGCTGGGCTTCACTCAAATAACCACACTTTTTCTCTTCCTTTTTATCTTCCTTTATTTTCCGATTTCAAGGTTTCAGGTAGGTTGTTTGGGTAGTAGGTAGCTAATTAGCTAGTTAGTTAGGTGAAAAACCTTGTGAAACAATAAACAAGAAAAAGGTTGTTTTTACAATGTCTGGACAATATACATTTTTAACAATTAATACCTTTTCCTCTTAAATTAAACAAGGTGCAACATAAATTATCCCACTGTCATCATTATCAATGTATTCAGGGATTTTCTTAACTTAATATTACAGACTTTAAACATTCTATATTTTTACTTATATTTAAATAATATCACCATAATAATACAATATCATAATAATTTTAACTTACTTATCTGTAATTTATAAGCTCAGTAACAATCATGTTCTTAGCTTAAACAATCATGACATCATTTAACTATGAATGTGAATCAAACATTATCACAGACTGGCATTTATAGGGTTAACCACGGCACTGCCGGTTCGGCCCCGTGGCTAACACTAGCAGCTCTCGCCTGCACAAACATTTCACTTTAATTGTCCACAGTCTCGCCTGATGGGCTCGGTGTCTTACCGGCTGCCTCTCTGGCGTTTGTAGACTCGTTTGCACGGGATCATATATTTTTTGAACTGAGCGCTGCTCCAGTCGCGTCTTGTTCCTTCACTTCATTCAGTAGTTGTTGGGTGCCGCCTCTTTTATAGTCCGTGCGGCAACTCGGACTGCCGAAAGGTTCCTTCCCAGCTTGCGACATGAGTTTATTAATTACTTCTTTAGTTTGACTTCACAATGATGTTAATATTGGTAATCTAATTTATTTGCGTAGGCTATTGTTGCAGACTGTTTAGTTTTGTCCGGCCTGAGTTGCCGTACAACTAGGTTAAGCGTTCTGGTTGGACGGTGTCACGGGTCTGGTTGGACGGTGTCACGACCCAAAAGCAGCACAGGCAGACAGGATATCAGACGGTAATGATTTTTATTTATCCCCGGAGTTTTAAACAGTATATGCAGTGAAGGAGTGAGTCTGGTGTTGATGACTGAAGGCAAAGCCGGCAACAGGTGGATTACCTAGCAGGCTGACAGGTCCAGTGGTGGGCTGTGTAGCCGCAGAGCCGAGCAGGTGTGTAACCAAGAGGGGATAGGCGAAACTCGTGGTCAAAGACAGAAGGTTGAGGTAATATCCAGGAGATCGGTCAGGCAGGATAGTCAGAGGCAAGCAGGGTCGGAACCGGGAGATCAGGCAGAAAATCGCTGGAGAGTCTGGTGCAAGCATCTAGAACAATCTGGCAATGAGTGAGAGTGGAGCTGGAACTTAAATGCAGCCAGAGCAGAGCAGAGAGCACAGGTGAGTGGAGTTGGCTTGATGAGAGGGGTGTGTCTGATTGGCAGATTGAAGCAGGCAGGTGCAGAGTGGTGAGGCAGAGCTGAACTGTGACAGACGGGAGAGAGAGTGGAATAAAAGAAGCATGGCTGCCGAACAAACTTTCAATTCTCCTTTCCTCTTTAATGGCGATTGTTAACACGTGCACTATTAACAGTTTAATGTACAATGCAAAGTACATGAATGGTTAATATTTGAAATGTGCATGCATTTGCGCTTCATATTTGAAATGTACATGCATTAGCGCTTCACGAGTGACTCAAGACTTGCGGATGGATGGCTTCAGTTCGGTAAGATATTTAACTTAATTTTCCACGCTTTGAGGTAGAATCGCTGATGGCATTATTAAGAGTTCGCTTGGTTGTAATTACGGTGAAAATTTGAGAGATTTTGCTAGGTTACATTTTTCTATTTGAATGACAGAATGGCAAAGCCGTGTGTTTGTTTTTCTCTCCGTAATCAGCTGTGAGCTGAAAACAGTCTCATCTCAACTTAGAAGAAAAGTAGCCATTGTATGTCTCTGTCGAGTGAAACGATTTATATTAATTTGACTGTAAGTACAACAGCATGTGTGTATGATACAGATTGTATGATAACTTGAACACAATTATATAGTTCAAATATTGTTGTTGTTTTCAGATGGTTAGCTTGTTGCGATGCTCAGTGACAGAGAGGTGTATTTAAGACAACAAAGTTATTTGCGCAAACAGTATTTTATAATCTGTATTGTTCAGTGTAGGTGTACCAAACTGTACTGTTTTATATTCTGTATTGTTCAGTTATTGAGCTCTGAAAAGCACTCTTTAGTAACTTGCCAGTTGATTAGCTTGGCCAGTGCCAATTGTAATAGCAATAATGTACACTTGAGAAAAACATTAATGTAGTTCCATGCTGATGTGTATATTTTTAATTCCTAAATAACTATTCTGTGTTTTTCAGATGCTAAAGAAGAACTCAAACCCAACCACAAGCTTGAACTACTAGGATTTTCCTCCTCTTCCCACCTCTGGATCTTTCCATAAAGGACATGTGATGTGTAAATATAATGCTTGTGCACAATGTGTGACGAACAGTTTGACAGCAATTTTGATGAACAAACTTAAAGATGTATGCACATGGGAACGTAGTGGCCTTGATAATATTCTACTAAACAGAAATAAGCTTTACACATCCGTGCAGAATTGCAATCATGTAAACTATACTCTCATCATCTTTTGGTAAGTGATTTGCCAGCATCACATGCTGCATCATGTTGATTTTTCAATTGAAGTTGGACAAGCATTTTGTACCCTCCAGACTTTTGTAATCATGTGTCTTATTGAAATTGTTAGCACTATCTGTTGACAGCACTACAAATACTTTTCAAATGAATATTACTGCTCTTTTAATTTGTGCCTTATAATGTTCATGAATCATGAATGTCTTATCATTAATTTATGAGGTACAGAAAAATCTAAGGACTTGCCATTATAAGTTGTTGAGACTTTTTTGTTCATTGTGACAAATAAGGAATCTGTAATGAATTTCAGGACTTTAGGACAAAAGGACTACAAATGACATCACTTTGAAAAAGGACACAAATGGTTGGTCAAATTGGGGCGTGGCCTGTAGCGCCCCCTTTTGTCTCAAGGGAACAAAAATGGGTGTGGTATCTTATAATGTTGTATTGTTTCACCATGCCAAAAATCTCAACTTTTTACCGCTGTGATCCAAGGGCTGCCATCAAATCCATGTTACAATGGGAATAATAATAATAATAACAATACCTGCAAAAACAATAGGTTTCCTCCTGACGGAGGAATCCTAATAATAATAATACCTGCAATAACAATAGGTTTCCTCCTGACGGAGGAATCCTAAATAACTGTAGTCTAAGATAACTACAGTGAAAGAAGGGAAATAAGTCAGGGAGCTGTTGTGATAAGCAGCCAACTCGCGCCGGCGCCGGAAGTAGATAAGGACCACTTTGCACATTTTACCACAACAATCAATCAGGTATCAAAACATTTTTGACCCTGCTTATGGAAGAGTGGGGTAATGATACCAAACTGCATTTTCTTAAAATTAATGAAATAATTAATAAAAATTTGAATGGCCTCATGTCTCAATCATGTTTTATGAGAAATACCTGGAATATGACAATATTTACCTAGATTTTGAAGAATAACAACCCATGAGGTCATTTTGACCCCACTTATGCATCTAAGGCAGTTGTACTCAATCCTGATTCTAATGAATTGGTCATTAACAAGCTCTATGGAAGACTCATAATCATTCAATAGAGTCAGGTGTGCTAGAGCAGGGAAACACATACAATTGTCAGGACAGGGGCTCTCAAGGTCCAGGATTGGGCACCCCTGATCTAAGGGTTAAGGACCACATCTAGATGCCATCCGAATACTTAATCTGGACATCTGCTAATATAATGTAGTTTTGATACCTGAAACAGGTCAATCTTGGACATTGATGCAATAAAAATATTGCTTCAACACGTCAGCCATAATTTCATTAAGGTTACCAGGTCAACATTCATTATTGATGCTTCTTAGATTAGATTAGATTAAACTTTATTGTCATTACAGAGGTACAAGTACAGGGTAACAAAATACAGTTAGCATCCAACCAGAAGTGCAAAACAGTTATTACAACGGAATATAATTGTAATTGTGTACTCAGAATATACACAGTATGTACAGTATAATCAGAATATACAGGGTATGAACAGATTAAAGTGATTTAAGACAAATGTGCAGCTGTATTGTACAAGATGACTACAGTATTTAACTGAATTGACAGAGTTACATTTATTTATTTATTCATTTAGCAGACACTTTTATCCTGTATATTAGAGTTGCATGTATGTACAGTTAGTGTAAATGATGCAATGATTCTTCACCTGCCAAACGCACATGTGTATCAAATCAACATGGGTACGGCCTAGTAATAACTAAACTATGTTTAATGATAACCATATTGGATTTAGTAAAAGTTTGTATGTGACTTTATATGGATTTCAAAAAAGAGATAAAGCGCCATTGCCTTGTGGGTCGCGTAGTTTTGTTGGCTAATGTTCGTGCATAATATTAGCCAACAAAACTGTACAACCCACAAGGCAACGGTGCTTCCGGTTGCAAGGTTCTTCCGTTCTACACATCAATTTTGCAGTTCTCTGCTTTTCATCTCGAGTCTTGGTTTTGGACAAAAACCTTTCAATTACTTAAAGGTAAGAGTAAGACCATAAAATGTTATTTACATGTCTCACTTCTTCTATCGCCTACTTGTTTGAGCGAGTTAGAACAGTTGTCCAAACTTTTGGGCGAGACCAAAAGTTTCGAGCTTTTGTTTGATTGAGGCTCAACGTTAACACGGCCAGTTTAGCTGGAAGGAGCAGGGCTGAGCAGAGAACCTTCATACTAACAAGGTAATGATGTGCAATTTCTTCTGTATTTACAGTTTTTGGGGTGTATTATGGAAGTAGTCTCTTCCGCCCTAACCCGTACTGCTTGAATTTCCTCTCAAAATGCATCAGAACGATGCTTTCAAAATAAAAATAAATCTTTCATTGCAGCTTGTCCCTAGACCCCCTGGAGGGGTCGTATCCATCTCACCTTTTCCCACCCCTGACCCATTTTCATGCCCGTTATAAGACCACTCTACTCATTCTAATGTTGTCTTTGATATATCAGGGAATATTTCAATGTAGACTTCTAACTTATTTGCACTTTGCATCTGTTTCATTTTGCACATCTACTGTTACAGCCCGGCTCATTTTGGAGAGCAGTAACATATGTTTGGGACATTGAAATTAAAACTGGAAGCGGCAACTGCACAGGTTTTGGTTAAATTAAAGTGTTTAATTTACTAAATAAGAAATAAGTGCTCTTATACACTGAGATTAAACAACAAAAAAAGAGCCTATACAAACGCTATGAAATAACAAATGGCAACATGGCATTAAAGAAAAGTACAATGGTTCAAAATATCACAAATCACAAATCACAAAGCAGAAATATAGGTCAACCCAAATGGTGTGTGACCAATCTTTAACTAGGCGAACTGATCACTGCATCACAGCCGCCATGAACTGTGGACAAACACTGAATTTAAAGAAAAGCTATGGTTGATTGACGTCCTCTGATTGGCAGATTGGGTGGTGTCAGCACCAGAAAAGGGCCAATCCAATACAGGGAAGCATACCTCTGAATTTGCATAGTAAATTTTAAGTGTAAACAAAAAGGCAACCACCAGGGGCCGTAACACTACACATAGTACATTTGCACTATTTGATACAACAATGTAAACTATAAAAATACTGTAACATTTTGCACAATACAGCTGTATATTTGTTGCTACCAAAGCACTTTAATACCCTGTACAATGTACATACTCTGTATATTCTCCTTATTGTAACTGTTTTGCACTTCTGTTTGGATGCTAACTGTATTTCGTTACCCTGTACACTGTACCTGTGTAATGACAATAAAGTTTAATCTAATCTATTCCAGGTCCTGCAACTATCAAGGATTGGGGGAGAGACACAAAGGAGTTCTTGACAGGTATTTTTCAATACAAATAATAATGTTTAATCTACTTGTGTGATATTAAATATTTGGTTATTGTATGTTTTCAATTTAAAAGGCAAAACTACCTGTAGCTTTTTGTTGATTGAACCTGTTGAAGAAAGTGGTTTGTCCGTCTCTTCATAAAGTAGTGACAGTTAAGTTGAGTTCTGGGTTTAATACATATTTAAGAATCTGCAGATTGGGAGACAAATGACCAGTCCTCTGGCAAAAATTAAGACAGTACAAGGCTTAGGTCTAAATCATGTCTCTCTCCTGGACGAAGAGGAGACAACATTCTTTTATAGGGCACAAGAATGTAAACATAGATAGTGACAGTCATGCAGTATAATGATGGTGCAACAGTCTTCATGGAAGGTGTGTTCAGTAGTGATTAATATAAGTACACAGGAAATCTAATTTCTTCCACAAACCCTGATTCAATTATATGATTCATGTCATATTAAATACCCAATATAATTTTTTTACACTCTTTTGAATGCTGCTCTCTGATTGGTCCATCTCTGCTGTCTGTTGTTTCTGTATAATGCCTGTTGTCAAGTATAACTTTGCTAGGGACGCCACGCTGATCAGCGCAGCACAGAAAAAACATTGGCCTGATGGCCCAGTTCAACTTAAAAGGAAAGGGGAAATAATGATAATCTGGCATTTAAGTATCCTTATTCTTTAAATATGACTAAATATGTTCTGTTTTTATAAAATATGTGTTACAGAGAAATGATGACTATACATGTTTCTCTTTGTAGATGCTGTCATGGGCTCAGGCTCAAGCCACTGAGGTGACCATCAAACAAGATATAGATGAACATCTTAAACACGCACCAGCAAGAGGGGAGACTGGGAGACCTAAATTCCAAAAGTTGTTTAGTTTTATAGTTTTGATTAAAAGTCCATAGTTCCATATTTGTTCTATGTTTGCTCAATATGGCCCTCACTTTTATAGAGCAAGTGCAGGGAATTAAATATGGAATCACGCAATTCTGAGGAAAAAAAGTACAAACAGCATGGGAAGGTTGATGACGCGGGCAGCCCGAGTGTCATTGCCAGAACTAGCTTCGCCTATTTCTCACACAGCAAATGGGAACATTATGAACAAAATAACACACAGCAAACATTTTTTTTTGATTCACCACTTGCTTCGCTGACGGAGCCACTAGCAGCACCTGTGACCTCCATGGTTCCAGCGCTCGGAGGCATTTTGGCTGTGCAGGCCGCTCTTGCGCTGGTGGTGGAGCCTGAGTTTGTGCTCGGTTCACTGACCTCCTCCTCGTTCACTTGTTGAATTTCACTGCTGCTGGAAATATTCTCCTCTACACTTCTCTTTCGAATGCCTCTTGTTTTGAGCCACTTTCGCAACATCCCTCTGCTTTCTTGTCATCACTAGGTCGCCTGTCCGTCCGAAACAACGTCAGAATCAATCATCTTATTTTAAAGCTTATTATCCTTCCTAATAATATTTTGAAAGTATTTCTGTGCAACATGTTTTCCAATTGATTGTTTTATTTTTTATTTTTTACATTTTTATCTATATGTATATTCAAGATCACACAATCGTGGGTGTATGTTTCCACTATATGTTAACGGATTATTAAATTGATCGGATTAAATGGGCGAACACACAAGACACATTTGTCCACATTTTGCTAGTGAAGCAGGGAGATGAATGCTTGTTGTGGCGCGCTAACAAGCTACATGCAGCATGGAGAGTTTACTAAAGCTCTGAATTTAGCTCCAAAATAGAGGCACTCCTCAGACATAAGGTCGATTTTAAAAAAATACCCCATTTCACAGTCTTGTAGAGGATACTTTCATGTACGTGATGACACCAAATTGAAGCTGTGGCATTGATGTTCAGGCTAGTAGCCGATGGTACAAAGGGCTCTCGGCCAATTACAGACGTATTAAAATGTGAAAACCTCATTGCCACATACGGGATCATATTCACACAGGTATTGGCTACAATTTGAGTGGCAGGTTGGCTCACCAATTGAAAAACTCATCTGGGAATATTGATTTGAATATTGATATTGTGAGGGGAGTGCTGAGATTTTACTGTGTCATTTTACAGGCTAGCATTCTGCTCAACTCGTGTTGGGCTAGCACCACTGGAGTCAATGGGAGCCAGTTTCCCACGTGTGGATTTGAAGCATTTTGAGGAGGCCATAGTTTATATTGCCGTGCTTCAGTTGGTAGAAATTAATGTTGGAGTATTCTCAAACATAAATTTCTCAGAGCAGATTAATTAATATTTGCGTCATCTGCATAATTTTGGTTGTTATTTTGCTGTTTGCACTATCTGTTAATTTTGCACATCTGCACATTGCATCATTTGCACTAACTACATACATGCATCTCTGTAAATTCTGTTAAATACTGTAGCATCTTGTGCAATACAGCTGTACATTTGTCTTAAATCCCTTCAAGACAACCTGTATATTCTGATTATACTGTAAATATTCTGAGTATACAATTACAATTATATTCTATAACTGTTTTGCACTTCTGGCTGGATGCTAGTTGTATTTCGTTACCCTGTACTTGTACCTGTGTAATGACAATAAAATTGAATCTATATAGTCTAATATTAATTTGGTGAGGCTTCTGGACAGCTTCTAATTTGCGACCATCTTATTCGGCGATCCCACGTGACTCCCCGGTGTTATTTCTAACATACTGGTTTGTGAAGAGGTTTTTTCAATTCTTTTTTCAAACATGCATGAGTATATTTCTGTGTTCAGCTAAGACTTACAATGATCTCTCAGATGCAGATGAAACTCAAAAGGGAAAAATCTAAATATGCGAGAACATTTTTGCTAAAGTCTTATGAGTTTTTTTACATACAGTATGTCATGCATAGTGATCCAATGTGTTGTTGCTACAGAGATACTGAAGGGATCGAACTCATAGATATTTGCAACAATGGGATAGTCCTATAAAACAGCCTTTTAAGGCCGCGCGGATATGCACACACCCACCCCGATTGTCTAATAATGATTAGTGCTGCTGCCACCCTCCACCATCCCCTGCCTCCCCCTGTTGTCTTACTAGGGGGATAATATCTGTGTTGCTCCCTGCCTCATTGTCATGTAGGGGAGACCAGTAACTGTTATAACACTTTTTGCAATTTTCTGAATTATTCAAAAGACATTTACGGACATTTATGGAATAGCCAATCTGATATATTATGAACTTTAATGTGTCAACTACTCAAACATTGTATTTAAATTGTTTTATGAAATATTTACAGGTTGATGTAAACACATCATTGTTTCAACCGTCCCAGTGTATGGGAACGATTGTAACACATGATAAAGACGGTTGTAACACCTGACAGGGACAGTAATAGCATTCCCAAAATTTACACAATGGATCTTTTTTTTATTTGATCTTAAATCCTCAAAATAAGATTTTGTATAATTTATATTATTATCACTGTAAACCCTTGGGTGTCCAGTATCCTACTCTGGTAAGGGATTTTGATCCCAGAGACACAAGCCTCTGCTTCTTATGAAAATGGTAAAGGGTCATGTGACAGTTGTCATAGGATTTGGCCACTGGTCTGACTGATCTGCCCTGTTAAACTTTGGGCTGTTGTGGGCAATTCTCCCTTCATTTTTCTAATATTTGGTATGCTTTTAGCAAAGCAAACATGTTTTCGCTGACTATATGCATGCAGTAGATTATTATTACGTTAGCATTTAGTTCATGTAGGTCTTAGGTAAAGGGTTAGTGTTAAACCCATTCATTTACCTACAAAGAAACGGCAGAAAGCAGAAAGATAATGTTATTGATAATGTGCGGCGTTTGTGTTATCACTCTAGCTTGTTTATAATTTGAGGAAACTAAGGTGTTATAACCGTCCATTGTTACAACTGTCCCTGGTCTCCCCTTTGTATGCTACGTATGTGTCGCTGGGATAAATACAACAAAATAAGTTCATACGACTGGCATTTTGTAAATATTTTAATAAACGTGGAAAACATGCAAAGAAACTTTCCAAAAACATTGGTAGTTTGGGGGTTTCAATTAAGTTTGCAGCCGGAGAAGCCTTATGAAGGTAGCAGATGTAGCTAAAACGTGACCAAAGCAAGCATCTTGACAGGCATCAAGAGTGAGTCAGATGTGGTGGAGAGAATCCGCTAATCTTCCTAAATGAAACATAAAACATAGTTCAGAATCAGATAATAAATTAAACGTAAATAATGTAAGTTATGTATTCTTTCTGTGATGCCCAGTACCAATTGACACACGGACTGGACCTGCTATATAGCACTGCATAATTTTCTCTCCTGGAAAGGGCACCCTTTGTGACACTGCTTTCAAGTGGTAGCATAAGGTACTGTCTTAGGTATATTTATTCTTATTTATTAGAGTAATTTCAGCACTTAATTTCATTTTTATAAAGTCAGTGAATGATGCATTGAAATATCGTTGTACCCTTGACAATGACAATAAAGATCTATTTAATTCTATCAAGGGTGTTTCATAACGGAACCCTTTTTCACTGGAAGTGCACTTAGAGAGCACATCATGTTTTCTTGCATGCTGCCCTTTGTCATGCCCTAAGTATCCATCACTGCACACACAGATTCCTGGAATTTAGTTTAGATACCTTCTTTATTGCGTAATCTGTCAAGTCAACACAAGATACGTGTAATGAGGTAAGGTTTTTATTATGGAATCATCATTTTAAATATGTTCTACATCTACCTTTTCTCCTAGTAAAATTGCCAGTCAAAACATGTAAATTAATAAAAATGTATGTCAATCAATAGAAAAAATTCAAATCATATAAAAAGACAAATAAACAAATATCATTAAAGATTTTAACATGAAAATGGTTAATACAGACTTAGAATCTCAACGTTGGACAATAGAAACTATTAAATGCAAACTTGACAAGATCGATATATCGCAATTATAGTCACAAAACTCCAACTTTTGTTGATATGAACCCCAGATGTTGATCTTGCTCAGTGTTTCTTCGTCCCTGGAGGAGGGGATCCCTCACTGAATTGCTCCTTCCAAGGTTTCTTCAATTTCTTCTCCCTAGTTAGTTTTTCTGGGAGTTTTTCCTTGTCTTCCTTGAGGGTTTAGGTTGGTTGAGGGGCAGTTCTCTGGGCATATGTGAAGCCCTCTGTGACATTGCTTGTAAAAAGGACTACAAATAAATGTTGATTTGATTTGTTTCCATTCCAGTTGACCTGAGGTTTAACTGAAACCTAAACTGAAACCAGCTATACAACAATGTACAAAAACATAATTAACTTCCCATGAACCTCTACACCTCAGCATCAGAGAAAGACTTCTCCTTGCTGCGACTGGTGTTTCCTGAATTAATAAAAGTATTTGAGCGAGACACTTCCTCAGTAAAGGCGCTCTCCAGCACCTTTAGGATGGACTTGCGAACCTTGTCCTTGAAATCCTGGCCCATGAACACATACAGCAGAGGATTCAAACAGCTGTTTAGAAAAGCCAAGCTGGTGGCTATTGGGATCCCGATGGTGGTCACATGGTCTAAAGTGTCGCTGAAGTCAGCAGACATGTGATTTACCATCTCTATGAGAGAGAAAATGTGATAAGGGGCCCAGCACAGGAAGAAAGCAGTGATGACTGCTGCAATAATCTTGAAGGTGCGGCCTGAGTGGCTGGCCAGTGTACGGTTTCTCTTCAGACGGTGGATGATGACGGCGTAGCAGGAGACGATGATGGAGAAGGGGACCACGAACCCCAGCAAGAACCGTGTGATGGTCATTGCTTGGTGGCGGAACGCCCGCAGCTCCACCACCGTGGCTGTTTCGTAGTCATCGGACAAGGCAAAGTTGTTGAAACAATTGATAATGTCTTCGTTGTGGTAGGAAGCGCCCACGTCTCTGAACACAAAGTAAGGTGTGCTGAGAACCAGAGCCAGCAGCCAGATACCCAGGCTCACACAGGATGCCTTGCGCACGCTCCGGTGGTTTTGAGCCCAAACTGGCCACACCACAGATATGCACCTGTCTGCGCTGATCACAACCAATATGTAAACACTAGCAAACATGTTGAGGAAGCTAACGGTGCTGTTGAGCTTGCACATAAACCTACCAAAGGGCCAGTGGAAGTCCATAGCAGTGTAGGTAACACTCAGGGGAAGGAAGGCAGTGAAGAGGAAGTCCGCCACAGCCAGATTGAGGAACCATACTGTGTTGACCGTCTTCTTCATCTTGAATCCTGTTACCCAGATGACCACCCCATTTCCAAGAACACCCAGCACAAAAGCCAGGCAGTAAACAATGAGGGACATGGTATTGAGAGAGTGCCTGAGGTCCGCCAGCTCATCTTCGTATTCCTCATTTGTTTGGTTGTCGGGAGATGAAACATTGTCAGAGGGGTCCATCCAGGTGTTTTCGTAAAGTGGGGTGGTGGTCATAACAATCTTCATCATTGTTTTCTGTCCAAAAAAGACAGCGGAATATAAGAACAACTGTATGGCTTGGAACAGCTTTAACTGTCATCTGCTGTCCAAATAAACAATATAGACTTTAGCGTTTATTGGAAGACAAGGGAAATGCATCTCTCCTAAACGATATATGTTATGTTGGCTAAGTTAGCTAATACAAACTTTTTGTAATGCCTTTCTCCTCATCTCTATTTATTGTACTGTATGTAACGTGCAGTTTGCCGAAGCTTTTTCGCTACTATGTGTTTCTCTTGTTATGGCCGCCAGAGGTCACATACGTTCTTTGTTTCCTAATTCGTGGAAGACTGTCAGAGGGAGAACCTCACCTCAAATGTATGGCTACAGAAGGAAATAATTTAAAAGACGTTTTACTCAGTCCTACATCCTCAACTGTAAAAAATGATTTAAGTTCAGGTGCTCCGAAATTGCGTAAACTTAAAGTTTGAAATCGCTGAGACGTGTTTCTCGGTACAGATTTATTTTATATAAGTGATAGACATAAATTGGCACTTTAACTCATCTTGGCTTCATCAACGTTGCTACCACGGAGTTTGTATAGCTTAAGTATTAATTAATGGTAACAGTCGTTTTTTGTCGTTACAGTTTCAAATAAGAGAAAACTTGTCCTATACACTCCAGCCTCATAATAAGGAATTGTAGTTGACATGTCAGTATTAAACCTATATCAGACAAGGTAACACGATACACAAAATCGTAGTCGAGTCTTTGTTTTAATGACTAATGACTGAACACAAGTGATTCACGGTAGCCCATATTTAAATAAATAATCAGAAAATACTCCACAAACTAAACCCTGTTATTTTTCTGAATTTAAAAAAGCATACCTTGGTCAGGGTGTATTCCAGTCAGAGCAAGAGAGCAAGGAAGATGCGTCAATGGTGCGAAACCCAGATTGAGGCAGAAGTCGGAGCGCAGACTTTTTAGTAGCCTACCGCCTCTATACGACGTCATAAACTCTCAAGAAAAAAACATGTAGTTTGAAGAAGCTGACAAGTAACAGGCCTCCCTGGATTTCACGCAATTGCTTAAGATTACTTGATGGAAACAGATTAGCTATAGCTAAACCCAGTGGTGGACCGGGACAAAAAATCAGCCCTGGTATTTTCTGTCCAGACCAGCCCACTACACTCTCAGCGGACACTATATAGAAGTCCACTAATCTCTTGGATAATCTCTTCTCTCATACATACTACAAAGGAGAGTCATATTCCTTGATAGGAGTTAACAAATAAAGCACTTAACTATGACCTCAACGACTAAAATTGACAGCTATAGCAATCAATCAATCAATCAATCAATCAATCAATCAATCTTTATTCATTATAGTATCAAATCACAACAGAAGTTATGTCATCATGACTAGGGGTGGGATGAGACTAATGGGAAGAACCCTTATGTTACCCTTTTAGTTTTTAGTATGTGACTGTGAAAATCTTTTGGTGTAAGCCCAGCATTAGTTAAAACCAGACTCGGACAATAATAAAATAATCTAAATAGAAACATAATACAGACAGTAGCAGCATTACAGCTGAAACTCACTCAACGGAAGACATGGGTTACAGGTCTGAATAGATATGTTTTCTCATATACGTGTATGTGCACAAGTATGTATTGCCCTACTTCCTCGTCCGCTCCTCACCAAATTCATGACCTGCAAGAAACAGCAAACAGAACTTGTACTCAGTATATGCGTACTGACAAGTATATGTAGCCATGTAGCCTTTTTGTGACAAAGTGACAATTAGTGAACAAATTTATCTGTCATGAAGGATGACTTAAGTCTCAAAAGAGCCCTAAGGCCTACCTGCATAACTGTTAATTGAACTTAAAAGATATGCAGATGTTTGAAATTAAAACCATCAATATGGAAATCTTCAAAGAGGCTAACGTTACTTACCATGTATGCCTCCACTCGCTCGTCTCCCGGCGTAGCAGCACCTGCTGGGGTGGTGACCCTGGCACCAAATAGGTCAATTTAGAATATAAATATAAACAGCCTCCACCTACATAGACATCAGCTTTTAAAGTCGCAGCGCCACCCGAGCGCTCATCCATTTTCAGCTCAGCGGCAGCCCATCCCGCGACTCCCGCCAATGCTCTGAGGTCCTGCCCGACCATGAGGTCCTGCCCCACCCTGAGGTCCTGCCCCACCCTAAGGTCCTGCCCCACCCTGAGGTCCTGCCCCACCCTGTGTTTATGTGTGTTTGTTTTGTGATTGACAGCACTGTCAGGGCTCTCTGAGCCTGTCAGCCCATGATTGATCAACAATGACAAACAATAAACCAATAATATGTGTCGATGCTAGCAAAACACTGCTAGCCCTCTGCAGCCAATCGGCCAGCCCAATTGGAGGGAATTTAGAGGACAAAAAAATAAACAAAAAAACATAGCGGACCGAACTGGCCCACATTGGGTCAACGACCCAATGCCAGATGGCCAGTCCACCCCTGGCACAGCCTTCTTTTGTGACCATCGTGGTTTGAGAAGACAAAAGATTTTCCTCCATTATGATTTAAATATCGCTCTTAAATATTCCACAGTCAACTGTCAGCTTTATTATAAGACAAGGAAGAGTTTGGGAACAACAGCAACTCAGCCACAAAGTGGTAGGCCAAAACATTTTGGACAATTCCATGCTCCCAACCTTGTGGGAACAGTTTGGAGCGACCCCCTTCCTCTTCCAACATGGCTGTGCACCAGTGCACAAAGCAAGGTCCTTAAAGACATGGATGACAGAGTCTGGTGTGGATAAACTTGACTGGCCTACACAGAGTCCTGACCTGAACCCGATAGAACACCTATGGGATGAATTAGAGCGGATATTGAGAACCAGGACTTCTCGACAAACATCAGTGTGTGACCTCACCAATGCACTTTTAGAAGAATGGTCTAAAATTCCCATAAACACACTCCTGAACCTCGTGGACAGCCTTCCCAGGAGAGTTGAAACTGTAATAGCTGCAAAAGGTGGACCAACATAGCAGATAATTAACAGGAGCGCACGTTAATGAAATTCTGTGTTCACTAATCAGTTTGGGTTTTCGAATAAACTAAGCGTTGATTGGGATAATGTTGACTTCCCCCCCGGATAATCAACCTAAATGAACACAGTGACTTAAAAAGTAAATTGTGAAAACTTGCCCAGATAAAAAGGTTCTAGCGCACCTCCACTGTAGGCGTGCACATCTGCTTGATGCCACAACGTAGTAGGCTAAAGCCAGTCAATCGCCAGTCAATTTATACTGACAGGGACTGTATATTCAAGTACTATGGTTCATAAACGGATGTATTCCATCTGTGAAAGGCATGAAAACTGCATAGTTTGCAGATATAACAACTTTGCGTGCCAAACGCCGTGATGTAGCTCTGTTAAACCGACACGTCACCCACTGTGCACTTGTAAAGCAACATAAGACAAAGCAAAACATTCGACCGAACAGGCCACTTCTCATCTGTTCCATTTGGCCCATGCATCAGAATCAGAATCAGAATGGGGTTTATCGCTATGCAAGATTAACAAACATATAATTCACTGTGGCAGGAATGAGCAAACATAGAACATATATGTGGCATACTAATAAAAAAAGTAAAATACACTACAGATATGATACATATAAACAAATAATACAAATGATACAAATAATGCAAATGATACAAATAACATGGAAGCACAAATAACATAGGTACAGAGTGGAATGGTATATATAGTAATATATAGTACATGGGGGGGTGTATATACACAGTAGTGTAAACAGTGGTGCAAAAATCACGTTTTTAAAGTTTGAACTCATGAACACAGTTTGGAAAGAAGTGGTTTTCTCCAACGATAAATGAACGTCTTTGACCACAAGAATTTTCTCAGAATAGTTATCAAATCTAACCCCCAAAGTGCCATGGCGTCCTTTAGTATTTGAACTCAAATGGAAAAAATATTTTGCAATCTGATTAGAGGATGTCCTGTGCGCCTGTTGACACATCCTATTGTTGAAATGTTGTAGGTTTATTGCACAACAAACTCACTTGCGGTTATTAATTGATGGAGAACTACAAGTGCCTTACTGTGAATGAGAGGAACAACTCAGCACCCTGTTTTTGCTAAATGTGGTGAAATGGGATATTTCACTTACGGCAGCACATTACAGTCACTGACATCCTGTGTCATGTTAATGTTTAAGCTCTATCACTAAACCTGTCTACGTGATGCGAAGATGTACTTTCATAGAATTTTTGATATTTAAATTAGGTCAACTGTACTTTAACTTCAGGCCACGAGCACTCTGATGCTGAATTTTTAAATGCCAGTGATCATGCTGGGACCAAATGTGGGTTCTCTGATTTATAGTTGAACACCCACACAGTGACTCTGTGGATTAGGCCTGTGGTGCTTTGTTCTAGTGTTCATGTATCCAACTTCATCGTAGGGAAGGGAAACAAGGGAAGGACCTAACCAGTGCAAGCTGTGGATATGAGAGGTGGGTGAGGGTTGAGATCATAGGAGCTGCCTTCTGAGCACAACCCTTCCCTAACAGACATTCAGATAGTTCAGAGGGGCGGAAGCAGAGGGAACCTAGAATCAACATTCAAATGGTTCTGTTTCCTCCCACGTATTGTCCGTCGCCTGCTACTCCGTACTCCCACACCTCGTAGACATGCTGTGCATCTAGGAGAGGCAGCCCTGGGAAGGTCTGGACTAGGTTTTGCAGTGTTATTTTCTTGGCTGAATTTAGTTCAGTGTGTGTTTTAGCGGGGTTGGCAGATGGAACGTGTTCAATGTGGTCGGGATGCGCACAAGAAGAGTGTGAATCAAGTTTCTGTGACTTCTAAATTGTTGTCCAGGCCGGCCAGGAAATGTTTTTTTCACTCAGTTTGTATTACTGGACTTTGGCCAAGTTAAGTTTTTATGTGCTGGCATCGTGTAAAAATAATAAAGTAATATTGATTTATTTTAAACATTGAATTATTGACTCAGAAAACAGTACTCAAATGTTATTGTTGTCAACCATCCAACTCACCCCAGACATTTCTGTCCAACTTAAAAACTACAGACAATTACACCTATCTTTTCACTAAATGAGCACTTTTTGTGCAGCCCACGGAAATTGTATCATGCAAGAACTTTGCTGTCCTGCCACTGCACCAGATGTGAGGGGGAAGAGATTTAGAGCTTGTGTGTGTGTGTGTGTGCACAACCGAGTAAGACGTACTGTAGTGCAGTCAGTGGCGGATCTAGGGTATCAGGCGCCCTGGGGCGGATTAGTGTTGTGCGCCCCGCCCACCTGCTTAGAACAAGCAAAAAAATTTTTTTCATATGGATGCATTTATTTTTTAGTGATTGATTATTATTATTATTTATTATTATGATTTTTTTTTTGCGCCCCTTCTAACTAGATCCGCCACTGTGTGCAGTCCTGCATTGGGACCAACTTCATTACAGTTTGGACATCGAGAGAATCATTGACTGTTATCATTTCCTTTCTCGGTAATGCATAAAGCATTATGCATATTAAGTACCTAATCCTTCACACTCAGATTTCACCATAATTTTTTCATAATGAACATTGTAGCAGTAAAGGATGTGTCTGTCTCCATTGATGTCTAGACGGTATAAATAGTATACTTGCTATTTTATTTTCCCCTTTACTTTAGGGGTCCTTTTTATGTTAAGTATTATTCAAACTGATTGTACTCCTGCCATTCTGTGTTGCTTTTAACCAAGGCAGTTCAAAATGCTGGTGTGTCAAGTGTATATTAATAGCCAACCCTAAGCTATAGTTTGAGGTAAGCCCTCACAGACCAAGTTTTGCTATACTTCTTGATTTGCCAACCAAACTTGTAATTAGGCTGTACTGCACAAATACCAATTTGGATGTGTAAAACAACCAATAGGAGTTTGAGAGCAGAATTAGGAGCGATGGAGGATGTTGGGGAGAGACCCCTGAGTTGGAGGTATATTGTTCCCTGCAGCTGGAGGGAAGGTGTGGCATAGACCGGAAGAGATCGGTCTAAATGTACTGCGAGTTTAGCTGTAGGGCAGTGAAATACTAAAGTCATAGCTCAGTCAGATCCACCCAGTGCTTTTGGAACTATTGGAGAGCAAACATTGTAGGTTTGTTGCCTTTCCACAACTCCAGTGCTGAAGCAAAAAAAGAAAAAGGAGTTGTAGAATGCTTGGAGCTTCCAGAATCTTTCGTATAGCTTGTAATGAGGACAGAGCACAAACTCACAGTGGGAATCTTCCACCACCACAGTTTGTTGATACAGTTGCTGTGCTGACTGGAAATCATACCATTGTGTCATGGGTGCAGGAGTTCAGGAATTTTGGTCAGATGGGCACCAAACATACCTCCACCTTCCCACCAAAATGTAGCTTGGCTGAATTTTCCCTTTAGTCACCCTACACATGAAGAAAAAGCTGAGGCCTTGTAACCTAAACCACTTCCTTATATTTGTCCCCTTTTCCAACCACAGTGCTGGGGCCCTGAGCAGACTAAAAGGATGTGAGTGATCTTGCTTGGTTCAGCCTGCCAGTAAACAAGGCCTGTGTTGCACATGCCATACAGATCCATGGCATAGGGCTGAGTCTGCAACAGACCCCGCCTGCAGAGGGTGTATATTTAGAATTTGGGGGATGGGACAGTAACAGAATGTGTTGGAGAAGGGTCCCAGCTGAGGACACAGATGGGGATGAGAAGCAACGTTTTTGGCCCCCTTCCGTCAACGGAAGGATGGCAAGGGACCGGTTCAGAGGAAGTGGACGCGTGTGCATTTATTGGGGGGAAATATGAGCAGTGGCTCTGGCATGTTGTCAAGGTCAATAACCTCTGTGTGAATAAAAGAGGTCTGTGCAACATTTGACTTGCTCACGATGCTGCTCGTGCACCAGATTCACTGTGCACTGTTTGCACGGTCTCTAAAAAACAGGCATCTGGTTGACACATGGTCCATGTAACGTAGGCCTCCGGATGTTCCTTGCTCCCTTGATGGATTTCATAAATAAGGCTTTTTGAACACATAAGAAAACATAGCCTTATATAGGAGAATACATTTGTATTTTGAATTATAACGTTTTCTCGTGTTTTTACAACATCGTGGTTGTCACTGTTTGTGGTTGACTTGGACTTCGCCTGAAACAAACCAAAACCCACTGGCTTTATTTTTCTTAAAGAGGCCTACTGTTTTAGCCTTATTGTTGGGTTATTAAAAGTTATACCTAATTCCCCAGACAGCAGGAGAAGGTTCAGACAGACAATGGGAGTGAAGTATAGGTGGGGTTTGAACCCCTGCCACTAAGTCATGTGTGGTCAGCAGAAAGTACAAGCACAACACAAACAACTCAGCTGACTGCATTCAGTTACTGCCAACTGTACACTAAATTTTGGATTAATATGCATGTTTAAGGAAGTTGTTGTTCTGTATCATTGTTGGACTATTATTGGATTCACATTGGCAGTTTCCGAATTAAAAACCACAAGGTAATTCTGCGGAAGAGGGAGGCTCCAGACTGTTTCTTAATAGTTTTCTTAATGAATGCATTCATTCATATGCATTCTTCTCTCTTGACCCTTAAGATATGCAGCATGGAGTACATGAAGTCTGGGGAACTTGTCTGTGCTAGATGGGAACACGTTATATTTAAGTCTTAAGTGCATATAATCACAGGGTTGGTGTCCATGCACCCTTACATTTAAATGTTTTCCTGTCTGGTGCTGATAAACACCTACACAGAAACATGGCCCACTCTGCAACTCTGTGTTTCGACAACCTTTGACTTAGCAAAGATGGATGGTTGATATGGCCTGAAGAAAATGATAAAAGCGTCTTAACCTTCCACTAACCCTAACTCTTATACCTTCACAATAATTCACTCATGAAAGTCCATCCATCCATCCATTTTCCTGCGGGTGGTGGGCCTGCAGGAAGGTGGTTCCACATTGTCTTTTCAGGCTGAGTCCGGCCGGGTCCCATGGGCAAAGACCCGGCCACCACACTCGCCTGCGAGCTCCCACTCTGGGCCTGGCTCCAGGTTTCTCCAATCCGGGCGACGTAACAGACTTTGTTTTCTTCGTCATCATCTGGGTTTTCTGAAATGATAGTGATGACGAAAAAGCTATGGTTCCTGTAAACTACTTTTTGGCAACTACTTTGCCTTGCTCAAAATAGATCACCCGTCGGTTGGGAATTCGTCACGCCATTTTCAGATATGGAAAAATACAAAGTAAAAAAGTTCTGGTTTTACAGCTATGTCATAACTACGTTTCCTTTGCGTATTACAGAGCAGATATCTAAGTGCCAAGTGACGTGACCCCTGCAAAGCTATTTCTGAACATTCTTACTCTGTTTCAGGGAAGTAGTATACAATCCTCAAGCCATAATTCTAATACTACCATATCACTCAAAATCTTTAATACGCTCAGTCTCTTACCAGCACCAACATTTGATGCCAGATGTTAATCGAGTTACTAAACTTTTCTGCAGTTAGTATAATAACAATGATAGTATTTTTATTGATTTTGGGGGTTTCCTGTCCTCTAGTAAAACAAAGAGCACATTTAGAAGGACCTCTCAGATTCAGGAATTCATCATCAATCACTTCTGCTTGTGGTATATTTTGAGGGATTACTCAATTTAATATGCCATTAAGCATCCAAATGTGCAACCTCAAATACAAAGACACCACTACAGGCCCACACCTGCCTTCTTCAACCCATTCAGTCATGTGGACTGAGCATGTGACAATCTATCTGTGGAGATCAGTAACTCCCTGGACAAGTCTGAAAACATGGGATTGCTGAAATTACTATAAATCAGACGTCTCTACTCATCCAACATGCCCCTTTTTTCATCTAGACTCTTTATTAATCACTAGGTCATATTTATGGTAATATTTTATAAAACTAAAACACTGTTAGATCTGTGCTTCTGATTACTGTTTGTTTGCTGTACATTCTATTTAAACTGTTAGCATTGTCAGTTTAGATAAAAGCATTTGCCAAAATCTGCAACCTGTGGTTTTCAGCAAATTCAAGGGAAGTACAACATGTGTGTTCGTATCTGGGACTGTGGAAGTCCTTGAGAAAGGTGAGATAAGAGAACCACTATAAGTAAGGAAAAGAAAAGCAAAAACCTTCGATGTTGCAAGCTACAACACACCAAGAGGAAGAAAAGCATGAATCTTCTCCTTCTAATTGTCTTTGCAGGGGCAGGTACAGTACAAAATTGTTCTAGTCACAAAAAGAAAATTATATACTTCTTACGATTTTGCCTAAAACGTTGATGCAAAAACAATAAAAAAGACACAACAAATAGTTAAATACCACTGCTTTATTACACAGAACCTTAACAAAAGTTTTTGTATCACCTTCGTTGTTTAGATTCTCATACTTACTTTCATCTGTTTTCTCAGTTACCTCGGCTCCCCTAAATGAACATGACAGGATCGTAGGAGGGTACGAGTGCAAGAAGAACTCGGTGCCCTACCAGGTGTCCCTGTTCTCAGGGTACAATTTCTGTGGGGGGATTCTCCTTTCCAGCGAATGGGTTCTCTCTGCTGCCCACTGCAACCCCAAGTAAGATAATAGATGACACACAGCTTCAGAACATCTTTCACCACAGTATTGGAGAATTTTACTAAAGCAGTAATGGATTTAATGACAATAAACGTCAAGAATATAATACAGTAATAAATACATTATTATCATCAATACAAAATTTACGTAACGTGGAAAAACATTTGTCATGGTCTTTTCTTACATACATGACTGAGAATGAGTAGTCTATTTGATGGAAATTGAGGTAAGCCAGGCCAACATGTCAATCCAGTGATAACATTGATGCAGATATTTCCCAGCCCAGGGTAACACCATGTTCTCCGTCCTCCATATCCCTCAATCTTCATCCTCCTCCCTACCTTTCACTACCCCTCCCCTTTCTCCAGGTCCCCCGTAGAGGTCCGCGTGGGGGAGCACAACATCTGGGAGGTTGAAGGCACAGAGCAGTTCATCAGGTCCGCTGCCTTCTTCCGCCACCCAGACTACAGCTCTCGCACCCAGGACAATGACATCATGCTGATCAAGCTGAGCAGCCCAGCCACCCTCAACAGCTACGTGCAGCCAGCCATCCTTCCCACTCAGTGTGGTGCTGATGGGTCAACCTGCCTAATTTCTGGCTGGGGGAGCCTTAAACCCAGCAACGAGGGCTGTGAGTGGGAGTGTTGTTATCTATTTAACATCTATTTAGACTTCAACTTTAATGTAGTTTGAGAGACAATTTAAAGAAACAGACAGAACAGTAAAGAACAGAACATGTGGACTGCAGTACAGTAAAAGGACATCAAATAAACAAATTAAGGTCTGTATCTATAGCCGACAACCTATATCTGTCTTGCCTGCCTCTCTAAACACAGACAGCGCATTGAACAGCTAGTATGTCTTTTATCTTTTATAGAAATTACCTGTCTGCAATGGTCTGATTAGTTGACCATGTCTCCAGACTGCTTTTTTTCAGAACTCAATGAAACACAATATCAGTGCCTTGTAAAAACATTGTTTTGAAGACAACACTCTCTCAAACATCTTTTTCTGCGTTTTGTAACTATATGTATTTTGTGTTTCTTGTGTAAGCGAGGTACCCCAACACCCTTCAGTGTCTGGAAGCACCCTTGCTGAGCGACGACACCTGCTTCAATGCTTATCCTTTCCAGATCACGGACAACATGATTTGTGCAGGCTTCCTGGAGGGAGGCAAGGACTCCTGTCAGGTAACGTACACCCTCACCCAAAAACTAAACGAGTTTGTAAATTCTAACATTACGCTATATTTATTTAGCTGTCACACAAATTGTATATTTGAAATGATGGACAGCTGGCTATCAATCACCACTCCTCTCCCATCACAACCAGTTTTCTCTCCCTGTGCTTCTGTGGTTCATTTAGATTAGACTAGATTAGATTCAACTTTAATGTCATTACACAGGTACAAGTACAGGGTAACGAAATACAGTTAGCAGTTCCCGTACCACACTGTAACACAGTTTGTCAGGATGCACTCGATCGCACAGCGGTAGAAGTTCAACATGACAGCTGAGGACAGGTGGTGTTTCCTCAGTGTTCTCAAGAAAAAGAGACACTGGTGAGCCTTCTTGATCAGGCCGGAGGTGTTTGTAATCCAGGAGAGGTCATCCAAGATGTGGATCCCCAGGAACTTATAGCTGGAGACACGCTCAACGGCCATCCCGTTGATTTGAATGGGGTCGTGTGTGTCTCCTCTCTTCTTCCTGAAGTCTGCGATAAGCTTCTTGGTCTTTGTGGCGGTAAAGGAGCAGGTTATTGTCACCACACCACATGGCCAGGTGCTGTACTTCCTCTCTGTAGGCTGTCTCATCGTTGTTGGTGATGAGTCCGATCACCGTTATGTCATCAGCAAACTTGATGATGGAGCTGGATCCATACATTGGCTTGCAGTCATGGGTGAAGAGAGAGTAGAGGAACGGACACACATCCCTGTGGTACACCTGTGTTGAGTGTGATGGTGGAGGAGCAGGAGTGGGTTGACCTAACATGCTGTGGTCGGTTGGTCAGAAAGTCGATAATCCAGTGGCAGAGGGAGGTGTTGATGCCCAGCTCTCCAAGTTTGGTGATCATCTTGGAGGGGATGACAGTGTTGAAAGTAGAGCTGAAGTTTACAAACAACATGGGGCATAAGTGTTATTAGTATCTTGGTGTGTGACCATCCCTGTCTCCCTCCCCTCCCAGGGCGACTCTGGGGGCCCCATGGTGTGTGACGGGCAGCTGCAGGGTGTTGTGTCCTGGGGGAAGGGCTGTGCTCTGAAGAAGAAACCTGGAGTCTACACCAAAGTGTGCAACTATGTCTCCTGGATCAAGAACACAATGACATCAAACTAGACAGCCCTCATTGTTCCAGATTTGAGGAGAGCTATAGGTGATTTCACAATAAAGCTTACTAAGTGATGGAAAATGTTGTTGGCTTACTCCCTCTGCTGGTGACTATGTAAACACAAATAACCAGACAAAATCGCAGTCAAGTAGGGGTTTATGTACCATACAAAGACTCCAGGAACAACTAAAAATGTATTTAGTATGAGCCCCTGGTCAAAGTTAATCTAAGAACTCTCTGAAGCAGAATGCATAATTTCTAAATTGTTCAAGCAGCCAGCCAGGCCAATGTCCTAAATATATAAACTACCACACCCCTCACAGTGACATCATGTAGACCAGCTTAAGGCTCTGTTGAACCTGCGGGTTGGTGACTGCTATTTGGGTCACCAGGACCCAGGGCATGGGGATCATTCAAAACTGTGGCTAGGGGTGTGGACCCGAACTGAATGTTTTTTTTAGATTAGATGTATTTTTATTCAATTATAATATTGGTTATGTCTGATTTATCCATTAGAACACGTCATTAGGAGTGAATTATGGGGAGGCAGGAGGGTCAGCAGGTTAAGGCGTTGGCCCCATGCTCATTCACATTTAATGTGGAGTAGCCTATAGAATCTAAGTTTATATCCATAAATGGTCATTCTAATCTCCCACCCAGAGTGTGGAAGAAGAGCAGGAGGTCCATCAACTTCTGGTGCACAGATGAACACAGTTCAGTGATTTACAGTAAATGCCACAGTTTCATTCTGTAGAATTTTAGAACTACGTTGTGTAACCCTAAATCTACTGTATTTTCAGTTGCCAAATAAAGATTTGTGTAGAATTCTTCTTATTAAAAGATCCAAAATCAGATCTGGAAATCAACATTTTTGAAAGAAAAGCTAAAAGTGAGTGCATGGTTATAGGTGAATTCTAGGAAGTATTGAAACTATATTCAGATCTAACCTTTTTCATGTATTTTTTGTTGTTGTAAAAAAAAAAAAAACACCATATAAATTGTTGTGATTTTGTGTTTATTAATTTTGTTTTGTGGTGAATATCATTATTAATGTGAAAAGACATTGTGGCATATCATATCCCGGACTATCCTTCCATCCTGGATATCTGCAGAGTTGATGGGGTCGTCCTCAGGATCTTGTAACTTTAGAGGGTTTCTCTTCTCTAATTATGGAGAACAACACAATAATGTCACAGGCCCTTTCAGGGGTGGTTCAGGTTCTGGGTAAGGGGTAATCAGAGTTGGCCAGCATGGGTAACCCCTATCTCCCAGCAGAAAGCCATCCATCTCTCCTGTAAGAAATTTCACATTGCTTTAGAGCTGCACATAATTTCCCCTGTAAGTGTGTAGTGCATATGTGGCACCCTGGACATATTTGCTATAAAAAGACACCCCCCAACAACTTTTAATATTGTTTTCTGCTGTCTATATTTGTGTTGCTTTGTTTGTGGCACTTACGTTTACCTGTGGATAATTGTTCAGTTCCTGATATAATGTTACATTACGCCAGTAAGTGTCAGTAGGCACAGCAAACAGAGACTGCTTTGCTTCGTGCAGAGGTAGCGCAGTTCTGTCTAAAGCTGAACAGTTATTCACCAAAACGCTTTTATCTCTGTTCACAAAAATAAAAGGTGAACCTGTTGCACACAAATTGTTGCGTCTCTCATCACGTGTGTTACACATACATTGAAATATATAGGACATACATTTACTTACCCCTTTCCAGTCTGTTACTCAAGGTTGACTCACGAGTCGTTCTTGAGTCGTGAACAGAGCCAGGCCACTTGGCCTCCACATTTATGATTATATGTGCAGCATCACATATGATCTGTGGACAGTGCGAAGAATTAGACATGTACAGTATTGTGATGTCTTTGACCATTAGAACCAGTAGGCTGTCAGTGTACCTGCACATACTGTGGATGGACTTCCTATTGACATAATCTGCTTCATTTTCAGAGCGTGCAATGATCTGAATATGTACGGCATTATTAGGTTACTTCCAGGGGTCGCAGCAAGATATTCTTAATTGAATGTTATTTATCAGGTTAGTGTTATTTAAACCAATTTATACACCACTTACCTGCAATCGTGTAGAACTCCTCTTTGATGACTTACTGGTTTGTGCCCCAGGAAAATGGTCAGAATGCTTAAGTGCAAGGCACACTTTCCTGACCGCTCGCAAACAGTAGCCTTAGTTACTTAAGTTACTCCTAGTAAGAATGGATGAGATTGTGAATGTATCTTATTGAAAAATGGTACCGCTCAGATAAAAACGGAGAGGGATGTGACAAAACGTCCACTCTGGGCCTCAAAAATCTATCCCGATATAAATGTAACTTCACAAATTAATATAGCCTCTTAATTAGATGAAACTTTATTTGTCCTCCAGGGGGTGGAAATTGCAGTTCACAACAGCAGCAGGGTAAATTACAGCACAGAGTTGCAGGGTAATATAACAATAATGACAATAACAATAGCAATAGGCCGGCACGATAAAGTCCAATATAAAAAAATAAGAAAATAAGTAAGTTAAGTAGTCCAGTATAAAAAAATAAGTAAGTTAAGTAGACATATTGACAGTTATGGAGAATTACGGCATAACAGTATTGCAAAAAAAGTAAGTTATATAGAAATATTGCACTTAATACAGAATATGAATATAACACGAGTATTGCACGTGAGTGAAGTAAGTAATAAAAGTAAAAGTAATACTGCAAGGTGTTGAGGTAGTGATGGTAATAGTTATTATAATAACTAGAAAAAAATTCCTAAAGAAATTTTGAGTGTGCGTGACTCTGGCCCGTGACTCTCCCCCATACATCACTGACACTGTTGAGTAATTTTCAGAATAATTCTGACTTCTACCATTGCTTAGGTATGTGACAGATCAAGCTTTCAACAGGTGTTCATAATATGATATTATGCTGATGCACTAGTAGTAGCGTAAACACTAATTTCAGCAGGATTAAAGACAGCTCCACTTGAGCACACTGCCACAGTTTAAGTTTAAGTAGTAAGCAAGCAGTAAACAATTGGTCACTCTGTGTCAGGTAGCACTTTACATTACAGTTCAGTAGCATAGTAATAGTTTGGTTCTAATTTGATAATAGTGATAAATGCTTTAAAAAACTTAGAGTGTAAAATGACCCAAATACATCCAATGCCAGAATTAGGCCATCAATGGCTATGACTTTGGTATTAGAAATACACCTTTTATCAAAATGATACCGCATTATAAATATCAGATAACATTATAAAGTTATACAGCTGTGTTAAATGTCAAATCAATCCACATGCAATCAAACATGTAACAAATCAGGATTCAGCAATATGCTAGCACTAGGTCACACAGTTCTGATATCACACTAACAAAAACAGTGCTTTTTATCCAACATTAATTGAGAAAAACACACACGCACATACACATACACACACGCACATACACACACACACACATATATATATATAGATACATATATGTGCATACACACAGGCAGTCTGTACATTAATGACTTAATGATGAACTGTCAATCAAACCATTCAGTGCAATGAATCACTTAGTAGCTGACACACAGGTTCAATCATCTATAAACTACAGGACTCCCCATACAACACTAGCCAATAGTTTGCAAGGTCAACCAGTATCCAGACGATTATGAATGTTTTACAGCAAGCCCCCCCAACAATTTCAATAGCAATTCCTAAAAGACCTGTATTTAATCCCCACTGTTTCTCTATGGAGCGGCAACTCCATTAACTGCCGATCCCGACCTCCCACACACCTCCCCAATATCTTGTTAGATTCCTATGGACCCCACCACATGAACCCTGCCCTCAAACCTCCCCGCACGAGCCCCCCCGCCCCCCGCGAACGCCGATCGCCCCCCCCCCCCCCCCCTCCGAAAACAACCATAAACGGTCAAAATGCACACAAATAACCCTCCCCACAACCCTTCACCACCGTCCTGACTGATAAGCACATGAATACATAAGCCCAAATGTTAAAGAAGTCAAAAACCCACATCTTAGATAGCATGCTAGCAAAACATATGCTGATGCACTAGCAATTAGCTTAGGTGCTAATTTCAGCATTGGTCGCTAATGTTAGCAAACAGCATATCTTTACAGCTAGTTGGAATGTCAGTTGTAAATCCTGACTGGTAAGTACATGAATACCTATGAGCCCAAATGTTAAAGAAGTCAAAAACCGACATTTTTGATAGGATGCTAGCGAAAGAGTTGAAAAAGATGTTTGCTTACCTTAGAGACTTAGAGCCAGAGAGGAAGAGTTGAGTTGGAGTACAGTTTATAAATACACCCGAAACAAAAAGAACCAATTTGATTCCTCCAGTAAATATCCTCCAATTAAAGTTATTAAATGTGAAATGAATTACTGTTCGTAAAATAGCCACCGTCATTCGTGGCCACCATCTCTCCTCTTTCAAGCACGTTGCTAAGTAACGAACTAATAAGTTGCAGCTGGAACTGTCATGGCAGTTCGAAAGACAGAGAAAAGGCTTACAGCACCCCTCGAACAGGAAGGATTTCTGGCCAAACCGTGTTTCCAATCATAAAACCAGGTTAACGTGAAGCCGGCTGAGCCCTTCCTGAACGTCTACATAGGCATTTTGTGTTGACAAGTGAAGAAATGTGCTCTTGGGAGCAATTCTAAAAAGTGTTCGTTTTCTATCTTTTCAGTTACAGCCCCGCCTCTCTTAACATAGGAGTCTATGAGGCTGTTCATGGGTGCTGCGGCCGAATCTTCGCATGTCAAGCTAAAACAATAAATCTGACAGATAAAGTAAAGCAAGTGTGAGCTAGAGGACAAATTTTCCTACGTTTCTATGTATAAATTGTGTCTGTAGTGGTGCATTTGAGGCCATGGTAGTCAAATACGTTTTATTTTTTAAACACAATTCTCTCTCTTCTCCACACTCTAGCGATGACATCACCACTCTACCTCTCAAACATTCTCTCCATTGACACCTATTCATTTTTTTGGTGTGGTTTTTGGCAATTTTTGGGCAAAATTGTTTGCCAAAAGTCTTAGATAAATCATAGCACACATGTCGGGGCCGAGCCGCACGTTTTGATATAACTTTTGTGTATATGCGTCAAAAACTCTGGTAGGTGTTTTGAGCCAAAAAACGGCGTAAGAATAAGTATAACTAGAAAAAAATTCCTAAAGAAATTTTGAGTGTGCGTGACTCTGGCCCGGGACTCTCCCCCATACATCACTGACACTGTTGAGTAATTTTCACAATATGACTTCTACCATTGCTTAGGTATGTGACTGATCAAGCTTTCAACAGGTGTTCATATGCTGATGCACTAGTAGTAGCGTAAACACTAATTTCAGCAGGATTAAAGACAGCTCCACTTGAGCACACTGCCACAGTTTAAGTTTAAGTAGTAAGCAAGCAGTAAACAATTGGTCACTCTGTGTCAGGTAGCACTTTACATTACAGTTCAGTAGCATAGTAATAGTTTGGTTCTAATTTGATAATAGTGATAAATGCTTTCAAAAACTTAGAGTGTAAAATGACCCAAATACATCCAATGCCAGAATTAGGCCATCAATGGCTATGACTTTGGTATTAGAAATACACCTTTTATCAAAATGATACCGCATTATAAATATCAGATAACATTATAAAGTTATACAGCTGTGTTAAATGTCAAATCAATCCACATGCAATCAAACATGTAACAAATCAGGATTCAGCAATAAGCTAGCACTAGGTCACACAGTTCTGATATCACACTAACAAAAACAGTGCTTTTTATCCAACATTAATTGAGAAAAACACACACGCACATACACATACACACACGCACATACACACACACACACATATATATATAGATACATATATGTGCATACACACAGGCAGTCTGTACATTAATGACTTAATGATGAACTGTCAATCAAACCATTCAGTGCAATGAATCACTTAGTAGCTGACACACAGGTTCAATCATCTATAAACTACAGGACTCCCCATACAACACTAGCCAATAGTTTGCAAGGTCAACCAGTATCCAGACGATTATGAATGTTTTACAGCAAGCCCCCCCAACAATTTAAATAGCAATTCCCACACACCTCCCCAATATCTTGTTAGATTCCTATGGACCCCACCACATGAACCCTGCCCTCAAACCTCCCCGCACGAGCCCCCCCGCCCCCCGTGAACGCCGATCGCCCCCCCCCCCCCCCCTCCGAAAACAACCATAAACGGTCAAAATGCACACAAATAACCCTCCCCACAACCCTTCACCACCGTCCTGACTGATAAGCACATGAATACATAAGCCCAAATGTTAAAGAAGTCAAAAACCCACATCTTAGATAGCATGCTAGCAAAACATATGCTGATGCACTAGCAATTAGCTTAGGCGCTAATTTCAGCATTGGTTGCTAATGTTAGCAAACAGCATATCTTTACAGCTAGTTGGAATGTCAGTTGTAAATCCTGACTGATAAGCACATGAATACCTATGAGCCCAAATGTTAAAGAAGTCAAAAACCTACATTTTTGATAGGATGCTAGCGAAAGAGTTGAAAAAGATGTTTGCTTACCTTAGAGACTTAGAGCCAGAGAGGAAGAGTTGAGTTGGAGTACAGTTTATAAATACACCCGAAACAAAAAGAACCAATTTGATTCCTCCAGTAAATATCCTCCAATTAAAGTTATTAAATGTGAAATGAATTACTGTTCGTAAAATAGCCACCGTCATTCGTGGCCACCGTCTCTCCTCTTTCAAGCACGTTGCTAAGTAACGAACTTCGCAACTGTTGCAACGGTCATAGCAGTTGGACAGAGAGAAAAGGCTTACAGCACCCCTCGAACAGGAAGGATTTCTGGCCAAACCGTGTTTCCAATCATAAAACCAGGTTAACGTGAAGCCGGCTGAGCCCTTCCTGAACGTCTACATAGGCATTTTGTGTTGACAAGTGAAGAAATGTGCTCTTGGGAGCAATTCTAAAAAGTGTTCGTTTTCTATCTTTTCAGTTACAGCCCCGCCTCTCTTAACATAGGAGTCTATGAGGCTGTTCATGGGTGCTGCGGCCGAATCTTCGCATGTCAAGCTAAAACAATAAATCTGACAGATAAAGTAAAGCAAGTGTGAGCTAGAGGACACATTTTCCTACGTTTCTATGTATAAATTGTGTCTGTAGTGGTGCATTTGAGGCCATGGTAGTCAAATACGTTTTATTTTTTGTACACAATTCTCTCTCTTCTCCACACTCTAGCGATGACATCACCACTCTACCTCTCAAACATTCTCTCCATTGACACCTATTCATTTTTTTGGTGTGGTTTTTGGCAATTTTTGGGCAAAATTGTTCGCCAAAAGTCTTAGATAAATCATAGCACACATGTCGGGGCCGAGCCGCACGTTTTGATATAACTTTTGTGTATATGCGTCAAAAACTCTGGTAGGTGTTTTGAGCCAAAAAAACGGCGTAAGAATAAGTATAATAATAATAATAATAACTAGAAAAAAATTCCTAAAGAAATTTTGAGTGTGCGTGACTCTGGCCCGGGACTCTCCCACATACATCACTGACACTGTTGAGTAATTTTCACAATATGACTTCTACCATTGCTTAGGTATGTGACTGATCAAGCTTTCAACAGGTGTTCATATGCTGATGCACTAGTAGTAGCGTAAACACTAATTTCAGCAGGATTAAAGACAGCTCCACTTGAGCACACTGCCACAGTTTAAGTTTAAGTAGTAAGCAAGCAGTAAACAATTGGTCACTCTGTGTCAGGTAGCACTTTACATTACAGTTCAGTAGCATAGTAATAGTTTGGTTCTAATTTGATAATAGTGATAAATGCTTTCAAAAACTTAGAGTGTAAAATGACCCAAATACATCCAATGCCAGAATTAGGCCATCAATGGCTATGACTTTGGTATTAGAAATACACCTTTTATGAAAATGATACCGCATTATAAATATCAGATAACATTATAAAGTTATACAGCTGTGTTAAATGTCAAATCAATCCACATGCAATCAAACATGTAACAAATCAGGATTCAGCAATAAGCTAGCACTAGGTCACACAGTTCTGATATCACACTAACAAAAACAGTGCTTTTTATCCAACATTAATTGAGAAAAACACACACGCACATACACATACACACACGCACATACACACACACACACATATATATATAGATACATATATGTGCATACACACAGGCAGTCTGTACATTAATGACTTAATGATGAACTGTCAATCAAACCATTCAGTGCAATGAATCACTTAGTAGCTGACACACAGGTTCAATCATCTATAAACTACAGGACTCCCCATACAACACTAGCCAATAGTTTGCAAGGTCAACCAGTATCCAGACGATTATGAATGTTTTACAGCAAGCCCCCCCAACAATTTAAATAGCAATTCCTAAAATACCTGTATTTAATCCCCACTGTTTCTCTATGGAGCGGCAACTCCATTAACTGCCGATCCCGACCTCCCACACACCTCCCCAATATCTTGTTAGATTCCTATGGACCCCACCACATGAACCCTGCCCTCAAACCTCCCCGCACGAGCCCCCCCGCCCCCCGCGAACGCCGATCGCCCCCACCCCCCCCCCCCTCCGAAAACAACCATAAACGGTCAAAATGCACACAAATAACCCTCCCCACAACCCTTCACCACCGTCCTGACTGATAAGCACATGAATACATAAGCCCTAATGTTAAAGAAGTCAAAAACCCACATCTTAGATAGCATGCTAGCAAAACATATGCTGATGCACTAGCAATTAGCTTAGGCGCTAATTTCAGCATTGGTCGCTAATGTTAGCAAACAGCATATCTTTACAGCTAGTTGGAATGTCAGTTATAAATCCTGACTGATAAGCACATGAATACCTATGAGCCCAAATGTTAAAGAAGTCAAAAACCTACATTTTTGATAGGATGCTAGCGAAAGAGTTGAAAAAGATGTTTGCTTACCTTAGAGACTTAGAGCCAGAGAGGAAGAGTTGAGTTGGAGTACAGTTTATAAATACACCCGAAACAAAAAGAACCAATTTGATTCCTCCAGTAAATATCCTCCAATTAAAGTTATTAAATGTGAAATGAATTACTGTTCGTAAAATAGCCACCGTCATTCGTGGCCACCGTCTCTCCTCTTTCAAGCACGTTGCTAAGTAACGAACTTCGCAACTGTTGCAACGGTCATAGCAGTTGGACAGAGAGAAAAGGCTTACAGCACCCCTCGAACAGGAAGGATTTCTGGCCAAACCGTGTTTCCAATCATAAAACCAGGTTAACGTGAAGCCGGCTGAGCCCTTCCTGAACGTCTACATAGGCATTTTGTGTTGACAAGTGAAGAAATGTGCTCTTGGGAGCAATTCTAAAAAGTGTTCGTTTTCTATCTTTTCAGTTACAGCCCCGCCTCTCTTAACATAGGAGTCTATGAGGCTGTTCATGGGTGCTGCGGCCGAATCTTCGCATGTCAAGCTAAAACAATAAATCTGACAGATAAAGTAAAGCAAGTGTGAGCTAGAGGACACATTTTCCTACGTTTTTATGTATAAATTGTGTCTGTAGTGGTGCATTTGAGGCCATGGTAGTCAAATACGTTTTATTTTTTGTACACAATTCTCTCTCTTCTCCACACTCTAGCGATGACATCACCACTCTACCTCTCAAACATTCTCTCCATTGACACCTATTCATTTTTTTGGTGTGGTTTTTGGCAATTTTGGGGCAAAATTGTTCGCCAAAAGTCTTAGATAAATCATAGCACACATGTCGGGGCCGAGCCGCACGTTTTGATATAACTTTTGTGTATATGTGTCAAAAACTCTGGTAGGTGTTTTGAGCCAAAAAAACGGCGTAAGAATAAGCAAAATAATAATAAACGCTAGTAATAACATAGTGTGCGCCTTGCAGCACGCACACAATAAACGCTAGTAATAACATAGTGTGCGCCTTGCAGCACGCACACAATAAACGCTAGTAATAACATATTGTGCGCCTTGCAGCACGCACACAATAATAAACGCTAGTAATAACATAGTGTGCGCCTTGCAGCACGCACACAATGATATATAATAATGGTGTAGCACATGATAGTGGCTATGGACAGCAGTATTTTGTGATTATTATTAAACAGTCTGACAGCAGCAGGAAGGAAGGACCTGCGGAATCTCTCCTTCACACACCAAGGGTGAATCAGCCTATTGCTGAAGCTGCTCTCCAGAGCAAACAGTGAGTCCTGCAGGGGGTGTGACTCATGGTCCAGCATAGTTTTCAGCTTTGCCAGGACTCGTCTGTTACCCACCACCAGTCCAGAGGGCAGCCCAGGACTGAGCTGGACTTCTTGATGACCTTGTCCAGCTTCCTCCTTTCCCTCTCAGTGATGCCGCTGCTCCAGCAGACCACACCGTACATGATGGCTGAGGCCACCACTGAGTCACAGAAGGACTTTAGGGGTGCCCCCTGCACTCCGAAAGACCTCTGTCTCCTCAGGAAGTAGAGCCGGCTCTGACCTTTTCTGTACAATGCGTCAGTGTGGCGAGTCCAGTCCAATTTGTGGTTCAGGTGAACACCCAGGTACTTGTAGGACTCCACTCTCTCAATGTCCATTCCCTGAATGTTCACCGGTGGGGGGAAGGTCGGCGTCTGCGGAAATCCAACACCATCTCCTTGGTCTTGCCCGCGTTGATGAGGAGGTGGTTCGGCTGACACCAGCCTACGAAGTCCTGCGTCAGTTGCCTGTACTCTGTGTCATCGTCGTCACTGATCAGGCCGACGATGGCGGAGTCATCGGAAAACTCGAGCAGGACGCAGCCCTCCGAGTTGTGTCTGAAGTCGGCAGTGTAAAGGGTGAAGAGGAAGGGCGCAAGCACCGTCCCCTGTAGAGCCCCCACACTGCAGGTCAGGAGATCAGACACACCGTCCCTGGTTCTCACAAACTGGGGTCTATTTGTGAGGTAGTCCAGGGTCCAGTCGGCCGGGGGTACATCCACACCAGCCCGCACCAGCTTGTCCCTCAGAAGCAATGGCTGAATGGTGTTGAACGCGCTGGAGAAGTCAAAGAATGTAATCCTCACAGCACTGCCAGGCCTCTCCAGGTGGGTGAGAGCACGATGAAGCAGGAAGATCAACGCGTCCACCCCGATTCCAGGTCGGTAAGCGAACTGCAGCGGGTCCATCTCTGAGCTCACCTCAGAGCGGAGGTGGCCCAGAATCAGCCACTCCAGTGTCTTCATCATGTGTGATGTGAGAGCCACTGGCCTGGAGCTGCTGAGGTCCTTAGTCCGCGGTGCCTTAGGCACTGGTACCAGGCAAGAGGTCTTCCAGAGCAGTGGTACCCTGCTCAGTTTGAGGCTGAGATTGAAGACCTGCCCATGATCTCGCACAGTTCGTCCGCGCAGGATTTCAGGAGCCTGGGACGAATTCCATCCGGACCAGCTGCTTTTCGTGCATTGATCTTTCTCAGCTCTCTCCTAACTTGAATGTGTGAAAGCTAGAGGTGTGCTTGGGGGGTGTGTGAGGGTGAATCCGTGGGGTTGTGATGGGTTAGTGGAATGCATGGTATGTAGGGTGGGGTCAGCTAGGCCAGGTTCAAGCAGGTCTGATGGGGGAGGGGGGCATTGTCCAGGAGACAGGGCTAGAGGCAGCTGCAGGGGGGGGGGGGGGGGGGGGGGGGGGGCAATGGGTGAGTCGTTAAACCTATTGTAATACAAGTTCAAGTCGTTTGCCCACTGCAGATCCTTCTCAACCTGGGGGAGGGGTGCACTGAACCCAGAAATGGTCTTCAGGCCGCACCAGACATCCCTCGTGTTGTTTTGCCGAAGCTGGTCCTCCATCTTTCACCTGTATCTGGACTTGCCCTGTTTAATCATCCTCCTCAGTTCCTTTTGCACAGTCCTGAGCTCCTCTCTGTCCCCTGACCTGAAAGCTCTCTTCTTCTCCTTCAGAAGAACCTTGATGTCAGGGGTAATCAATGGCTTGTTGTTAGCAAAGCACCGTACCTTTTTGGAGGGCACGGTGTTCTCAAAACAGAAGTTAATATAGCATGTGATGATGTCAGCATTGATGTCCTCCCCATGTGGATCGCAGAGTTCAGACCACGCCGTGGTGTCAAAACAGTCCCTCAGAGCCTCCTCGCTCTCAGTAGTCCACCTAGTGTTGCAACACGTCCCGTTTTCTCCGGGATTGTCCCGATTTGTTGTGGTCTGTCCAGGAAAATGGAATAACCTTTCCGGGACACGTTTTGTCCCGTTTTTTTTTACTTCCTCACATCATCTCCCGTTGCAATAGTCTAAACGAAGCTAGACTCATAACAACTACGACAGACTATGGCAGAGTGGCCTCACTCTCACTGAATGAATGCGCACGCAGCCAGTCGCCGTTGCTAGGTGATCGTGGTCATCAATACAACGGCGGCCGGCCGCGCGAGAATCCAAAGGAATACCGTAATACCAAAGTTCCCTTGGCTGGTGTGCGAGAGCTGGCTGTCTACTTTTTATGTTCGGATTCTGATAAAGGCTGGTTCTAAAGCCTCAGCCTGGGTCAATTTCATCAATACATTATTCATATAAATAAATAGGCATAAATAAATACATAAATACAAGAATGCCCTACATTGACGTGTAGGCTGTCCCAATAGTCTAACTAGGCCTATATGATTCTCACATACACAAACACAGATAGCCTACAGGTGTAAAATATTGTTAAAAAATACTTGCATCAAAATAAGATCATTATATCTTTATTTTTGTGTAATAATGTTTATAGTGCCCATTTGGGTTAAGAAAAAAATATTTGAACTTAACGCCTAATTGCACCAGTTGAACCAGAGATTCTTTCTCTCTACTCTCTCTGGTTGAACTGTTTTATTCTTAAACATGAACATTCACATGGTATTGTGAATATGCGTGTCCGCAGCTCTCAACCCCCGCACATGTAAGCGCGCGCGTGCGATAGTGCGATAGCCGCCGTCCGATGTGTCATGGGTGTCGTTAGCCCTGTTTTAGGGGGGCTGAAGCCCCCCCTAAATGTCCTTCAGCCCCCCTAAATAATTATCGGGATTATTATCGGGCCGTCCCTGCGATGTGTCCCGGTTTTTGACAACTCAGATGTGGCAACCCTAAGTCCACCTCTTCACCACGAGTCACTCCACAGGCTGTCTGTGCACCAAGGGTCGGTACACAGGCTGTAGGTGGACGATGTTGTGGTCAGCTCTGCCAAGGGGGGGCAGGGGGGATGCAGAAAATGCCTCCTTAGTGTTGGCATAAAACAAGTCGAGAGTCTTATTGTTTCTGGTAGTGCAGGTGACGTACGGTGTGAATGTTGGTAACACAGACGAGGGAGGCTCATGGTTAAAGTCCCCAGAGATGAGGAAGAGGGCCTGTGGGTGCTGTGTCTGTAGTCTGCTGGTAACTGAGAGCAGTGTATCACAGGCAGTGTCAGCCTTAGCAGAGGGGGGAACATACACAGCTATCACAATAACCTGTGTAAATTCCCTCGGCAAGTAGAAGGGCCTCATGCTAACCGCTAGCAGTTCTATGTCCTTGCTACCCATCTCCACTTTCACTGTACAGTGTCCTGGCTTGCACCATCTCTCATTAACAAACACAGCCAGGCCTGCTCCTCTTCTCTTACCACTGTCCTCCGTTATGTCCGCCCTCAGCAGGTGAAAGTAATCCAGTGCGACTGCAGAGTCTGGGATTTGAGGGGTTAACCACGTCTCGGAGAAAAATATAATTCCACACTGTCTGTACTCCCACTGTTGTTTGATCAGCGCTGCCAGCTCATCACTCTTGTTAGGGAGCGATCTCACGTTCCCCATGATGATGGAGGGGAGAGCTGAACGCTTTGAGCATGCCTTTCTCTCTTGTACCTTCCGACCGGCTCGTTTGCCTCGGCGAGTCCGTCTTTCGGCCAGAATGTGATGTACATCTCCGGGAGAGGCAGGCACGCCTTTCAGCTCCAGCAGCTGATCCCTGCTGTAGGCGACATGGACACAAGGCAGCGTGGATCCGACACACATCACGTACCCAAAAAGTTAACAAAAGTTGCAGATGAGGCCGTGAAAAGTCAGGAAAAAGTAGCGGGTTTTATCGTACACGCCTTAATAAACATATGTACAAAATATATACAAAAATAACCGTAGATAACTACAGTGAAGGAAGGAAAAGGAGTCAGGGAGTTGTTGTAATCGGCAGCCAGCTCGCGCCGGCACTGGAAGTTGAGAAGGATCTATAAAAGGACATTTAATTCCATTTGCTGCAAAAACGTGTGCAGTGAATGAGGTGTTTAAACGTTGCCTCATCTTCAAAAACGGGAGGAGACCAAAATAAACTCTAGCTTTACCAAAGAAAAACCTGCTCCCGACCAGGTTAGGTATATATAGGTGAATATAAGTTACCTCTTTCAGAAACAGGCTTAACTTAGCCTGTTTTCTTGGGTTTAACTTAGCCTGTTTTCTCGGGTTTAACTTAGCCCCCTTTCTGAAACCGAAACCCAACACCGAAGCTAAGCCCCAGAGAAATGTAGCAAGCTAAGCTACAGCAACACGGCAACAGTAGTTTAACTATATCAAAGCTTTTTTTTTATTTTATTGGAACAACTTCATTCCAAGGCAAAGCTATCTCAGTGATCAATAAAACTGTCAATCAGACAAATAAGCAGGCAAAATGTTACATTCATTTGTTTAATAAACAATACGCTGTGCTCTCACTGCTCCAAAACCAGAACACAAAACCTGCATTTACATGGGTATGCTCAATAACTTGGGCACAGTTGCATGACAAACTGCAAGTTAACTCTAAACTCAATAACTCAAACCACAGTAGTAAAAGAATAAAGACCAGCTCAACACTGCTCTATTATGTTTGGACGACTCCCTCTGCCATCTTTCCATCAAGTAACTCACTCAAGCAAGCTAACTTGTCTGTATTCCCCTGCATCAGAGATGTTGTAGCCAGCCCAAGGATTGGTCTGTGATGTCACCGTCATATGGAAGTGCTTCTGTTAGCCGCTAGGGTGGAAATACTAAAAATGTCTTAAATGTTTAGCTATTTTTTTTGCTATTCGTATGCAACATAAGCCAACTTAAACTAATCAGAAGTCAGATTTTAGTTATCTTTCGCCATTTTCTCACAAAACCCCTTTTTATGCAAGATTTTTGAAAAGTTCCACCACTTTAATCTTGTATTTTGTGGCACCAAGAAGCTGTCAGGCTCTGGTCAGGCTCTGCATTGTTCTACGTCACATCTCTGCTTCTAGCCAGGGCACGAGCTGCTGAGGCACTCAAATCCTGATGTTACAGGCTGGTAAAAAGTCTCATTGAAGAGGCCAAAACATAAAATGTATATCTTTCGATTTTTTTCAAAATTTGATAGACTGCATATTATTGCAGGTCCCAGCTATACAGGAAGTAAGAAAGTTGTGCTGATATGCTGAAATAGGTTACAAGAGGAAAAACCAACTTTTGTCACCATAGAACGTTCAGATTTTAATGCATTCCTACGGGATTTTCATCAACATGACTTCAACTAGATTTTTCTCAAAATGTTATTTTATTTTTTATTGATTAAACATACCTTATTTTTAGAAAACAACCTAACCTTTCGAGATATGTCTCCTGGTTGCGCTGACCCTCAATGAAAGGTAGCCAAAGCTGCAAAAACTATAAGCAATATTTTCATATACTTTCTCAATGTTGATAGCAACCAACATTTTATAGCATTAACATGTACTGTAAGTGTCTACATGCTAACTGTCATATTTGTTTTTAATTTATTGCAAGTAGTCGCTCGTTATTGAGCTCTGAAAAGGACTTGGACCTGAAAATTCCGCTGCTTAGAATTCGCCTTTAGCCACATTCAGGCTAAAGATGACGTCAAAGATGTTCGATACAATGTGTTTGCTACCTGCGCTCTGGAATCACTTGGAATCACAATCATCAGTTGGTTAGCTTGGCAAGGAAAAACATGTTCTTTGTCCACCCTAGCTTCAGAGATGTTTGTAAAAATGTAGCTTGTGTGGACGCTACCACACTACTTTGTTAATAAAAGAGCTAATCTACTGAAAAGCTATTTGATTCAGAAAACAGCGACCCTACCACCATGCGAAAGCGACCCTACCCATATCACCACCTGAGAAATGTAGTTAAACTTGTGACGCCGCTACTTGTAACTACGCTACTACCCAACACTGAATGATATAATAATGTGTTAATGATTTCACACATAAATCGATAAGATTTATAATTCGGAAAAATACGATATTTATTTATGGTCGGTAGTATTTGTTGTTGCGAGTATGCTGTTATTCCTTGCCACCAGAGGGCAGTAAATTACTTGACCATTAACGATTAAGCTGACGTTCAAGTCTATGTACTCCTCTGAAAAGACGCTGAGCATGTCAGCTCGAAGCCAAATATTTGCACCTGGATGAGTGACAGCTATTTTACCGGAATGAGTGACAGTTATTTGACCTCTAGCGTCACTAATCTGTTGGCAGATTAGTGAATACAAACTATTGCTTGAAATCTTGTCTCTCATTAATGATAAATAAGAGGATAATGAGAATAATGAGGATCAAACAAGGACTCAATGGATCGGTGACCTCCATTAAAGATGGTCGAATCTCAACACACCACTCCAATTCAGATTGTTACTTTAAGAAATTCGACTGAATGGTCTCTGTGATGACTGAATTGTCAAGGATATGGGATTCCTACAACCTACCCTTGACGCAACACATGCTTACTCACAGAATTTTTAATTGCTCTGACCACGACGGGCTTCACTGTAATTCTCAAGGTTCCTCAAGTCTATAAAGCATTGGTCCTCACACCATGTGCCAGACTAAACAGGGAGATACAAAGAAAGAAAACTTCAAAAACTTCAAGAGCAAGGTAACATTGGATGCAGAGAAGATAATTAACCTGCGCAAAAATATAGGCTACACATATAATTATTTAATCAACATTTTTATGAATTCTCAGATTTGTGGAGGGAAATATTTAAGTAATTTGTATGTCGGAACGTCATAAAGAAAACCAAGCAAACTTCTTCTTTTTTTTTAAAGATTGATTAAATAAAAACATAGTTTAATCCCACATTTTTCTGGCAAGATTTTAAAACTAGTGTAGCCTGATTTGTACCAAATTTGCCAAATGTTTCATGACTTTGAAAACAAGACTAGTAATCATTGTGACTGCTAGGAATCATGAGTTTAGGACTGTGTGTCATTAATTTGAAAATTGTATTTAGGAGGAATTTACAGAATACATTATTATTGTTGCTGTTGCCTGTAAGTTAGTTACATTATGCACTCCACAAGTAGGTATATTATGCATACAGCTCTATTAAAGCATACAGTCAAATTACAATTATAGTCGCCCTCCTACAAAATAGGCATTCAACAAGGTAATGATATACAGTTTTTCTTCTTCTTTTTCTTATTATTTCCGTTATTGACAGGTAAAGGAAACAGAATGGAACTGAAACCAATGCTGAGGAGGGTGGGCTTGATAGCACGTGCCTTCTTTACCTTCCTCTTTGCCCTGTGTATCCTTGGGGTGATGGTATGGGCTTATGTGCAGGGTTTCCAACTGGTGTCGTCCCAGTATGGCATCATCTCCTTCGGCTTCTACGGCCTGCTGCTGGGCCTCCACCTTCTGCTCCAGAGCCTGTTTGCCCACGTAGAGCACCGGCGCATGAGAGCCCGCAAGGCGGCCTGCACCTTCACCAAGACCGTTGGCCTCACGATATCCGCGTACCAGGAGGACCCAGCCTACCTCCGTGAGTGCCTCCACTCCATCCGGGGTCTTAATTACCCCCCGGAGCTGCTGCGGGTCATCATGGTGGTGGACGGAAACTCGGACGATGACCTGTACATGCTGGAGATGTTCCGGGAGGTGTTTGCCGACCAAGACCCTGGCTGTTATGTGTGGAAGAGTAACTACCATGTGTGGGACCCCAGCAGAGAAGGGGGAGTTGCCGGAGTGAACGGCCCAGGGGGAGATGCTGGTCATGGGATGGGAGAGGACCCTCAGAAGAGGGAGGTGGAGGAGCTGATCAACAGCAGGCGATGTGTGTGCATCATGCAGAAGTGGGGCGGGAAGAGAGAGGTAATGTACACAGCCTTTAAGGCCCTGGGATCCTCGGTAGACTACATACAGGTGAGTTTTCGCTTTCAGATAATCCGTCCAAATCCGCCTTTGCTTGAGACTGATCGTGTCAGAGCAAATACAAAAATGGCACATTTAAATATTCATTTCAAACCAATTGAAACAACACAATATAATCCAGACTATTGTTGTCTCGATCTATCTATCTCTCTCTATCCATCTCTCTCCCTCTCTTTTTCTCTGTCCTCTGTTTCATTGTTTCTCCTCCTCACTGGTATCTCTTTCCCCACACCCCCAGGTGTGTGATTCCGATACCAAGCTGGATGCTCTGGCCACGCTGGAGCTTTGTAGGGTGTTGGAGAGCGACCCCAGCTACGGTGCGGTGGGAGGAGACGTGATGATCCTGAACCTGAAGGAGTCCTACATCAGCTTCATGAGCAGTCTCAGGTACTGGATGGCCTTCAACATTGAGAGGTCCTGCCAGTCCTTTTTTAACTGCGTCTCCTGCATCAGCGGGCCCCTGGGTAATATGAATGTTGAATCTTTACACTTGACCATAGTGTCAGACGCATCAGTTCTCACAAACAACTATGATGACATGATGTTTGCATGACAGCCTAGCATGCTTGCATAGTTTGCAGACTTAGACAATCCCAAAACATAAGAGTCCCAATTATCTTTCCTAATTTTATTCCCCTCCCCCCCAATTTTCTTTATCTCAGGACTGTACAGGAATGACCTTCTCCAGCATTTTCTAGAGTCCTGGTATAACCAGATGTTCCTGGGAACTCACTGCACATTCGGGGATGACAGACACCTCACCAACCGAATGCTCAGTATGGGCTACGCCACTAAGTGAGTGCTGCTCTTGACAAGCTGCGTATGACGTAGCTTACCCTCAAGGTTCAAGGATGTTATTTTCACAATCTCTCTTTTCAATTAAACACAGTTAATTTCCTTAAATCCACAATGGCCAAATCAAATCAAATCAACATTTATTTGTATAGCCCTTTTTACAAGCAATGTCACAGAGGGCTTCACATATGCCCATAAAACTGCCCCTCAACCAACCTAAACCCTCAAGGAAGACAAGGAAAAACTCCCAGAAAAACTCACTAGGGAGAAAAAAATGGAAGAAACCTTCAGTGCAATAGAGCAATTCAGTGAGGGATCCCCTCCTCCAGGGACCCAATTCCCATTTGTGTGAAATTTAAGGGCTGAACAACAGAAAGAAAGAGAATGTCACGCACGGTTGACTAGTTTGACACTCAATGTTATCTCTCCACCCCTCCTGTCAGGTACACTGCACGCTCCAAGTGCTACACGGAGACTCCGGCCCAGTTCTTGCGCTGGCTCAGCCAGCAGACGCGCTGGACCAAGTCCTACTTCCGGGAATGGCTTTACAATGCAATGTGGTGGCACAAACACCACCTCTGGATGACCTACGAGTCCATCATCTCTGGCGTCTTCCCCTTCTTCGTCACGGCAACCATCATCCAGTTATTCTGGACGGGCACCTTATGGGACATCTTCTGGGTTCTATGCTGCGTCCAGTTGATTGGCCTGGTGAAGGCAGCCTTTGCTTGCCTGCTGCGGAAAGACATGATGATGGTTTTCATGTCCCTCTACTCGGCCCTGTACATGAGCAGCCTGCTGCCGGCCAAGTACTTTGCCATCCTCACCATGAACAAGAGCAGCTGGGGGACCTCCGGCAGACTCAAGATGGTGGGGAACTACGTCCCTCTACTCCCCCTGTCTGTGTGGTCATCTATCTTGTTGAGTGGGCTGTGCTTCACGATCTACAAGGAGACCCAGAAGGATTGGGGCAGCGCAGCCAAGATGGAGGAAACCAAGTTTCTGATATTTGGTTCTGCGGCCTATGTGTGTTACTGGCTGTTCATGGTCATCCTCTACTGGCTGTGGTTCCGAAAGGACTGCAGGAAACGCTCCCAGAGTTACGATGTCAGTGTTTAGGGGGGTGTGTTCCCTGGCCAAGTGAAACAGACTTGAACACATTCAGTTGTGATTTTTGAAGCAATTTACAATAACTAAGTATTTATTTTCTTGTTTTGTTCGGTTGGTATTGTGATTTATTGGACGCATTGGCTTTTATGCAGCTGCTGTAGCATTCACAGAACAATCAGGTCCTGTCTGACGATTAAACTTTGCATTACCAGTTTACACTGTAAACTTTACAGTGTAGTTGCTGTTGCTGTCCGCTGCTGAACCAGGAGTTTTCATAGCTTTGTTAACACAACAATGAAAAATATAGCTGCAAGCAGCGATGGTGGATTCCTCCTGGAACAGTTTATGGAATTGATATGTAATTCAAATGAACAAAAGAATGAAGAAAGGAAAACAAGGCAATGGTGTGAATACATCCAAGACTGTAGTGACCCCTGTGCTGCAAGGGACAAAGGATTTAATATGTGAATGAAATATTTGCATGGTCTGTGGCTCCACCTATTATCCAAAGTAAAATGGCAGTGTAACAAGTTGCCAAGGTAAACTGGTAATGGGTTGCTCACTTAGTGACAACACAACATTTATTACAGGTAAATAAATACCCAAAATAAGGTGGTTTTAAAGAAGGTGCAAAGTACAATGGCAATATGAACACAAGAATGAAGAGAGGAAAAAAAGGCTATATTTTTTATATTTTTATCAGTGAAGAAGTATGAACATTGTGCCATAAATCTAAACGTTTTACTCATTTCGTCCAAGGGCTGCCATATACTTCCACTTTACAAGAACAATGTAATTGTCGTGTAATTCAAAGTGCACCATCCAAGTTTGGTGTGGCTATGTCAAAGATTTGCTGAGATACAAGAAAACTACCAGTGTCATGATCCATCCAGCAGCCAATAGCAGGGTGAAGGTGGGGGCTTACTCAGCCCACTGTGTCAACAGACTCTTGTGCGTGTGAGTTTTTTTGGAGCCACTGGGTCTGGCATGACAAAGAGAGGATTTGCAAGACAGCCTTAGCCTTTAGCCAAGCAGTCACATTTCAAATATTCATCATTAATCAACTTTTCATCTTACATTCAACTTTTTCTCAGATTTGTATACAACACATTGTCAAGAGTCTACATATGAACTTGTGATTGATTCGGACTATCAGTTTTTGATTGCCACTTGTATACAGCAGTAAAATAGTCTTAGCCTTAAATTAGATGACCATTATTTACATCATTTTTGAAGTTATGAACTTAGCTGTTAAACTGGGTTGTATTTTGTAGTGTGTTCTTCGTGCATATATAGTTTGATATTGATATCTCAAAGATTTGTTGACTTTAATAATATTATAAGACGAACGTCTGGTTTAGTTAGTTTTAAATGGCTGTAGCGAACAAACGGTTTGAAATATAAAAAATCTTTTGATAACGTATGTCAGGCTTGGTCTGAAGATGTTACTATAGAAACATGGGGAAGATCGGACAAACATTGTAGGAATAGTATCAAAAATACATATTTTATTTATGTATATTGTACAGAAAAATGTAAAGATTTGCCATTATGAGTTGTTGAGGCTTTTTTGTTTGTCATGAGGAATGAGGCACATGGAATGAATTTCAAGATTATAGGACGAAAGACATACAAGTGGCATCACTTAGAAACAGAACGAATTGGGGTGTGGCCCTTAGCGCCCTCTTGACTCTAGCTGACAAACAATAATGAAAATCAAAAATCGTATTGATAACTTTTGTGAGGGTCCTTCTGATGATGATAACTGGCAAGGATGAAGAAGATTGGACAAAAATTGTAGGAGGAGTGGCAAAAAAGGATGTCTTCTGAATTTATGATGTACAGAAAAATCTATGGACTTGCCATTATAAGTTGTTGAGACTTTTTTGTTCATTGTGACAAATAAGGCATCTGTAAGAAATTTCAGAATTTTAGGACAAAAGGACTACAAAGGACATCACTTTGAAAAAGGACACAAATGGTTGGTCAAATTAAGGCGTGGCCTGTAGCGCCCCCTTTGGTCTCAAGGGAACCAAAATGGGTGTGGTATCTTATAATGTTGTACTGATTTACCATGCCAAAAATCTCAACTTTTTACCGCTGTGATCCAAGGGCAGCCATCAAACCCATGTTACAATGGGTATAATAATAATAATAATAATAATACCAGCAAAAACAATAGGTTTCCTCCTGACGGAGGAATCCTAAATATAGCTGCAAGCAGCGATGGTGGATTCCTCCTGGAACAGTTTATGGAATTGATATGTAATTCAAATGAACAAAAGAATGAAGAAAGGAAAACAAGGCAATGGTGTGAATACATCCAAGACTGTAGTGACCCCTGTACTGCAAGGGACAAAGGATTTAATATGTGAATGAGAAATATTTGCATGGTCTAGTAAAAACTAGTAATCTGTTTGTCACTCTGTGCAAATACAACATTTATTACAATAGAAGAAATACAAAAATAAGGATGACTTTTGAAGTAATATGATGCAAAGTCAAACGGCAGTGTAACAAGTTGCCAAGGTAAACTGGTAATCGGTTGTTCACTTAATGAAAACACAACCTGTATCACAGTTGAATAAATACCCAAAGTAAGGTGGTTTGAAAGAAGGTGCAAAGAACAATGGCAAAATGAACACAAGAAAGAAGAGAGGAAAACAAGGGAATATTTTCAAAGAGTGAAGAAGTATGAACATTATAAGGCACAAATTAAAAGAACAGTAATATTCATTTGAAAAGTATTTGTAGTGCTGTCAACAGATAGTGCTAACAATTTCAATAAGACACATGATTACAAAAGTCTGGAGGGTACAAAATGCTTGTTCAACTTCAATTGAAAAATCATCATGATGCAGCACGTGATGCTGCCAAATCACTTACCAAAATATGATGAGAGTATAGTTTACATGATTGCAATTCTGCACGGATGTGTAAAGCTAATTTCCATTTAATAGAATATTATCAAGGCCACTACTTTCCCATGTGCATACATCTTTAAGTTTGTTCATCAATATTGCTGTCACACATTGTGCACAAGCATTATATTTACACATCACATGTCCTTGATGGAAAGATCCAGAGGTGGGATGAGGAGGAAAATCCTAGTAGTTCAAGCTAGTGGTTGGGTTTGAGTTCTTCTTTGGCATCTGAAAAACACAGAATAGTTATTTAGGAATTAAAAATATACACATCAGCAGTACTGGTCATGAAACTACATTAATGTTTTCCTCAAGTGTACATTATTGCTATTACAAGTGACAACACATTTGGAAATGTTGTTCATCAACAACAAGAACCAACCAGAACTCACATGCACATACTACAAAACATGGGTTCATAACAGTAACCCTTAAAAATGCTTCATCACCCATAACAGTAACCCCTAAAAATGCATACGTTTGAATAACGTAAGTTTGAATTTTCAGACCTCAACATTAGACAAGGTCTTATGGTCCTCTGCATCACGTAACCTCTTCTTGGCTGCCTTCGACTTCCTGCTGCCTGTCGGCATCTAAAAAACACCCATCCAAAATCTTTGATTGTCAATATTTCATACTTACACATTATAATACCTTCATTTTACAATTTCAACATGAAATGACCCCAATTTGTATAACTTGCATGGCAAAGAAAAACGCATTCTGATTATGCAATTGCAAGACCTTAAAAAGTAATATGACAGTTAGCATGTAGATATTTACACCTTAATACTGTACTATCAAACATTGGTTGCAATCAACATTGATGACGTGTATCAAATACTGCTTATCGTTTCTGCATCTTAGTCTAACTTTCCCAGAAGTTCAGCACAACCGGGAGATACATCTTAAACAAAATATTTCGGTTAAATTAAAGAACATTTTTGCGTGGCTTAAATACATGTCCAGTACCGTTTTAATTCAACAGACGATGTCAAATGTAGAAACAGCACTCTTATAGTGATTAGAAAAAAAGGACGCTTGTTTTACTTAGACTCGAGTCGCGATTAAAACGAAACAAAGGCTTCGACAATTACAGGGCCTTGCGCCGGGGAGATCGTCACAAACATTACCAAAAAACAGTACAGAACCGTTCGGTACAATACACTGAAATATAGAGAATATCAAATACTGTTCGCTCAAAGAAAATAAGTGTCTTAAATACACCTTGAGTCCCGCTTTAAAGGCAGGTTATATTTCTGACTAGCCTAGCCTCAATAGAGGAAAATGGGCATTGATTGCTGTGTAATTCTTTGCAAACGTATTGACAAGCTATTTCGTGTTAACAAATTAAACCAGCTGGGTATGTTTGACTTATTTTTAAATACAAGAACTTGCAAAACACTCTTTAAACATTTACATTACGCATATATTCATTTAGCAAACGCTTTGATCCAAAGCGATTGACGACAAACAATGAACCTCGGTCACTGTAGCAACGATCTAAACTCAAAACAAACCATAACAGTACAACATTTTAACTATAAAATTGTGTTCAAGTCATCATACAAACTGTAGTGATTAATTACATTGTCTTTGTACTTACAGTCACGATGAAAAAGAATACTTTCAGTCCACGAAAAGACGAAAAAGATGGGGGACTCCCGTTGTTGAACTTCAGACTCTCTGACTCTTTGAGAGGCACCTGGCTGCAGTCCACCACCGTGGGGCGGGAGCGTTGCAGGCACCACAGAGAGGCGACGGCACCGCCGTGGGGCGATGAGTTTCCGGAGTTGGTTTTTTTGTCGGGGGGCATTGAAGTGGGGGGACATTTAAACCTGGATTTCAGTGCGTCCACATCTGTTTCCTCTACATCTGTTCCACATCTGTTCCGAGTTCCGGTAAGTTGCTTATTTTTATCCACAGAAAGTAAATGCATGATTTCTTGTCAATATAAGTGCCGTAAAATAATAACGTTATAGAAGTCATTAATGATTTACCGAATATTTACGAATGTTACAAGTCTACTTGGGTAGTTGTTATGAAGCTAAATTTGATAACGTCAAAGTTTACTTTCACCGATGGTGGTTAGCATCAACAAATGATCAGGGATTATTAAATGTATAGTGCATAACGTAAACTAATTGATCGCATTTGTTTGTATGTAACGTTACAAAACATTTTTGTAAACTATCCTTGCAATAGCTGTTATCACAGATAATTAAATGTATAGTGCATAACGTAAAGTAACTGTTCGCATTTGTTTGTATGTAACGTTATAATACATTTTTGTAAACTCCTTGCATTAGCTGGGTATCGTCACAAAATTAGATTAGATTAGATTCAATTTTAATGTCATTACACAGGTACAAGTACAGGGTAACGAAATACAGTTAGCATCCAACCAGAAGTGCAAAACAGTTATTACAACAGAATATAATAAATATAAGTATACTCAGAATATACACAGTATGAACAGTATAATCAGAATATACAGGGTACAGAATGTGGGAGAGTACATGGCTCATTTTTACTTTTTTATTTTTCTACCTATGTTGTATACTACAGTATATAAACGAAACAAATATGAATAGCTTTTGCATCATCAGTACTTTTACTTTTGGATACTGAGGAAGGAATTTCACATTTAGAAGGGCCCTCTGACCTCCAGATGTAAATGTTGATTCCTGTCTGTCTCCTAAATCCCCCTGCAGATCACAATCTTCTAACAGTGCTTTGACCACTAAAAGGTGCGCCCCCACCCCCTGAAGACCACACTCTTCAAAGGGTGGGCCTTCATCCTGCCCATGAGCAGCTGGTATGTATTCTTAAAGGAAAGATATATAAGACAGACATATGTGCTTCTCATCTTGAAGCACTACCACCCATGTTCCTATATCATAATTAATAATATTATGCTTGTTATGATTGTATTTACTTCTCTTCAACAATAATCAGCTCAGATACATATTGGACACCGAAAACCCAGAGGGCGAGCTCATTGTCAGAACAGGAAAAAGTTGCCTGACGCTCTGACTTCAGGGGGCTTGGATTGAACCAAGAAATGGAATCAACCGTGAGTTAACATTTGAACCTATGTAATTGTGAGCCTGTTATGTTTATATGTAATTGACGACTTTTTGCTTTGCGGAAATGCGTGCTTTAAGCTATTGAGCAAAATCCGCAATCACAGGTCATCTCTCATCTAAAGCCCTCTTGCGAGGTGAAGTGCCGCCAGTGTTTAGGCTGATGAAAAGGAAGGTGGATAACATTAATGAGGTAAAATTGTACATTTGTTTGGGTTCCATCCGTTTCAGGTCAGAAACCAGCATTTTCATTTCCTTATTTATTTAATTTTAACAATGTCTAGATGGAGATATTAAAGGAGGGCACTGATGAGATCTTTTCTTTTTGGAGCCTGTGTTATGTATATTGCAACTAACCATTTTGCTTATCTATATATATTTTCAGTAAAAATCTGGCTGAGGTCTCAGTCAGACTTGCCTCCCACCCAGGACACCCTCTGCTTCAGCTGCTCCCCTCGCGGTCCACCAGGACCAAAACCGCTCGCCATAAGAACAGCTTCTACCCTCGGCCATTGCACTCTTCAATAGGGCCAAGGACTCGGAATGACTCGGAATGACCACAAACACCCCCATCCAGCACCCCACTGCACAAGCCACTTTTGCACTCAAAACCCCTTTTGACACCTTAAAATTACTTACTGCTGTACCACTGTTTTGCAATGTTGTATATATACCCCCCTGACCTTTTTACACCATTTTTATTGTATTATATTATGTTCTTATCATGTTACATATATGTTGTACTGTATGTTGCTCTTCCCTGCTACTGTAAATTCTGTGTTTGTTAAACTTGCATAGCCAGATTAAAACAGATTCTGATTCTGATCATGAGTGGGTTGATTTTAAGAACTGTTCTCTGCCAAAGTGGGCTTGCCTGAAATCCTGGGCATGGGGGAAGAGAACCAGGCTAAGGTAAGGGAAGGTGTGGAATGACCTTGAAAAGGAAACAATCCCTTCAAGTTCACATTTCACAACACAGAACATGTGGAAATTCTGTGCAGAAATAATGGACTGAATGTCAAACAGCTAAAAGTCAAATCATATTGTGACTTGGTGTGTTTTACATGTTGTCATTGATCATGTAATAATTCACTTGGATTATACTGTACATATCAGCACAAAAACATAATTGGCATAGATATAGAGCCAAACATGAAAAACAGCAGTGCAAATAAGGTTCAATGACAATTTATTATTATTATAACGAAAAGGCAGTAAAGTAGTGTTTAGTACACAATAAAATGTATAGGCCTATGACATCTTACGAAATGTAAGCTTATTAATAACAGTAATAACTTTATTGTTATTCCTAATCTCCATTATTTTCAGTTATCAGCATTTTGACCTTCTCTTTTCAAGATCCTCAGCTTTGTAGTACGCTACAAATACACTATTGAGCCCCGACTCATATTACCCACCGTTTGTTTTTCGTTATGACTAAGTTGTACAATTACGCAGTGCAGTGTATATTAGTCTCGCTTCTATCGCATTTTTTCGGAAAAAAACAACTCCGGATACTCATCGCCCCACGGCGGTGCAGTCGCCTCTCTGTGGTGCCTGCAACGCTCCCGCCCCACGGTGGTGGACTGCAGCCAGGTACTCTTGTACTCTTTCAGTCAAGACACTCACGTGATGATTGATATAAAGAATATTTATTGATAACCATACATGGAATATGTTTGATTTTGGCGGAGTGGAATGTCTAAGGGGAAGCGCTCCCTACCGCCTCGAGCGACACATACGTGCACACATATATGACATGAGGCATGGAGCAATAGATATATAATCCCCCTGATAGACAGATATACATAAATTCAAACAGACAGACATACAGATATGCATAAATTCAGACAGACAGACATACAGATATGCATAAATTCAGACAGACAGACATACAGATATGCATAAATTCAGACAGACAGACATACAGATATGCATAAATTCAGACAGACAGACATACAGATATGCATAAATTCAGACAGACAGACGACCGGGGGAGAAAGGGGATGGTGGTGGGAGGCAACAGTAATGATCCTAACCGTTCTGAGTGAGTGTTGGATATCCGCGCAGCCTTTTAAGGCAGTCTTACCGGGCGGAGCCCCAATGGGCTTGCACTAGCCAGGTCAGGTGTGTTCATGATTGATTGTTTGCGCTACCTGTGTGCTTGAACTGTTACTGTATGTGAATTGCGGTGTGTGATGAGTAATAGTGTACTGAATGAGTGAAGTGTATGCTGAGTGTATGAAGAGTTATGTGAATGAATGATGATATGTACTTGATGACTGAGTGATGACGCGGGCAGCCCGAGTGTCGTTGCCAGAACTAGCTTCGCCCATTTCAGTCAAGACACTCACGTGATGATTGATATAAAGAATATTTATTGATAACCATACATGGAATATGTTTGATTTTGGCGGAGTGGAATGTCTAAGGGGAAGCGCTCCCTACCGCCTCGAGCGACACATACGTGCACACATATATGACATGAGGCATGGAGCAATAGATATATAATCCCCAAACCTACGACCACTCCGCCAGACTATGTGTAAGCGGAGCACCACTGCTCCTGAGCCTTGACATCCCACTTGGTACTAGTGGCGAAAAACAAGTGTTCTTCTGGATGCTTGGGTCATGCTAGCATTAACGATGACTAAACCAAGTGTGCATAACTTTTGTGTTACATACCATCTGATGTGCGGTTCACCTGACCGTCCCAAAAACACACTCCGTCCAGACTATTGCTGGACGGAAGGTGAACATGCGGCTAGCCAGATCCACCGACCATCTCCCCGGTACCCTTCTCATCCGACCTTGGGCTGATATCGCTGATATCTAGGGAGCTGCCCCTCTCGCTCGTCAGCGACACACCATGGATGTACGCAAAGGCAGCTGAAGTGCTGGAACACAAAAGATATGTTATCTAGTGTGAAGTCAATGTGTCAGCAGAGCGTCTGCTGTTCCCCGCCGGTACCAGGGTATCTCCGCAGATATCCTGACTCGCACGCTGGCTTCTGATCGTTGCTACTGCATCAGACGCACGTCTGCGAATCACCAGTGCCGAGCCCAAGATCTAACGGAAACATTCTACTACATATTGGTCCGGTAGCCTCTCAACCATACGGGGCAGGTTTACAGCTACCTCTAGAAACACGACCTCTAGCGCCCGTCGGTGACCCCAAGGATGTCCGCAAGGCTGTGTATGCACCCAGTGTAACTATATGAAATCAGAATGGACTACAAAATGTGTCGGCAGACATCCACCGTTCCCCATCGTATCCTGAGGTATCTCTGAAGATATCTCGACTCGAACACTGCTTCTGATCGTAACCTACTGCATCAGAGCACGTCTGCGGACCACCAGAACTGAGTCGAGATCGTACAGAAATATCCTACCATTATGTGTAACCCTCTCATCCAAAGGGGCAGGTCTACTGCTACCTCTAGAGGCCATCCTCCAGCACCCGTCGATGACCCAGGATGTACGCGAGGGGTATGTCTCGAATGTAAATGATCGAACAATGTGTCGACAGACGTTTGCCGTTCCCTGTAGTACAGGGCATCTCTGGAGATATCCTGATTCAGACCTATGGATTCTGATGGAGCCACCATCAGAGCACGTCTGCGGATCACCACGTCCGAACCAGAATCAAAAGAGATATTCTACCTTTATGGGTTAATAAAGCCAACCCAACCACCAATATGCAATGCTTCATTACTTAGCCGCATGGCCGCACTTCTTTCATAGCACATACACATCCAAACTCCCACTATGTCCATTGCATTGGGGCGTACATGCACTCGCACGCTGCCGAAGAAACATGCCCAGTTGCTTTTAGCGTGGCTGTGGGCACACTGGATGATGCCGAAGCTGCCGCCCCAATCCGAATCAGCGAGCTGTAGACGGCTCCGGGAACAATCCACGGCGAGCGTGCAGAGCGGAGTCCTTGTGCCAACCAGGATCTCGTCATGGCCTGACTGCATCTGTGATGGACAGGGGCTCAGATGGCGTCGCCCGGGAGCAACATAGCAGGTCCCGTGACATAGAAGAAGTGGGCAAAATGCACAATTAGATTGAGCAATCACGATATGAGTACCGTAGAAACAGCAGCAGTTGCAGTGTTACAGGACAACGTGAACATGTCGCTGGATGCTAGACCAGCTATATCAGAATAATGAGGTCCCAACAAAGATCAATAGTGGCATGCCTGTTGGTTAATTCCCCACCCATTAAGACCTTTGAGAAACATAGACTCAAGAGTATCACTGTACGTCCAGGGCACTCTCGTCTTAAACTAGACATACAGCCTTATTAGTTCAAGATGCGAGGTTATAGGTAGCCGTGTATCTTTAATATCAGGACGCTGCTTCTTCAGCCCCTTCATAAGCAGCGTATACAGAGCAATTAGCAACATCCTTTCTTAGAGAAGACGGGAAGCGATGCCGGCGCAACGCTCAACAGGCAGAGGACTGCTGCCGCACCCAGACTCCCCAGCTTGCTTAGCGGCATGGCGCATCCGTAACGCGGGCAGCGAGCAGACACAAGTGTCCACAGGCAGCCGCGCCCGAACCTACGCCACGCCACAAGTGGGGGGAAGGAGAAACGGCAGACAGGAGCCTCTGTCCTGAAACCCGCGAAACGTCAGTAAGGGGTCTGCCAGCGGTGCCTGTTCTCTTCACCCACTGTTTAATAGTACAATGCATCCTTTTTTAGGGGAGTGCATACAGCACCAACTTCGACAATCCACCGAGGTGGAAAACGAAAGGGAAGGAAAGTTGCCGCACTCTTCTGCCGTACGCGCGCCCCTTTTAGAATGTTTAAGGACCACAGTAAATATATATTAGACATAAAAACATCAGACATGGAGAGGTCACGATAGGGATCGAAAGTAGCACCTGGTGGTGAATTCCCCGCACCTCAAAAACCCATAGTAAGCTGTGAGAAACACCGACACGAGGAGTGTGTCAACATAGAGCCCAAAGCACCCTCGTCTTAAACTAGACACCATAAGTGCAAAATGGGTAGGGTTATTGGTAGTCGTTTATCCTTAGCCACGGAACGCTGCTTCAGTAGCCCCTTCATCAGCAGGCGTATACGGGGGCTCCCAAGCGGCTGCTCGCAGACGGACCCAACACTGAACGTTAAATTGAATGCCCAACACCAGTGTTTACCTGCTGGACGATGCAGCTCCTGATTCGAACCACGAACAACGACACAATCATTTAACCTACAATTCACATGTATAGGACTGAATCCAGATTCAGAACGAAGCTTGATGATTGAAACCATGCGCTGTCATATGATTTTTTAGGTGGAGGGGCAATCCCCTTGCGCATGTATTCCCCAACCAACACTACATACCTTTCTGGGGCACATGGGCCTAGTCTTGCACAGTCCTAGTAAACAAGCAGACAACCCCACAATGCGATACAGCTTGTGGAGCGCTGTGGCAAAGACTCTGGATCCAGGGAAGCCGTCTCTGCTGCCACTTGTGAACCATTAGTCCCCGTAATATCCCTCAAAACCCGACAGATAGAAACCCATGCCGTTCCACAGATGCACGACGATCCCTAGGAAGCCAATCTGACCAGCAGGACACCATTGGTGAGATTAGGTAACCTCTTGGCTATGTTCGACAGATGGGAAACGAGTGTCCTGCCTAGGCTTATGACGCGCATGCAATTGAAATGCCCCGGTCAGAAGCAGGTCGCAGTTACCCATTGAAACGGCGTCTGAAGCCATCCTCCTCAGGATACCACGGACGCGCTCCGATATTATCCTGCAGACTGTCATCCTACGCAATTGACAAAAGAGAGCACCATAACAGAGCATCGGCCACCGAGCAGAACAACATGATAGACCACGACACATAGCGGTTAAAACACCCAAGCTTGTAATACTCCCGAGCTCGCTTTATTACTTTATTAATGAACACCACCTGAGCTGTCGGTCTAGCCACAACTCACGCTTTATTAGCACTTCAACAACAGTCCGACTTCTAACAACCTTCTTCAACAAAACTCCTGCTCAATCCCCCTCGCATGCGCCTTTACCCCAAAACTCAAGCATGCGCGCCTCCCACTTCCCAGCTTCCTTTAAAGGCCCAACTACACAAAAGAACGCCATTCATTATAACAGAACAGATTTAACCAGGCTAACACAATATATATAACCTATACCCCACACCATATAAATATATAAAACTTATATATATGAACTTATAACCCCTGCCACCCTATTTTTTCACCATCTGCATATCACTATTGTTACTTTGCCACCCTATATTTACATGCACCATCTGTAAACGTACGACTGCATCATTTGTTATTTGCCCCATCCGTTCATTTAGCACATAGCATCATGTGCGCTACCGTATATACGATTATGTGAATTCAATAAAATACTGTAATATTTCGAACAATACAGCTGTACATTTGTTGCCACATCACTTTAATCCCACCAAACACCCGCAAATACGTTCAACATTCCTTACAATTTCGTTTTACCTTGTGACAATGACAATAAAGATCCATCTATAGGGCGGACAATGAACAAATTTTACCTTGCCACCTAACCAACTGTCGAACGATTCCAGAGCGCAGGTAACAACACTAGAACCGACTCTGTGACGTCATCATCAGCCTGAATGTGGCAAGTGAATGCTAAGAAATGGCACCGGATCGTCGGTTCCACGTCCTGTTCATAGCTCAATACGTGCGACCACTTGCAATAAATCAAAACAAACGCAACAGTTAATGCGTAGACAGGAACACCTTAATGCTAACAATGCTGGTTGCAATCAACATTCGAGAAAGCAGACGTAAACGCCGCCTATAGGTTTACCTGCAGGTCTAGCTTTGTAGCTACCTATTTAGCTTCAGTATACAGTCTCTGTGCTCACCATCCTGCCTGCAACTGCATGGCAATGAACTCCTAATCTGAAATTGTGCAAAGACAACGCTTCCGTAGCAGAAACAGTTTAGTAAACTCCAAACGACGTCCCGCCACACCGCATGGTGAAACGGAACTCGGAGCCAGACGTCCATCCAGCTCCACACGTTGATCTGGGCAAGCGGAGCGTGTCACGGTATACTGAAGCCACGCAGAACTCGGCAAGAGTCAAGGTCGGCATCCGGGGTTCATTGTCTTAGAGGAACATGCACGGGTCCCCGCGACCGACCAAGTTGGAGGAGCACAGCAAAATAGAAGTCTTATCTGCATCCGTACCTGTGAGGATTCGGCCACGCAGAAGGGCGGAAATGTTGCAGCGGGAAACGGGAGCGGTGCCCAATTCTTCTGCCATTAAGTCCTAACATCCAGCAGCTTCGAAACACTGCGTCCCGCCGGAACTCGGGCCTTTTCGGTCTTTGGTTGTCCCCACCGGGGCGGCTGGATTAGCAGAAAGAAACGCTCGCCGTACTCCATGAAAAACAAGTTCCCTAAAGTTGCATCCGCTAAGGTAAGCACCCTGTCCGTATGAGCAGTCAGCAATTCGATAGACCTTACTCTGGAACCTGGCTGCTAGCATAGTTACAGAACACTCCACTGCAGATCCCGAGGGATTGGCCATGACAAGCCCCGATGCAACCATGAAACACAGCCGAAGTAACAAACCCAACACCTCAGCAACAAGAACAAAACACGGTAGTAATGACGACCCCCACACGATAGCAACACAGAACCGCCCGCAACGATCCTGTCAACAGTAATGATCCTAACCGTTCTGAGTGGGTGTTGGATATCCGCGCAGCCTTTTAAGGCAGTCTTACCGGGCGGAGCCCCAATGGGCTTGCACTAGCCAGGTCAGGTGTGTTCATGATTGATTGTTTGCGCTACCTGTGTGCTTGAACTGTTACTGTATGTGAATTGCGGTGTGTGATGAGTAATAGTGTACTGAATGAGTGAAGTGTATGCTGAGTGTATGAAGAGTTATGTGAATGAATGATGATATGTACTTGATGACTGAGTGATGACGCGGGCAGCCCGAGTGTCGTTGCCAGAACTAGCTTCGCCCATTTCTGTAAATGGCTGGATGATGAATGATTTACCTGACCTCCCACCGCTGACTTAAACATTTGATCAGCCATTGGCTGTTGTAAGTCAACCTGCCGAGTGGCCTGCCACGGTGAAACAAATCAAAGACACCCGATTGCTTGAAGCTAAAAGCTACTTGTTTATAGCAGTAAAATAGTCTTAGCCTTAAATTAAATGACCATTATTTACATAATTTTGGAAGTTATGAACTTAGCTGTTAAACTGGGTTGTATTTTGTAGTGTGTTCTTCGTGCATATATAGTTTGATATTGATATCTCAAAGATTTGTTGACTTTAATAATATTATTAGACGAACGTCTGGTTTAGTTAGTTTTAAATGGTTGTAGCGAACAAACGGTTTGAAAAATCTTTTGATAAGGTATGTCAGGCTTGGTCTGAAGATGTTACTATAGAAACATGGGGAAGATCGGACAAACATTGTAGGAATAGTATCAAAAAAACATATTTCATTTATGTATATTGTACAGAAAAATGTAAAGATTTGCCAATATGAGTTGTTGAGGCTTTTTTGTTTATCATGAGGAATGAGGCACATGGAATGAATTTCAAGATTATAGGACGAAAGACATACAAGTGGCATCACTTAGAAACAGAACGATTTGGGGTGTGGCCCTTAGCGCCCTCTTGACTCTAGCTGACAAACAATTATGAAAATAAAAAATCGTATTGATAACTTTTGTGAGGGTTCTTCTGACGATGATAACTGGCAAGGATGAAGAAGATTGGACAAAAATTGCAGGAGGAGTGGCAAAAAAGGATGTCTTCTGAATTTATGATGTACAGAAAAATCTAAGGACTTGCCATTATAAATTGTTGAGACTTTTTTGTTCAAGTATTGTTGAAGTATTGACAGGGCCCCTATGTGAGGGAAGCTTTGCACAGCAGGAGAGCTGGGTGTGATGTATAAAATGAAGCATGGAGATAATGAAAGAGACACCATACAACAGGATCAGTAGGGTGCCTTAGACTCTCAGATTAGGCTGGGAATATTGATGACTGTTTAATAATGTTTACAGTTACAGCGGAAAGACAATCCAGGATCCAGGATTGGGGCAGCGCAGCCAAGATGGAGGAAACCAAGTTTCTGATATTTGGTTCTGCGGCCTATGTGTGTTACTGGCTGTTCATGGTCATCCTCTACTGGCTGTGGTTCCGAAAGGACTGCAGGAAACGCTCCCAGAGTTACGATGTCAGTGTTTAGGGGGGTGTGTTCCCTGGCCAAGTGAAACAGACTTGAACACATTCAGTTGTGATTTTTGAAGCAATTTACAATAACTAAGTATTTATTTTCTTGTTTTGTTCGGTTGGTATTGTGATTTATTGGACGCATTGGCTTTTATGCAGCTGCTGTAGCATTCACAGAACAATCAGGTCCTGTCTGACGATTAAACTTTGCATTACCAGTTTACACTGTAAACTTTACAGTGTAGTTGCTGTTGCTGTCCGCTGCTGAACCAGGAGTTTTCATAGCTTTGTTAACACAACAATGAAAAATATAGCTGCAAGCAGCGATGGTGGATTCCTCCTGGAACAGTTTATGGAATTGATATGTAATTCAAATGAACAAAAGAATGAAGAAAGGAAAACAAGGCAATGGTGTGAATACATCCAAGACTGTAGTGACCCCTGTGCTGCAAGGGACAAAGGATTTAATATGTGAATGAAATATTTGCATGGTCTGTGGCTCCACCTATTATCCAAAGTAAAATGGCAGTGTAACAAGTTGCCAAGGTAAACTGGTAATGGGTTGCTCACTTAGTGACAACACAACATTTATTACAGGTAAATAAATACCCAAAATAAGGTGGTTTTAAAGAAGGTGCAAAGTACAATGGCAATATGAACACAAGAATGAAGAGAGGAAAAAAAGGCTATATTTTCAATCAGTGAAGAAGTATGAACATTGTGCCATAAATCTAAACGTTTTACTCATTTCGTCCAAGGGCTGCCATATACTTCCACTTTACAAGAACAATGTAATTGTCGTGTAATTCAAAGTGCACCATCCAAGTTTGGTGTGGCTATGTCAAAGATTTGCTGAGATACAAGAAAACTACCAGTGTCATGATCCATCCAGCAGCCAATAGCAGGGTGAAGGTGGGGGCTTACTCAGCCCACTGTGTCAACAGACTCTTGTGCGTGTGAGTTTTTTTGGAGCCACTGGGTCTGGCATGACAAAGAGAGGATTTGCAAGACAGCCTTAGCCTTTAGCCAAGCAGTCACATTTCAAATATTCATCATTAATCAACTTTTCATCTTACATTCAACTTTTTCTCAGATTTGTATACAACACATTGTCAAGAGTCTACATATGAACTTGTGATTGATTCGGACTATCAGTTTTTGATTGCCACTTGTATACAGCAGTAAAATAGTCTTAGCCTTAAATTAGATGACCATTATTTACATCATTTTTGAAGTTATGAACTTAGCTGTTAAACTGGGTTGTATTTTGTAGTGTGTTCTTCGTGCATATATAGTTTGATATTGATATCTCAAAGATTTGTTGACTTTAATAATGTTATAAGATGAACGTCCTGTTTAGTTGCAATAATGCCGCATTTAAATGGCTGTAGCGAACAAACGGTTTTAAATATCAAAAATCTTATTGATAGCTTTTGTGAGGGTTCTTCTGACGATGATAATTGGCAAGGATGAAGAAGATTGGACAAAAATTGCAGGAGGAGTGGCAAAAAAGGATGTCTTCTGAATTTATGATGTACAGAAAAATCTAAGGACTTGCCATTATAAGTTGTTGAGGCTTTTTTGTTCATTGTGACAAATAAGGCATCTGTAAGGAATTTCAGAATTTTAGGACAAAAGGACTACAAAGGACATCACTTTGAAAAAGGACACAAATGGTTGGTCAAATTAAGGCGTGGCCTGTAGCGCCCCCTTTGGTCTCAAGGAAACCAAAATGGGTGTGGTATCTTATAATGTTGTACTGTTTTACCATGCCAAAAATCTCAACTTTTTACCGCTGTGATCCAAGGGCAGCCATCAAACCCATGTTACAATGGGAATAATAATAATAATAATACCTGCAAAAACAATAGGTTTCCTCCTGACGGAGGAATCCTAAAGATACCGGATAGAAAAATGGCGGCCGTTGATTTCAATCAAGCCCCGGGTCTGCCTCTCAGCAGACACGCCGATTTTTCCCGGTGGCCACTCGTGGTATTGCAACAAAAAATCCCCATGGGGCCCAAAAAGCATTTTTCCCATAGACCGTAATAGTAAAAGAGAAGCCTGTAAAAAGGTTCTCAGGACACCTACAGCTGTAACCACTATTAATTGCAAATCTTTTAATTCCATATTTTTAAGTCATGGACTTTTGAATCGTCAAAAATTGGTCTAAAGGCCAGAAAAGCCCCTGCAAAATCTTATTCTGATGGTGACGTCACAGCTGTGCGCCTACACTCTCAAGCGCGGTCCCGCTGTGTCTCGGGAACATTACACTAGTTCAGCCACTGTAGCAAGTGTGTTGTTTTTGTTATGTTATGTTCGTTATATTGTAAATAGTTAATGTTCAGTAAAATCACATTATTACTTTGAAAAGTTTGAACTTATTTCATTATAAAGCCTTGCATAGGAACACCTAATTATGTTAAATACACCACACAACGGAATTTGGATTTATTCAGTAGCATGTGGCTCAGTATAGGTTCTGACATCTCACTACAGGAGAAAATAGTGTTTTAGGGTCGACTATAAAAACATATCAGGCTAGGAATTACACTTAATTTCCAGGAGCTCCTTCCATTACTTAGGTAATATCCAAACTATATCACGTAGCTGTAAAAGAAACAGAAGCTGCATAACGCTTAATAGCGAAAGACTTGCCTGTTTGAATGTGCTGATATAGCCTATAAACCGATAAGAACTTTAACTTTAATCTGACAAGAAGTCGTAAGCTATATCACACACGGGATCATTGATAAACAAAACAGATTTGACTACCGGCATTTGGTTGATAAATATGACAGCTTGTATTGTGGAGAATCCCTTATTTTTTATTTTAGATTAACCTTAATAAAAATGACTCGTTTTATCCTTACTTAACTTCACTAAATACTAAATAAACTAAATAAACAAACAAGACGAATTAACCTCGCATAGTCTATAACCATGACTATGAAAACATAATCAGTTGATGTGTCCTATAAATCCATAATTTTATTGTGTAGATTCGTCAAACTCTTCCACAAGCACTCATGAGCGCGCAGCGCTCGTCCAGAACGTGATTTGCTCGTTCTCATTGCCCCAGAGCGTCATCAGCCTCCCATCCCATAAATCCCCATACCGCGGAAGTAAACCAGGAAGTCAAAAAACTTTTTCCGCGTATGCGCCAGGTGAGCAACTTCATTGAAATCAACGGCCGCCATTTTTGGATACTGTATCCATTCTTTATTAGATCCATGATTTCAATGAAGTTGCTCACCTAGCGCATACGCGGAAAAAGTTTTTTGACTTCCTGGTTTACTTCCACGGTATGGGGAATGGAATGATGGGAGGCTGATGACGCCCTGGGGCAATGAGAACGAGCAAATCGCGTTATGGACAAGCGCTGCGCGCTCATGAGTGCTTGTGGAAGAGTTTGACCAATAATGACGAATCTACACAATCAAATGATGGATTTATAGGATACATTAACCGATGACTTTCTCATGTCATGTCATGGTTATCGATTATACATGGTTAATTTGCTTTGTTTGTTTATTTTTTAAGTAAGGATAAAACGAGCTGTCATATTTATCAACCAAATGTGGTAGGTAAATCTGTTTTGTCGATAAATGATCCCGTATGTGATATAGCCAACGACTTTTTGAGAGAGCTACTATGCTATGTTACGTCCATGAGACGATCAGTTACAATGCAGCCTCCGACCACATGGTGGCGGTAATGCGTTAGTCAGTTTAACAAGCTCACAGAATAACAGAAGAAGATTGACATTCAGCTAGTTAGTGATGGAGAAGTTTTTAAAGAGGAAATGAAGACAAAAGTGGTGCTGGACACCCCCAAAAGACTAAATGTGTGCGAAAATACAATCCCGACTTCATTTCGTTTGGATTTGTGAACGTGGGTAGTGAGGAAGAGCCGAGAGCCCAGTGTGTGGAGTGTGGGCTAAGACCTCGAAGCTACAGCGGTACCTAGTTAGTGAAAGCTTAAGAAAAATCTTTGTGGTGATCACATTTTATCATGTCATTGTATTATTTATTTAACTTAACTACTCAAGGTTTTAGCTTGTTAGCATGTTAAACTGTACATGGATTTGATCTATTATTGAATACAAATGAGTGAGATCAATTAATTAGATTAGATTAGATTGTTTAGATTAATCTCTACAGTGTTAATATTTTATGAGCCCCGGGCCACTCTGCACTGAGAAAATTGGGCCTCAGGGTCAAAAAGGTTCAGAACCCCTGCTCTACACCTCCTCAAACCCCCCACCGAGACAAATGAAGTATTGACAGGGCCCCTATGTGAGGGAAGCTTTGCACAGCAGGAGAGCTGGGTGTGATGTATAAAATGAAGCATGGAGATAATGAAAGAGACACCATACAACAGGATCAGTAGGGTGCCTTAGACTCTCAGATTAGGCTGGGAATATTGATGACTGTTTAATAATGTTTACAGTTACAGCGGAAAGACAATCCAGGCAACCAGAGGTAGAACTGGATTCATTGTCATAGTACATGTCACAGCCGACAAGTCCTAGGGCATGTGAAGTATGAATACACTTTGTTTGTTTTTTATATTGTTTGTACATGAGTTTTTGTAGATGTTTGAATACATTTTAAAGCACCTATTGTATTAATGTGAATCGATTTTTTATTTGGAACTCAAGCAATGGAAAAATTAACTTTTTCTACCAATAAAGATAAGTGATTTTTGTTTGTTTCATTCATCATCAGTTGCTGTGCATGCATTCGGACAGGGGTTTTGAGTCGGTTGCTGCTCTCTGTCACTGAGGATGTCAAGTTGTTTTCAAGTGTCTTAGCCAGAGAGCTGCCACAAAGCAGTACCATGCAGCCAAAAGGATGTATCTGAACACTGAACACATTATCCTGACTGAACCAAAATCTGGGAATCCAACAGCTCCTCAATACCAGCCAAATATGTCAGACAAATGAATAGATTGTTTGTTAAATAGCCGGTTGTTTAATAGCTGTGCACTTGTGGGCAAACCAAATAAACCAGGATCCTGGCACACATGGTACACAAGACATGAAACATACCAAAGAATAAACAGAGTACATACCAAAGGATAAACAGGTAAACAGATACCTGTACTTTTGTTACAGAGCTTGTGGAAATGCCACTGTTGTGTAAAAGACACTTAGCAGCAATAGTAAAGGCATTAAAATTGCTTTTTTGGGGGAGACAGACAAGAGAGCGTTACAGTAGTCCAGTCTACTTTTAATGAAAGAATGTATCTGTTTTTCAGTGTCTGATAGAGAAAAGGTTGCGCCATCACAATATTTCTTAAGTGATCATAACACGTTGTAGTCATGTTTTTGACTAGTTCATAAATACTTCATTTAGCAGACGCTTGAACTCTGAGTTTCAAATTTAAGGTCAGAGTAGATAGAACATTTCGGTTTCTAGCCTAACACTGTCACACTATTGGCTTTTTCACCAATGACCTCTGTTTTATCTTGACTGAGCTGAAAAACCTTGTGTGACATTGGGTGAGTACAGATCACTGTTAACCAGCCACTCATCTACTGGTCTGGCTTTTCACATACAATCTAACCAATAAAGAGAGGGACTGTGTTGGCTGCCATTTTTTCATTTTATTCTTCATACAAATGTTTTTGTGACAGCTCAATGGGTATAATGTTGTTTGGAAAAAAATTTAAGAGAAGGAAAACTTCAAAATGCAATCATATGTTTTAACTGTGAGACTGACACCACCCTGAAATGCAATGAACTCCAAAACAGACTCTTAATTTGCTCAACTTTTGTGACAAGAAGGAGCTTGGCTTGTTTCACAAATACAAATTATCACCTGTAATGATTAGGACAGTATGGCCACAATCAACAGTCACCGTTTCCTGGCACCAATGAGCAACTTAGATCACTATCAGGCTATCATTTTTGTAGTTGTTACAAAGTCCAGATGGTCCAGGTGGGATGGTTTCTCACACACTCATGACGATGATACCAGGAGGTCAGCATCAGTGTGGTTCATGCGACGGATGCTGAGAGTAGATCCTGCTGAACCCACGTTGTCATCAACACCACGCAGCCACGCTCTCTCTCTCTCTGGGACTGAGAGATCCACTGATGTGGTGATGTGTATTTTTTTGGCTGTGACACTGCATGCAATCTTGTCATTACTGAGTTGCTCACTAATTGTTGCATGGCTTTTGGTTGTAGATCCCATTCCAACTTTGATTTCCGTAGGTCTTAATTAGAGAAAGGCAGATATATCCCATTAATGTAAAGTGGTTTGAAGTCCTTGGTTTTGATACAAGTTCAGTTTCAATCAATAAGAAGATTATTATTCAGTTTTGTTAAATGTTATACAATCTTATTTAAAATAGATTAAACTCCAGTAGGTTAATATGATAAACTATTAACACATTTAGTCTCTCAAGGTTTCTCTCAAGCAGTTATCCTGCTTATACTGTATTTATCTTGAGTGAAACGTTCTCTACCTTCCAGTCTAAACCAGCTTAAAGCTTCCAGCTTGAGCGGGAAGCATGGGAGTGATGGGAAAGTTTAACCACAGCTCATCGTCATGTATAACGTACAATCATGCCTGGTGTGAATCTTGGACAAGAGAGTGATCAAGGGAATTCAAAAGGACAGTAGGTAGTAGTGGTCGTACTACCACAAGTGTCTATGACAAAGCTAAACATCACTTCCCCTCATGGCTGTTTCCTATTAGGCTGGCGGGCTCCCCCACCCTGTCTGGCCTCTGCTGTCCTGCGTCAGTGCAGGGAGGAGTCCTCTCAGACTGCTGCCAACACATGGGAGACATGCTGCTCCCAGTAACTACGAGGAAATATTCTAATGTGACTAAACAGAAAGTTGTGCGTCGATTGTTCATCTGAGGAAAGGGATTCCTTTAGTTTGCATGTGAGTCAATCTCTCATAGCTGTAGGTTTAGCAGGGACCCTAGGTAGGGGAGACCAGTTGTAAAACTTTTTGCATTTGTCAGAATAAATAAAAAACGATTTACAATGGAATAGCCAATATTATGAACGTCAATGTGTCGACTACTAACACAATATATTTACATTGTTTCGGGAAATACAGTTGTGGTCAAAAGTTTACATACACTAGTGAAGATCATGTATGCCATGGCAATATAGGGTTTTCAATAAACTCTACAACTCTTATTTTTCTGTGATGGAATGATAAGGAGCACATATTTCTTTGTCACAAAAAACATTCATGAAAATTTTTTCTTTTATGAATTTATTATGGGTCTTTTGAAAATGTGACAAAATCTGCTGGGTCAAAAATATACATACAGCAATGTTAATATTTGGTTAAATGTCCCTTGGCCATTTTCACCTCAATTAGGCGCTTTCGGTAGACATCCACAAGCTTCTGGCAAGCTTCTGGTTGAATCTTTGACCACTCCTCCTGACAGAATCGGTGCAGTTCAACTAAATTTGTTGGTTTTCTGAGTCGGACTTGTCTCTTCAGCACAGTCCACATATTCTCTATGGGGTTTAAGTCAGGACTTTGGGAAGGCCACTCTAAGACCTTAATTCTAGCTTGATTTAGCCATTCCTTCACCACTTTTGATGTATGTTTGGGGTCATTGTCCTGTTGGAACACCCAACTACGTCCAAGACCCAACTTTCTGGCTGATGATTTTAGGTTTTCCTGCAGAATTTGGAGGTAGTCTTCCTTCTTCATTATTCAATTTACTTTCTGTAAAGCACCAGTTCCACTGCCAGCAAAACAGGCCCACAGCATAATACTACCACCACCATGTTTGACGGTAGGTATGGTGTTCTTGGGGTGAAAGGCCTCACCTTTTCTCCTCCAAACATATTTCTGGTCATTGTGGCCAAAAAGCTCAATTTTAGTTTCGTCTGACCACAGAACTTTCCTCCAGAAGGCCTTGTCTTTGTCCATGTGATCAGCAGCAAACTTCAGTCGAGCCGTAAGGTGCCGCTTCTGGAGTAATGGCTTCCTTCTTGCACGGCAGCCTCTCAGCCCATGGCGATGTAGAACACGCTTGACTGTGGACACTGACACATGTGTTCCAGCAGCCTCCAACTCATTGCAGACTTGCTTTTTGGTGGTTCTTGGTTGACTCTTGACCAACCTGACCAATTTTCTCTCAGCAGCAAGTGATAGCTTGCGTTTTCTTCCTGATCGTGGCAATGATACAACTGTGCCATGCACTTTATACTTACAAACAATTGTTTGCACAGTTGATCTTGGGACCTGCAACTGCTTTGAAATGGCTCCAAGGGACTTTCCTGACTTGTTCAAGTCAATGATGCGCTTTTTCAGATCCGTGCTGAGCTCCTTAGACTTTCCCATTGTAGTATTTCTGGCGAGTCTAGTGAATGTGTCAAACAAGCCCTATTTACATGGACTGAAAGAAGTCACCAGCTGGAGTCAATCATAATCACTCGTAAGAAGTTAGGAGGCCATGCCAAAAAGCAAATTGGATTGAAACAACTTTTTCTACATCACCAAATTGGTAATTCAAGGTGCTGTATGTATATTTTTGACCCAGAAGATTTTGACACATTTTCAAAAGACCCATAATAAATTCGTAAAAGGACCATTTTTCATGAATGTTTTCTGTGACAAAGAAATATGTGCTCCTTATCATTCCATCACAGAAAAATAAGAGTTGTAGAGTTTATTGAAAACCCTATATTGCCATGGCATACATGATCTTCACTAGTGTATGTAAACTTTTGACCACAACTGTATGTACAGGTTGCAAAATTGATTTAAATACAGTTACACCACTGTTACAACTGTCCCCTGTGTACACATGACAGGGACGGTTGTTACACATTTCATAAAACACTTTTCAAATTTGTGTTTGATAAGGACAGCAGATAAGTTGTCAAAAAACATGTTGACATTATTGACATTAAAGCTTGGTGCCCATGAGAACCTGGTAGTCTGAAGGTTTCTTATTGAAAGGGTGGGGTGCATAAAAAAAATTGTAAACCAGTCTACTGAAAAAGCTTTCTTGGGTTTCCAGTACCCTACTCTAAGAAGGGATTTGGATCCCCGGGACTCCAGCATCTGCCCCTTGTGAAAACAATACAGGGTTACGTGACAAATGTTGATCTGGCCGCTGCCCTGACCGATCTGATTCTGTAAGCAAAACAAACATATTTCCACTGAGTATATGCATGCAATTGATTAGAATCACATTAGCATTTAGTTTACGTAGGTCTTTAGGAACATACATCCATACATTTTGGATTAAACTTTAGGGTTAATATTAATATTCATATTAATTAATATTATATTAATGAAAGTAGAAACATATACAAATTGTAGTAATTGGTTGTATCACCAGTCATGTTTTCAGCTACTCTGAGCTAGCCTGGTTGTTAGCTTCATTACATTTTAGTCTATTTTGTTATTTGAACTTATTTGGATTCCTAGAAGTTTGATCTCAAGACAAAAACATTTGATAAAAAAGTACAATAAAAAATTATAATAACTTTTGCTGTTTACAAATGTTACTTTGTTTCTGTAAGCAGAAAGACAATGTAAATGATGATGTGTCACATTGCTCTAGTTTGTTTCTGATTGGAGGAAACTCATTGTACCTGGTCTCCCCTACTCATCCCCGCCGCAATAATAAGGTAACTTATCGGGGCAGTCTGCCAATACATACCCAAAATATATATGATGTTAGATTAGTTTCATAATTGACAAACAAATGGAACGTGATTCCCCAAAATATCATCTGATTCACAAACAAATGTAATGCGATTCACAAATATATTTTCTGACACAAATAAATGTAAAGGTATTCACAAATGTATTTTCTGATACACAAAAACGTTTCACGCTATTCAGAAATATATTTCGTGATTCACAAGCAAATGTCTGTCATGTTTCCACGCCTAGCACTATTTTTGATCTCTCTCTCTCGGCAGGTCCAGGTGAAGGGGCGGGGCTGATCACCTCTGTGGTGGGTCTCCAGACACACCTGCCCGACATTGGCAATGAGGCTCTCTATTTAGACTTCCTTGGACTCACACTCCGTTGTGAGTCGATTGCACCAACTGCTCCCCAAATCATTGCCTTCTGAACCTTCCCCAGATGCGGATCTCCTCGCCCTCGAACCCCTGTGTAATTTGTGCTCAGCAGTCAGTGAGTTTTGTGCAGTCCTGTTTTTTTTTTTTTCTATTGATCAGTAGTTTTCTTCCCCTTTGGTGTTTTTGCGTTGGACAATAAATCCGTTTGTTATAAACCTCTGCATTCGGGTCCGAGCTCTCTGCCTACCGTAACAATGTCACTATATTCAATATTTTGGTAGGTCGCCCAGAAACCCATTGATGATGCTGTGGATTTCAGAGAAATATAAAAATGATGCATTGAATGCTATAAACGCAAGGGGCTACTGTCTAAACTAAACAAAAAAAAATCACAATGCTCTCAAGGAAAGTTCCCTTGTCAGCCTTGAGGTGGTGGAGGGGTTGTTCCACCAAAGCTGAGACCAAACCTATACCCTTACATTCTTTTTTTCACCCTTCAGGAACACATACTATAAGAAGAAGAGTAGATAATAAAAGCATATTGTTTAGATAATATATATGAGAGAGAACAATAGTATGTGCTCACTGAAGGCAAGCACAAGTCAGTTTTACATCACATAGCGCAGGGGTGTCCAACCCTGGTCCTCGAGAGCCCCTGTCCTGACAGGTTTAGATATTTCCTTGCTCCAGCACATCTGACTCTGATGCATGATCATTATGAGGTTTCCATAGAGCCTGATGACCCAGTCATTAGATTCAGGTGTGATGGAGCAGGGACACATCTAAAAGTGTCAGGACAGGGACTCTTAATTCTGATTCTGATTGATTTAAGAATTTTCATTATGCCGTCTCCTGATTCTTTCGATGGCCAATTCGACCCTGTTTGCCACTATGAGTACTGGGTAATGATAAACAGTATTAATGCTGGTCAGAACTGGCATAGGACAATACTTTGCAAGAATTTCAGGGAAGTGAAGGAGATATAAGCACCATTATTAAACACACAATGCAATAAGCAAATTATTTTAAATAGTGTTCAACAGGTGTTCCTAAGGTAACCTTCTCTAGTATCAATCACAAGCCTGTTTACATTTGAACTAATTTGAAATCATAGCTAAAATTTAAACCTGTGTGTTCAAATTATTCAAACTTAATTGGTGTCCTGGCTGGGCTTAGAAGCAGAAGATGTTTCAAAACACATTGTAGTTTTGAATGGTGCTCTACGTCAGTGCTGGATAGAGAAAAACTGGTTTGAACTCAATATTTACATATTGTAGAATTCATTGTCATTCTCATTGTAGAATGACATACTGTCTTGCAAATGATATACCAGCCAGCAGCATTTGTCATGCAGTCCTTCAAAGGAATTGACATGATGAGAAGCCAACCATCCCCAACCAATCTCTTTTTTCAGTCTTTCCCATGCCATTCCATCTCTGAAACAGTAGATTTACTCTAAAGTGGTTTGGAAGCCTTTTAAAAATGTACAGACACCACTTTGATGCACGTCATTACAGCTGCAACTACGCCATAATTGCATGAGACGTAAATAAGCATTCAGATACATATGTGGTAAAAATGTTGTCTAACATACAGATCGACAAGTATGTGGTAATGTCAAGTACCAATGTGTGAGGAGAAACCACACAACACAGGCCGTAGCCTAACAAAAATCTAAACAATTGCCATAGAAACAATACTGCTGGGTGTACACTAAACTCATTCCCCAGGCCTCCCCCTCAAAGAGCGGAGAGGACCTCAATGTGGTCGATTGAATATCCTGTTAGATCACTGGTTTTGTGAGAAGTTATTTTTGGAGCACTATAACCCAACGCCTAGAGCTCACAAGCTGACACTCGGTATGTGTTTACTGGGCAAGGCTGCCAGTTTGCTCATAATGGTGGGGCTCCAAAAACTGAAGTGAAGAGGGACTTCATATGTTTAGTTATTGTTTTCTACAGGGTTATACAGAGTCCTCTTCTAGGGCTAAGGGACTCAACACAGTCAGAGACGCAGATAGGAAAACATACTTGAAGTCCATTGTAGACCGACTTTCCAAGACATGGTCCATGTAGACCATGTAGCTATGGTCCATCTGAGAGCAGCATAGTAAGGTTCATATCAAAAATCAAATGATGGTGAGGTTAAGCTCAAGAACAGTGTCAGTCCTTTAAGAAGATAGTCACTGTATCATAAGATGAAGTTGGTAAATGTAAATGCTAAGAAATTAAATTAACAAACAAAAGAAAGACAAATATTTTAACAATACTGAAAGTGCTCACTTCTTTCATCAAACTATTAGAGTGATTTAATTATTGTATTACTGTATTTTTACTGTGGTATTGCAAGAACTATCAAGTTAAATAAACGTTCTGAATTGTCACTTATTGCTTAATTTAATGTTAGTTGATGGTGTTTGGTATGTATACACACTGAAGGAAATTCTGTGTCTCCCTCTCCCATGTTTTGTTTAACACCCACTACAATGTCTCATAGTGGAAACTTTCATTCTGTTTTCCAGAACCCTTTCATGTTCAGAGCCCTCCTCATACTTCATCAGTTGCCGTGGCAACGAAATAAACCTTTTTTTGGGAAAAAATACAAATGTTGAGCCTGTAAAATTGCTGTTTTAGGTGATGAGTCATGTCTGAATATTTTTAGAGACGATACGCAGGCTTTATAACACTTTGCCTGTCCTCAGAACACATTCACTCCACCCAGCTCCACTCACTAACCAAGCAGACCCAAACTCAGACACACTACAAATCACCAAACTTGTTTGCAATAGAAGTCAAGTTATGGATGGAGTAAGATTCACTGAAAATGACCATGATAAACCACACTTATTAGCATATGATAAGTTTATCTCTTCCCATAGTAACATCAACATGTTATTCCCAGAATTTAATGGCACTTAGAAATATTAAGGCACTTAGAAACATCATCTTTTGTTGTTGTTTAGAATTACTTGTGCAGAAGCAAAGCACTAGCTAGTGCTATTGTGTGCTTTATTGTTCGCGTTGCTTTATTGTTCACATCCCTTAGGTAGACTACTGTCCGTCAGAATTTGTTCGGCTAAAAGCTCTTATAGCTCTTCCCTTGGCACTTATTGGTTCTCACGATTAATGTTTCATAATCTATAAGTCTGCTATGTTTGGGGTCTATCACATTGCTATACTTAGTGACCAATGCTCGCGTCTGTTAAATTAATAAATGTAAACTTAAAAGTGTTAGTTCCACGCAGTATAATCAGTGATACTGTTGGTGTAGGTAGAAGGGCATGAAAAGATTTAGAAGGAATGTTATATAGAATCATGCTTAATCAATGCTCGTTCAAACCTGGATGGATCAATGCTATTTTCAAAGAAAAATTTTGTGTGCTGGTTTTTTCAGGCTTCAAGTGGTGACTGATTTTAACTATATCATAGAGAAGGCCACACACTGAGAAAAGTGTGCCATTATTATTAGTTTACCATTATGTTAACTAGAGATGACCAGCCCAAGTTTCACTCAAGTACTTTGAATGAAACAGAATGCATTAGTAATTGGACTTCAGAATGTGTCTACCGTCCTCTGGTGGTAGATGTAGACAAGTACACCTGGCTCTGTCAGGTTAATAAACCCGCTGGCTCGATTTTAATAGGGTTAATGCAGAACATACATCTGTCTGGAGACTTGAGATTCCGGAGCTTGTTGTCCATGTCTCCGGTATCTCTGAGACGACTTCCAATACAGAAATCTGGACAGAAGGTGAGAGATGAGTTTGTGAACTTCAAATGATGTGCAGTGCATCTATACTGACCATTATTACCTGGGGTGTATTTTGTGTGTCAGGGGGGTGTATTCTGCATATTACATTAATAAAAAGATGGGCTTGATGACAATAGCTTGACAGGGAGAGAACACCACTAGCTATATAATTTCCAGACATTTCCAGGAAAACACGAAAGCGAATCAAAATGAGCTCCCAGCAGGTGTGCAGTATCACCCTCATCTCTGCAGCTGTGCGTAAGCAGAGGGGGTGAGGTAACGGGTGGAGGGTATTATCTCTCTCTAGTGTGGTCTAGCTGTGTGGTGTTACCCCAGGGACAGGAAGAGGAGCAGCAGCAGGGTCGTCAGGCATGCGGTTAGAAGAGCAGGCTGGGGGAGGAGCTGGAGGGCCGGGGGGGGACCACCAGGGCTGGAGACTAGCCGACCCCCAGGGAGCAGAGACAGGTCAAATATCTCCTGCAGTTCTGTATAGCCCACCACAACCTGCGGCTTCACTAGGAGAGGGGTGAGATGGGGGAGAGAAGGTTAAAGGAGGTGAGGAAAAGGGGGAGATAGGGGAGAGAATGTTGAAGAAGAATACTCTTGTGGCTCTTCCCTTTGGCACTTACATTTACATTTTAGTCATTTAGCAGATGTTCTTATCCAGAGTTACTTACAGCAAGTACAGGGACATTCCCCCCTGAGAAAAGTACGATGAAGTGCCTTACCCAAGGACACAACATCATGTAGCCACAGCTGGGAATTGAACTTCAGAATCAGAATCAGAATGGGGTTTATTCGCTATGCAAGATTAACAAACATAGAATTCACTGTGGCAGAAATTAGCAAACATAGAACATATATGTAGCATACTAATAAAAAATGAATACAATGTAAAATACACTACAAATATGATACAAATAACAAATAATACAAATGATACAAATAACATGGAAGTACAAATAACATAGGTACAAATTGGAATGGGGGGGGATTCTGATTCTGATTCTGATCAGTGATCGATGCTCTTTTGTAAAGCTCTCTCTTGGAAGTCACTTTGGATAAAAGCGTATGCTAAATTAATAAATGTAAATGTAAGAAGGGAGTAAGGGGGAGATGAAACCAGATGGTTAGGTTTATGAAAAAAGACCAAGATGCGGATAGAGACAAAATATGGAAATAAACGGGAAGAGTACAAATTCACAAAGCAAAAAGGACTGTAAAAAACACTACATCAGTAAAGATGTTAATGGAGACTTGTCATTTGCATGTTTTGTGAGCACTCAGGCCCTCATTGATTGCTGCCTGCCCACAATGGTATCGGATTGTAGAGGAGGATATGGAATCGGGCTTTAGAGGGCTGTAACGTTACCTGTGAGGGTGTGATTACCTGTGAGAGTGTAGTTACCTGTGAGACTGTGGTTATCTGTGAGACTGTGGTTACCTGTGAGACTGGGGTTACTGTGAGATTGTTGTTACCTGTGAGAGTATAGTTGCCTGTTGAGACTGCTGTTACCTGTGAGAGTGTAGTTACATGTTGAGACTGTTGTTACCTGTGAGGGTGTAGTTGCCTGTCTAGACTGTTGTTATCTGTGAGGTGTAGTTCACCCACCTGACCTCAGCCCACCTGATTGTTCAACGAACACTGCTGCTGAACCCCATCCATAACCACTACTATGTACAAAATTATTCATGCAATATTTATGCAATTGTGTGCAATATTATGTGCAATATTCTTTACGTGCAATAACTTGGCTGTATGTTACTCATTACTTATTCATGGCCGCAGCCACCACACTTAACTCACACTTAACTCTCACTTACATTATATATTATGTTGCTATTTTATACTCTTAGATCCATATCTCCATATTTGATAGGATTCCCTGTATCTTTAAAAAAAAATTTGTAACTGTTACTCTGAGTACTGAACTGTACCCTGCTGCTGTTGCAAACTGTAATTTCCTCACTGCGGGACAACATTTTTATCTTAGTTACCTGTGAGGTAAAAGTAGAGTCTCACTATGGAGCATCGGTTGGACAAGATCTCACACTGGTAGGTTCCTGCATGCTGCAGTTTGGCAAAGGGGATAGAGTAGAGGCGGTCTGTCCCTGTAGTCACCTCCTTAAACATATCCACCTGCTGGCTCTTCACCTGTGAAACAAACAGCAGGGTATAGTACGTCTGGACCTCCACATCCACTGACATCTTTACTGTTCCTCTGAACTCACAGAGGACTACTTTCCAAAGAGTAAGCCTGAAACAGACTCTTTCCCCGGGGTCACAGACTGTGGGGATGGGGGGGTGGGGGGGTGGGAGGGGTGGTGGAGCAGTTGTAGATATAGGGAGTGACAAGCTGGATAGGGTAGAGATTTGACATACAGACCTAATGTCCCTTCGGAGTGCCACTGACCGCCAGTAAAACATACCTCTTCAGCAAACCTCCAGATCACCTCCAGGTCGGTCGGCAAGGGGAAGGACACATCGCACCACATCCTGGTTCGGTAGTTTTCCACCACTTTGATTTCTTCAACTGCTCACACACACACACAAACGGGTTTTGTTTCACTATTCTAGCGTGGACCGACAATTCACATCCATTCAAAATAGTATCAACTATGTAAGTGCCCTAACCCCAGAGCTTAACCCTCAATTTAATTCAAACCATGATGTAAATTAGAATCCTAAACTGCCTAATCCCCTCTGGAAATAGCACTTGAAGTTTTGCTGCCCAAGAAGATTTACGTTGGTAAATGTTTTCCTAGTTTCATGTGAGGATGAAACCGACTAAATCCACACCCACACACACAGCGTTCAAGGTGAAGATGTTTCTTCGGAGGGCAGCGTTAACAGTCTGAGCCTTTCTAATGATTATATTTAAGCCTACCCTCAAGGGAGTGCAGTAGAAAACGATGATATGCTGAACAGTAATTGTACTGTACTGGGTGCATATGAATACCAGGCAGTGTAGGAGGCAACTGTCACCTCCCATAAAGAAGCGAAGGACTTAAAGGGTACCTTGGAGGCTTTTTGTGTGTAAAAGATATTATGTGTGAACACAAACCCAGGCCATGGTTGACAATACTGAGTTTCCGCTAAGAACATTTCAAGGCTGACAAGCACAGTGTGGATGTTTGTGGGGAGAAATACGCTTACGTAACACAAGTCAGAAATGAGTGTTTCCTTGATTTTTGGGGGAGCAATTGAGGCATAGAAAGGGAACTGAATTGGAAAGCAGAACGGGCTGTGTAGAAGCACGGATCACTGACCAGGGCAGTCCAGAGGCAGCTCACATGTGTCATACTTGCACGTTATGCAGTTGTAGAGTGCACCTTTTGCCTGGAAACCTAAAAAGAAATCACAGCAGGACAGATATGATAGAGTAGAAACCAAGAATGAAGTAACACTAGACTTTTACTTGGGATATAAAGACATGGCTTGCACTGATATTATTTTATCTGCATTTCAATAACTCAAACATTAGAGAACCAAACAGCATACTATCAGTTAATTAGTGAGTAAAGTCGTTGAGGTGTTACTGGCTGTAGAGAAGGAATGTAGTTACATACCACACGGAGGAATGCATCCTGAAGCTGTGGAAAGAAGATAAGATTATCTTTTACACAGATAACTACAGCGTAGGACTATTACAATTATAATAACAGTGATATTAAGGATAATAATGATAACTGTTATTATTTGGGGAAAAGACATTAACCATGTAAATTATATTGACCAAGGAGAATTAAGCAGAAACATGAGCAAACAAAGCAGAGTAAAGCATCAATATATAATCTATATTGCCCATATATTATAGATGATTAACCATCTGTACATCTAGTGGATTGCACTGACTTACATTTACATTTATTCATTTAGCAGACACTTTTATCCAAAGCAACTTACAGTAAGTACAGGGACATTCTCCCTGAGGCAAGTAGGGTGAAGTGCCTTGCCCAAGGACACAACGTCATATAGCCGCAGTTGGGGCTCGATCTCACAACCTTCCGATCATGAGGCCAACGCCTTAACCGTTGAGCTATCTGACTATCTGACTTCCTTGCTAGGAAATGTAAGAAACCATATGTTCTCATGGGCCTAAGAGATGCATGAAAAAGGAAAGTGTGGTGGGAAAAAAGAGGTTGGGGTAGAAAAGAGATTGTGAAAGAGTGACCAACAGTGAGAAAGACAGAGAGGGGAGAAAGTGGAGAGAGCAAGTGATCGAGAAAGACGAGAGAGTGAAACAAGAATTTGAAAGAGAGAGAGGACAGAGATGGAGAGAGGTATTGAAACAGAGATGGAAGAGAGATAGAGGGCAGAGAGAGATCAGAAAGAGAGGGAAAGAGACAGAGTCAGCGAGAGAAAGAAAGATGTTACAAACAAATGACGTGTGACATTGGGCGGCGGTGCAGGCGGAGATAAAGGCAGAGAGAAGGGGGGGGGTGGGAGACGTGTCTCACCTCGAGGCAGTTTGGAGGCAGCAGTGATAAAATTGTCTGCTACCGTCTGCAACCTCTTCTCATACACTGTGTCTGGGAGCAAGAGAGTAGGAGGAGGGGACGAGGAGGGGAGAAAAAGAGGACAGAGACTCATCTCAGTATCCGTCATAGCGGTGTGTGCATGTGCGCTCTCGGACCCCCTCATCTTCACCTCATTCTGCCCATCCCTTGACATCTGCAGGGGATCGAATGGTCTAGTGGTACCACATCCATCTGCTACTCGTGACACATGGTTATGTACTAGAACCATGCCGTTAAGGAGTGAGTGCCGAGTGCTGCGTGATGAGCCGTTGGAGGATAACTACTCGCGGACATAATAAGCACTGTCGAATCAGACGATTCTCTTTCATACTGATTTCACTTCAACTCTCACCTCTCGCCCTTACCCTGTGGAACTTCCCTTTTTCCCCGTAACTTTTTTTCCCTCGTTTCTATTCCACGCTTTCCCACCCTCCCTCTGATAACGGCCTCTCCCTCTCTTTATCTCGAAATATTCCTCTTAATGGTCTTCTGTCCCATTTCAGTAAGGTGTCTCCTGTTAACGTTGTTACCTTTGTTGAGTTTCTTGTCAAACTCTTCCATCAGGGGTATGATCTGAGACAACATGATCTCCTTCAACTGATGTTCATATCCTGGACCTGACAGACAGACATAGGCATCACTTACATGGCACTCATAAAGACATCTCATACTCTCGAATATTTCCCTAACAATTATCTATACTATTATCATTTGATAGTTTTAGCATTTGAAGCCAAGTTAGATCAAATCAGTTCAGGAATCACACGCCTTCCCTAGCGTGTTCAGGTCTCTCACCAACTCTACCAGCTTCTATCACTTCTGTCGCGTTAGTCATTAGGCGGTCCAGTTTCTCAAAGCATTCATCCATGTTGCGAGTGTAGCTTTCAGTGACAACGTGACCCCAACACAGCTTGATACTGATATCCATGTCTACTAGGCAGTGATAGCAGCCCATGGCGGGCTCCAGTAACAAGCCAGCATGGAGCAGCCACAGAATTGACCTCCACATAGCCACACTGACAGTGTGAAATATTTCCATTGTTGGAAATAATTTTCAGGGGGTTCCGAAAGTTTAATGGAATTAAAAAAAATGTGTGATGTCATAAAAGAACATTTTACATTTTTGAGCTGCAATTTACTTGGTTGGATGGAATCTACTATTGGGATTCCGTAAAAATAGTTATTTTTATACAGCATGTACAAAGAAGGATACACTAAACTCCTCTCCCACCTATTTGAGGAGGATAGGCTAAGAGCAGTGCAACATTTTCCCACCTCCCTTCCTCGCCTCCATTCTATTGTCTCTGGCCCCTGTTTCCTGCTGCCTCAATGCACCAGTTTTACTGCAGAGCACAGAGATAGAGAGAGAGAGAGTGAGGGAGGGAAGGGGAGAGTGAGGGAGGTGAGAAGGAAAAACCAGAGGGGCCGATTTGTGAGAGGGTAAAATGCTTGTGTGTGTGAATGGGGAGAGTGAGAAGTCTTAGCGCAGGAAAGAGCAAGAAGAGAAAACAAAGGAAAGTGTCCAGCGACAGAGGAGGATGCAGAGATGGAGAGCGAATGAGAGTGAAGTACTAAAAAGCTGAAGCAGCAGAGGATGTTGTAATCAATAGAACCATGAGCAATGAAGAAAGTGCAAATCCCTAATTACAGAGCTAAACATGTAGACATGGGGAGACTAGGAGAGGCGGGGAGGGGGAGCGGGTGGAGAGGCACTGGAGACAAAGGACAGGATACAGTAGTCATGTATCAGACCCAAGTATAAACACACACAGACACATTCAGACACAAAAGTACACACACTAAGCAAGACAAAGCTGGAGGGGCACATTAATTAGAGAGTAAGAAGAGAGTGAGAGAGCAGGGAGAGAGAGTGAGTGGGAGAGAGACTGAAAGCAGTACTACAAACCCACTGCCCCATCGCATCCCGTATCCCCAACCCTCCCCCCACTGTCTTCTAGCCTCTCTCTCCCGGAGCGTCTCCATGGTAACCAGACAGGGTACCTAATACACGAAGTTAATACATTTCCAGTGGTGGGGGGTGGGGGGTGGGGGGGGGGGGGTTGAGCTGGGAACTAATGCATTCATCTGTCTCCTACACAGACAAACCAATCAATACTGGCCAAGAGTATGCCATAGGGCTGCTAAAGTCAGACAGCTAGTCGGTCAACCTCCCCAGCAAAGGGCCAAACTCTAATGTGTCTTCTGTGGATCCATCCCCCTTAGCACACAACACTCATTTCTGTGCTATGTTTGCTCATTTCTGCCACACTGAATTCTAAGTTTGTTAATCTTGCATAGCGAATAAACCCCCATTCTGATTCTGCCCCCTGTGCCGAACATGGAACTGCAACATTTTCCCATCCAAGCGCTGTGCCTCCTAGCATAACTTCAAGATGATAATGGGCATGGGATGGGCATACAAGGGGGATGCGATGAAGGCCAGTGTGTGTGGTCAAATATGTGTGCGTGAAGTGGCTTGCTGGCGCGTCCTTGGTCTGTGTGGCAGAGATTGCGGCTTGCTGTTCTGTGTGTCCCCTCTTCGCAGCGCTGTGCAGGGGGGCTAGACAATGACGGCCGGGGGAAACTGTGCGACGATTGTGGAGCGCTCAACATCTCGAGAGCTTCTCGCATGCTGCCATCCTGCTTTCTTCACACATTCACATGGGGCGTCAAACCAAATTGAATACACATCTTTATTTAATAAATGGGCAACACGCAACAGGAAACACATGCTAGTTCAGCACAGCGGGTTTTGCATCTTAAAGTGTACAGCGATTTTCCGAAGACGCCGACTACGACGGGGTCTCCACCCTAGGCTGTCTCCACATTGGCTCCAACTGGAGAGAAAGCCAGCCAATAGGGTCAGCCCCCTAATATTTCCTCAGCAGCGCTAGGATTAGATGTCCTCTTGTCCAGGAATCTGTCCTTCATGCAGGATTTGCTTATGTTGTTTGACACGCCAGGCTGTGTTTGCATTTTGAGAGGTACACATCACATCGGTCAACACAGAAACAGTTAGATGGAGACTGGATAAAACACGCTGACTTCCAACCACTTGTTTGGGATTTGGCTTTGGGCCATGAGTGTTGACAAGTAAGACAAACATTACTTTAAAGGAGATATTAGGCTCAGACGATGACACTGAATGCAGCCCTGTTCCCGAGGACCTCACCTGTGACCTACTATGACCTCACAGGTTAAGGGTCTCAGGGACAGAGGGGCATGCTGGGAAATAGTGTTCAACTGACATTTTGCACGCGAAATAATATTTGTATATATATTGTGTGTATATATATATATTAATGTATACATATTTATGATTATTATTGGCCTGCAGTCTTGGCGTGGAAACAAAGACATGACCTCATCTGTCATTTGCATTCTGCTGCATCACAGTGTTCAGCCTGCTCAGCTCATCACTTCATCAGAACACAACATCATCACACACGATTACACACTAAAACATATTCTACTCCTGTGCTATTTATTACAGTATTGCAATATTATGTTACAATGTTCCTTGGATATACATTATCACACATTATCAAGATAAAATGCATTTTTACATCCCAAATTAACTTAAGGTGGTAGATGAGCAGCACATGTAACGCAACGCTGATATTCTCTCTACCTGTTTGGCTGAACACACAATACTGCGGTGCTGCAGTACATGTCAGTAAATAGTGCATGTCGAGTGTTTGGAGCGTTAATGGGCATTAATAGTGTTAACTGGAGTCTTGAAACAAGCTACCTGAAGAATAAGCTTTGGGTGTGTCGGAAACAGTTATATTCAGCTAATTACCCCACTTGGTGATAATAAGATCCTTGGTGAGTCCCAGTTTTTAGTTGTGAAGCTTTGACTGACATTTAAAGTCAGAAACTTTTTGATGGTTGTCCGTTAAATAACAGCAACAGCAGTAGGTGCCCAGCACCCACCTGCTCAGACAGATGGCGTAACAGTGCCGTGGCGAAGACGATGGCGTGCTGGGAAGAGAAAGACAGAGATCTTTTTTGTCAAGTCATCGAATACCGCCTCACCCACATCCGCCTCTCCCCTGGAAAGGAAAAGAAAACAGAGTCTAAGCAACAAACTGAAGCAGAAGTCTGGCATCATCCTTTGACTGAAATGTCATGAGAAAATACAGTTATAAATCCTCGACAGAGAAAGTCCTGCAAAGGGAAAATACCGCAAGGCAGTGCCACCTCTTGGTAGACAGAGAGCACAGCTCCTCTTCTAACAAAGACTACTGAAAGCACTGACATGTAAAGTTAAAAACATATTATTTTGCTTGTAGCCCTTGAAGATACTATATCGCATCGTGCAGTATTTTGAGGGCAGGTGTCGGATATGTCTGCCTAGATTTTATTCCTACTGGTCATACATTGTATGTGACCATGCTTCACGGTGCACGCGTCAGATATCATGCATGGATATTCAGATGCAAAAATGAATAATGAATAATCCTTTACAATGAATAACGAATACTTTCCATGCTATTCTAAAGAGCCATATATCTGCTTTGGTGTGTATAAAATCACCGGTTTAAAGGCCAGACTTGTAGAGCAGCACAGCAAAGACGTTGATCAGAACTTCACATAACGATGAATTTGTCTGCAGAAGAAGTTACACTTTAGGTAGACGAACAGTGCCTTGAGTTAGAATGGTGTCCTTTTGCCAGGACTGTCATCGCGTGTGTGAGTCCACGTGGCATAAAACGTTCAAAATGTCCACCTTTCATCGAATTCCATGACACCGTACAGTTTGTTTTGGTGTCATTTAACAAACATTTAACAAACTGTACGCTCTGCTGCTCCTTCTAAAAGCCTTGCTAAACGCTGCAACAGAACAGGAAGATGGATGGATAGAGCCTTTGCAGATACACAGACCAGCCACGGAGGGATGCATGAAATCTGGGATGGAAACCTGGGGAAAAAGACACGCTGAGGACAGTAACCAACTAAGGGCGGAAGTATTTTCCATCCCAACCTCAACGCGTGTTTGAAATCATTCAAATTTTCTTATTTGGCATTAAAATGCACTTCTGCCAACACACGCAAAAGAAACAACCGAAGACACACACGATTGCATGAACGCACTAAAAGATGCCGGAACACAAGTCTATTCCATAAAGACGGATGCTAAATGGGTGAACTATTTGTGAAATGAAGCTCATCAGATGGAAAAAGAGGATCAAACTTAGCCTTCTTCGTCCCTCTCTTCTTCATTACGATCACTTTGATACTGCAAATACAAAGAAGCCGCAGTCTGCCCGTTCCTCCTATCCCTCTTTCTTTCTCCCTCTCTCTTTCTCCCTCTCTCTCTCTCTCTCTCTCTCTCTCTCTCTCTCTCTCTCTCAGTTCCAGCCACAGCCTCAGCCGCTGTCTGTGTGTTCACTTCAGGCTCTCTCACTACTCATGCCTCCCTCTGATGGTTGGCTGGCGGGGCCAGACAGAGAGCCTAGCGGCAGGTAGGTTACAGACAATAGTATTGATTCCATTACTCTGCTCTCTACCTTCCTCACCCCACTGCCACCAGGAGAAACACCTTCCCCTTCACCAGAAACACACACGCGCGCAGGGACACACACGTGCGGCACACACACGCACGCAAACAGGGAAAAACATTTACTAATGCAAAGCGTCTTCAACGAATCCATGATTAAACCAATAATATTGGCACAAAGCAATTTAGCCCCGTCCTTCTTTATTTCTCCAATGTTCTCTGCACTCACAGCATCCTCAAATGTGTCCTGTCTTCAGTCCAAAACTCCCCTCTCTCCAGATCTCCCTTTGTCTGTCCCTCCACACTCTCCTGCTCTCTTCTCCTCCCTCCATCTCGTTTATTTCTCACGTTTTCTCAAGCATCACGTCTCTGCTAACCCTACTGCCCCCCCAATCCCCCCCACCCCTCCCGCTTTGCAGTCTAAGCGCCCCTTGTGTGTGTGTCTGCCTGTGCGCGTGCGTGCGGAGTGCGTGAAGACGTGTGTCGCCGCACATGCTTGTGGTGCACGTGCGCGTCGATACGGTCGTGTCGGCGCATGCTCACGGTGCATATGTGTGTCTGGGAGACTGCGTGTGTGAGAGACAGGCAGCGGGGAAGGTGGTGGAGAGGATAGGAGGCGGAGGGAGAAGAGAGGGAGAAGTGGGCGGGGGGAGGGTCGGTCTGTCTAACCGGAGGAGGATAGTAGCCATGAAGCCCAGGCGTCTCCTGAACCCCCGAAAGCCTGACATTAACGCTGTTCCCTGTGTTTACTGGAATAATACCATCATCCAACGACACGACCACCAGGTTGCCCCAACAGTAATCAACATGTTTAGAAAATAGGGGGAAAACAAAGCCTCAGAGCCTGCCACACAGGGAGGTCAAATTGATTATGGAGTTACAGTAGATACGCCACGCACAAAGAGAGTCTTGAGTACTTTCATGTACTTACTGCCATGAAACCATCATTTAAAAAAGCGGCAAATATTTCGAAGCCTCGTGGCTTGGTCGTCTGTGGCATATCGGCTGCTCATAGAGGACACCATGTTACCTCGTTGGTACGTATGTGTCTATATCTAAAACAGAATCACAATCCCTGAGGGGGAATTTAAAATGGAGACAGAATCCAATTTAGACGTAGGTTGTCTGTTCTGTGAAATAGAGCAGAAATGCGATGATGTGTCAAAGCCGAATGACTGTAAAGTATTCTAACTTTACACAGCAGAGAAATATCAACATGTCTCCCTAGGGGGCCTGCTTGAGAAGGCAGGAACCTTGTCTCTTCAACTGCTGGACTGAGTGGGTCCACAGCTTTCAGTCGCTCAGCCAACTACCCCTCAACTAAATTGTTATAGCTATAGCAATCTGACCTAATTGAAGACCCGTCAGTTGGTTGCAGTTGAGAAATGGTATAATGACTGCAATCACAAAGAGAATCAATTTACTCAGACACAAGAGATAAGCAAAGAACCAATCTAATGGTTGTCTGACATAATCTTGCACAGCCTCGGAACACATAAGAAAGTCTAAGTGTCAGAAGAGACTGAGACCATGGTAGTGAAATATGACAGATCCGTTCATTCCACTGTTTTCATAATGTAGACTTACAAATGAAATGGGAATACATTAAAGGAGGTTGATTTATTTTTTCCAAGCCATGCCTTTATGCTTGCATTCCTACCCACTCCTTTGACTTTGTCTGTCCGTCTCTCTGCCTGTCTGTGTGCCAGGCCTTCTACCTCTCTTCCTGCCAGTCAGCATATCTGCCTTCCTATCTATGTCTGTATGCCTGTCTGCCTGCCTCGTAGAGTGTAGATTCACCTTAGCTCTCTCCTAAACAGTCTCCTAGCCTGAGGTTTCATGGGGACCCATTTGCACTCTGAAAAGAAAGATAACTCTTTCTTTCTGCCCCCTCTCTCCCTCTTTCTTTTCCCCTCCTTCTCTCTCATCTCCCCTCTTTCCCTCCCACCTCACTCTCTCCCTCCCTCTTTCTCTCCCTCTCTTTCTCTCCCCCTCTTTTATTCTCCCTCTCTACCTCCTTCCCTCCATCCACCTCTCTCTTTCCCTCATCCCCCTCCCTCATCCCTATCTCTTTATCCCTCTCTCCCTCCCTTGCTGTCGACATTGGACCAGAGCGCTGAGTGACGAGCGCAGGCTGTCCTAGACATGTGTGCCAGCCGTGGCTTCACTCTGCAGTGCCACAGCATCAGACAAAGCACTGGGAGTGTTCCAGAGCCATGACATCATTCGTCTGGGAGGATCTCTCTCGTCTAGCATGTCTGCACCGGCGTGTTGTTTATCTATCCTCTCTGACCCTGGATAAATGACCTACATGCACATGCAAACCGTCACTGCCAGCCTCGGTCTCCTTGTTTAACAGACTGGTTCTACCTTCTATATTAAGCATGTATCTGCCAGCTAAATGATAGACCAGATACTGAGACCATCAGCGGTGCCTTTACATTTTTGGGGACTGGACGCCCTGCGCGTTTGAGTTTATCCACGGACTTGAATGCGTTACGTGTGTTTGCGCGTGTCTGCGTTTTGGAGTGTGTGTCTTCGTACGTGTTAGCGTACGAGTGTATATGCGTGTGCGAGAGAGTGCAAGCAGGGAGCCTCGCCTTCCGCCTGTCTGGCTCCCGAATGCACTTATATCAGCCGTGTGAGTAACCTGCCATACCATCGGCAGCGGAGAACAGCCTCCATGAAATAGACACGCGTCTGGCTGGGCCATGAGGCTGCAGCAGGCAGCAGCGGGGGGAGCCCACTCCAGCTGGCCATCCCGCTGGTCTCTCGCCACCTCCCCACCGCTCTGACGCAGGGGACAATGACAACGCTTGAGCAGGGCGAGCTGGCCGCAGGCCTGCGTTGTGTTGGGGCACGATGAAAAAGAGAACGCCACAATGGCGCTGAATCAGCAGAATCGTGAATGCTTCCTTTCTCTCTCCCTACCCGAAGGAGGAAGAGGGCCGGCTGCAATGCACTGCAGATGCCTGCTGTCTCAGCCACTTGCCAGACACACAGGAAGGGAAGGAAGGGTGAGGGAGGTGTGTGTTTGTGATTGTGTGAGTGTGCTTGGCCTCGTGCATCGCAAAATATCAAATTCGCCCCCCACGTTACGTAACAAACCATCACAGACCGCACAGACCACCACAGCATTGCAGCACACATCAATCCTATGAATCCATGGTGTCCATGGCATCTGGCTACTTCTTCAGTCCCCAACCTTGACTACTGACTTAAAAAGAAAGCCTGTCACCAGGTGAGGCTCTCCTAATGAACGTCCTGTGGAGATTCCCTGACAGACAGACCCGGGTACTTACCGTGGTGCGAGGGGATGTACGGCTGTGTTGAAGAGCAGCACCGCAGGGAAAGCTAGAAGGTTGTACAGTTATCTCCGTGCTGTTTATTATGCGAAACCATACAACCAACTACCTCACGCCGCAGCACAGATTCTGGAGCCCTGCTCCTCTGGACGCCCTCGTCACCCGCAGGTCTGTCTGGCTGCCCATCCGTTGGCCTGTCTGTCTGCTTGCTGACCAGCCTGTCTGTCTGTGTGTCTGTTTGTCTGTCTGTGCGTGAAGTTGTTTGTTGGCCTGTCTCTCAGTCTGTCTGATTATCTATGGGCCTGTCCGTCTACCCATTGGCCAGTGAGTCTTTCTGTCTATCTCTGTCTGTCTGCTTGTTCGTTGTCCTGTCTGCCAGTCTATTGCCTTAGATCTGTGCACCAACTTCGGCCTCCATTTCTGAGGCACTGTTGCCCTCTAGTGGTGACTGACCTTGCGTTGTCCCCTGGATTCCTCCTCACCTCCCTTGTCTTCTCAGCGTCGTTCCCAGAACATGGCCACTGCAGCAGAAAGCCATCCGAACAGCAAAGCCATGCGCTCATTCCCTTAAGTGTCACACACGTATCACCACACATTATTATTATTAATTTAGCAGACATTTTTATCCAAACACATCATCTGTGTTTTCATCTATACTCTTCCCTATTGTAATTAACCACATTCACATTTAGTCATTTAGCAGACGCTCTTATCCAGAGCGACTTAAAGCAAGTACAGGGACATTCTCCCTGAGGCAAGTAGGGTGAAGTGCCTTGCCCAAGGACACAACGTCATGTAGCTGCAGCCGTGAATCGAACTCACAGCCTTCTGATCACTAGTCCAATGCTGAGCCACCTGACTTCCCTAACCAAATGCCAAAAAGTCACTGCAACAATGCAACCACTTTTCTGACATCATAAGCATCTCGGACAATCCCAAAATACTTTTTCATTTTCAACTGTGCTGTCAACTATGTATTCTGCATGTACAGGTGCAGGCAGACAAAGGCAGTTAGGAGCAAGGTTGAGGCATGTTTTTGAGCAGACTCCTACAGTTTGTTCTCACTTCTCGTCAGGTTGCCCCGGGGGCTGAGGGACGCTGCAGGCTTTTCAACCAAGTTAGGCATTTTATTGTCACTAAACGGATTTACACTGTAAAGGTTGTCCGGAGGATATCCACAGCCAGCTCTGAGGTTGTTTGGGCCTACGATGACACAGCAGATGACACATGCTTCTCTCCCAACTGCTTGCAGACGGTGGGCGAGCTGAGTGCATGGTTTAGCAGAAAGCCGGAGACGAAAGCAAAGAAAAAGCAAGTTTGCGTTGTAAGGGATTACAAAGCTCAACCAGAGCTCTGTGATTACGCTGTATGGTAATTCAAACTTCACGATAACCCTGTGGTATGTCTCTGAAATGTAAATGTGTGTGTTGAGTGGAGATTTAAGACAGCTGCAAGGCTGCCTGCAGGAGGGATGACAGAATCCACCCTCCACCCCAAACAGGAAATTAATGAAGATCAGTGGCCATGTTTGGCCCCACCTATCTTTCTGCAGCCATCTTCTTGAAATGTGCAGCACCTCTCCCTTGTTCAGACTTGAGAGTAGAGAAAGAAAGAGACAGAGAGAAAGGGAGGAACAGACAGAAAGACAGATAGGAAGTTTGCCTCAAAGCAGATTATATGGCATCAGATTTGCCATATTACAGTGGCTAAACCTGAGGAACCATTACGAACGTTGCCAGGTAAATTTTATTTTTTCTTACCACCTCTCCCTTCTTTGCCCCCATCCCCCTCTTTTTCGACTGTGCTAAAATTCCTAATCCCCCTGTCTACCTCTCCCTCCCTCTGCTGGACCTCTTTCCTGTCCCAAAGCACCCACTCCCAAATAGAAAGCCAAATAAAACATATATAAAAATGTAAACATTTATAATACAAAGCAAGTTTACTAGAATATGAGTTCAAGAGCATCTCCAGCCTTAACACCTTGTCTACACCCTCAACTCAGTAAAAAGGTCCAAGAACACGCTGAGGTAAAGACACAGATGTGAGGGTGTATCATTAGACAACAGATGATTGTTGCTGTACTAAAGCAGGTTGCTGTGCTAAAGCAAAAAAATTGTCTAAAAGATTCTAATTTAAAAGACCCACAGGTCAATGTAATGTAGTCTGAATGCTTCGCATTGGTGGAATTGCCATGTTGAAAGGGCAGTACTGGAATCTGTGTGTTTTCCCTAGCTCAGAGCAGAGCTGCATCCAACACAAATTTGCTTCACCCAAACCTAGTACACCAAGATGGCAAAACGAATGTTGCCATGGAAACCTTTTGCCTGGCAACTTCCACGGCTTGGCAGCGAGCCAATCGATTGCTAAGTCACAGCAGTCGATGTCTGCCAGGCTGGTGGGCCATGCAAATCGGTAGTCTCCAGTAGCGTGCAAAGCATGATGGGTAATGGTATTACATCCATTTTCTAAAGACAGTTATGCCGCTTTTCCACCGCAAATGTAGCACGACTCGACTCGACTCTACTCGACTCGACTCGGTTTGGTAGTAAACATGGGCGGTTTTCCACCGCAAATAGTACCACAAATAGTACTTCCTGGTCGTCGGCGAAAGGGGCGTGACGTAGGCCGTGACGTATTTTTGTACGCGACGTAAATAACACCAACGCAACCCACAAGTGGACAGAACCCACGTTACAACAACAATGGAGGACATCGATGCGATGTTATTTCTATTATTAATTTTAACTATGTTGACGAACTAGTCTTTTGTAAATTATCTGACTTTTAAAAAGCTTGTAGACTGTTGGTGTAATGGACTGTATCTGATAGTAATAAGTATTAGCTGCGGCGCTGTTGCTTTAAGTCGCTCTCGTGACTTCGTCACACTTTCTGGCCAATCAATGGCCGGCCGTCTGCCGACGTCACCTTTTAGCTCGACTCAGCTCGCTTGGTACCTAGAGCGAGAAGGTACTAAAAAAAGTACCCGCTACCAGGTACCAGGTACCATGGAACTGCGGTGGAAACGCCAACGAGTCGAGTCGAGGCGAGCTGATACCATGCAGTGGAAAAGCTCCATTAGTGTGGTTTGGTGCGTGGAAGACAGTGCGTAGGATAATTTGATGACGTTTTGTGTGGTATTTGGTGACGTTGAAAGATGGGAAAGAAAAAGGATGCAGAAAAATGTATCTGAGTCATTCCACAGAATGCCTGGACTATGCCCACAAAGTCCTTGTAAAACCGTTAAGACTGTCCTCCTTCTCAACTTTACACCACAGTGATTCCACCGACTACGATTATGTTCTGAACTGCTGCTCCCGAATAATATGACTGTCTGCAATGCCCCTCGAAAGACAGAAGTCACAAACTCCGAGTAATGGCGCTTTTCCACCACATGGTATCAGCTCGACTCGACCGCAATTTCATGGTACCTGGTACCTGGTAGCGGGTACTTTTTTTAGTATCACCTCGCTCTAGGGACCAAGCGAGCTGAGTCAAGCTAAAAGTTGACGTCGGCAGACGGCCGGCCACTGATTGGCAAGAGAGTGTGACAAAGTCACGAGAGCGACATAAAGCAACAGCGCCGCAGCCAATATCTATCTTCGTCAACATGCCAGCTAAAATTAATAATAGGTCTTCGCCGTGGTCCACTTCTGAGGTGCAGACGCTTCTGTGTCTTGTGGCCGAGGATAAAGTACAAAAAGAGCTGAACGGAGCCACCCGCAATGAAAAGGTGTACAAGGAGGTCGCCAAGTTGATGGAAGAGCATGGTTACTTCAGGATGTACGCGCAGTGTCGTGAAAAGCCTTCCACCTTTTTGTAAATAGTTTATATTCCACCTTTTTGTTTGAAAGTTTGCTGTGCTGCACTGATTTGCTCTTATTGTTTGTTAATAAATTATAAGTGACTTATGTGATTGTTTTCATGATTTTGTAATTCATCTGCCATTACACTGGCTCTAATATATTCATTACGGTTCAGAAAGGAACCAGCACCAAGTTCACATTTTTTAAAAGGTGTTTAGTGCATTTTCCCCGTCAAATGTTTTTATTACACTACTAGATTATTCTTAAATGTTTTAATCTTTTAGCATTTAATGTGTTGGTGTTATTTACGTCACGTACAAAAATACGTCACGGCCCTTTCGGCGACGACCAGGAGGTACTATTTGCGGTGGAAAACCACCCGTGTTACTACCAAACCGAGTTGAGTTGAGTTGAGTCGAGTCGAGCTACATTTGCGGTGGAAAAGCGCCATAACTGTCTCTTAGGGACAGAGGAAAGGCTCAAACCACAAACACAAAAAATCTGAGTGCTATTGGTTGACCCACAAGCTCTGGCGATCAAGGAGAGATATATGAATGGACGGATGCTGGACTGGGTGGACGAGTGAAAGAGGGGGTGAGGTTACTAACTGTCCAGCAGGTTTTCTGTTAAAGGTGTGTGTGGCAGGTTGCTGCCCCGAGCAAGAGAAAGGTCTTCAATCTGCAACAGAAAAGAACATTTACAGAACTCAAAAAACACAGGTCATTAATGAAACAAAATTTACATAAAATATATTTAGATGTATTTTGTGAAAGTACTTTAACTGAGGTAGCTTTTATACATAGCTTGAGGTAGCTTTTTAATATATATTTTACACTTGATGAAAGAAAACACTTCACACCATATTGCCACAAAAAGAGCCATGATGACTTGGATTGTGTTCTGTTTTAGAGTGTACATTCAATGTAAATGTTTTGACACCAGCACACAGTCATCAGTTAGAAAGCTCTGCTCCGTGTTCTCTCAAGCCAAAGCCATAGATAATGAGCTAAACTAATGCAGGCAAACACAGCTGCTAAATTCAGATGATTTAATTACACAATCAATTTACATCATGAATAAAAAGGGAAAATTCAGTATCTAATGAGAACAGTAATAAATGTACATTGGCAATATATTCAACATTCTATTGCTGATGATGATAGTCAATTCTGCAACTTCAAAAGGACAGTTTGATATCAAACAACAACAACAAAAATCATATAGCTGCAAGCAGCGATGGTGGACTCCTCCTGGAACAACTTATGAAATGTATATGTAATTCAAAATGCAATCTGCAAGTTTGGTGCGAATACATCCAAGACTGTAGTGCCCCCTGTGCTGTAACGGACAAAGGATTTTGAACATCAAAAATTCTATTGATAACTTTTGTAAGGGTTGATCATTTGACGATGACAACTGCCAATCCTGGGGATGATTGGACCAAAGTTGTAGGAGTAGAAGCAATTTAATTTGATTTTTTATCTATATCGTATAGAAAAATCTAAGGGCTTGCCATTATGAGTTGTTGAGACTTTATTCTTCATTGTGATAGATGAGGAATCTGTAAGGAATTTCAGGACTCTACAACAAAGGGATACAAATTTTGTCTCACATGGACCAAATTGGGTGTGGTAGTTCATAATGTTGTGATGTTACACCATGCCAAGAATCTCAACTTTTTACTAATTTGGTCCAAGGGCTGCCATATACTTCCACTTTAGAAGAATAATGTAATTGTCTTGTAATGCAAAGTGCACCCTGCAAGTTTGGTGTGACTATGTCAAAGATTTGCAGAGATACAAGACAACTACCAGTGTCATGATCCATCCAGCAGCCAATAGCAGGGTGAAGGTGGGGGCTTACTCAGCCCACTGTGTCAACAGACTCTTGTGCGTGTGAGTTTTTTTGGAGTCACTGGGTCTAGCATGACAGAGAGAGGATTTGCAAGACAGCCTTCGCCTTTAGCCAAGCAGTCATATTTCAAATATTCATCATTAATCTACTTTTCATGTTACATTAAACATTTTCTCAAATTGTATACAAACACATTGTCAAGAGTCTACATATGAACTTGTGATTGATTCTATCAGTTCAGCCTTAGCGATGAATTACATTCATTTTATTTAAATCATTTTGAAAGATATGAACTTAGCTATTGAATGGGGTTGTATATATTGTAGTGTGTTGTTGGTGGCATATCAAGTTTGGCATTGATTTCTCAAATATTTGCCATTATGAGTTGTTGAGGCTGTTTTGTTCATTGTGAGGAACGAGGCACATGGAATTAATTTCAGGATTCTAGGACGAAAAAGATACAAATTGAGTCACTTTTAAAAAGAGCAAATTGGGGTGTGGCCTGTAGCGACCCCTTGGCTGTAGCGAATAAACAATTATGACAATCAAAAATCCTATTCATAACTTTTGTAAGGGTTCTTCTGACAATGATAACTGACAATTATGGGGAAGATTGGGCAAAAATTGTAGGAGGAATAGCGAAAAAACACATTTGAGAAATTTATGTTGTCCAGACAAATCTATGGGTTTGCCATCATAGGTTGTTCTGACTTTTTTGTTCATCATTACAAATAAGGCATCTGTAATGAATTTCAGGATTCTAGGACAAAAGGGGTACAAATGGCATCACTTTTAAAAAGGACACAAATGGTCAAGTTGGGGTGTGGCCTGTAGCGCCCCCTTTGGTCTCAAGTGGACCAAAATGGGTGTGGTAGTTCATAATGTTGTACTGTTTCACCTTGCCAAAAATCTCAACTTTTTACTGCTGTGATCCAAGGGCTGCTATTGATGGAGGAATCCTAATAATACCGTCAATAATCCTGATGGAGGAATCCTAACAAGCAGCATTTTTTATTTTTGTTTTTCTTCCAAAAGGCAAGAAGGCTGCGCTTTTCTGGAAATTCCCTTTAATATATCTCTCATCCTTCTACAACTCTCCCCTGAAATCACTGGAAAACACAGGATACACGTCTGAAGGCGATTAATCCTTGCTATCTAAATGCCATCTAAATAAATACAGTGCCCATGAGTGGCTCTCACACTGCCATGGGGACAAAGAGGGATACGTCACCTCCCAGAAAACTAAGCCTCTTGCTCCGGGTTTGATATATATAACTTCAAAAGAAGCAACCAAACAGGTTGGCTATCTGCACAATGAGTGTAATATCCCCCCCCCCCCACTCCCCAAGCCCCCAAGCCCCCCCCCCCCAGCTCACAGCCTGCGTCTGCCTGCATGTCTTTGTTTCACCGTGATCCTCCTCAGCTCCCATCTCCTGCCCTGTACAGCGGATGTATTGAGAAACCTTTTGGACCTCCTTTTTTTACAGAGGAAATGCGCCCCCCCCCTTTCTATCCCTGCCGCCCTTTTTACCTCCGTCCCTCCATCTATTCCTCCGTCCCTTCCTCCTAAAACTCCCAATTCGGTCCTCAATCCCCCTCCCCCTCTTCCATTCGTCCCTCGTATGTAATGCCTGATTGACCACAGCACCCCCTAGAGAGGTCAAAGGGCAGACAAAATAGTCTGGTGTCATGGCAACCTGACTGCCACTGGGGGGGGGGGGGGGGGTGTGCTGTCAGTCCCCAAAAAATCCAATCCAGGCTCAGGTCTATAAAGAATGAATGCAGATGCACAACAAGGCCAAGGCTGCACCTGCACTGTGGAAACAGAACAGGTTTGTTTATCGGTGTGTTAAATTCTAACTACATTCATCATTATTTTAAATGTATATATTACATGTATGTTCAAATTTTTGATGTCACGTTTTTTTAATTCCAAAATGTGATATTTCATCTTCCTGTTAATTTGTTTATACATTTTCCCAATTAAATGTTTACCATTTGTTCTAAAATGCGCCAACTTTAAAATCTGTAACAGTAACATGTTTCTAAGACCAGTGAAACAATATACACACATAAAATAAGTCCAGTAAAAAAAAATACTAAACAGAATTCAACTAAATTAAATATATTTTACAGAAGCTCAAAGCAGTGTCTGTGTGCATGTGTCCTTGTGTGTATGTGTGTGTGTGTGTGTGTGTGTGTGTGTGAGGTACTCTCCTGTGTCTGCTCAATGCAGTGTGTGCATGTGTGTGTGTGAGAGAGAGAGAAAGGGAGAGTGAGAGGGGGCGGGCAGGAGGGTTTAACAGATAAATGGGAGGCAAATGTATTCAGATCAATACTAAGCTGAGAGAGAGTGAGAGAGCAGAGATGGAGAGAGGAGAGATGGAGAGAGCGGAAGGGTCTAGAGAAGAGGGAGGGACTGAGGGACTTATTAATCATTCCTGTATAGTTATTGACTTTCTGTTAAAGGGGTGACTCAGACAAAATATCATGTGCCTGTATGTGTGTGCTCACTCCACCACTATTGCTGAAAGCACAAAACCATCAATTATTGCAGGCCTTGCCACAGCTTTGGCACCCGGGCAGAAGCCAGCAGGACTTTTGGGGAGTTTTCCTCTGTCTATATAGTCTTTGAATAGGAGGGATATTTCCCTCCCCTAATCTGTTGCTATGGACAACATGGCACACCTGCTGAGAAAACTGATTCTGGAGGATGACATGCTTGTTCTGTCAGGGGGCCAGGACATCAGGGGGCCAGAAAGGGGGCCAGGATGGGGAACAGGATGGGGGCAGGGATGGGGGCAGGGATAGGGGCCAGGATGGGGGGATGAGGTGAACAGGAAATCCTCTTGTGAGTATCTAAAGAGGACCTGGCGAGCCGACAGACACAACAGAGAGATAGAGGGGCGAGGCGCAGAGCGAAGGGGGAGGAGGGGAGAGGAAGGGAAAGAGGCGGGAGAAAAGAGAGGAGGAGGTGAGTTGAGGAGATGAGGAGGAGAGGAAGGGGAGGGGGAAGGGATTTTCAGATGTCTGACCCTTTTGCTGTGACCTTGGGCATTGTCTGTGCGGGCACAAAGACACACCACAGCTGAGAACAGGTCACCTATGCCTCGTACACTTGCACGCGTACGCACACACACACACACATACACAAATACACACGCTCAAAAAGCTATTTTAAATCCCTTTACCCCCAAACAAAAACACCTTAACTCTCCCTGTGCAAACTCTCACACTGTCTACATAGCAAACAAGGAATCATAATCATATTGGCCTAATTACGTCACAGGCACTGTCATAACACAAATATCGCCTGTTGCAGCAAACTTTTTGCCCAGCCACGAGTGGCAGCAGCGCTGCCATGCTCAGCCAACCAAATGGCCATTCAACGTTACCTTGAACTTGGAACAATGAGCCCGGTGTCTGTTGCTGCGGCTGCTTCCTGAACTCCCTCCATCTCTGAGATGACCACAATGCCCCACTCTTTCATCTTACAGATATGACCCCCCCCCCCACACACACACACACACACACCCCTATCACCTGCCCACATGGCCCCAAGCATGACCGGATTCGGACGCCTGAGCATCCACACATCCCTAGTTCGTAGCAGCTCTCATAACTTAATAGTATGTTAAAGACTGTTGGGTGAGGGTTATCTCTTGGGGCTTGGGAGAGACAAACAACAGCCAGGGCAGCGGTCTCTCTCCGACAGAGCAGCAGTGGAGCAGTCGCATCTAAAGAGATCCTTTATTCTGTCAAACAGAGGGCTTAGTGTACATTCCGCCCGGGCCCCATTCTCATCTCTCAGTGCTCTGAGTACACAGGCGACAACCACAGAACGTGGCCTTGCTCCCTGTCTGTTCGTCCTTGCCTCTTCCTCTCCCCACCCCCCCCAACTTCATCTACCTCAGTCTTCCATTCGGTATCATCCTCCCACACCAGGTCACTGCATCATAATTCCATGGTTCTTCTCACCCACGACCACCCCCCAGATCTCCTTCTAACTCTTCCCTTTATCAATGCTTCCGTCCCCCCTCTCCTCCCCCCATCCTCCTGAGCAGAGAGTGGTACTAGCATGCAGTGGGTCAGGTGGCGAGGATAATCTAGGGTTGTGCATGCCATCGACATGGCAGCCAGACAACCAGCCAGCAGGCCAGACATGACACTGACGACTACAAGTATTAGCTAACAGACAGAGCAGGCTATCGTTGTCACCATGACTCTGTTGATGATGCGCCGGCGTGTATCGACATGCAGGTCAACCAAACTCCATCAGATGGATCGAAATCCAAATATTGTGACTTTACGTGGGCATTATTATTTGGTGGTATTTTGCGGGACTGCTGTGAGCACTGTCCTCCACTGGACTCTTACGCAACACCAAAGATAGTCAGGAATCTTTATGAGAAAGCATGCTGGCATGTGATAACCAGCTAGAGTCCAACCTCTTAGCACCCGGGTAGCGTGTTGAGCTGTTGGTGTTCCACCAGGACACCGCTGAGGATGGGAGATGGGAAGAATAGGTTGGATGTCGGATGCCATAAACGACGCCATCAACAAAACAGAACTCAATAAATCATACATGACCCGGAGCACTGAAGAAGAGAGCGCACACTGTGGTAGATTTACACTCAAACACTCACACGGCACAAGCAGACACACACACTTCATATCTCTCCTCCATTTTTCCAACCCCCAACACTAAAGGCTTTAGATGTCTGCAAGAGAGGGGTTCAGTACTGCAGAGGACTAGCAAAGAGAGAGAGAACAAGTGAACAAAATAGTGAGAGAGGCTGAAGGAGGGGAGAGAGTGACGTACATGTGGGTAGAGGAGAGTTTATCGAGGTAAGAGGCAAGGCTTTGACCTAGTAATGCAGAACTGAGGAATTCTCCCTGCTGACTCCAAACACATTCCTACGGCCTGCAGATATTAACCCCTAAACCACTGCCGCTTCTGTCTGCGTTCACAGGAATACTCTGCCCACTTTCACCAGAGGACAGGAACAGCCACATTCAATTGTTCTGCATGTTAGAAAACCGCCCCGCAAAAAAAACAGTTAAAAAAACATTTGCAGGCTGTTTGGTACGACACAGAAACGGCACTAAAGGACCTGCTTGAAGTGTTTCTCCACCATAATGGAGACTCGTAGGCCTGAAGTAAACCCTAAATTCGACTCAAATTAATCTTGTTCTAGTTATTAAAAAAAAAAATGTACACAAAACCGGCTTGAGACAGTTCACTGTGGTTTTGCTTTGAAGAACAATATCAGACAGAATGGTTCAAACTATAAAAGAAGCTCATACCTGAACAGTGAAGGTCAGAGACCCTGACCATGAACCACTCCCACTCTCAGCCTACAGGGGCACTCTCAGGGAGGTCAAACACTCATATCCATCACTACAACAACCACACAGAGCATCTGGTGAGCTATGGCTGTGTTATAGGACCCTGAGTCTTCTCTGGGGGAAAATTAAGTGAATTATCTAGCAAAATAGAAAAAAAGATCTTGTAAATGTAATTTGGAAACCAGAATGGTTCGAGAAATCTAGAATTTATATACGGGATGTGCCAGTGTGTAGTTTAACCTGCTCTTTTCGGAGCAGGTTATGGACTGTGTCCTGGCTGGAACTTAAAAACATGGATGCATCTGGATGGCTGCCTCCAGAGGGGAGGTCTCTCTCTTGGACCACAAGAGCGTGAACGCGACGACTGCAGAGGACACGTGCTGCACGCCCTCCCGCTCTGTATCCTGGACTCTGAGGCCTGTTTAGTCTGGCCCAGCCGCCTCGTCCCCTCCCATGCCCACCCCCTGCACCCCCCCCCCCACCCCACCCTCCTCCCACACCAGCGCTTCATAATTGATAGGCTCACTGAGTTCTGTTTCATCAAGTGAAACGCATTAATGAGCTCCTTGCTCTGAAGTTTCGACGGTTGGTGGGGGCCCTAGGTAGACGGATTGAGAGACAGACAGAGGGAGGGACGGACAGAGGGAGGGCAAGGGCGAAGGAGGAGAAAAGGCTAGAAAGATTGCAGCCCAGGGAAACCGTTAAGAACTCCTATGTGGGATGGATTCCAAGTCCTGTCAATGAGCCCTGTCATTCATTCAAATCGGCCCTGAACTCGGTCATCTCTCTCCCGGTGTCAGAGATGTAAAGCCCAGCAAGTGGCCATGATCCACCGCTGAGCTTTAACAGCCGACAGGCCATTTCCATTTCCACAGAGTGAAATTTCCTTTCACACCCTCGTTATGGAAAACACGACGATGAAAATGAACAGGGAAATGGCTTGTTGCTTTGAGCGTCAAACCCTACGAGACGCGCTCGGTCTCCTTGTTGAAGAAGCAGAGAACTTGCATCCCCGGTAGTTCGGGAACGGCTAGAGAGGGAGAATAAGCTTGGATTCAGTCCACCTGACAGAGCAGAAGGTTATCTGTGCATGTTTTAGCCGGTCTGAAGTCTTGTGCCCTGCCATAGGCTGAGACCGGCCTGGGCTGACCATGGCGGCTGTCTGGGCTTTAGCTCTGTGAGTAAGTCCCGGTGATGAAGCTCCATTCAGACACAAAGGCTCCTCAGACATGGCTATCAAGACCACCTCCATACTCGCTGTCACCCTCCGATGATTCGCTATTAAACTGCCCCCCTTTTCCCTACCCCTTCGTCGATCCCACAGCCAGGCAGGGCGAAGCCCTGGGCGTCTTTGTGCAGTTTGCACGTAGCCAAGAGGTACAGGGGGAAGGGTGTGTGTGCCTGTGGTAGGGGTTACACAGCGGGTCTCCATGGAGATGGGCGGACGAGCGAAGAGCACGGATGGAATGAGGATACAACACATGTCCATGTGCACCCACGCAGGCACACACGCCGGGGACAAAAGCACCAGAAGCACAACGGACGCAACGAGGTGGAGGCCTGAAGCAGACACGTGGGCAGAGCTGCGAGCTGGAGCGCCGTCTCACACAGAAAGCCTGATACTGAGGCATAAAAAAGAATTACATGCGTAATTCATCAGCTATGGTAGTATGGAGGTCCAAAACGGGTCGACGGTGAACGGAAGTGGAGGGGTGATGGGAGGAGTAAGTTCCAGAGGGCAGTGAGGGAGACACCCCGATAATCAAACGGCACAACACTGCCCTTTTTTTAAGTTCAATATTTGCTTAAAACTAGCCGCAATTAATCAAAACCGATCGGAGGGCGCTTGTTTCGCAGGTAAACAGAGAGCGCTGTGGCAAACGCCAACATATAAGATGCACAGTAGCAGACATACACACAATAAAAACGACTGAAAACTGGTGTCTCCTTCTCTCAAAACTGGGCCCCAAAATGAAGTTGAGCCTTTGGCCCACCGCCTGCATTACACACAAGGAGTCTTCAGTGAGAAGAAATACAAATAAATGTTCGGTAAAACAAAAGCAATCATTCCGTTTCAATCTGTCGGGAGAGGAACACGAGGGCAGAGGAACATTTTTCCAATGGGAGTGGGAGGAAGGAAAAGGAATTAAAGTACACAAATAGGCAGAGGCACTTTTTAATTTCCAGGAGGGAAAAGAGGCAAAGCTAAGAACCATGGAGGGACACACAGAGAGATATCCCTTAGAGAGCCAAGAAAGAATCAGTGCAGGATGAACTACCAGTGAAAGAAAAGACAAACGTGAAAAATAAGAAATAAGACAATACCAGCCGTGATCGTATGCCTCTCGCCCTTTTCCTCCGCATTTCCCGCGATGTCGTCTGATTCCAACGCGATGGTTGGCTGTTCCTTCTATCGTGTCGTCCTTGCTCAGTCGTTCCTGCTTCCCCTCTCGTCCTTTCAGCTCAGCACCAGTCTTCACGCCAGTCCTGCTCTCGTCCTTCTTTCTTTCTTGCTCTCCTTTTCTGCCTCCTCATCTTCCCTCCACGCAGTCACCTTCCCAGTTTTTCCTTGCCTGCTTGCACCCGGACTCCAGGAAGAGAAGAGCGTCGAAGAGGGAAAACAGACAGGAAAAAAGACATGACGAGAGAGAGAAAAAAGAACAGCCATTGTGTTTAAATTTGAAGGCAGAAAAAAGGGGCAAGGGAGCTAGCGGGTGGTTTTTGGAGAGAGAGGCAGGGCTGCTGCTAGGCTAGTCACTGGGACAGCACGCGCTGGAGCTGCACATAACCGGTTCCTCCGTACGACACCAAGAGAACAAACACACGGAAGGGGGGGGGGGGAGTACTGGCGGTGGAGCAGAAAGAGAGAGAGAGAGCTTGGAGAAGGAAAGAAGGAGAGACAGCGAGTGAGGGAGAGTGACGGAGGGAGAGCGAGAAGCCATCAGTCATTGAATATGTATGTATGTGTGTGTGTGCAGGCAGGGAAGGAATGGAGGAGCGAGCGAGAGGGAAAGAGAGAGAGAAAAAGAGAGAAGGGGTGGATCGGAGAGAAATATCTTAGGGGGGAGGGAAAGAGGAGGAGTATGTAAGTGGAGAGAGGGGATGGACATTTTTTCTCTCCTTTTCTCGCTTCCCTTTTTTCTTATTTTATTTACCCCCTTTTTTTATTTACCCCTTTTTTTCGAATGATCTCCATGTGCTCCCACTGTACTTTGCTGCTTTGTCAGTCAGTAGCACTGCTGCCTTCCCACTCCCCTTTTCTTTCCTCTCATCCTTTGTCAAAGGCAGGAACGTCTTTGAGCTTGTGCACTTGAACTCAGTGCACTTCCCCTTGCTGGCCCCCCAGCACACAGCCATGAGACACAGCTAGCGGGCAGGAGCAAGCAAAACAGTGAGAGAAAGAGAGAGAGAGAAACCGAGAAAGAGAGAGGGCTGAAAAAAGGGCTGGGTGAAAAGCAGATAGGGGGAGGGGAAAGGGACTTCACCCTACTTGCCTCAGGGAAAAATGTCCCTGTACTAACTGTAAGTCGCTTTGGATAAAAGCGTCTGCTAAATGAATAAATGTAGTAAATGTACTAATCTTTTGAAATCCACATGAAAGTTTGAAAAATCTTTGCAGTTTCATGAACATGATAGGAGTTTGGGTTGGGCTGACAAATTAATAATTTTGGGGGTCTACAGACAAAGCTTTATAAATCTGTTTTAGTGACCAGGAATCATTCTACTTGTCAATATTAAATGGCTGTCTATAGGAAAACTCCCTACATTCTTTAATTCATCTCACGGCCGAAGTTATTGTGTTCCAAGACTGCCCGTCCACATTCACTGTGCGTCTCTGGGTGAGCGGTGCTGCTTGGAGCATCTCGACATGACAGACGAAGATGCTTCTTTGAGAGGATTGAAAGGGAAAAATCTGTGATGTGCTTGGCCAGGGAACAGAGATTGGCCTGGTGAGAGGATCCTTGACAACAGGGGTCACACTGACAGCTTGCATGTTGGAGCGTCACGCACCCAGAACTGCCACTGCACTGTCTCCACTATATGGAGCCAAAGTGGCGGGTTTAGGGTAAGGTCACGGTTAGTCCCCCAGCTGTAGTGGTAGGAGGGAGGGGAGGAGATGTATGAGGGAGGCTCAGGAGGTTCAGGGAAAGGCCAGCACTGGTCGGTTTGTGTTGAAGAAGCTTGTGTCTTTGGGGCAGCATGACAGGGTCTGGCCATGAAATCTTCAAGACATGGCACCACATGCCAAATGCAAAGCGAACGCTTAAGCACTCAATTAGAAGAAATCCTCTTGAGCACAAAAATTACCATGGTAACAGCTGCTATGCAGGCCCTTCACACAGCACATCACGGCTTGGTGTAGGCTAAACATGGTATTAAATCCAATATATAAAGAATAATCCATCAGAACAGTTCTGTCAACCCTTAACATTGCCTACTGAGCTAGCTAGAACACGCTTAAGAAAAACATGAGTACAACACAAACGTAAATCTGATCATCTGGAGCCCCCTTAGCAGCACAAAACGTACCACCTTCACAACTCTTGAAAATAAAATCAATTTCACCGGCGTGATTTGACCACAAAGCACCGAAATGAGCAGGCGGACATTCCTTCTTCTTCCAATCTGGCAAAAAGTCAGAGCCCTAATGCATTGCAAATACGAACGTGTATCGACCCATCAAGGAGCATGGGAGTGTGGGAGGTGCATAGAGGAGGAGGTAGAGGGCGGAGAAGGGAGAGAGGGATGAGGGTGGGAGAGGAGGCAGAGGAGAATGAGGAGGGTGGAATGAGGGAGGGATGAGGGTGGGAGAGGAGAGAGGAGGAAGGTGGAGGGAGGGAGGGATGAGGGTGGAGGAGGAACAGGGCAAAGAAGGAGGCAGAGTACGGGGTGGAGCAGATAATAAAGGGCAAAGTAGAGGTGTGCTGTATTCTCTCTCACCTTTGTTAAAGCTGCAGCAAAAATACCTTCCAGTCATAACCATGTTACAGGAGACCACGCATTGGGGAGGGGCGAGTAGCGAGAGAGAAGAAGGAAGGGAGAGAGAGAGATGGAAGAAGAGAGAGAAGCAGATAGAGAAAAAGTGCGGGAGGAAGAGAAAGAGAGAGAGAGAGAGGGGGGGGGGGAGACCCAATTCCATTAGAAACACTTCTACCCTAATGCAGACAAACTATTCTCCAGCCCAAGGACAATCATTACCTGAGAGGAAAGCGGCAGTGTGTGCTTTAGGGGAAGAGATGCTTATACTGGGCCTGATCTTGAAAGGGCCTGGGCTATCGATCACATTAAGCTCCCTGCGAAACAGAGAAATCAATATGTTTCTAAAGGCGAAGCAGGTTGCGTGCCGCGCGCGTGTGGGCTCCATTGATAGGAGGCGCACTTAGAGTAGTTGCAACTGAGGCAAGAAAACGATCTGAATTGAAGTCAGGTCATCAGATTCCCAACCATTATCTTCCAGGTTGAGGATCTCATGACAAATGGGTGGCACGCTTCATAAAGAAACTTCAGACTTGTCTGAAGGAAATGATCCAACGACACTCAAACTGGAGAATAACATTTACATTTAGCAGACGCTCCTACCTAGAGGGACTTACAGCAACTACAGGGACATTCCCCCTTAGGCAAGAAGGGTGAAGGGCCTTGCCCAAGGACACAACGTCATGTTGCATTGGCCGGGAATCGAACCTGACGCCCTAGCCACCTCACTCCCTGATTACAAGCAGAGGAGATGAGAAAGTGATAAAGAAGCTGTTTATCATGGCATGTAGAGGCTCAGTCTGAGAGAGGCCAGTTTGAACCAACACCCTGCATTCCTGCTGGGGCGAGCAGGAAACAAACCAAACCCTTGGCTCACCTAACAAATTAATTGCTTGTTTAACAAACAAAAAAAAGCAATCAGTCCAGCACCCAAAGGCCAGATTGGCCTTCTGAGGCAAAGGCCAAGAAAATGGAGTTGGGTTGAGAATAAGTGAGGTCAATCAATTCGGACTACTAGCTAACCGTAACGGCTCACGTATTTATGAATTCATAGCTCTGCTATTGTCTTTTCTACCTTTTATGATGGCATTCCTCTGCCCGTTACCATCACCTCCTAATCATTCTATGCTCCTACGTTCTTCTCACCCCACCTTTCGTCTCTCTCACACATACAGAAATCACTTCCTCTTGAGTTGGCATCTGAGGCAGAATCTATGATCCAACACAGCAATAGGGGCAGGAGAGGAAGAGAGAAGGGGAAGAGGGCGAGACCAAATAGCTATATCTAACACACTGCACTTTGGCTGGCTCTGACCAAACTGACCTCACTGAATGCCATAAAACCAGTGTCTAAGTATGACAGTGCACGTAACAGCAAAATTAAGATGCAGAGAGGTGAAGAGAGAGAGTGGAGGGGTGAGAGATACACTAAGAGACAGAGGTAGAGAAGGAAGCACCTGACGAATCAGGTGAGTTTGCCCTCTTGTGGCCATTAAAGCACAGCACAAAACAGTCTGAAACAACTCTGGATATGACGTCAGCATGGAACTCCTGCGAATCCATGGATGTATTAATTAATGGATACCGGACAGAAAAATGGCGGCCGTTGATTTCAATGAAGTTGCTCACCTAGCGCATGTGCCGAAAAAGTTTTTTGACTTCCTGGTTTACTTCCGCGTTATGGGGAATGGAATGATGGGAGGCTGATGACGCTCTGGGGCAATGAGAACGAGCAAGTCGCGTTCTGGACTAGCGCTGCGCGCTCATGAGTGCTTGTGGAAGAGTTTGACCGATAATGACGAATCTACTCACTCAAATGATGGATTTATAGGACACATAAACCGATTATGTTTTCATAGTCATGGTTATAGAATATACGAGGTTAATTCATTTTGTTTGTTTTTTTTTAAGTTTAAGTAAGGATAAAACAAGTTATTTTTATTAAGGTTAATCTAAAATAAAAAATAAGGGATTCTCCACAATACAAGCTGTCATATTTATCAACCAAATGCCGGTAGTCAAATCTGTTTTGTCTATCAATGATCCCGTATGTGATATAGCCTACGAATTCTTGTCAGATTAAGTTCTAATCGTTTCATAGGCTATATCGGCACATTCAAACAGGCAAGTCTTTCGTTAGCGTTATGCAGCTTCTCTGTTTCTTTTACAGCTACGTGATATAGTTTGGAGGAAGGACCTCCTGGACATTAAGTGTAATTCCTAGCCTGATATATTTTTATAGTCCACCCTAAAACACTGTTTTCTCCTGTAGTGAGATGTCAGAACCTATACTGAGCCACATGTTACTGAATAAATAAATACAAATTCCGTTGTGTGGTGTATTTAACATAATTTGGTGTTCATATGCAAGGCTTTATAATTAAATAGTTCAACACTTTTCAAAGTAATAATTTGATTTTACTGAACATTAACTATTTTCAATATAACGAACATAACAAAACAAAAAGAACAGACTTGTGATGAAAAAAGGCACAAAAAAAGAGAGGCCAGCTTCACTTTGCCTGGTCTATTCGTGGGCTTAAATATATTTAGACCAAAACAATAAAAAGGATATTGAACTTCAGTCAAGGTGAGACCGAGACCCTGGTGACACATCACCTAAAGTATCACATGCATGGTAAATAACTCAAGTGCAATAACTGTATATGTCCACTTAACTTACCTATTTTGTATTTGTTATACTGGACTTTATCGTGCCCCCCTATTGTTATTATTGTTATATTACACTGCAACTCTGTGTGCTGTACTTTACCCTGCTTCTGTTGTGAACTGCAATTTCCACCCCTGGAGGACAAATAAAGGTTTATCTAATCTAATCGAATCTAATTTTAGATTTTTACACAGCAGTGACACTGGCAGTAAGTGAAAATTTCATTATGCGTGTAATTTAACGCCAATATACATTTAAAATAGCATTTAGAAAGACATGCCGTTCAAATATGAAACTTGTATCACAACTCTGTCTCGAAAAAAACTCACCCTGGAGTCGTTTAATTCACTTTTCTGACCACGTTTAGCCCCGTTCAGAGCTGTCATTAAGCCAACAGGCATCCTCGTTCCCGAGACACAGCGAGACCGCGCTTGGGAGTGCATGCACACAGCTGTGACGTCACCATTAGAATAAGACTTTACGGGGGCTTTTCTGGTCTTTAGAACAATTTTTGACGTTTTAAAAGTCCATGACTTAAAAATATGGAATAAAAAGATTTGCAATTAATAGTGGTTACAGCTGTATGTGTCCTGAGAACCTTTTTACAGGCTTCTCTTTTACTATTACGGTCTATGGGAAAAATGCTTTCTGGGCCCCATGGGGATTTTATGTTGCAATATCACGAGTGGCCACTGGGAAAAATCGGCACAGCTGCTGAGAGGCAGACCCGGGGCTTGTGCGAATCAGACAGGCATTACTGCAGACATGGCTGCGGGAGAAAGGTTCAGTAAGCCACAGAAACACAAAGAACGTTGCTCGAATGTGTTCTGACATGGTGGTAAACAATGCTGAAAACTGCTGTCATAAAAACTGTGGTGGTCAACATCTTAAATAACCTTACTCTTAATCTTAAATAACCGTCTAAGCGAAACAATCCACACACGTAGTAGACTATTATCATTTAGGTTTATTTCTATCAACCACCTTGGAGCAGTTAAAATTTACATAAATGGTACCAAGGAGTTCCATTTGCAACATCCAATCGACTACCTTTAATTCAAGGGATTAAATATGTAAATATAACATAAAAACTGCTGCCGAACCGGGCCTACCCATATTTGGACTAGAGAAATTAGCCTACGCTTTCTCAGTGTAGTAATGAGAGTCGGAGTTGCTCACTGACTTGAGCAAGGAAGTGAGTCATTTTGACGGTAATGTTACGTCTCGCTTTCACCAGCCCAACAGACAGACCAATGCAAAACGTGTAGCGTGGGCTGGTTTGACTGTACGGATGAGAGAACAAGGAAGCGACATGTGCTGACAATAACCCTTTAGTCTTACGTTTAACAGAAACAGACAACCTGAGGGAGAAAACATCGACCAAACCATCTACTATTGTGGATGTGAATAATAAACACAAACTTGGTAAGTATTTTACTGGTATTTTTATGGAGCGGGGTGTAATGATGTAGTGTAAATAATTGTTCACACGAGGAAGTAAATAACGATACTTATGAATTTCATTTTTGTAAAAAAAAAAAAAAAAGGGTATTTTCTATTATTCTCCTTGTGTTTTAACTTTTGTCACAGTCTTAACAGAACTGTAGTTTCGTATAAGGCCTAAAAGTCGGCTACCTTAATTTCCGAAATTTTGTCTAAGGATAGACTAGCCTAGATGATTTGAGAAAGTAGTCTAGTGTTCACAATAACATTAAATACTTAACATATTTGGCATCGTGAAGTTGTATTGTTTGTACAAAATGTTGCCTGTCGTGAAGCGGAGTTCTAACAGCACTTCAGTTGGGGGGAAAAACCCATTCCGCGTAGGACGTAAGGGGGTTTACCCAACGATAATTCCCAGTGCAGAACCAAATGGTCAACACTGTCATGTTGACCTCCTACACAAATAGATGTTGACCTCGTTTCCTTGTTGGTAAATATTGGATTTAAAAAAGGTTACAGAAAGTAAAACATTGTCGAACAATATGACATTTGGAGAACATACAGTACTTCCCCTCCTAAATCCACATGGACACGGGTATTTAGATGCTTACAGTTTCTTTGTGAAGCATACAACGGGGGACTTCATTTTCATGTGAGCTGATACACTGACATTCAAAAGCACAAACTGCGCAGAAACTTATAGCCTACCCATATTTCCTGTCAACAGCATTGACACATTGGTCCCCATATTCAGGTGGTACACTATGTGGCCCTTTCAAACCCAAGTAGTAAAGGTTTTACTTATTTATCAACAACAGTTCATAAGGAGAACTTCTAAGCCCTGTTCTTCACCTGTTGAGGATTGTCTCACACAGTTCAGAAAATCAAAACAAATTTGCAAAAACAAACAAATCCATTCTGGGAGTCGCTTTTGAGTTTGTCCCTGGCAATGGTCGGACAGGTTTCCCAGACAGTTTAACAAAATGGTAAACATGGTTGGGCGTGCCTGCTATCGTTCCTGGTTGAACACCTGGATGAGTGAACTAGATTGTATGAAGGTTGAGTTTCTGATTCAATACCTAATCAAGCCATATCATTTAATAACAAAGGGATATTTAGGCCAAGGTTATAAACACTTGTAACACTGCAACTTCACACACAGCTGACACTTGTATACGAAATTGCAACATGAACCACAGGCAACCTAATTCATTATCATGTATATTGTTTGTATTGATTTCAATTTTTATTCCTTGCTCACTCAAGAAAACAGTTTTTACAATTCTGTATTGAGAATGCATTTTACCCTGTCTATAAAAACTTTGGCAATCCCATCACCTGCCATGGGAAATGGTAACGACAGATGTGGTGAGACAACTTGGGAGACCAAACCTTTATCCCAACTATTTGAAGTAGGAAGTCCTACCCTGCACATAGGTAGATGCAGGGTTTGTGATGTTGATGAAGCCATTGTGTAGGAGAAACAAGAACACATCATTGTTCTAAACTTTCTGTTGGCTTCTCATATGAATCTGGTTAAAATATCCAGACGCTCTGACGTCACTTCATAGAAAGTGTTTTCATGTCAAAAGGCCTAATTAGTACCGACTAATACCATGCCTTAAAATGAGGAAGTCAACACCAGGGTGTATCATCTACAAACCACACACATGCTGCTATTATTTAATCGTACCACATATATATTACTCAGAGGTAAAACAGGAAACTATAGAAATTAAATTTATACCTGTCCCTTTTTTTTGTACAGTTACACAATCAGAGACCCTGACATTAACAGGAGTGAATATACAGTACATTTGTCAGAATAACACACTGTCATATAAGCTGGGCTTTTTTAGTTTACTTCTCATTTGCCCTTGGTTCTTTGTGCTTTTTAAGTAAACAACAGAATGTCATACACAAGTCTATGATACGGTCTCTTAAAAAAAGAAAAGAAAAAAAGAACCCCATGCCAAGGTAACAAATAGAAAAAACTCAAGGTCTGACAACACCAGGAAGTTGCTGAGTTCCTGTTAACCAACGTCAGACGCAAAGGCACCAACAGGGAGGAAAGGACAGTTGTTATTAAACTGTACTCAATTTAAATTGCATCAACATTAATGACACCCTGTGCATCAGTAACTGATGTGGAAAGGTATACCCAACCGTTGAATTGATGAAGATTGATTATGCTTATTGCTTCATTAGATCGAGAATGAAGCTCTTGAATCAACCCTTTTAGTATTGTTCTATATCAGGGGTGTCCAATCCTGGTCCTGGAGAGCCCCTGACAGTTTTAGATGTTTCCCTGCTCCAACACACCTGGTTCTAATGAATGGGTTGTAATCAATCAATCAATCTGTTGGTCCCCATATGGTGACTTTCCAGTGTTGTTTGTTGTATCTCTTGCTTTATGTTCACAATTGTTGTGTTATGCATTGTGAGACCGTGAGAGGTTGGTCTCCAGAAGGGCGGGTCCAAACAGTACACGGACACTTAATTTCCAAACAAAATTCACTTTTATTGTGATACAGGGGATAATATACCAAACAAAGGATCGAACTCAAAACTCACTCCTGGTTGAAACGAACAACTTAAATCTTGGCCCTTGGCTCTACAAAAAGGGAACTAAAAAGTTACGGCTTCAAAACACCTTTCTAAACTTTAATTTTCCACTTGTCAGGGTTATAACTATGGTCACTCCCACCTCTTCTTTAATACTGTCCGCTGATCAGTAGTCTTCAGTAAAGTAGTTCCCCAAGTAAGTAGGTTCTCCAGGTAAGTAAGGTTCTCCAAGTCAGTATGGTTCTCCAGGTAAGTATGGTTTTCCAAGTCAGTATGGTTCTCCAGGTATGTATGGTCCTCCCTTCCAGTGCTCCTCCAGGCACCATCAGCTCCCCCAAACTGCCCTCCCCTCACAGGCCCACTGACCCTCCTTTTAAGGCCTCACGTCATAAAGGCTGTCATTAGCCTTTATTATCTCCACCTGTGTTGGGTGGAGGCTTGTGGAGAGGTGTGCCGGTGACCACCAGATGGAGCCATAGTAATCCCAGGGTGGAGCCATCTCCTTGGGATGTATCTCCCCTCCAGGACACAACCTCTCACGATGTCACACTCCCTCCCCCTCAAGACTGGCGTCCCCGGTGGCCCGGAGGAGGTGAAGAAAGCGTCTCGTCTGGAGAGGGCATCTGCATTTCCGTGACTCTTGCCAGCCCTGGGAACCACCGAGAAGTTAAAAGCTTGCACGTTAAGAAACCGCCGGTTAACCCTTCTATTAGTTTCCCGGTTCCTGGCCATCCACTGTAAGGGAGCATGATCGGATACCACCGTGAAGCGCCGGCCAAGGAGGTAGTACCGCAGAGTTTCCAGGGCCCAGGTAACTGCAAGGCATTCCTTTTCTACGGTGGAATAATTCTTTTCTCTAGGGAGTAGAGTTCTGCTGAGGTAAAGGATGGGGTGTTCCTCACCTTCATGTTCCTGGGCAAGGACGGCTCCGAGACCCACCTCTGAGGCATCCGCCTGAACAATAAATTCTTTGGCGGTCAGGGGCCACCAGGGTTGGGCCAGAACACAGGGCGTGCTTCAGGTTGGTGAAGGCGGCTTCCGCTGCTGGGTTCCACTTCACCATTCTCGAGTGGCGCTTTGTCGTCAGTTCTGTTAGGGGGGCAGCTATGGTGGCAAAGTCGGAAATGAAACGTCTATAGTAGCTTGCAAGGCCCAGGAACGATCTCACCTGTCTCTTGGTGAGCGGCTGAGGCCAATCTTGTATGGCTCTCACTTTGGCCTCCTGTGGCTTGACCAGTCCTCTGCCGATGGTGTATCCCAAGTAGTTGGTTTCGCTGAACGCCAGCCTGCACTTCTTTGGGTTTGCCGTGAGTCCGGCTTTCCTGAGGGACTCGAGCACCGCTTGTACCCGAGGTAAGTGGGTGTCCCAGTCTGGGCTCTGAATGACTACATCATCCAAATAGGCTGCTGCGTACCTTCTGTGTGGCGCGAGGATCCGGTCCATCAACCTTTGGAACGTCGCGGGTGCACCGTGGAGCCCAAACGGAAGCCTGGTATATTGGTATAAGCCGTCTGGTGTCGCAAAAGCTGTCTTCTCTTTGGAGGCAGGCGTTAGTGGCACCTGCCAATAGCCTTTGGTGAGGTCAAGAGTGGTTATAAACCGAGCATGTCCTAAGGAGTCTACCAATTCATCTACCCTGGGCATTGGGTAGGCGTCAAATTCTGAAACGTCAATTTAATTTCCGGTAATCGTTGCAAAATCTTACCGTTCCATCTGGTTTAGGCACCAGCACAATCGGGCTGGCCCATGCGCTCTTGGACTCCTCAATGACCCCTAGCATCAGCATTTTCCTTACCTCTTCCTGGATAGCTATTTTTCGAGCCTCTGGCACCCGATATGGACGTTGGTGTATTGTTTTGCCCGGCAGGGTGCGTATCTCGTGCTGAACAACATCTGTGTGTCCAGGTAAGGAGCAGAAGACATCTTGATTTTGCTCCACGAGTTCTAGGGCCATCTGTCGTTGCTGGGGCGACAGGTCGGGTCCCACTTGTACTTCTTCTCTAGCCGGATCTTTGGATTCTGTGGGGGGTAGAGAGCTAAACAGCGCCTCCCTGGCGTGCCACTTCTTTAAGAGGTTAACATGATATATTTGTTCCGTTCTCCTTCTATCAGGTTGCCTTACCTTGTAGTTCACCTCACCTATTCGCTCAATGACCTCATATGGTCCTTGCCAGGTTGCCAGGAACTTGCATTCTACGGTTGGTACCAGGACCAACACCCGGTCCCCTGCCTTGAATTCTCTGGGTTGGGCTGGTCGATTGTAGGACGCCTGCTGTTGCTTTTGAGAAGTTTCCATGTGTTCCCTTACTATCGGGTATATGGCCTTCATCCTGTCTCTCATAGCCCCAATCTGCTCAATCAGGGTCCGTTGCTTACATGGCTGCTCCTCCCAGGCTTCCTTGGCGATGTCCAGAATTCCTCGGGGCCTATATGACAGCAAAAGTTTGAATGGTGAAAACCCCGTTGATGATTGCGGCACCTCTCTTACCACAAACAGAAGGTATGGAATGAGCTGGTCCCAGTTGCGCCCGTCCTCTTCAATTGCCTTCCGTAGCATGGATTTCAGCGTTTTGTTGAAACGCTCAACTAGTCCATCTGTCTGCGGGTGGTAGACTGATGTTCTCAGCTGTTTGATCCTGAGCAGGTTGCAGAGGTCCTTCATCACCCTGGACATGAATGGACTGCCCTGATCGGTCAGGATCTCCTTTGGAATTCCTAAACTAGTTGAGAGTAGAAAGAGTTCTTTAGCGATCTGTTTGGAGGTGGCCTTTCTTAATGGGATGGCTTCTGGATATCGAGTCGCATAGTCCAGAATGACTAGTATGTACTGATGGCCCCTGGAGCTTTTTGGTAAAGGCCCTACTATATCTAACCCAATCCGCTCAAAAGGAGTCCCTATGATTGGCAGGGGAATGAGTGGGTTCCGATAGGAGGGCTTGGGTGCTGTTCGCTGACACTCAGGGCACCCCCGGCAGTAGTCCTCTATCTGCTTATGGACTCCTGGCCAGAAGAAGCGCTGCAGAATCCTCTCTTTAGTCTTCTCCATCCCCAGGTGGGCGCCTAAGGGGTGCGTGTGGGCTAGGCTGAGCACAGTAGCCCGGTGGGGTTGGGGCACTAGAAGCTGCTCCTGCACCTCATCCAATTTCCTCACTACCTGATATAACAGGCCCTGCTTCACGGCGAAGTGAGGGTAAGTGGGGCTTGTCCTATCTCCTATGACTACCCCCTCTAGCACCTGTACATTTCTAAGGGCATTGGCAAGGGTAGGATCTTCGAATTGAGCAGCCCCATACTGGCCTGTGAGAGGGGGCAGCTCCCTGGTGCTTTGCAGGTCCTCCTCCCCGGGACCGGAAACACCGCCGTTGTCCATGTCCTCTTCCTCTGTCGCGGGGCCACTCTCGGTGTCCGCTATTCCTGCGAGGGTAGACGCCATGAGGAGAGACTTTGATGGCTGCACTGGGGCATGGCGCCCATCCGTCTTACCTCTTCGTCGGTAGGGTACGCGGCTCAGCCTCTCTTGGGTCTCTCGCCAGAGTGGGTGGAAGGCAGGGCAGTCTCGGCCAATCAGCACTGGTACAGGGAGAGAGTCGACTACACCAGCCAGGATAGATATTTTCCCCCGAGTGGTATTCATTGTGAGCTGAGCCGTGGGGTAGTCCCTGGTGTCTCCATGGACACAAGAGACAGGAAGTACTCGATCAACCTTCAGACTGGAGGGGTTCACTAGATTCTTCCGTACCAGCCTGACCCGGCTACCAGAGTCAAGCAGCGCCTCAACATCACGCTGGTTAATGGTTACTGGGCAGGTGGGAGGCTGATCTGGGGCAGCACCTGCTACCCCAATTAGGGATGCAAAAAGGTGGGGTAGTGACGAACTTGAGGATCTCGCCGTGGGCATGGGCTCATCCGTGGGCTTCCCGCACTGCCACGAGATGTGTCCTATCTCCCCACACCGGAAACACTGGCGAACGTCCCCGTCTCGCCGGCCCCTTCCTGGAGCCAGCTGGCTTGTCTTTGTAGCTCCTCCTAGCCCATAGCTGGGGCCGATGGTGACCGAGTTGGAGACTTGGTTGCTTCTAGGGCGGCCTCCCTCTGGCAGGAGTGGGGTTGCGTTCCTGGGCTCCTTCCTAGAAGCACGGAGCATCTCAGCTGTGGCCTGATACCTTTCTACTGCATCTACCGTGAGCTCAGCTGTAGTGAGGGCTTGTTGGCTGATGGTCCGCTTTGCATCGTATGGCAGGGCCCGCACATATGCATCGACCACCACTGCCTCCACTATGGTCGCCGCTGTATTCTTCTCTGGCTCCAGCCACTGTCTCGCTATCCGGGCGAGTTCGTGCATCTGTGCCCGGGGAGCCTGGTCTGGTCGGAAGGACCAGCTGTGGAACCGCTGTGCCCTTCCGAATTTGGTAAGCCCACTTCTACCCAGGATCTCCTGTTTCAAGGCCTCGTAATTTGTCACTTTATCCGGAGGTAGGTCTTGGACAGCGTTCAGCGCCTGCCCAGTAAGAAAAGGTGATAGCAGGCCTACCCACTGCTCCTTAGGCCATGAGTCTCTGGTGGCTTCAAAAGTGTGCAGGTACGCCTCCACATCATCATTGGGGCCCATTTTGGCTAAAAAGTCACTGGCCTTAATTCGAGGGCCATCTCGGGCAGCCATTTGCTTTTGCCGTTTAACCTCTTCTGCTTTTAAAAGGGTAGCTTTCTTCTGTTCCTCCCAAAGCGCTACACTGGCTTGGGTTTGAGCCTGCTGGCTTGCCACCAGCGCTTTCAATAGCTCGTCCATGTTGGTGGGGGAAGTGTCTACCGCTAATTGGGACAATAGGGTGGCTAAATTTTCGGTGTCCTCTTCCATGCACTAGTAATGTTTGGATGCCCGTATTCTCCACCATAGGTGAGACCGTGAGAGGTTGGTCTCCAGAAGGGCGGGTCCAAACAGTACACGGACACTTAATTTCCAAACAAAATTCACTTTTATTGTGATACAGGGGATAATTTACCAAACAAAGGATCGAACTCAAAACTCACTCCTGGTTGAAACGAACAACTTAAATCTTGGCCCTTGGCTCTACAAAAAGGGAACTAAAAAGTTACGGCTTCAAAACACCTTTCTAAACTTAAATTTTCCACTTGTCAGGGTTATAACTATGGTCACTCCCACCTCTTCTTTAATACTGTCCGCTGATCAGTAGTCTTCAGTAAAGTAGTTCCCCAAGTAAGTAGGTTCTCCAGGTAAGTAAGGTTCTCCAAGTCAGTATGGTTCTCCAGGTAAGTATGGTTTTCCAAGTCAGTATGGTCATCCAGGTATGTATGGTCCTCCCTTCCAGTGCTCCTCCAGGCACCATCAGCTCCCCCAAACTGCCCTCCCCTCACAGGCCCACTGACCCTCCTTTTAAGGCCTCACGTCATAAAGGCCGTCATTAGCCTTTATTATCTCCACCTGTGTTGGGTGGAGGCTTGTGGAGAGGTGTGCCGGTGACCACCAGATGGAGCCATAGTAATCCCAGGGTGGAGCCATCTCCTTGGGATGTAGCTCCCCTCCAGGACACAACCTCTCACGATGTCACAGCATTTATAGTTCTTCCCTTGGCACTTATTGGTTCTCATGATGTATGATTCACGATCTAAAAAAACGACCGTGTTCGGGGTCTATCACGTTGCTATGCTCAATGACTGATGCTCTTTGTAAAAGCTCTCTCTTGTAAGTCGCTTTGGATAAAAGCGTCTGCTAAATGAGTAAATGTAATCAAGCTCTGTGGCAGTCTCATAATGACCATTTATTAGAATCAGGTGTACTGGAGCAGGGAAAAATCGAAAACTGTCCGGACAGGGGCTCTCGAGGACCAGGATTGGACACCCCTGTTCTGTATTATTGGATAACATATTAAACCGTTGACTGACCGATTATTAATACCACTGAATTCTAAAACGCATTGTGCCTACAGTCCTGCTCACCATTATTGGCACCCCTTCCTTTTTTGCATAACCTGTACAACATCTTCAGAAATAAATGGAAATGTATCAAATATATATATATCATCAGGATCTTTTAATTAGAGGCCCAAAGTAATTTGACGAAGAAAATTGTTTTTTTCAACTTACATATTGTAATTTCAAAGAAAAAAAATGAAAAAACAGCATGTGCAGCAATAATGGAACCCCTCTTTAATATTTGGTTGCACACGCTTTGGCAGTGATGACAGCTTCCAAACGTTTCTTGTAGCCATCTATAAGCTTTTTGCACTTCTCAGCTGGTATTTTCTCCCACTCTTCCTTTGCAAATTTTTCAAGCTCTTGAACATTTGCAGATTTCTTTTCCCCAATGGCAGATTTCAGCTCATACCAAAGATTTTCAATCGGATTGAGATCAGGACTCATTGATGGCCATTTTAACAGTTTCTTTCTTTTTCAACCATTCCTGTGTGCTTTTGGATGTGTGCTTCGGGTCTTTGTCTTGCTGGAGGATCCATGATCTTCGACTCAAACCAAGTTCTCTTACACTGGGTAGGACATTCCGCTCTAAAATCTCTTGATAATTCTCTGATCTCATGATTCCTGTGATACGGTCAAGGCCTCCAGTACCAGATGCAGCAAAGCAGCCCCACAGCATTATCGATCCTCCACCATGCTTAACTGTTGGTAGGGTGTTCTATTTTTGTTTCATCTGTCCACAGAACATTTTCCCAGAAGGATTGTGGTTTGTCAATGTACTCTTTGGCAAAGATGAGTCGTTCCTTTTTATGCCTTTTCTTCAGTAATGGTGTCTTCCTGGGCCTTCGTCCATAAAGCCCTGTTTGGTTTAGTGTGCGGCGTATGGTACTTGTTGAAACCATGACCCCAGACTGTTCCAGGTTGGCCTTCAGGTCTTTGGATGTTTGACGTGGTGTTTTTTCCACCATTCGCACCAACCTTAGAAGACTTCTCTCATCAATTTTTCTCTTTCCCCCACGTGCAGGAAGGTTCTTGACAGTTCCATGCTTGGCAAACTTCTTAATAACATTACGCACTGTTGAAACAGGGATACCAAGGTCTTTGGAGATGGCCTTATACCCTTTGGAGGTCTTGTGTTTGCTAATAATCAGACTTCTGATGTCCTCTGACATCTCCTTTGTCTTCACCATTGTGACAAAGGAAAAGGGGCTAACAGATGGCTTTTTAAAAAACAGAAGTCATCATTCATTGGCTAATTCATGTCACCTGGGCACTGACAATTTATCACAGGTGATTCTCATTTGTGATTTACCACAGGTGAGTCCTAATGTGTTTCGATACTGATTTAAAGCAAAGGGTGCCAATACCAGTGACACATCAAGCTTTAAGCTTAATTTTTTTTCCTCTCATTGTTTATTTTTTTTTAATTGTTGGTTATCATTTCCTCTTTTGTATCAAACACAAGTTCTTTACAGACAAAGAATATTTCACTTGAATAATTTTTTTTCAGAAGATATTACAAATTATGTTCTTTAAATGCATGGGTGCCAATAATGGTGAGCAGGACTGTATGTGTGTTAGCAGTGTGTGTGTGGAAGATTCATGTTTTTTTTTTACTCTATGCCCTTATCTTCATTTTGACAAAGGGCCCAGATGAACAAGGCAAAGCCATCTTTTGGAAAATCAAGAACTACACCTTAATTTGGACAATTCATGACCAAGTGCCATCTCTTTAAATGCTGCATGAAGGTGTCTTGATCCATAGGCCGGCCACTGTTTACCAGTATGAAAACACATGTATCAAAATGTGAACGTTGTTTATAATAACGTGCATTAACCACAACATAGTACAGGGACGGGACATACACACGTGGACAAAATTGTTGGTACCCTTCGGTCATTGAAAGAAAAACTTACAATGTTCACAGAAAAAACTTTAATCTGACAAAAGTAATAATAAAAACAAATTCAATTAATGTTAACCAAAGAAAGTCAGACATTGGTTTCATCACTCCACATTGCTTTCTCCCAGAAGTTTTGGGGTTTATCTCTGTGCAGTGTGGCATATTTGAGGCTTTGTGGCTTTCTTATGGCAACTCTACCATGCAGACCATTTTTCTTCAAGACCCTTCTTGCTGACAGGCATTAGCAACTGTTTGGCAATTTTCTTATATCCCTTTCCTGATTTGTAAAGTTATACTACTTTTCTCACAGATTTTTTTCTCACAAATGCTTTGCTTTTCCCATGAATCTGTATCCAAGACATCAGAACAGCACCACATGTAGGATACAACCGTTTCTCAGGAGTCCACTGACCCACTGACTTTTATACACATCCACCAATTACAAGCTCACAGATCACAGGTTAAGATTACATTTTACATTTACATTTATTCATTTAGCAGACGCTTTTATCCAAAGCGACTTACAAGAGAGAGCTTTTACAAAGAGCATCAGTCATTGAGCATAGCAACGTGATAGACCCCGAAAACAGTCGGTTTTTTAGATCGTGAATCATACATCATGAGAACCAATAAGTGCCAAGGGAAGAACTATAAATGCATAACACAACGATTGTGAACATAAAGCAAGAGATACAACAAACAACACTGGCAAGTCACCATATGGGGACCAACAGATTGTTCTAAAGCACATTAGATTATGTGAAGTGCCATACTATTCCTAAGTGCAATTAAATTCTCTAAATAGGTGAGTTTTAAGCCTTCTTTTGAAGGTGAGAAGGCAATCTGTGCTTCTGATGGAGGTGGGGAGTTGATTCCACAATTGGGGAGCCAGACAGTGGAAGAGTTTGTGTTGCGCTCGGGCGCTCTTGAAGGGGGGTACCACTAGACGGTTGTCAGCAGATGACTGTAGGTGACGGGTGGGGGTATAGGGCAGGAGGAGAGAGTTGATATAGGTCGGGGCAGTCCCGTTTACAGCCCGGAAGGTCAGCACCAGGGTCTTGAATCTGATGCGGGCCATGACGGGAAGCCAGTGGAGGGCGATGAGGAGTGGGGTGACATGACAGCGTCTGGGTAGGTTGAAAACCAAACGAGTGGCTGCATTCTGTATCCTCTGAAGGGGACGGATTGCATTTGCAGGAAGGCCGGCTAGTAGCGAGTTGCAGTAATCCAGCTTTGTGAGGACAAGAGCTTGGGCTAGTTGGGTGGAATGTTGAGAGAGGTATTTTCTGATTTTCCTGATGTTGTAGAGGGTGAATCTACATGACCGAGAGACTGCGGCAATGTGAGCTGTGAGGGAGAGCTCGTCGTCCAAGGTGACCCCCAGGTTCCTGGCAGAGGATGACGGGGTCACTGTTGCAGATCCCATAGTGATGGAGAGATTGAGGGTGTGGCAGGGATGATGAGGAGTTCTGTTTTGGTGAGGTTCAGCTGGAGGTGATGTCTGATCATCCAGGCTGAGATGTCAGAGAGGCAGGCGTCGATTCTGGTGGATATCCCTTGATCAGTTGGGGGAAAGGATAGATATAGCTGCGTGTCGTCAGCGTAGCAGTGATAGGAGAAGCCATGGGAGGCGATGATTGGCCCGAGTGAGGTGGTGTATAGGGAGAATAGGAGCGGACCAAGGACGGAACCCTGTGGGACCCCAGTGGAGAGCAGGCGGGTACCAGATGTTTTCCCTCCCCAGGAGACTTGATAGGATCTTCCTGTCAGGTAGGATGAGATCCATTTAAGCGCAGTGCCAGTGATGCCCATCTCTTCGAGTGTGGCGAGCAGGATCTGGTGGTTGACTGTGTCAAATGCTGAAAAGAGGTCTAGCAGAATGACATCAGAAGACCTTGAGGCTGCTCTGGCAGACTGGAGGGCCGTGGTAACCGACAGGGCAGTCTCAGTGGAGTGGCCGGTCTTGAAGCCCGACTGGTTAGGGTCCAGAAGGTTGTTCTGGGAAAGAAAGCTTGACAGTTGGTTAGCTACAGCACGCTCAATTGTTTTAGAGAAGGGTAGCAGTGAGACTGGTCTGTAGTTTTGGAGGACGGCTGGGTTAAAAGAGGGTTTTTTGAGTAGGGGTTTGACTATAGCCTGTTTGTATGCTGAGGGAAAAGTGCCAGAGGTGAGTGAGGAGTTGAGGACATGGAGAAGGAATGGAGTAATAGAAGGAGAAATAGTTTGGAAAAGAGGGGAGGGGATTGGGTCAAGGGGGTGTAGTGTGGTCTATGAATCTAGTCCATAAATTGTGCTACGAATGGAATGGATGTATCTCATATCTTTTGAATATGTAATAACAGGGCACCACCTCTATTTTTGGAAAGGAATTGAGGAAAACCTTGTGTGAATAAATTATATAATAGCCTCTTGATCAGTCTCATAATCTGAAGTAATGTGTTCCCTTAGAATTAGTGCAGATCCGATAACCGAGAATTTCATACAAAAAGGTTTATTTGAAGCAAATGAAAAACAGACAGGGGAAGACAAGGAGAAAGGGGGAGTATTGGCCTAAGGAGACAAAGGGCAGTTATGCTAAGCTATGCTAACGACAGGAAGACTAACTTAAATCAAGTCATTTCACCACACTATGCCAATGTCTACGCGTAAGAAATGAGCTAGTCACAGTTACTTTGTCCGTTGAAGAAAGGTAGAGCTGATCTTCCTTGTGGTGTCCAAGAAATAAAAGGAAGTGTTCCTTAACTTCCGTTATGGTCCTTGGTTCAGTTGAATGGTTGGTTGCTCATTATAACAGATCACTCCAAGGTTGTTCCTCAGAATAATCCGGACGAAAGAGGTAGAATAATTCTAGGTTCGTGGCTTTTATACTAGGTAAGGGGGTTTGGTCATTCCTTATATGAAGATGGTCCCATGCAGGGAGAATGACTTGGAGTGGAAATAAACCAGAGTGGTTTATTATCTGCAGGATGAGGGTCGTGTCCTGATAACCTGAGTACATCACAGACAAGACACAGAACAAGTGTCCACAAGTACATTCGTAAATGATATAGGTGTTGATTAATGAACTTTGGCTGTGTTTGCCACACATGAACTGATGTTGATTTGAGATCTTTTGTAATAACACCGAGGGATTACATTAAAACACATTACATCAACACAGCATTTAAAGAGAAATTCACACAGTTCTAATCCTTTTAGTGTCCAATAAGCAGTATTGTCTTTGTGAGATGTTTGTAATCCATTAAATGTCTGTTTTGGGGATAAATCCTCTATTCAGACTTGTGAACCAGTTACTCCAAGGCCTGCCTGGCCTTTCAGCACTGGTTTGGAAATCCATAACCCTGGTTTCGTCAGTGTGTCTCACTGACAAGGGAATGGTCATGTGGAGACTCTGCTACAGGGGCAAGAGGTGGGGCGGTGGGAGAGAATGCAGACTGGCAATTCCAGAGCCCTATGGGCCCCATAATGACCAAGATGGCGGCGCATGAACAGGCAAGGCCCAGTGTCTGACCAGTTTCTGCAAAACGGCAATAATCTTCCTGCTTATCTCGGGTCTGTTCATTCAGAACAGCTTGGCATTAACATCCTACACCCGGGAGGAGCTTTTGAATATCGGATTACACAACCAGGCCTCCATTAAGACCAACTTTCGACTTGTGCTGGAGATCTTCAGAACAGCGGAGTCTTCGCAATACGTCCTGCCGAGCGGAAGTAGGCGCAGGCGGCGTCAGGATCGTAAACAAAGACGTGGGAAGCGCGGAGGAAGGAGAGCTAGGCTAAAGTCAACACCACAGTCCATACCCAGCATTTTTCTCGCTAATGTGCGGTCCTTGGTGAATAAATGGATTACATACGTCTTTGCATTACCAACAATAAGAGACTTCTGGACTGCAACATTTTTATCTTTACTGAAACATGGCTAAACATCTGCATACCCGACGATGCTATCCAGCTAGCCGGGCGCTACACTCTCAGAGCGGATAGATTTGCCCAGGATTCCGGAAAAACCAGAGGAGGAGGTCTGTGCATCTCTATTAACAAAGCTTGGTGTACAGACTCTGTTATCATCGGAATACACTGTTCAGCTAACCTGGAATTCATCATGGTTAGGTGTAGACTGTTTTATCTGCCAAGGGAGTTCACCTCCACCATTGTTACTGCAGCCTACATTCCACCAGATGCTAATGCTAAGCTGGCCATGAAAGAACTGTACTCAGCCATTAGCGATCAACAGACTGCTCACCCGGAGGCTGTTTTTATTGTGGCAGGGGATTTTAATCACTCAAACTTAAAGACAGTGCTCCCAAAATTCCACCAACATGTTCACTGCAATACTAGGGGGAACAAAACTCTGGATCATGTTTACACGAACATAGCCGGAGCCTACACCGCGACCCCCCTCCCCCACCTAGGACAATCAGACCATGTTTCTTTGTTCCTGATGCCAAAGTACAAGGCACTCATCCATCGTGAGAAGCCATCAACAAGGACCATAAAGGTGTGGCCTACAGGAGCTGATTCTGCACTCCAGGACAAATTCCAACACACGGACTGGAGTTTATTTGCTTCTCAGGCTACCTGTGGCTCTCACACGGACATTGATACCTTCACCTCCTCTGTACTGGATGACATCAACAACACCATTGACAGTGTCACAACACAGAAACGGATTACCACGTACCCTAATCAAAAGCCATGGATGAACAAGGAGGTTCGGCTCCTGCTGAAGGCTCGCAAGGTCGCTTTCAGATCAGGTGACGGACAGGCCTACAGTGCATCCAGGGCTGACTTGAAGAGGGGCATCAAAAAGGCCAAGCACTGCTACAAGCTGAGGATCGAGGAGCACTTTGACAACTCCGACCCCCGGCGCATGTGGCAGGGCATCCGGATCATCAGTGACTTCAAGTCGAACACCATCACCCTGCCATCCACAGACGTCTCCTTCCTGAACGAGCTGAACAACTTCTACGCTCGTTTTGACAAGAACAACAGAGAGACTGCCACCCCAATCACTCCATCACTCCCTATCACTCCATCTACAGACCACCAACCCCTAACACTCAACCCAACAGATGTCCTCACCGCACTGAGCTGGATCAACGCGCGCAAGGCTGCTGGCCCAGACGGCATTCCTGGCCGTGTGCTCAGCATGCGCTAAGCAGCTTGCAGGAGTTTTTACGGACATTTTCAACCTGTCCCTTGCTCAAGCAGCTGTGCCGGCATGCTTCAAATCCACCTCCATCGTACCGGTGCCGAAGAACTCCAGCCCATCGTGCCTGAACGACTATCGCCCTGTAGCACTCACACCCATTGTCATGAAGTGCTTCGAGCGACTGGTCCTGGCACACCTGAAGACCAACCTCCCACCCACACTTGACCCTCACCAGTTTGCCTACCGCAGCAATAGGGGCACAGACGATGCAGTTTCCTCAGCACTGCACTCTGTGCTTACACACCTAGACAATAATAACACTTATGCCCGTATGTTGTTTGTAGACTTCAGCTCTGCTTTCAACACTGTCATCCCCTCCAAGATGATCACCAAACTTGGAGAGCTGGGCATCAACACCTCCCTCTGCCACTGGATTATGGACTTTCTGACCAACCGCCCTCAGCATGTTAGGTCAGCCCACTCCTGCTCCTCCACCATCACACTCAACACAGGTGTACCACAGGGATGTGTGCTCAGCCCGTTCCTCTACTCTCTCTTCACCCATGACTGCAAGCCAATGTATGGATCCAACTCCATCATCAAGTTTGCTGATGACACCACGGTGATCGGCCTCATCACTAACAACGAGACAGCCTACAGAGAGGAAGTGCAGCACCTGGCCATGTGGTGTGGTGACAATAACCTGCTCCTCAACGCCACAAAGACCAAGGAGCTTATCGTGGACTTCAGGAAGAAGAGGGGAGACACGCACGGGATGGCCGTTGAGCGTGTCTCCAGCTATAAGTTCCTGGGGATCCACATCTCGGATGACCTGTCCTGGATTACAAACACCTCCGGCCTGATCAAGAAGGCTCACCACTCTTGTTACAATACATGGACAGGACATAGCACCCTTGTTACAGTACAGGGATGGGACATAGCACCCTTGTTACAGTACAGGGATTCCTCTAACCCTGACACAGTACAGGGATGGCAACGTCGAATTTAGACTGTGATCAATCCTTTGGGTCTATGATTAGGCAGAATCTCTTATTTACCATCATGTAGTCAGTCATGGACATATTAGCATAACAGCTTACAGAGTTTAAAGCTTTGATAAATGAATGTAATAACCTCAACATCAGCCCTTTTCTGTCTAGGTTTCTTGTTTCCACAGAGAGGATGAAACGAGAGGTCAATGCAGGGGTAAACTTCTTGAAGCGCCTCGCCGTGGAGCGAGGGGGGCTGGGACAACAAAAAGCAGAGGTGTTTGCAGAGAAGCTACGGGAGCTTCTGATTGACAAATACAGCGAGCACTGGTACCCTGACAACCCCAGCAAGGGACAGGCTTTCAGGTAAGAAAGATAGAGGCTACTCATTAAAACATACATTTTATATATGTATGTATACAGTATATATATATATGGTATATATAGGGTCTACATCCACTTAATTGTATACATAATATATATTTACATTAAAAATAAAATATGGATATATTTATAAATATATGGATGTAGACCCTCATTCGACCAGGATAACACACCATTCTTTATTATTATATATTAATATAATATCATAATATATTATTATTATACGTTTGTTATAATACTATGGCCCTTTGGCATATTCAACCAACCATGCAAATACATCATGATGTATAATCAGTTTTAGTAAAATGTTACAACCATAGCATATAGTGGGATATAGAATACAGGATACCGCCTGCAATGTTACAACTTAAGGCTGACCAATCCTCTCTGTATGAATACACTTTGCCATAGTATGACCACAATATGGATGACCATGATTTAACACACACCAGTAATGTTTGTTACAGTTGATCAGAGTTCATGTCCAGATGGTGTGGGTGACCTCTGACCTCTCGCCCCCTCCCTCAGGTGTGTCAGGATGAGTGCGGACATGGCCGAATGCGACAAAGATGTCCTGAAGGCTTGTGTGGAGAGTGACCTCCAACTCAGCCAGCTGGGACTCCAGAGGGACATCACCTTGTGGATCGACCCTTTGGAGGTGAGCGCAAGGTGAGTCACACTTTACGCAACGTGGGGAGACAATGGGAGTATGCAGCCATGATGGAGTGACACACCTCAGACAAAAAGAGAGCCTCAAGGCCAAACAACACAGCTGTTTCTTTCAGCCAAGCCCTGTGACGGTGTTGCCATGCCCATTCACATGACAACGAACGTAGGAGGGAAACCCCAAGGTGTAACTCTGGTTAAAAGCCTGTAATTTATTTGTGACGGTGTGGTTTGATCACACGTGAGGTATTCCTGTTTCCACAGGTCAGGAGACCACAGCAGGTACTTCACCGTCGCTTGTTTTGGCGACAAAGAGGAGGATCAAGTTGAGAACGCGAAGACGGAGCGGAACGAGGACTCCGCAACATTGGACTCAGTGAATCTGGACACGTCCGACTACCACTCAGCCACCTCGTCTGACTGCGGCTCCTCCATGTCCAGCGACACCGAGGAGGACGGGAAGGAAGGAGAGACCGAGGGAAGACCAGACGAGAAAGAAAAGTCAAAGGATAAGACGTTTGGTACGATAACTATGGTCCCTAGACCGCGGGACCGCTTGCGGAATCAACGTAAGGTCTCCCAAAAAAGGGTAAATGCGTTTTACTACTGTAGTGTGAGACCACATCCTATCCCAAAAGAAAGAGTTTCAAAAGCTCCCCTTCAAAAGGGGGTCAGATGGCTCAATGGTTAAGGCGTTGGCCTCATGATCGAAAGGTTGTGAGATCGAGCCCCCGCTGTGGCTAGATGACTTTGTGTCCTTGGGCAAGGCACTTTACCCTACTTGCCTCAGGGAAAAATGTCCCTACACTGACTGTAGGTCGCTTTGGATAAAAGCGTCTGCTAAATGAATAAATGTAAATGTAAAAGCTTATGTATGAAATTATTTTAACCTCAAACTAAATAGATCCAGGTTGTCAAAATGAAAAACATAGATACATAGATTCATCTATAGATACATAGATAGTTACATAGATTCATTAAAACTTGATTATCTATAATCGTGTCTTCGTCCGCTTAAACCCCATCTTGTCTTCCCTCTCTGTAGCCCCCCAGAACTATGCAGTACTTCTATCAACCAGCACCTGTTTGGCCTCAGTACGAGAAGACTAGCAGCCCTGTCTTCCTCGCCACCGTGTGTGCACCTCCACCTCCACCAGTATTTGGCTACTATGTTATGCCTCAGCCCTCCCCACAGTTCATCTTGCCCCATGCCACCCTTCAGCCATGGGGTACTGTTATGGGCTAAACCAGAATGTAAGATGGGGGTGGGAGAAAGGGTTAAACAACCAAGTGTTAGAGCCAATGTTTCTTGTAATTATTAGTTCAAGTTAGTCACATACATGACTTGGTAAAGACAATTCAGAATTACATTTTTACACTCTTGGCCAATATTATCTTATTTTGGAGAAATTGACTACTGATCATAAAGGGTTTACTTCAAGCCATGCTTTCAAGGTAGCCTACTTTGTTCTGTAGACAGTGTATAGATCCCTGTTCTGATGTGTTCAAATACTTGGTTGACAGAATGAATCTTATATAGCTCAGTGTAATTATTTTTTTGGTTATTAACCTACGGATCTAATTTCATTTCATATTAATTTAAAGTAATTTTATTGTGTGATCTGCAATACAGACAGCATCTCAGGGACTCAGCACTATGCTGAATGCCAACAATGTCTGTAATTTTATCCTTGAATGTGATTCTCTTCAATCTTGTACAATTCTGAAATTAGAAATCCTGTGTATAGACATTATAGCAATACGTAGTTTGACACAAAATACTTGTGTGTTGAAATATCATTCTAGTGGGCATCACTGTTGTCACATGACTGATAATAACCTACATATTTTTATATAAAATCATGTTTAAGCTACAATGTTGCAACCTTTTACAATAACTTGCCACATTGTGCATGTATAGTTCAACATTAGTTATTAATTGATGTATTTACTGTTAATTCAATTCCACACATCATCCTTGGGGGTAGGTCTTGCTCTAAATGATTTTGTCGCGATTTGTGCGTGTTTTTGTAGTAATTTGCTTGCATGGACCTATCTAACTCTAAATTTATTTCTACACTGGAGAGAAGAACACTGAACTTTAATGCTGTTGGTAATTTCTATACTAGTGACTATGTCCTTGTTGATATGTGCATATTTATTATTTAATTTACCTGTTACTTTCAAACTGTTTTTGAAATCACATTTCATACCCAGCACCTATACTTACGTTTAATATTTCTTTAAATCTGTCAATAACTGATGTAACATTGTGCTGTGTTTTGTGTTCTTTTACATCAGAATCACAATTGGTTTATTCACCATGTACATTTGCACATACACAGAATTGACTGTGGCAGGATGGTGTAAACAAACATATAGGGATCTTAAACTATCCATCCATCCATTATCTTCCGCTTATCCGGGGCCGGGTCGCGGGGGCAGCAGTCTGAGCAGGGAAGCCCAGACTTCCCTCACCGCACACACCTCCTCCAGCTCCTCCGGGGGGATCCCGAGGCGTTCCCAGGCCAGCCGAGAGACATAGTCCCTCCAGCGTGTCCTAGGTCTTCCCCGGGGCCGCCTCCCGGTGGGACATGCCTGGAACACCTCCCGGGGGAGGCGTCCAGGAGGCATCCTAAACAGATGCTCGAGCCACCTCAACTGGCTCCTCTCGACGTGGAGGAGTAGCGGTTCTACTCCGAGCTCCTCCCGAGTGACCGAGCTCCTCACCCTATCTCTAAGGGAGCGCCCAGCCACCCTGCGGAGGAAACTCATTTCGACCGCTTGTATCCGCGATCTTGTCCTTTCGGTCATGACCCAAAGCTCATGACCATAGGTGAGAGTAGGAATGTAGATTGACCGGTAAATCGAGAGTTTCGCCTTGCGGCTTAGCTCCTTCTTTACCACGACAGTCCGGTACAGAGACTGCATCACTGCAGACACTGCACCGATCCGCCTGTCAATCTCACGTTCCGTCCTTCCGTCACTCGTGAACAAGACCCCGAGATACTTGAACTCCTCCACTTGAGGCAAAGGCTCCCCACCCACCCAGAGGGGGCAAGCCACCTTTTTCCGGTCGAGTACCATGGCCTCGGATTTGGAGGTGCAGATCCTCATCCCAGCCGCTTCACACTCGGCATCAAACCGCTCCAGAGCATGCTGGAGGCCCCGGTTCGAGGAAGCAAACAAGACAACATCACCCGCAAACAGCAGAGATGAGATCCCGTGCTCCCCGAACCGGAAACCCTCCGCCCCCTGGGCGCGCCTAGAAATTCTGTCCATGAAAACAATGAACAGAACCGGTGACAAAGGGCAACCCTGGCGGAGTCCAGCATGCACCCGGAACAGGTCTGACCTATTGCCGCCAATGCGAACACAGCTCCTACTTCGGTTGTACAGGGAACGGACGGCCCCTAACAAAGGGCCCCGGACCCCGTACTCCCGAAGTACCCCCCACAGGACACCACGAGGGACACAGTCGAATGCCTTCTCCAGATCCACAAAACACATGTAGACTGGTTGGGCAAACTCCCATGAACCCTCGAGCACCCGGTAGAGGGTGTAGAGCTGGTCCAGTGTTCCGCGGCCAGGACGAAAACCACACTGCTCCTCCTGAATCCGAGGTTCGACTATCGGCCGGATTCTCCTCTCCAGTACCCTGGCGTAGACCTTACCGAGGAGGCTGAGGAGTGTGATTCCTCTGTAATTGGAACACATCCTCCGGTCCCCCTTCTTAAATAGGGGAACCACCACCCCGGTCTTCCAATCCATAGGCACTGTTCCAGACCGCCACGCGAAGCTGCAGATGCGTGTCAACCAGGACAGTCCCCCAACATCCAGAGACCTCAGGTACTCAGGACGGATCTCGTCCACCCCCGGAGCCCTGCCACCAAGGAGCCCATCGACTACCTCAGTGACTTCAGCCCGGGTGATAGGCGGGTCCGCCCCGAAGTCCCCAGTCTCTGCTTCCTCCTCGGAAGACGTGACGGCAGGATTGAGGAGATCCTCAAAGTATTCCTTCCACCGTCCGACAACATCCCCAGTCGACGTCAACAGCTCCCCACCCGCACCGTAAACAGTGTTGGTGAAGCACTGCTTCCCCCTCCTGAGGCGCCGAACGGTTTGCCAGAATTTCCTTGGGGCCGACCTATAGTCCTTCTCCATGGCCTCCCTGAACTCCTCCCAGACCCGAGTTTTTGCCTCTGTGACTACCCGAGCCGCGGCACGCTTGGCCTGCCGGTACCGGTCAACTGTTTCGGGAGTCCCCCGAGCCAGAACGGCTCGATAGGACTCCTTCTTCAGTTTGACGGCATCCCTTACTTCCGGTGTCCACCACCGGGTTCTGGGATTGCCGCCGCGACCAGCACCAGAGACCTTGCGACCGCAACTCCGGACTGCCGCATTGACAATGGCGGTCGAGAACATGGTCCATTCAGACTCAATGTCCCCAGCCTCCCCCGGGATCTGTGAGAAGCTCTCCCGGAGGTGTGAGTTGAAGACCCCTCTGACAGAGGGGTCCGCCAGGCGTTCCCAGCAGACCCTCACGATACGTTTGGGCCTGCCAAGTCTGTCTAACTTCCCCCCCCGCCAGCGAATCTGACTCACAACCAGGTGGTGATCGGTTGACAGCTCCGCCCCTCTCTTCACCCGAGTGTCCAAGACACACAGCCGCAGGTCAGAAGACACGACAACAAAGTCGATCATCGACCTCCGGCCTAGAGTGTCCTGGTGCCACGTGCACTGATGGACACTCTTGTGCTTGAACATGGTGTTAGTTATGGACAAACCGTGACTAGCACAGAAGTCCAAAAACAGAACACCACTCGGGTTCTGATCAGGGGGGCCGTTCTTCCCAATCACCCTTCTCCAGGTGTCACTGTCATTTCCCACGTGGGCGTTGAAGTCCCCCAGTAGAACGACGGAGTCCCCAGTCGGCGCACTGTTCAGTACGCCTCCCAAAGACTCCAAGAAGGCCGGGTACTCTGCACTGCTGTTCGGCCCGTAGGCCGCCACAACAGTGAGAGACCTGTCCCCGGCTTTTAGGCGCAGGGACGCGACCCTCTCGTTCACCGGAGTAAACTCCAACACGTGGCGACTGAGCTGTGGAGCTATAAGCAAACCCACACCAGCCCGCCGCCTCTTCCCGCGGGGAACGCCAGAGAAATGAAGAGTCCAGCCTCTCTCAAGGATAATGGTTCCAGAGCCCAAGCTGTGCGTGGAGGCGAGGCCGACTATATCTAGCCGGTAACGCTCGACCTCCCTCACAAGCTCGGGCTCCTTCCCCACCAGCGTGGTGACATTCCATGTCCCCAGCGCTAGAGACTGTGTGCGCGGCCCTGGTCGTCGGGGCGCCCGCCCCTGACCACCGCCCAAATCACACAGCACCGGCCCCTTACGGTCCTTCCTGCGGGTGGTGGGCCTGCGGGAAGGTGGTCCCACGTCGCCTTTTCGGGCTGGGCCCGGCCGGGTCCCATATCTTAAACTAACAATAACAAATAGAAAAACAATTTGAAGTATAAAAGGAAAATTAAATGACTTAAAAGATGGTTCTTACATGGTTCTTAACTACAGATATACTCTATGATTGAAAGTGTGTGACAAAGAGATTCCACCAGCACAGAGCAGTGTTTTTGGAGAGCAGAGTGTTTTTGGACATGAAGCTCTACTGGGGTACTGGACCCTCATTTAAATATATGACCTTCTTTTCTACCAACCTTGCTGCGTCCAAGCAGTGTGCAACATAAAAAACAGTACAAATCTTCGTTAGTTTAACCCACGATACGTACAGTTCATAGACGTAAGTTTTCATGTTTTCATGTAATATAATACTCCAGACTCATGTTTGATGTTTGATTCAAAACAAGATGGTCGGTAATTAATCTAAATAAATGCTCTAATAAAGTTATTTACTACTGTGCCATATAGAACATACTGTGCTATCTACTGTGCCATAGAATGGCAAGTTTGAACATTCAAACTTGAGATTCTATGGCACAGTAGATTGCTTGTGCCCAAGTTAAAAGGGTTTAGTGGTGCCCCTGGCTCAGAGTAAAGCAGTTCCAGCTGAGTGCACTGATATGCTGTCGTAAACAGGCTAGAACAGGATTTGTGTGGGGTTAGTGCTTCACATGGGTCAAGGTCCTGATGACGCTATTAGCTTACACCTAAAAAGAGGTGAGGGACTGTGTGGGGAAGGAAAAACATCTTTTACATACTCCACACTCCCGTTGTTGTAATAAAGGTCAAGGTATTCAGGGAGTGATTATGTTGTAACTGGACTTGGGATGTGTTTTGTTTTGTTCGCTAGAAACTAAATTTAGCCAGTAGAGGTCTCCCTTTATCCATTTTTATGAGCAGGCACACTTAATGTATTAAACATGAAGACAGTATAACAAATAGCAGCACATCTGCACGTGCAAATGCCCCCACTCTCTATCCCTGTGTGCACTATTCTAATCTTTTACCTCACACCCTTACCCCTGTGCGCTTTTGCAAGACTGTGTGTCGTTGCTGCAAAGGAGTTTCCCCCGGAAGTATTCTGAATCTGAATCAATCAAGGATCAAGGAACACATTCAGATTCAGATTACTTTATTGATCCCGAGGGAAACTCCTTAGTATCAACGGCACACAGTCTTGCAAGCACACAAGGTTAAGGGTGTGAGGTAAAAGATTAGAAAGTGTACACAGGGATAGGGGGGTGGGGGCAATAACGATAAGTAAAAAACGGTAGGTGAGGTAAATCCTCACAGGGAGGATTATGATTATGTATTGTACAGGCTATACAATTACAATTATACAAGTATTGGTCTTGTAGAATATACAGTATTATATCAGGATGTACATGATTTACAGTTTTTTTGTGCAGAATATACAGGATGTACAGGATAAAGTGCAGGTTACAGACTATACCGTTATAGTCTATACAATTCTATTACAATTATGCAAGTAATTGGTCTTGCTGAATATACAGTGTTATGTCAGGATGTACAGGATTTACAGGTTTTTAGCAGAATATACATAGTTATATTACAGTTGTACCAGAATATTGCCAAATATATATTGTTATGTTACAGAATGTTGTGTCAGACTATTGCCTAATGTCCATTGTTATTCAGATTCAGATTACTTTATTGATCCCGAGGGAAACTCCTTTGTATCAACGGCACACAGTCTCGCAAAGCACACAAGGGTAAGGGTGTGAGGTAAAAGATTAGAAAGTGTACACAGGGGTAGGGGGTGGGGTCAATAACAATAAGTAAAAAAATGGTGGGTGAGGTGAATCCTCCCAGGGAGCATAATGATTATGTACAGAAGCTATACATTTACAATTATACAGTATTGGTCTTGTATAATATACAGTATTATATTAGAATGTACATGATTTCAGTTTTTGTACAGAATGTGCAGAATGTACAGCAGAATATACAGTATGTCCAGGATAAAGTGCAGGTTACAGACTATACCCTTATAATCTATACAATTCAATTACAATTATGCAAGTAATTGTGATGTACAGGATTTACAGTTATTTGCAGCATATACAGGATATACAGGATTTGCAGGTTATTAGCAGAATATACATGGTTATATACAGTTGTACCAGAATATTGCCAAATATGTAGTTATGTTACAGAAGTTGTGTCCGACTATTGCCTAATGTCCATTGTCATATCCCTGGATGTTATGCTATTTCACAGGATATACAGTTGGCTTACAAACTACTAGTGTGGGAATTGTAAAGTTTGATGGCCACAGGCAGGAATGACTTCCTGTGGCGCTCCGTGGTGCATTTCGGGAGGATGAGTCTCCCGCTGAAAGTACTCCTTTGTCCGACCAGCACATTGTGGAGTGGGTGGGAGGTACTGTCCAGGATGGCATTGAGTTTGGCCAGCATCCTCCTCTCCGACACCACTGCCAGAGAGTCCAGCTCTACCCCCACAATGTCACCGGCCTTCCTGATAAGTTTGTTGAGCCTGTTGGCATCCGCTGCCCTCAGCCTGCTGCCCCAGCAGGCAACAGCATAGAGGATAGCACTGGCTACCACAGACTCGTAGAACATCCTAAGCATTGTCCGGCAGACATCGAAGGACCTCAGCCTCCTCAGAAAGTAGAGGCGGCTTTGGCCCTTTTTGTAGACGGCTTGAGTGTTCTTAGCCCAGTCCAGTTTGTTGTCCAAGTGAACACCAAGGTACTTGTAATCCTCCACGGTGTCCACACTGACCTCCTGAATGTGGACAGGGGTCACTGTTGTCCTGGTCCTTCTCAGGTCGATGACCAGCTCCTTGCACTTAGCCGCATTAAGCTGCAGATGATTTCGCTCACACCATGCGACAAAGTTCCCCACCACAGTCCTGTACTCGGCCTCCTCCCCGTCACTGATACAGCCCACCACAGCAGAGTCATCAGAGAACTTCTGAAGGTGGCAGGACTCTGTGTGGTAGCTGAAATCCGTGGTATAGATGGTAAAGAGGAAGGGGGAGAGGACGGTTCCCTGGGGAGCCCCAGTGTTGCTGACCACACTGTCCGACACACAGTGCTGTAAGCGCACATGTTGCGGTCTGCCAGTCAGGTAGTCTACAATCCAGGACACCAGGGAGGTATCCACCTGCATCGCTGCCAGCTTCTCACCCAGCAGAGTTGGCCGGATGGTGTTGAAGGCACTGGAGAAGTCTAGGAACAGGATCCTCACAGTGCTTGCCGGCTGGTCTAGATGAGTATAACAGCGGTCGAGCAGGAAGAGGATGGCATCCTCTACTCCCAGCCGGGGCTGGTAGGCGAACTGAAGGGGGTCCAGGAAGGGTCCGAACATGGGCCGCAGCTGTTCCAGCACCAGTCTCTTTAGGGTCTTCATAATGTGGGAGGTCAGTGCCACCAGTCTGTAATCATTGGAGCCGCTGGGGCACGGCGTCTTCGGAACAGGGACGACGCAGGATGTCTTCCACAGGACAGGGACCATCTGGAGACTCAGGCTCAGGTTGAAGATGTACTGCAGCACTCCACATAGCTGGGGGCACATGCTTTCAGCACCCTAGAGCTCACTTCGTCAGGGCCAGCAGCCTTGTTTGCGTGGAGTTTCAGCAGTTGTTCTCTAACCTGTTCCACAGTGAGAAACACAGCTGGGGTCATGGGGGGGGGGATGGGGGTCGTTGTGGTGAGGGGGGGGGGGGGGGGCATTGTTCTGACGGAGAGGGGGAGGGGGTAAAGGGGTACTCACGGGCGCCAGAGAGTCGTCAGCAGTTTGGCCAGGGGCGTCGCTGGTTTGAGGGTCGTCAGGAGAAGGGCTAGAGGGGGGATGGGCAGGAACCAGGTCGTCAAATCTGTTGAAGAGCAGGTTCAGTTCGTTGGCCCTGTCCAGGTCACCCTCGACCCCCTTGTTGTCAGTCGGTCTGAAGCCAGTTATAGTCCTCATACCGCTCCACACCTCCCTCGTGTTGTTCTACTGGAGTTTCCGTCTAGCTTCCCTTTGTACTTATCCTTGGCCTCCTTGACCTTCACCTTCAGATCAGCCTGGATTACCTTAACCTCCTCCCTATTTCCATCGTTAAAGGCCCTCCTATTGGCATTCAGAAGGTCCTTGACGTCCTTTGTCACCCACGGTTTGTTGTTAGGGTAACACTGGACCGTCTTGGTAGGGACAATGGAGTCCACGCAGAAGTTAATGTCATCCGTAATGCACCCTGCGAGTCCATCAATATCCTCTCCATGCGGTTCGCAGAGTACATCCCAGTCTGTAACCTCATAACATTCCTGCAGTGTCCCATAGGCCTCCTCTGACCATCTTCTCACAGTGTTTGTGGTCACAGGCTGCCGCTTGACTAGGGGCACATAACAGGGTCTGAGGTGGACCAGATTGTGGTCTGACCGACCCAGGGGGGGGAGGGGGGAAGAGTCGTAAACCTCCTTAACATTGGCATACAGCAGATCCAGTGTCCTCTCCTCCCTAGTTGGGCCACTCACATACTGGTGAAGGTAGACAGTGTAGATGACACACAGACATGGTTGAAGTCGCCTGATATCACTATCAGTGCGCTGGGGTGTTTCGTCTGAAGTTGCGCAATCTCCTTATGAATGGCGTTGCACGCCGATGTAGGGTTTGCGGAAGGTGGAATGTAAACAGCCACCACAATGGCATGTGAGAATTCACGTGGCAGATAATAGGGCCGGATTCCAACGGCTAGTAACGTGGCTGGGGTTACACCATCTGTTGTTTACAAGCACGGCAAACCCTCCGCCTTTCCGCTTACCGCACCCGGCGTAATCCCTGTTCGCCTGAACAGTCAAGAAGCCGTCGATGGAGGCGTTGTGGTCCGGGATGTCCTGGTGTAGCCATGTCTCTGTGAAGCACATCAGGCTACACTCCCGGAAATCCTTCTGACTCCGGGCTAACGCTGCTAGCTCGTCCATCTTGTTTGCTAGCGATCTCACGTTGCCCATGACAACGGAGGGCAGACACGTCTTAAATCTCTTGTTCTTAAGTCGTTTCTGCCTTCTCCCCTCTCTCTTCCCTCGTCGTTTAGTTCCCCCTCTGCATCCACGGTGTGTTCTCCCCCAGATTTCAGGTGGGATGTCTGCAGCCCTTGGCAGGGTGCATACCCGCCTCAGCGCAGTCAGCTGTTCCTTTGTGTAAACAAACAGCGTCTCCCCGGAGACTCATCGACCGAGCAGTAGAAGGAGAATTTCCACGACGAAGAGAACCACCAAAATACTTTCTGCCTTCATTTTCTGACAGAGCATAGTTACTTAGAAAATATATATACAAAAGTTACAAACTTCCAAAGAAATAAGTTAAGAAATAAAGAAACCAAAGTCGGCGAGACTGGAGCGGGTTCAACAGGCAGCCTGCGTTCTCACGCATGCGCACTACAAGGATTACGCACAAATTGATCTTGGAGCATGGGCTTGGAGCTATAATAGATCAATGGCTTGGAGCCTCAGCACTTTTTTTAAATTTTTTTTTATTAAATTATAAAACATACAGAGCACAGTGTAAACAGAAAGAGAAAAAAATATCAAATAAAAAAGGCATATAAACCACAGCAAAACAAATACAAAATAAACAAAAATTAAGTCAGTCTTTCTTGAAAAGGTCATTATATACAGTCAGGGTTTTTATACTTTTTTGGTTCACAACGAAAAAAAATGTATGTATGTATTTCTTAAATTCACATTCAAATCCTATAAAGATTGGGGATACTTTACATTTGTGTAGGAAAAATGTACCATATAAAATTAGAAGATTAGAACCTGTTAAATAATATAGCAACTCCTGCTAAGTGGTTTGAAGCATGACATAAGTGAGCTTGATCTCCCCATTGAGCTTTCCAAAATGTGTTATCATTTTCACATGAATGAGTCTCTTGTAAAAATATGATATTGGCATTTGTTTTACGAGTGTACAGAAATAGTGCTTTTTTATGTTATTTCGTAACCCCCTGACGTTAAAATAAATTATTTTGAGAGAGTTGAAAGTAAAGTTTGACATCTAGTAAAAAAACAAAAAACAAGAACAACAAGACCATTTATGTAAACTAATGTGAATGAGACTATGTAGCTTAGTGAACAATAAGTTTGCAACTGCAAACCTATGAATGAAAGAACTTCTGAAAAAGATTTGGACACAGTATTTGACCATAACTATACTGAGTCACCACTAACCAGTTAGTATAAAGAGGATTTCAGTTTAGAATTCTTAGACATATACCCTAAGGAACATTGCACATCAAATATAACAATCACCCATTTACTTCATTTTTTCTTACCAATGAATGACCACTCCTAACGAATTAAAGTCTGAGGAACAGAAGTAAGAGCAGCGGTCATTCAGTGGTTCCCAAACTGTGTGCCGCGGCACACTGGTGTGCCGTGAGGCAAGTCCAAGTGTGCCGTGGGATTTTGTGACAACCATAGCCTACTGCAATATAGTATACAACTATACAAAAATAATTATTTTAATTTACTATATACTACTTTGACTGCACTCATTCCGTAATACAGAGGCAAACTCTTTATCTGAAAACTATTTAAAAAATCCTCATAGAGGATCCTACATTTCGCTGTTCGCGCAGTTGCGCAGGTGGGAATTTAATTTAGACTGTGACACATCAAAGGCAGTAGGTCAACGCAACATTAAAACATAAACAAGAGGGAAAATGGAGCGTTTTCTCGTGAGGAGCAAACCACCAACCACCAGTGCAGAGACTGCCGAGTCCGACAACCCACCGAAAGAAAAGAGGAGAAAAACTGTCAGCCGACAGTATCATGAAAGTTACCTGTCTTATGGCTTCAGTTGGACCGGGGATGTCAACATTCCTCAGCCGGAGTGCGTCCTCTGTCGGGAGAAGTTAGCTAATGCTAATATGGTTCCAAGCAAGCTGAAGAGGCACTTGGAAACCAAACATCCCTTCCACGCTGAGAGAAACCTGGCCTATTTCAAAAGAGCGCGGGATCTGAACCAGAGGCAGCAAGACCGTTTGTTGGATTGCGTGAAAGTGTCTGACAAGGCAATGGAGGCTAGTTACATGCTAGCGGAGCTTATTGCAAAGCAAAAGAAGCCTCACACAATAGCGGAGACACTCATCCTCCCTGCTTGCAAAATAATTGCAGGTGTCATGCTGGGTCCAGATGCCGCAAATGAGCTATCCAAGGTGCCGGCATCTGATAACACGATTAAAAGAAGAATAGATGACATGTCAGAAGACATTGAACAACATTTAACAGAGAAACTGCAGGCGAGTGGCAGATTTTCTCTTCAAATAGATGAATCGACCGACATAAGTGGGGCTGCCCAGCTCCTGGCAAACGTCAGGTATGTTGACGGTGACTCTATTAAAGAGACTTTTTTCTTCTGTAAAGAAATGGCAAGCCATACAACGGGAGAAGAAATATTCAAGGTAACTGATAACTACTTAAAAGAAAACAATCTGTGCTGGAGTATGTGCGTCAGTCTGTGCACGGATGGTGCGGCATGCATGACGGGGAGAGTGAGAGGCTTTATTGCAAAGGTAAAAGCACAAAATCCACAGATAGTGACCAACCACTGCATTTTGCACCGAGGCATTAGTTGCCAAAACCATGCCCCCGGAGTTGACTGAGGTGCTGAATCAGGCTGTGCAGATGGTGAATTACATCAAATCAAGGCCCCTGAAATCCCGCCTTTTCTCCCAGCTGTGCGCTGAGATGGGAGCCGACCACCAAAGCCTGATCCTCCACACAGAGGTACGATGGTTGTCTCGGGGGAAAGTCTTATCCCGTTTTTACGAGCTTCGGGAAGAGCTTTTGGAATTTTCACGTGAACACGCTGTCCCACATAAGGACAGGCTCGCGGATGAGAGCTGGTGCGCCAGGCTGGCTTACCTTGCAGACATATTTGGGCATCTCAACGAGTTAAACGCCAAGCTTCAGGGCAGGAATGAAAACATTTTATCATCCACAGACAAGATTCGGGGCTTTATGGGCAAACTGACTCTGTGGCGCGAGGCTTTGGAACAGGGCTCCATGAACATGGAGGGGGGGGGGGGGGGGGGGGGGGAAGCGCGAGCGATTCCAAAAGAGAACAGTTCTTTAATCGTTTGCAGACTTAACCGGATTTAACCGAGAGCATCCGGTAAATTTTCAAAAGAAAAGTATATTGTAACGATGGCGCTACAGCACTTTTAATGGAGTGGATGCTCAATAAACTGACGCAGAGAAGAAGACTCTTGTTTATCCTGTGTCCCATACACCGCACGACTACAGGTTTATTACTACATCAACTGTCACGTGTGAATGTCAACCACAAGCCATTAACTCACATACCCCTCACAGTTATGGCAACAACAACAACTTACAATTACTAATATCTATGCATCATCCACTGACAAACCTAATCAACAGAACAACAACACTCAACTGAAACATGCATGTAACATTAAATAAACATGAAACAAGTCTGTGAATTGCGCCACCCACAATCCTTTGCGCCAACAGCGCGAGTTAACACGCGACCAATCCACGGATCGCTACATAGCCCCCACCTGAGGAGTCAGTCGTCCCCGACAACCCCATCACCCAACAGGTAGTCTCTTAAGTGTCCTGGCCGTAGCCGCCGCCGGGTTGGCCTCCTGGGACTGGTAGAAGGTGCGACAGGGGAGGGGTAACTTTGTCCAGTAGGAGTGGCGCCGCTCATGTCATTCTCAGCTCCACCCGTCCCTGGAGCAAGAGGGCGATATGGCGATAGTCTGTCCTGGTGCAGCACCACCACACGCCCCCGACCAGGCGTGCGCACCCGATACACCACCTCCGAAACCCGTCCCATAACCTCACCAGGCCCCTGCCAGTGACAGCATAGCTTGGGTGACACCCCCTTCCTACGAGTAGGGCAATACACCCAGACCTTGTCACCGGGCTTGAAGGTCAGCTTCCGACAACGGGTGTCGTAGGCTCTTTTCTGCCGCACCCCCGAGTTAGCCTGGGCCTGACGAGCGTACTCATGGACTACTTGGAGGCGATCTATCAACCTCCTGTATCAACTGCTGTAATGGGGCATGGGAGCGCTGCGTTGGCCCTTTCTTAGCCGTGCAAAGGTCACAGCAGTGCACGTACAGCTCCACGTCCCGTCGACACCCTGGCCAATAGAATCTGCCCCTGAGGCGGCGGAGGGTCTTGGTGATGCCGTAGTGCCCCGCCCCCACCGAGCCATGGACAGTCTGAAGGACCTGTTGGCGAAGTTCACGGGGTACCAGCAGCTGCAGGAGATCGCTTCCCCGGCCAGGAGCTTGCCACCTCCGGTGCACCAACCCGTCATGGAGCTCCAAGCTGCCCCACTGTGATCGGTAAGCCTTAACCTCCGGTCCGTGTGCGGACACCTCTGTCCAATCGGGCCGCCGCCTCGTCGCCAGCCAGTTGAGCACCACCGCCAAGGTTGCGTCGGCCTCCTGGCATTGTTGCAGCTGAGCGGAGGTCCATGGGGCACTCCCCTCGCAGTAAGCAGTCTGAATGGCTGCCACAGTCAGTGGTTGGTCCCGCTCCTCCTGTCGTTGGCAATACCGACATGCCAAGATTGCACAGGGCCGGCGGGAGAGGGCGTCTGCGTTAGCGTGCAACCGCCCTGCTCGATGCTGGATCTCAAAGTCATACTCCTGTAGGGCCTCCAGCCAGCGAGCCACCTGGCCCTCCGGGTTCTTAAAGTTCAACAGCCAGGTAAGGGAAGCATGATCGGTGCGCACAAGAAAATGGCTGCCATGCAGGTATGGACGGAACTGTCGCAGTGCCAGGACCACTGCCAGCAGCTCACGCCGGGTCACACAGTAGTTTCTTTCAGTTCGGTTCAGAGTGCGGCTAAAGTAGGCCACTGCGCGCTCCACCCCTCCAACACTTTGGGACAGTACGGCGCCAACCCCCACGTTGCTGGCATCAGTGTCCACGATGAAGGGCTGTTCCGCATCCGGGTAGGCCAAAGCGGGAGCCTCGGTAAGGGCAGTTTTTAGCTGGGTGAAGGCTCCGGCACACGCGTCGTCCCAGTCAAAGGGCTGTCCTTTGTCAGTCAGCCGATGGAGGGGTTTGGCGATTGTGGCGAAGCCCCGGACAAAACGCCGGTAATAGGACGCCAGGCCCAAGAAGCTCCGCAGTTCGTTGATGTTGGCAGGAGATGGCCAATTCTGGACTGCGGCCACCTTGGCGGGGTCGGTAGCTACCCCGTGTGCGCTGACCACGTGGCCCAAGAACTGCGTTTCTCTTCTCAGCAATTGACACTTGGCAGGGTTCAACCGCAACCCAGCCCGACGAATGGCTTCAAAGACCTCCTGCAGGTTACCCAGGGCTCGGTCAAAATCGCTGGCATGCACCAGCAGATCATCCAGGTATACCACACAACGACTTTGTGGTATTTCAGCCAGCACCCTCTTCAATGTGACCAGGTTCACACAACGATAGCACCGAAGAGTGGATCGAGGTCGACGGTTCCCAGCTGAGGCTGGCCGCCGCTGAAACTGCACCTGACAAACTGGCTCGGCCTCCTCACCCTCACAGTCGATGGCCCGGACGTGTGGAAGGGACAGCCGTGGGGCAGCCTGAGTACAGAGCACTGCCTCTGCCCGTACCGCTTCTTGAAGAGCCCCCTCCAGGGTTCTGGGCATGGTGAGACGCACATGCTGGCGTAGCTGCTCTGGCGTAAGCCCTTTTAGGAATGCATGGAGAGCCAGCTCCCCTCTTGCAGCGGCGTCGAACGTTGGATAGCCAAGGCGGGCATAGAGCTGGATATCTGCGGCGAAAGCGCCCAAACTCCCTCCCTCCTGGCGGCGACAGCTGGCTAGCCTGTCCCTACTCTGGTCAGGGAATGGTTGTTGCCCGAACCGCCTCTCCAAGGCCCTGGTCAAGGTTTCCAGGTTCCGCTGTTCCCCAGGGGTCAGATCCAGGAGCACCTGCAGCGCATTTCCCTCCAGCGCCAGGGCCAGATGAGTGGCGGCTTCCTCACTGCTCCAACCACCGTGCCACACTGCCAACTGGAACTGGGCAAGATATGGCTCCAGGAGCGTCTCTCCATTGAACTTGGGCACCTTCGCTGGTGTTCTGGGCATGGCAGTGGAACGGGACAGGTTAGCCCCGACAGCCACCTGTGGAGGCGCCCCTGCTAGGTCAGGTTGGATGTTCACAGGTGTGGCTGTGTGTTCTGTGGTTCCACTCCCAGCCTCCAGGGGACGACAAGGCCGTGGCACACTAGACCCATCAGCGTGGGACGACTTTCTTGCCCTGGACCGCTCCATCTTCAGAGTCCTCTCAATGGTTTCTTCAAGGTCTGCGATTTCTTCTTCCATCCTGCGTGGTTGCGCCATCCCACTTCTGACACCAATGTAACGATGGCGCTACAGCACTTTTAATGGAGTGGATGCTCAATAAACTGACGCAGAGAAGAAGACTCTTGTTTATCCTGTGTCCCATATACCGCACGACTACAGGTTTATTACTACATCAACTGTCACGTGTGAATGTCAACCACAAGCCATTAACTCACATACCCCTCACAGTTATGGCAACAACAACAACTTACAATTACTAATATCTATGCATCATTCACTGACAAACCTAATCAACAGAACAACAACACTCAACTGAAACATGCATGTAACATTAACTAAACATGAAACAAGTATGTGAATTGCGCCACCCACAATCCTTTGCGCCAACAGCGCGAGTTAACACGCGACCAATCCACGGATCGCTACAATATTATTAATTATCGATTAAAGCTGCAGTGCCCCTCCAGCGCCCCTGCAGCGCCCCTCCAGCCGATGGCGCTCTAGACGACCGCCTATGTTGCCTATGCCTAGAGCCGGCCCTGAGAACAAGGCCAGGTCACGGCTCTCTGTTGAGCAGGACTTGCGAGTGGCCCTCTCCTCCGTGCCACCAAGGATTTAAAAAATATGTGCGCCCCGACAGGCACATGTGTCCCACTGATTTGTTAGTAGGCAGAATATTTACCAAAAAAGCCTGATTCTAAATGTTACAGTTATAATTTGTGGGTCAGATTCAGGACCATGCAGCTTTCTCATGGACAGTTCTCTGCTGAATTTCAGTTTCCTTTGCCTCACCTGTCTGGTTGAAATGGGTGTGTTTGATTAAGCCCAATTTGATAAAGTTTAAATATTTTTGTGAAGTATTTTGTTAATAAATATTTCATGAGTAGAATAGTTGTCTTTGTCACATCTTATTTGGCATTAGTAAATAATTATAAACTTAACAGATAAACAGATGATATTAGTGATAACACGTGTTATAAGGCTATTTTGCACAATAGGTGTGCCTTGATATTTTTATTTGTCCTTTGGTGTGCCTTGGGCACAAAAAGTTTGGGAACCACTGCATTAGAGCATTCATATCATTTGACAGAGTCAGCTGTGATTTTTTTGCCCTCGATGATCACGTCAGGACCTCTCCATGTTGTCTTTTTTCCTTCCTTGCGAGCCTTGTCAACAAGTGGCCAGAGTTTGTTCCTGCACTGTCTCTCCCAAAATGTCAGATCCTCCGCGACACGCAGACCTTTATCCATCAGCACTTTGGCCTTCATCGAAGCTTTCCAAATTTTCTGTCTGTATGTGCGCAGAGCGAACTGAATCAGCACTGGACGAGATGATCCGTCTTTCCGCTGGATTCCGACTCTATGAATCGTATCGACTAGGAATTCCATCCTGGTTTCATCTGCGGGAATCAGTGTGGTGAATAGGTCGTAGACTTGTTGTCTCAGATCCTCTGTTGTTTCGTTGCTTTTTTCCAGGAGGTTGAGGAGTCTCAGATTCCAACGTCGACTGTATCTTTCTGCCTCTTCGATTTTCTTGTGTTCTTCGGACAGCTGAAGGTCCAGTGCTTGAACTTTGTCATAAGTTGTTTTGGTTTGGAATTCTAGACCTTTGACATGTTCTTTAATGTCTTGAATGTCAGCTGAATTCTTAGTGATCTGCTTTTCTAGGGAAGAGAATCTGCTAGCCAGCTCGTGGATAGCATGAAGAATGTCAGAATTCGATACCTCATCCCTACCAGTGTCAGCACTAGCGCACAACTTCTTGGGGTTTGGACTTGGCACTGGTGATTCAATTAAAGGAGAACATAATTTCGACTCTTCATCTGTAAAGTCCATTAATAAGTCTCCGTGTTTACTTTTTCCTTTCGTTTCATGTTGTCAGGAGATGGGTAAGAAGTTGAGTCAATGCAGAGTGACGTTAACGTTCAGTTCGCGGGCTATTAGGCGCGGGCAACTTTGCGAATTCCGTCAAAGTTAGTTTTAGTATCACTATATATTGAACATATTCTACCAGATATTTCTAATATCGTTTATCGATAGGTCAGCGTGAACTATAGTTCTCTAACTAGGCTAGAAAATAAGTAGTGTCCAAAGTTAGTCAGAGCTCAACACGAAGCGTGTGTACTGGCCGCCATCTTGCCCAGCCTCCTCTGCTCCACCGGCCCCCCAGAAACACTCTGGAGCCTCAGCACCATGGACCTATAATATTAACACGTGACGTGTTGACTTGACGTTGACGCGCGAGCATAAACAAGGCTTTAGACCGGTATTGACGAATCTCCACAATCAAATGATGGATTTATAGGACACATCAACCGATGATGTTTTCATAGTCATGGTTATATAGACTATACGAGGTTAATTTGTTCTCTTTGTTTTTTGGGGTGTTTTTTTAAGTAAGGATAAAACGAGTCATTTTTATTAAAGTTAATCTCAAATAAAAATAAGGGATTCTCCACAATACAAGCTGTCATATTTATCAACCAAATGCCAGTAGTCAAATCTGTTTTGTCGATCAATGATCCCGTATGTGATATAGCCTACGACTTCTTGTCAGATTAAGTTTAAAGTTCTTATCATTTTATAGGCTATATCGGCACATTCAAACATTCAAAAGTCTTTCGTTATTAAGCGTTATGCAGCTTCTCTGTTTCTCTGTTTATTTTACAGCTACGTGATATAGTTTGGATATTACCTGAGTCATGAAAGGAGCTCCTGGACATTAAGTGTAATTCCTAGCCTGATATATTTTTTAAGTCGACCCTAAAACACTGTTTTCTATGGAAGCCCATTTACGCCACACAAAAAAAGTATCTCATAATTATGACTTAGTATCTCATAATTATGATTTAGCATCTCATAATTATGACTTAGTATCTCATAATTATGACTTATCTCATAATTATGAGATAGTATCTCATAATTATGACTTTTTTGGGCGCAAAGTGAGCATGCTCAGATACTGGCACCCTCAGACTCACATGGTTCAAGGCTGGAGGATGGACCCAGAAAGTTGGACCATTATTAAGGTATGCGGCTAACACTATCTTTAGTGTATAATTTGGTTTATTTTGTACTTACCGCCACCCAGTTTAAAACTATTTGCTTTAAATGTAACACGTTTAATTCCACTTTTACTAAGCACAATGGCAAACCTGGTTAGCCTACCTAAAAGCTTCTCACTCTGCTATTTAAGTTTTTCAGCTTGTGCGGCTTGTGTTTAGTGCGGTCGATCGGCGAGGTGGCCTACATGGTGATTAGCCGATAAATGCTTTTTGTTCACATCACAGAGGCGTTGTTGGCAAGCTCTATCCCAAAGCTGCTAACATTGGCATTATTACCATTCGTGTGTGGATGATAGATGTTCATTTGTGAAATCAGCCTAAAACTACAGTAAATAGCGAATCCCCGTTTGAACACAGATGAATATTGTAGCTTCCCCCTCTTAGGGAAAAGTTGTGGCAATAATCATAATGTTACAAGACGCGTGAGCCAATTTGAGTCATTTATTTTTGATTTGGTCAGTGATATTCAGCCTTTGATGTTATACCTATGTTTCGATGGGATGTCACCCTAAGAACATTTTTTGACCGCTCCTGATTATATTTCCCAACCCAGTTGACTACGGAAGCCTATAACTGGGAGAACGTCATTTTGGATGGAAGGTCACATCGTTGATCAAGGCGATCAACGCACTTCAGTTGAGTTTGAGTCAAATTACGCACCAAACTGAGGCAATTTGAGCTGCTATTTCTCACAGTGTGAGTGAGTGTGTTCAAACTCACCTAAACAAACTGCAGGGCCGGTTCTAGACAGGCATATATGAGGGGGCAGTCAGAAATGTGAAGGGGGCATCACCCCCCCCCGCGCAACAGAAAATGCCAGGGCAGAATTTTGGTCCCGGGGGGGGGGGGGGGGGGGGGGGGGGGGGGGTTCTAAATAAAGTAGAGACATTTCTGATGAATTTCTTAATGTCTATGTTCATCTCTTTGCTTGTAACGCTGCTGCTTGTTCCAAGTTTTACCGCTCCGTGGTAAAAAAAAAATCCTGACTCCGCGTTGCGTTGTCGGCGGCACAAGCGCTGTGATTGGTCCGCTCAGAACGTCATTTCCGGCAGCTGCTTTTTCTGTTTTGGTCTTTCGTTCTACCGCGCCATTTTTCAAGTTCTTCTGGAGCGGTAATAACGATGGACCAAGGAGACGAGCGATTAATCGAGGAGGTCAGAAAATATGACCATCAATACAACTCCTCTATGAAAGATTTCAAAGACTACCAAATGAGTACGAACTCATGGAGGGAGATTGCGCAAAACATGGGGCTGGAGGTCGCCGAGTGCATGAGTAGCAATATCAGAAGCCGAGTGCTACATCATCAGTCATGTGCGTGCTTAAATGTGTTAATTATTTAATTATTTAATACAGAACAATAAAACACACAAGTTTGTTTTCAAAGAGTTGTTTTGATATTTATTTTCAGAACAACACAGTTTGCACACCATGTATAGTTCACAGTTAACCGATGAGCTCCCACTCCAAAAACAGCAGCTCCTGCTCGGTCTCCATTGTTTGCAGTTGTTTATTGTTGGTACCATAGACATTATAAAGTTAAATGTTATAAATAAATTATAAAGTTAAATGTCTATGGTTGGTACCATATGGCATAGACATTATAAAGGAAATGACCGGAAGAAAGAGCAAGGATTGAAACCACACAGCCACACCCCCCTGGCGGCATGCCAGTGAATTGCAGAGTAAACGCGGAACTTCGAATGCTCAACAACCGCGCCACGCCCCCGGCGTAGGGAGTGGCGCGGGAGCATAAACTAGGCTTTACCTTTTCTGCGACTGCAGATCGTTTTCTCAATTTGTAATATGTTAATTTTGTGAGCGTATTAAAATGTGATTTCTCAACTTCTAAAATTTTGATTTGAGGGGGCAAGACATTTATTTGAGGGGGCAGTGCCCCCTCTTGCCCCTGCGTAGAGCCGGCCCTGACGAACTGTATGAGCAGACCTAAACAGTAAGTGTGAAAACGATTTCTCTGCCAGTTTTAATAGCCATTTATCAGTGCTGCTAGTCCAAATCAGTGTACTTAAAATTGGTTAACAACAGCAAATGACGATACTTCTTCTGGGATGCTAAAAGTTTAATCTTTCCAACTGTCAGTCATAATTGAAATACTATTTATTTTTTAAACAGGTGATCAACTGATACACATTTCTATTCTATGACGGATGCTATAGCTATCATTTAGGAATATTTTCATAAAAGTTTCACAAATAGTGAGATTCTCCTGCTGCTCCAGGAATCCCACAACATCCAAATGAGTCTTCGGTCTCTTGAAAGAACTCTTTCAAAGAATAATCTGTGGAGGAGAAAAAACAAAACAGATGATTTGGAGGTAGCCTCATTTATACAACAGCAGCTGCAAATATCAGGACAGCAGCATGGTTACAGGTGGATGCACCAGCAGGGTTGGATGGCTGGGATAATAACTGACAGAGAAACAGTTTGTCTGCTGCTAAACCTAATGGACAGAGAAGGAGTTTCTCTACGTGCAAGGAACCGCCTCAGAAGACGTGCGTACTGCAGTCAAGGACCCAATTACATTTGGCATATAGATGGATATGATAAATTAAAGCCTTATGGGATCTGTATCAGTGGGTGTATAGATGGGTTCTCTCGAAAAATGATATGGCTAGCGGCATACAAAACCAACAGTGACCCCCGAATCATTGCCGGATATTTCATGGAGGCCATCAGTGAAAGCAATGGCTGTCCCTATAGGCTGAGACTTGATCACAGAACTGAGAATACCCATGTCGTTCAGATGCAAACAAATTTGCGTCACTCTGTAAATGACTTTGGAACCGACTGTGTCACTTTGGGCCCAAGCACTGGAAACCAAAGAATAGAGAGATGGTGGGCCACTTTAAGAAGTCAGTGTATCCATTTCTGGATGAATCATTTTGATCAGCTCAAGGCAGATGGTCACTTTGCAGACACTTTCCTGGACAAAGCACTGATTCAGTTCTGTTTCCAAAATACTATACAAGTAAGAACTATTTTTAAGTGTATTTTAATTGGGATTGTACAAAAAAGTTCACCTAGTCTACCCTAAGGACTTACAAAAACGCACTCGCTTGTAGAAATGTTAAACCTTTAAGGGCTGCAAAGGTTGTCTATTTTAAGTACATAAAAAGAAATAGAGTTTCTAATAAATAACACACAGCTATATACTTAAATAAATTAATAAACTTATACTACTAATAATTATATATTTGGCGGTAGCCTTACTGTTAAGAACACATTTTTATTTTGGGGGTCCATATGGGATTGATTTTTAAGGGGGCCACTATGCCATTGACTTTGGGAATGGTTGTCCTGGATTACTGATTAGTTATCCAATAATTTCCCCCTTAAAAACGTTTTGATATATGATGCTTAATTTGCATATCAAACATTGTTTTACACAAAACTTACAATAGATTTGTTATTATGTTGACCCCAGTAATCAACAAGGAAAGTTACATTTGGAGGTCTTTGCATGTAATACTTTATAACACTAAAGTAACAATTGTTTTACAGGCATCTCATTGTCTCTTAACTGATTGTCACATTGCCACTGATTTATGTATTGTTTTCTGTTGCTTAGCCGGAACTAAATGACATAGTAACAGCATGGAATGATCACCGAATACGGCCAAGCCACAACCCTCGTTCTCCAAATGGTCGTCCGACGGTGATGTATGCAGTGCCTGATTTGTATGATGCCCAGGATTTCTTGCAGCCTGTCGACCCAAGAGAAATTGAGATTTGCCAACAGGAATGCATATCGAAGGATGTGATGAAGATGTATTCCATATTTGTATTGAACTGACGATTGAACATGGTCTTCACATGGTTGTTGATATATATCAGATCACAGATTTTTACATCAGTATTCGCAAGTTGATACATGAAGCATTGAACACAGATAACTGAGCTAGCTTTGTGATACATGGAACATATTCACATATTATACCTAATATCAATAGAAACAGGAACGTTTTGTGTTTCATGTTCACTGTTTTGGGGTGTGTAAGTACGTAGTATCTACTCTTACTAGTGCAGTACCCAGATGATGGTATGTTTGAAGTTTGAAAGTAATAGAGTTGTATTTTGAAGTCATTAAATATACAGTATAACTTACCTTTTTCCACATTAGCTCAGCTGCACTGTGTTACCAATACACAGTTTACAGATGTTCCAATTAGAAAAGTAGTAGTATACATTTATTTTCCCTTTTTTACATAACTAAGAATCCTTAAGACCGCCATCTTAAAAATGTCATGCCAAACTTTTGAACAAAACCTTGCCTATTTGTTTTACTTATGTGTAAAACTGTATGAAGTAGTATATTTTGTTCCATTAAATAAATGGTAAGATACATTTCTGTATTGTTTTTCTACCTTCAAACTCTAATGATACCTATAGAGGATTAACCAAAACACTGAGAAATGCAGCTGTACACTGAGAAATCTCCAACTTGTACTCACTGATACAGAATGAAATGTGTGATGTCACAATCATTGCTGGGGCAGCATGACAAAAGCTCCTTGCAGTAATCTGGACATATGACCTTTATTATGAATCATTTAAACCACTTTAGTAAAAAATAATTTGCTGATATTCACAAGAACAAGCACTGTATTAAGGTGAGAGTATTATTAGATATAAATTAGACAGTAAAACACAGTCATCCAATATTCAAAAACAAAATGCTGAAAAAACTGTCTTGGACATAGCTGTCCAATTTTTTAGGTTGGAGGCCTCTCCTGGCCACCAACTAGGATCTATGTGTTTCCGGAACAACTGAAATTTGTAAAATTAGATTACATCTTTATAAAGCAAAGAAGAAAAAGGAAAAAAGCATAACATATATAAATCTTACTTTTTCCTTTTGTCAAAACTTTGCTAGTAGGGTGTTATTACTTCAAAGATGATTTGAGGAGGTGGGTGACAGACGAGTCCTGGCAAAGCTGACAACCATGCTGGACCACGAGTCACACCCCCTGCAGGACACACTGTCCGCTCTGGAGAGCAGCTTCAGCAATAGGCTGATTCACCCTCGGTGTGTGAAGGAGAGACTCCGCAGGTCCTTCCTTCCTGCTGCTGTCAGCCTGTTTAACAATAATCACTAAATACTGCTGTCCATAGCCACCATCATGTGCTACACCTTTACCATTATTATAACTATTACCTTCACTACCTCACCACCGTGCAGTATTACTGTTTATTACTCTTTTATTGTATCTTTATCTGTATTATATTTTTTTGCTTTTATTACTTACCTCACTCACATGCAATACTCATGTTATATTCATATTCTGTACTAAGTGCAATATTTCTACTTAACTTGCTTACTTTTTGCAATACTGTAATGCTGTAAATCTCCATTCTCCATAACTGTCTATATGTCTACCTAACTTATTTGTTTATCATACTCTTTGCAAAATACTGTAATTCTGTAACTCCTCAAGTGCAATAACTGCCTACACGTCGACTTAACTAACTTATTTTGTATACTGGACTACTTAACCAGACTACTTAAATTACTTATTTTCTTATTTTTTTAATATCTGACCTTATCGTGCCCGCCTATTGCTATTGCCATTGTTATTGCTATTGTTATGTTATTGTCATTATGTATATTACCCTGCAACTCTGTGTGCTGTACTTTACCCTGCTGCTGTTGTGAACTGCAATTTCCACCCCCAGGAGGACAAATAAAGGTTCATCTATCTATTACACGTGGAAGTAAGTCTTTACTACTCACTTCCAGGAACATCAAATATGTGAACATTGATTGAACATTGATTATCATAACAATATTTATGCTTTGGTTAATTTGAAGTGGGAAATGTTTTGAAAAGTCAGAAATCTGAAGGTAGTAACTCTTCACACAGCTAAAACGTCTAAAACATTTACAGAAATGTTGTTTAGGCTGTCTTCTCTTATTACACTATGTCCATTACCCATACACTACTTTCCAAAATCTTGTTTATTTCACACCTGAAATCGAGATAGTTATCATTGTGAACTGACAGCTCCAGAACACAAACACATGTGTGAGCCACTGGTCTTCGCAGAAAGCCTTCAAGGTTGGTGAAGTCAAATGTTATGGTCTTGTTTAGAAATAAGTCGGACCCTGTGCAGAACTGAAGTAATCGAGAAAGGCGTTGACTGTCACATTCTCTTATATAAGTAGTCAGATACTGCTTGATGTTTTTTTCTTGATCATTTAGAGTAGACGGGAATTCAAGTGCTTTTATAATTTTTCTTCCAGTTGGCTGCAAATTATCAAACACAACAGTGATGTCCTGCAACTCATTTCTCGAGGGACTAAGTATGGATGCCCACTGTTTTATGACATATGCTGGCTGCTGTATCATTTTCTCGTGAGCCAATTCTTGCAGAATTTTCTCAAAGTTAGCCTCTGTAGGCATTTTCCTGCAGCCCTGCCCTTGTAATATTTCAAGCAACTCCGCCATGTCGGTACCACTGAAATCTGCTCTGGAAGACTCCAATACCATGCACTCAGACACTGGAATATATTTCAGAAAGTTATCTAGCAGGTCACTCTTCACTTTACCAAATGTGGCTTGTTCTAGGATCACTGGAGCAATTTTCACGGGGAGGTATTTTTCTTTCTGCCAACCATATGCTATTATGCGTCCAATGCTCTGCCACTCTTGTTTTCCAAAATCGTGTCGGAGGAAAGGCACTTTGAAAGAAGTACCCATTGTGCACTGTTCATAAAATTCCTCCCAGAACTAAGACAGGCAGTCCCTAAGAACACCACCTTCATCGTGGCCCATTTCCTCTTTTCCATCTGGAAGCACAAGCTGGACTTGAAGTTCAGCTTCTAAAATACTTTCATCACAAAACTCTTTAATAAATTCTTGGAGAACTTGGCCACGATGAACAACTATATTTCTTTTCGGTGTCTCACCAAATTGCACATCTTGTGAGCTCAGATTTTCTGTAGACAGAGGCAATGTATCATCCAAACTTTGTTCATTCATGAAAAGGGTGGCATCACTTAGAAATGTGACAATGCAGCTGTCATCCATGTTATCTGTCACATTACTGATTTCACCATGATTACCAATGTCCTCTGTAGTTGAAAAAGCAGAGACATTCATGTTGTTCACGTCTGCGTTGCCTTCAATAATAATCACTTCTGAAACATCGATGGACTCAGAGGAAGTGTGCACTTGTGTTTGTTCATGTTTTCTTTTATGTTCCCCAGCGTTTGTTTTGCTTGTTTCTGGTCTTTTTTAATTTTAGTGGTTAAATAAAATCTCAAGACTGGAAGCTTTGTGTCTTCATAAAGCTTTCCGACTGTGTTCTCTGAATCCATCGATATTTCCTGGTAATCTGTTAGATCTATGTCAAAGTCTTTTCCAGCATCTACCTTTCGTGTTCCACCTCCCTTTTTTGCTCTCACCTGTATAAAACTCTCTTTTGACTCATCAAATAACATCCAACCCAGTTCAACCTTCTTGATACTCATTTGCGTATTCTTTATTTTAACTGCCGACTGATTTGTGGAGGGTCTGGGGTCTTCATCCTTTTGTACTTTCTGTAGTTTCAACTTCAGGCGATCAAAAAGTTTAGTTCTACGACTTCTTGGATTATTGTCCATTCTCCTACAGTAACCAAGCACTGCCAGTCTATCACCGTATGATGGCAAATAGATCTTTAGCTGCTCATCTGTCATTATCAGTATGACACTGGCATCAATCTACGAAAAAAAAAACTTACAATTTATTTATAGATATTATACAAAAACAATTCTGGACACAAAATAACTGTGGACACATACATCTGACGAAAACAAAAAAAATATCAACCTGTTTCATTTGTTCATTCATCTCATTTGTATAAAACAGTTCAATAACATTATACTTGATCTCTCATGATTCTTACCTTCTCCAGTTCCATTTTCTCTATTGTAGATTCAGGGACATTTCGTTGTCTCAGGAAGCTTTGTTGGTCATCCATCCTGTGGTGTGGAATAAAATCAGACAACCACCAACAACTGACATGCAAGTCAAAGCCTAAACAAGAACAACACCAGGATTAAACCAAGGCTAATCCTAAAATAAACCAGGACAAAACTTTTGATAAACCTAAACGTAATCAGAATAACACCACAATTAAACCAAGGCTAAACCTAAAATGAACCAGGACAACACCTGGATTAAACTAGGGTTTAACCAATTCAACACCAGGTTTGGGCCTAAATCAGGAGTAAATAGGTTAAACCAGGATGAATCCAGGACTAAACAAACTCTTAACCAGAACTGAACCAGATTTGAACCAAAATTAAAACTACATTAATGCTATACTGAACCAGGTATAAACCTTGTTGAAACCAAATCTGAACCAGGGACAACAGTTTAAACCAGCACTAGCCCCAAATAAAGCAGGTACAGTACAGCAGTTTCAGAACTACTACTCTACATCAAAACTTAATCTGAAAGGCTGTTTATTATCACTACTCGATTTGCACCTCGATTTATAGTTACATTTATGGGCAGGTGCAAGTCAAAGCTACGGCGTAGGTTTTGAGAAAGAGATCGCGAGCAGTCGGCAGTGCTTCGTCGTCAATTTGACGCGTATATGTATACACGACACGCCTCATGGCCCGCAGAAAACAATGCTAATCTGCTTCTAAACCAAGCCTGTTGTTGCTAACCTGAGCGCAAAACCTCCAACGTGCCTTCACCAAACCAGCAAATTCGTAGGCCTATTAAAGACGTAACATAGCGTCTACAACCGGTAGACAGGTTACAGTCTAGCTCTTATACTAGTGGAGTGGAGAATGAGGCATGGAGTAAAAGTTAAGGACGCAAAACAGGCTGTGCACCTAGCTTAGCTAACAACTGCTAGGAAGACACAAAAAACAAGTTAAAAAAACAGATCTAAGAATACATTAATGTAAACATAATGGTACACTATGAACTTTTAAATATAAAGTATTAGCAGAATACCTTATTGTTGTCCAACAGCTATCAACTGCCAGCCTTGAACCATGTGAGTCGGAGGGCGCCAGTATCTGAGCATGCTCACTTTGCGCCCAAAAAAGTCATAATTATGAGATGCTAAATCATAATTATGAGTTACTAAGTCACAGTGTTGGGCAGTAACGTCACTACAAGTAGCGGCGTTACTAGTTTAACTACATTTCTCAGTAACGTGGTGGTAGCGTCGCTGTTTTCGGAATCAAATAGCTTTCAAGTAGCTTAGCTCTTTTATTAACCAAGTAGTGCGGTAGCGTCCACATTAGCTGCATTTTTATAAAATCTTTCTGCAATAAAAGGAGGAGTCAGTGACGCTACCGCCATACAAGGTCGTGTAGGTGGAGCCGACAGAAGCACTTCCGTATGACGGTGACAACACGGACCAATCCTTGGGCTGGCTTCGTCTCTGATGCAGAGGAATACTGACAAGCTAGCTTGCTTGAGTGAGTTACGTTACTTGGTGGAAAGATGGCAGAGGGTGAGGAGGACGTTGAGTTAGTTGCACATTAACTTTAATGACATAGTTCAAAATAAACATAATAGAGCAGTTTAGAGCAGATTTTTGTGTTCTGGTTTTGGTGCAGTGAGAGCACAATTGAATGTAACATTTTTGCCTGCTTATTTGTCCGACTGACAGTTTTATTCATCACTGAGATAGGTTTGTCTTGGGATGAAGTTGTTCCAATATAATAATAAAAAATAGCTTTGATGTAGTCAAACTACTTTTGCCATGTTGCTGTAGCTTAGCTTGCTACATTTCTCAGGGGAGTAGCTTCAGTGTAGTGAAGCTTAATTTCATGCAGAGTAACTGGTAGCTTAGCTCACTACACTTTCCAAGTAGCTTGCCCAACACTGCTAAGTCATAATTATGAGATACTAAGTCATAATTATGAGATGCTAAGTCATAATTATGAGATACTAAGTCATAATTATGAGTTACTAAGTCATAATTATGAGATAGGAAGTCATAATTATGAGATGCTAAGTCATAATTATGAGATACTAAGTCATAATTATGAGTTACTAAGTCATAATTATGAGATAGGAAGTCATAATTATGAGATGCTAATTTCATAATTATGAGTTACTAAGTCATAATTAGGAGATACTATCTCATGATTAGGACATACTAAGTCATAACTATGAGATACTATGACTTTAGTGAGATACTAAGTCATAATTATGAGATACTTTTTTTGTGTGTGTGGCGGAAATGGGCTTCCATAATTATGCTATTCTTTCATCCTAACAAAACTAAGAATTGAATGGCACTTAGGAATAGTATGTTACTTAGAAATATAATCTGATCTATAACCTTTTTACATACTTTTCACAAAATTTTAAGTGGTAAAGCTCTGTGTGAAAGTTTCTATAGTACAACGCTGGAGAAAAGGAAGTCAAGCAAATACTAAGTTTGCATGTTATAGGTTTAACATACAGTTTAGAAATAAGTACTATATATGAGCATTGATTACATATATAGTGCTAGTTATGTATGCATGAAAAGTTCATGGCATGAGTTCCGTTATGCATCGAGTTTATAAGATGCTCTGTCCTCTGCATCAGGTTCATAAGATGCTCTGTCCTTTGCACCGAGTTCATAAGATGCTCTGTCCTTTGCATCAGGTTCATAAGATGCTCTGTCCTCTGCATCAGATTCTGCTGTTGCAATGTTTTTTTCCTTTAGTTTTGTTTGCTAACATGATGCTCTTTTATTTCAATGTTTTTCTGTGTTTAGTTTTGTTTGTCGGAATTATCTTGTATTCAGTGTGTTTCAGATCCTGGATGTTTCTAAATAGTATGTATTACACAATGTCAAGCACAGGTAGATGTCAAAAAGGTATGTATTGCATGTGTTCTTGTTCTCAAGTGCAACTACATTGTTCCTAGTTGGGTCCTACAAGTATACTGTTAAGTTAAACAAGAAACTTATCATGATCAAAGTAATAAAATGTTTTTCTTTTGCAGGTACTTGTCGGTCATCGGATTTGTCATTAACATGGACACGTTGATGCCTATGATTCCTGAACTGCTCTTAGTTCAGCGGTATGTCCTCACCTACAGGTTCAGCCAGGATCGCTCCTGTTTAATTCAATCAGAGCATCAGGTAGGGTTGATGTTCTTTAAATTGCAATAAATTCAGAAAATGACTTATGAGTAATGTATGTATTGTATGCCTGTTTTCCATACAAGGTGGCTGGAATAACAGTCCATCTGCACGCCAGTTCCAGGCCATCTTCCGCCGTCTGTTGGTTCAGTGTTGTGTCTCGCCTAGTGAGACAGAAAATGTTGCAGCCCAAGCCCACTGTGTCCCTGTCTGCGGTAGAGATGTCCTCTGCTAAAACTGCCGAAGAGCATCCATCTTGTTTTGAGTGACCACAGCTATCTTCCCACTCGGTTTGCTGGTCTGGTTGAAAATGCTCTGGTGTACATCGCAGGGTTTGTAGTCCGGCAGATTCTGCGAATGCTGTCCTGTGATGTGTGCCATGCGAGCTTGGTCAGAGATGCTGTACCTTCATCATTTGATGAGAGATACCACCTTCTAGCCATGAAAAACAATGGTGGCCTAGTGATTCCATCACAAGGCATAATGAAGGTGCTGAGAGCTGCAGAAAGAGTGATTCGCCAAGCTTCAGCAAGGTGAGCTCCAAAGGTGTAGACAGTCACCTACATCGTCCTAGAGGAGATTGGAATGGAGGATGTTTTTCAGCTTGGGGAACACATTGAGGAAACACAGTTTGGCATCGACAATCATTATTCCAATTTGTTGTCGTTAGTAGTGGTCTTGGTCTCATCTGTCCATAGGATGTTGTTCCAGAACTGTACAGGCTCTTTTAGATGTTTTTTGGCAAACTCTAATCTGGTCTTCCTGTTTTTGAGACTCACCAATGGTTTACATCTTGTGGTGAACCCTCTGTATTTACTCTGGTGAAGTCTTCTCTTAATTGTTGACTTTGACACAGATACGCCTACCTCCTGGAGAGTGTTCTTGATCTGGCCAACTGTGTAGGGGTTCTTCTTCACCAGGGAAATAATTCTTCTGTCATCCACCACAGTTGGTTTCCGTGGTCTTCCTGGTCTTTTGGAGTTACTGATCCACCAGTGCGTTCTTTCTTTTTAAGAATGTACCAAACAGTTAATTTGGCCACACCTAATGTTTTTGCCATCTCTCTGATAGGTTTGTTTTGATTTTTCAGCCTAACGATGGCTTGCTTCACTGATGGTGACAGGTCTTTGGACTTCATATTGAGAGTTGACAGCAACAGATTCCAAACACAAATACCATACTTGAAATTAACTCTAGACCTTTTATCTGCTTCTTGTCAATGAAATAACGAACTCCCTTTATGAGAGAATAACATACACCTGGCCATGGAAGAGCCAGGGCCTGGCCTGAGCAGCCAATTGTCCAATTACTTTTGGTCCCTTAAAAAGGGGGGGCACATATAAAACGTGTTGTAATTCCTACACCGTTCACCTGATTTGGATGTAAATACCCTGAAATTAAAGCTGAAAGTCTGCACTTAAAGCTCATCTTGATTGTTTCATTTCAAATCCATTGTGGTGGTATACAGAGCCAAAATGATGAAGATTGTGTCAATGGCCAAATATTTATGGACCTGACTGTATGTCTATTGCCCTATGGCCAAGCTGGTAAGTTTAATGCAGGTGAAATGAGCTAAAAGAAAAATATATTTTTACTGTAAGACATTGTAGACTGGCATGAGAAAATAAACCTAGCTTAGTTGCCTACTTTTATGTTTTTCATTCTAAACGAAATAGTCTTTATGTGAGAAGACATTCACCAACAATAACAATAAGTCAGTGGGCAGCATTCTAATTTCTTACTAGACTATTATTGTTTGTGGTGTCAGTACTAGGCTAGTCTATTGGCTAAGTTGATTTTTTGTCCTGCAAATATAGCAGTCCTTTATGTAGCCTAGTTCAGTCAAGACACTTGTAACACTTACTTAAGAGTTAGGACTCAGTTTTGCAATGGAATATGGCATATGACTAGACAGAAAAACCAGGTTTGTTATAGGAGCTTGTGGTGAATAACGGTCCAGACACAGGGATAAAGTTAAATAATAAATTGTATTAAATACATATAGTAAACAATCAAAACAAGCAACAAGAGAAAAAAAACAATTCATAAAGGTACTGTTCGTCCTTTTCCTTTTCCTTCTATTAAAGTTCAGTTCATAGATCAGCGATCCTTTGGTCTATTGTCAAAGTCTTTTGACGGGGGAAAAAAATAAAGCTTAATCCAGTCCAGGAAAGACAAAAAATAAAGACTGGTCCTACCAGGTCCGTGGGGTTTAAAGGCTTGCCATCTCATGTAGAGAATCAGGGTATGGAAAAAAAACCTGACCTAGAAATAACAGGCCAAGACAAATACTTTAAATACTTCATAACTTCATATGATTCATTACTAGTAATCTACATTAACCAGAGTTAACATTTTCTTCACAATCAATCAATTAATTCATTCAATATCACATAAATTAAATGATCAAAGTATAAATAAGTGATTATAAGTATCATAAGTATAAATTAAATTCATAGCTGCGCAACAATACATCTTATTATAACTTATCTTAAACTACAAAGCTTGTAGTAACCACCAATGCATTTGAATGAGACGCATTAGCTTGTCAAGTAAAAGTTTGTGCCGCGGCGAATGCGGAAGTAAGTAATTAGCTGCCTAGATTGAGCAGTTCAATATGGCATAGCTTTGGTTCACTCACCAGTGAGTAGTTTCGTTTAGTTCTGAGTAGTTTTGTCTCGTTTGGAGTTTTGTTTTGTTCTGAGTGATCTTGTTCAGTTTAGAGTTGTTTTTCGAGTTTAGAGTTGTATTTCGTTCTGCACAGTCCAAGCCGGAGCAGCGAGTTGAGAAACAGGAAATTGTGTTGCGGGTGCGGACATTTTAAACATAGCGCCACTGGTGGCTGGGCGAATGAACAGGCAGCGGAGGCGGTCCCACTTAAGTAACTGTCTGCTTTTTAGACGTGGGTTACAGGTTCCCCCCCTAACCTCATGTACGTCCCTGTACATGGCTGAACTGACAGCCTTCAGTCGACTGGCCAGGTGAGTGAGCAAAACCAACGTCATCAGTAGGTATAGCAAGTGAGAATGCTTTACCTAGTCCGTCGAAGAGTGATTGAATGCTCTTCAGGATTGGATGGCCCAAACTGCTATATTGAAACCTGTCTGGTGGGCGTCTCGCTCTTGTTGATCTCTTTGGCTGTTCAACTTCTGAGGCAGATGAATCAGAATCAGGAGGTAGGTTTTGACTAGAATCAGGTGAGTCAGATTCGGCGGTACTTTCAACAGGTGAGTCAGGTTCAGCAACAGTTTCGGCAGGTAAGTCAAGTTCAGAGTCTGGAGTTAACGGTTCAGGCTCTGGTTGTTCTTGCTGAATCTGATTTACTGGTTCAGGTGAATCTGGCAACGGTTCTCCAGGAGGAGGCATTGATTTCGGTCTGGGAATGTCTACGGTAGTAGAGAAACGTGTAAGTTCTGAAGTAGGTATGTTGTACCAATTTATTGGCAGAATTTCATCATCAGACCGTGATTCATTTTCAGGATCCGTTGGAGATACTGTAGGTTTGGCAGGTCTTTTGGGAGGTGTTGGCTGGACTTGAGAGGCGGCAGGTAAGTAACCACAAGGCAGGAGTAGATCTCTGTGAAGTGTTCTTGATGGCTTGTCTGTATGCTCAGGTTTGACGGTGTAAACGGGCAAGTTGACTGCTTTTTTGATCACCACATAGACATCAGATTCCCATTTGTCCGCTATTTTATGTTTTCCTCTCAGTCTAACGTTTCGGACAAGAACACGATCTCCCACATCCAGTTCCGATGCAATGACCTTTCGATCAAAGCGTGTCTTGTTTCTCATCATAGTTTTTTCTGCATTCTCTGAAGCCAATTGGTAGCTTTTCTGGAGATGCGTCTTAAGTTTTTTTACGTATTCGGAGTGATTCAGGCTGGGTTTACAGACTGGTAGGCCGAAAACAAGGTCGATGGGGAGTCGTGGTTGGCGGCCGAACATGAGTTCATATGGAGTGAATCCGGTGGTGTCATTTTTTGTACAGTTGTATGCATGTACAAGTGGTTTTACAAAGTCCTTCCAGTGAGATTTTTCTTGTTGTGCCAGTGTACCGAGCATGTCCAGTAACGTTCTATTGAATCTCTCAACAGGGTTTCCCCTTGGGTGATATGGAGTTGTTCTGGTTTTGTGGATACCTGCTAATGCACAGAGTTCCTTTATTGTTTTTGATTCGAAATCAGGTCCTTGATCACTGTGTATTTTCTGAGGGATACCATAGTGCACAAAAAAGTTTTCCCACAGGCTTTTTGCTACAGTTTTTGCTTTCTGGTTTGGGGTAGGTAGGGCAAGGGCGTATTTTGTGAAGTGGTCTGTAATAACCAGGATGTCTTTGATTTTACTCTTGTCGGGTTCCAATGACAGGTAGTCAATACAAACAAGCTTGAGTGGGTGTGAAGTTCTGATATTCACTAGAGGTGCGGCTGTTTCTGGTAGTGCTTTTCGTTTTATGCATCTCTCGCAGGTTTTCACTTTAGTCTGTATGTCATTGGCCATTCGTGGCCAGTAGAAACGGTTCCGGACAAGATCTAAGGTGCGTTCAATGCCCATATGGCCCATTTGATCGTGTAGGCTGAACAAAACATCTGCGCGACATTCTTGGGGCAGCACTAGTTGGTGTTGGAGCTGGTTTTCAAGTTGCCGTCTCCGTACAAGGACGTTGTCGTGGAGCTCTAAACGGTTGAAGTCCCGTAAAAGGAGCGGCAGCTCTGGCAGTTGTTCCCTCAAGGAGGGGGGTGGTGATTTGCCAGTCTCCAGTTGTGCTATCACATGTCTCAGGACAGGATCAGCGCGTTGCTTGTCAGCGATGTCAGCTGGGCTCAACCGAGGAACCACAGGGGATGCAAACTGCTCGTCAGCAGTAAAGCTATCCGGTAGGCTGTCAGCGGACATGGACAAAGAGTGGACGAGAGCATGATCAGAAGTAGAATCAGGAGCACTACAGATTAATTGCCGGTCAGAAAGAGCTTGCACTGTGTGTTGGTCTATGGTTATTACATTTGGACTTCTAAGATGTTGCTCAGCAAACCTGAGGATTCTTTCCTTCTCTTTTTCTGATGTCACATCAATTGAGAGTTCGCCATGGGGTCTGCGTGAAAGACCGTCTGCATCTGCATTTTGCTTGCCAGCTCGGTAAGTGATCTTGAAGGAGTATGTGGAAAGAGCAGATAACCAGCGGTAGCTTGTGGCATCAAGTTTTGCTGAAGTGAGGAGGTAAGTCAGGGGATTGCTGTCGGTCACAACGGTGAAGGAGGTGCCGTACAGGTAGTCGTTGAACTTTTCAGTGACAGCCCACTTTAGGGCTAAAAACTCCAGCTTGTGTGCTGGGTATCTCGACTCACTCCGGGACAAGCCCCTGCTGGCATAAGCAATGACTCTCTTCTGTTCTTCCTGCTCTTGATACAATACAGCACCTAGCCCGGTGGAACAGGCATCAGTGTGTAACAAGTAAGGTTCCTTCGGATCAGCGAAGGCAAGTACTGGAGCAGAGGTAAGTTTTTCTTTTATTGTTTCAAATGATTCTTGGCATGCAGATGTCCAACGACCCCCAAATGGCTCTTTTGGGTTCAGATATTGTTCAGGTTTGACCAAAGGTTTCAGTTTCTTTTGGGATGGTGGATATCCAGAGGTAAGTTCATGGAGTGGCTTTACTATGTGTGAGTAGCCTTGTACAAATCGGCGGTAATAACCGGAAAATCCCAGAAAGGAACGAAGTTCTTTTAAGTTTTTGGGTATTGGCCATGATTTTAATGCTTCAATTTTGGCCGGATCAGTTTCAACACCGTTCTTTGACACAACATGGCCAAGGTAACGTACAGAGGTTTGAAAGAAGGTGCACTTTTCAACAGAGAGTTTCAGTCCGAACTCTTTGAGACGGTTCAGGACTCTCATTAGTCTTTCTTCATGCTCCTCCAATGTTGGCGCGAAGACAATGAGATCATCAATAAATACAAGCACCTCTTTTAGATTCATCTCTCCGACACATCTTTCCATTAAACGCTGAAATGTTGATGGGGCATTTGTGATGCCTTGGGGCATTCGATTAAACTCCCAAAATCCAAGTGGGCATACAAAGGCAGTTTTATTTTTATCCTGTTCATCCATTTCAATCTGATAGTATCCTGACTTCAAATCCAAAACTGAAAACCATTTAGATCCAGTGAGTGCAGTGAATGTGTCCTCCAGTTTAGGAAGTGCGTAGGCATCCTTTATTGTTTGTAAATTGAGTTTTCTGTAGTCAATACAGAGCCTGACACTGCCGTTTTTCTTCCTCACAACCACTATCGGTGAGGCGAAAGGTGACTCGGATGCTTGTATCACTCCTGAATCAAAAAGCTCTTGCAGATGTTTTCTTACAGCATCGAGATCCTGAGGATGTATAGGTCGAGGTCTATGTTTGAATGGTGTTGGGTCACTGAGTTTTATCTGATGCTTGACCCTGTCAGTTCTACCAAAGTCCAGATCATGTCTTGCAAAGACTTCTGGTATGCCATTGAGCTTTTCAATTATCCGGTTCTTCCACTCAGGTGTGAGAGGGGAGTTCTCAAAGTTGTAGTTAAACATTGGCTTTGGCGAAGAGGTGGATGTGGACTGTGGACTGTTTTTTTCAGCACAAGAAACAGATTGGAAGGCACTTATTTCTGCAAGCATAGCTCTAGGAGATAGAATTACATCATGCTCTGATTCGTTGGTGACAGGGACTGGCAGGGAAACTGGATGCTGATTTGAGAAATCAATAAGACAGGACTGGATCATTAACCCGCCAGGTACGTGGAATGAAGTGGGGTGTTCGATCATGATAGCCTTTTCTGCTTGCAGTGAGTGTGCCACAGCGACTCCTTCCAGAAGGATAGTTTGTCCAGCTGGAATAGTTTGTGGGCTGGTACTGTTCAGTTTCACAATTCCATGATGCTCTTCTCTGTTCAACTTGTGTCTGTGTTCAAGTATTTTCAGGACAACATGATAACCATAGGGGATTGGATTGAAATCAGGGTTTTGTTCATTGTGGGCTGTGTAAACAATGTCTAGAGTGTTTGTCCCAATAAGAACAGATTGCTGGTGAGATTTCAAGTCAGGCACCACCAGGGCCAATGTAGTGACATCAATTGGCGTACCAAGGAAGTCTGGGGGAAATGTGATGTCAAGGGTGATGTAGCCCAGGTAAGGCACTGCTTGGCCATTTGCTCCTTCCACTTCCAGAAGGTCTTCCAGAGGTCTGAGTTGATGGTCTGATAGATGAACGTTGTAGACTGACTCTGGAATGGTGGTGACTTGTGAACCTGTGTCTAGCAGACAATTGATTGGTGTATTCCTGATTATGACTTGAGTAGTGCATTTAGTGCCGATTAGTCCCCTTGGTAGAGGGTTGAAACTCTGTCTAAATCCATGTTTGGGACACTGAGATGAAGCAGCCTCTGCTTGTCCCGCAGTAGAGACTGGTTCTAGTTTGACTGTTTCCTTTGGTTGTTCTGTTCCCATTGTTCCTGTCTTTGTTTCAGATGTTTTCTCTTTTGCTGTACAAGTGTAGGATTGGATGGTTGGCTGCATGTAGTGGCTAGGTGGCCATCTTCTCCGCACTTAAAGCAAAATCCAGGTCTAGGTCTGTTGGTTTGAAATCTGCTGCTACCTGGTGACTGAAAAGGTGGTGCTTTGCCACACTTGCCGGTCTTGGAGGTCTGGTTGGTCTGAGCAAGGAGTTTTGACATTTGCTGCTGTAGTTTGTTCATTTGTTGTTTTAATTCGTTGATTGAAGCTGAATCGGTGTCGGCATGGCGGCATGGACAAGTACTTTGAGCATTTAAAGTTGCACGTTGTTTGGAAGAGCTGATATGTCTTTTCATTAAACTCTCCTTTACTTGTTGTCTGTCCTCTTCAGTTCTTAAAAGGAGTAGTAGTTCAGAGAAAGATGGAGGATTGTCTCTTTTTTGTTCCAGTTGCAGTTTACCAATGATCCCATTGTCCCAGCACCCTCTGCAGAACTGCTTCAGTAAATGCTTGTCGATGTCGGTTGCAGCAACTCCACCTCGCTTGACAACGGTGTTCAGGCTCAACAGCAGACGTTGAAGGTAACTTGAGGGATTTTCGCCATGATCTTGCAGTGTGTTCAGAAACTGCGCAAACAACTCTTCTCCATCCTGCACAGTAGAGTAGGCAGAGTCCAACACTTTCAAGTAGACAGATGGCAGTGTGTCAGATCGCAGGACCTTTACAACGTCAGCAGCTGGTGACATTAAGCTTTCCAGGATTTTTCTAGTGACATGCAGAGGAGGTAAGTGCACATCAGCTAACAACAGTTCAATATGAGATCGCCAGCTTTCATAGTCAGTTTCATTTGGTGGTTTGGGTATTTTACCAGAGAATGGACGAAGTCTCAAGCTGGGTACTGAACGGGATGCGAGTTCTTCTGCTCTCACAATATGCTCCACCACCATTTTTTGGACTTGGGGTGGATTCAAATCAGAGTGAGAGAGTCTCTGTGGTGGAATCTGATGCTCAGGTAAGGAATGACTAAAAGGTTGTGATTGGACTTGTGGCTGCGATGTTGCTCCAGTTGCTGCTCCCTGTGGGCCAGGCCACAGAGACATTGCTTCCACAATTTGCACAGAGTCGTCTCCTCGACTAGATGGCTCCACACTTTCCAAATGTTCACTTATTTGAGACATCACTTCCTGTAGTACTGTTTCAAATTTTATTCCACTCCGTCTTGCAATGTTGCGAAGTTCACTAACATAATTTGGGGGAGGTGCCTCGGCTCCGACTTGGACTGCGCTTTCAATCAATTTAACACAGAATTCAATATTGGGGTCACTCTCAGAAACGTGTGTATACGGTAACATTTTCTTGAGCTCTGCTATAGCGGAGGTAGATTTAAATTCAATGATCAGGTTTTTATAGAAAGGAGAATCCACATCATCAATAATTAATGGTTTAAATTTGCCATACTGCTTCAAAATATCTAATATTTCCTCATCTTTTGTTGTGTGGGTTATACCAGAAACAGCGACACAATTCATAACATTAACTCCTGATTTTTCTAAAAATTCCATGATTGGGTCGGACCAAAACATACCATTCAATCAAAATCCAAATCAATACATCCACTGTGTAGTAAAACTGTTAATCATCACACAAGCTCCTGGCTGGCTTGCCACTTGTAACACTTACTTAAGAGTTAGGACTCAGTTTTGCAATGGAATATGGCATATGACTAGACAGAAAAACCAGGTTTGTTATAGGAGCTTGTGGTGAATAACGGTCCAGACACAGGGATAAAGTTAAATAATAAATTGTATTAAATACATATAGTAAACAATCAAAACAAGCAACAAGAGAAAAAAAAACAATTCATAAAGGTACTGTTCGTCCTTTTCCTTTTCCTTCTATTAAAGTTCAGTTCATAGATCAGCGATCCTTTGGTCTATTGTCAAAGTCTTTTGACGGGGGAAAAAAATAAAGCTTAATCCAGTCCAGGAAAGACAAAAAATAAAGACTGGTCCTACCAGGTCCGTGGGGTTTAAAGGCTTGCCATCTCATGTAGAGAATCAGGGTATGGAAAAAAAACCTGACCTAGAAATAACAGGCCAAGACAAATACTTTAAATACTTCATAACTTCATATGATTCATTACTAGTAATCTACATTAACCAGAGTTAACATTTTCTTCACAATCAATCAATTAATTCATTCAATATCACATAAATTAAATGATCAAAGTATAAATAAGTGATTATAAGTATCATAAGTATAAATTAAATTCATAGCTGCGCAACAATACATCTTATTATAACTTATCTTAAACTACAAAGCTTGTAGTAACCACCAATGCATTTGAATGAGACGCATTAGCTTGTCAAGTAAAAGTTTGTGCCGCGGCGAATGCGGAAGTAAGTAATTAGCTGCCTAGATTGAGCAGTTCAATATGGCATAGCTTTGGTTCACTCACCAGTGAGTAGTTTCGTTTAGTTCTGAGTAGTTTTGTCTCGTTTGGAGTTTTGTTTTGTTCTGAGTGATCTTGTTCAGTTTAGAGTTGTTTTTCGAGTTTAGAGTTGTATTTCGTTCTGCACAGTCCAAGCCGGAGCAGCGAGTTGAGAAACAGGAAATTGTGTTGCGGGTGCGGACATTTTAAACATAGCGCCACTGGTGGCTGGGCGAATGAACAGGCAGCGGAGGCGGTCCCACTTAAGTAACTGTCTGCTTTTTAGACGTGGGTTACACACTCACGTGATTGATATGATAAATTGATGCTTTTATTAATAACAATGACATGGAAATATATTTGACTTTGGTGGAGTGGAATGTCTAAAGGGGAGCGCTCCCTACTGAATGAATGAATGAGTGATGACGCGTGCCGCCTGAATGTCCTTCCAGAACTGGCCCAGTCCATATGTTAGGGACAATGTAGGCTACATAACTGATTGAAAATCTAACTTTTCGAAATTATATCATTTTATATGGGCGGAGCCAGTTCAAGCCTGACACTCGGGCTGCCCCTTCCTCACTCATTCACACGCTAGTACATATCATCATTCATTTACACACCTCAGTATACACGTCATTCATTCACACACACCTCAGTATACACATCATTCATTCACACACCTCAGTATACATGAACACCCATTCACACACCTGAGTACACGTCATCACTCATTGACTCACATGCACTAGCAGTACACGTTATCACTCATAAACACCACCTGACTCAGCTAGTGCAAGCCTATTGGGCCTCGTCCAGGACGATGGCCCTTAAAGGCTGCTCGGATATTCAAACACTCACCCTGACTGTCTAATGATCAGTGCAAGCCCCGGGTCTGCCTCTCAGCAGCTGTGCCGATTTTTCCCGGTGGCCACTCGTGGTATTGCAACATAAAATCCCCATGGGGCCCAGAAAGCATTTTTCCCATAGACCGTAATAGTAAAAGAGAAGCCTGTAAAAGGGTTCTCAGGACACCTACAGCTGTAACCACTATTAATTGCAAATATTTTTATTCCATATTTTTAAGTCATGGACTTTTAAACCGTCCCAAAAAATTCTAAAGACCAGAAAAGGCCCTGCAAAGTCTTATTCTTATGGTGACGTCACAGCTGTGCGCCTACACTCCCAAGCGCGGTCCCGCAGTGTCTCGGGACCATGGATGTATTAAATCAGTGGTCTTCAACCCTGGTCCTCAGGACCCACTGTCCTGCATGTTTTAGATGTTTCCCTGCTCCAACACACCTGATTCTAATGCATGGGTCGTTATCTAGCTCTGAAGAATCCTGGTAAACGATCATGCATTAGAATCAGGTGTGTGGGAAGGGGGAAACATCCAAAACATGCAGGACAGTGGGTCCTGAGGACCAGGGTTGAAGACCACTGTATTAAATAATGGATAAGGTATTGAAAAATGGCGGCCGTTGATTTCAATGAAGTTGCTCACCTAGCGCATACGCGGAAAAAGTTTTTTGACTTCCTGGTTTACTTCCGCGGTATGGGGAATGGAATGATGGGAGGCTGATGACGCTCTGGGGCAATGAGAACGAGCAAGTCGCGTTCTGGACGAGCGCTGCGCGCTCAAGAGTGCTTGTGGAAGAGTTTGACCGATAATGACGAATCTACACAATAAAATGATGGATTTATAGGACACATCAACCGATTATGTTTTCATAGTCCTGGTTTTAGACTATACGAGGTTAATTCGTCTTGTTTGTTTATTTTTTAGTTAAGTTAAGTAAGGATAAAACTAATCATTTTTATTAAGGTTAATCTGAAATAAAAAATAAGGGATTCTCCATAATACAAGCTGTCATATTTATCAACCAGATGCCGGTAGTCAAATCTGTTTTGTCTATCAATGATCCCGTGTGTGATATAGCCTACGACTTCTTGTCAGATTAAGTTTAAAGTTCTTATCGTTTTATAGGCTATATCGGCACATTCAAACAGGCAAGTCTTTCGTTATTAAGCGTTATGCAGCTTCTCTGTTTCTTTTACAGCTACGTGATATAGTTTGGATATTACCTGAGTCATGGAAGGAGCTCCTGGACATTAAGTGTAATTCCTAGCCTGATATCTTTTTATAGTCGACCCTAAAACACTGTTTTCTCGTGTAGTGAGATGTCAGAACCTATTGTAATATTCCCCAATTCTCTTAATTGCTTCTATTGTAATAACGGCACTGAGCTGCTGTTTTAGCCACAACTCACGCTTTATTTTAGCACTTCTCAACACAGTCGTCCAACTCCTCATCAGTAATCCTTTTAACCCCTCTGCTATAACTCCCGCTCTTTTTCTCTCCCGCATGCGCCCTCACACCCAAAACTCAGGTAAGCCCCCTCCCACTTCCCAGTTTCCCTTAAAGGCACAACTACCATAACAACAACAGTCAGAATACAGAACACGTTAACCAGGTTATCACACTGCCCCCCCCCTTTATAAGGCCCCTCGCCCTCGAGGGGTCATGCTAAAGTCCTGAAACCATGGTGGCCTCCGCCTCTGTCTTCGCGGCCTGCTAAGACCTGGTTCCGGGCTGCCTGGCTGTGCTGCCGGGGTGACAGCAGTGGGGAAGCCTGTAGCACTTGGTCCGAGGGGAGTTTGGTAGGGGGTGGCTATGGGGTTAGAGTTTATTGGGGTCCTGTGGTCGGTCTGTGCAGGGGACCCTAGTTCAGACAGAGGGACAGCATTCCCTCTGTAAGGTGCTAACCTATCCCGATGAAGCACCACTTTCCTACCCCTAGGTGGAACCTGGACCCTGTAGACCAACTCCCCCACCCGCTCGAGGACCCTACACGGCCCGTCCCAGTGAGCGTCTAGTTTGGGGCTACGCCCCTTCTTCCGCTTGGGCGTGTAAACCCAAACCAGGTCCCTAGCCTGGAAGTCTCTGCCCTTACTCCTCACATCATAGTTCCGTTTCTGTCTCATGCCAGCCTCCTCGAGCTGTCCTCTGGCAAAGGCATGGGCCTTTTCGAGACGGTCCTGCAGCTTCCGAGCGTACTCCGGGCCCGGAGGTTGGTCGGCGTCTGGTGGCCGGCCAAATGCCAGCTCGACAGGAGTCCGGATCTCTCTGCCAAACATTAGCAGAGCGGGGGTGCAGCAGGTGGAACTTTGCACGGCTGAACGGTAGGCCATTAGGACAAGGGGGATGTGTCTGTCCCAATCCCGCTGGTGGTCAGCTGTGAGTATGGCTAGCTGCTGTCGCATTGTCAAGTTAAAGCGCTCCACTAGCCTGTCACTCTGGGGATGCAATGGTGTTGTGCGTGTTTTGTCCATCCCTACGCGCTCACACAAGGCTGCGAAGACCCTTGATTCAAAATTGCGACCCTGGTCGCTGTGAATGGATTCTGCTGCTCCGAACCGGCTGAACATGCCCTTTATTAGAGCATCGGCCACTGTCTCTGCATCTTGGTCTGGGATTGCATAGGCTTCAGGCCATTTTGTATAGTCCATCGCACACAGCACATACTTGTTCCCCTTGTCCGTTACTGGGAATGGCCCCATTATGTCCACCCCCACCCTCTCCATAGGTGCTCCAGATGGTTGCTGTTGCAGTGGCGCCCGTGATTGGTCTAGGGGTCCTTTGTGCGCTGCACATGCATCACACCGCCGGCAGAAATCCTCCACATCTCGACGGCGTTGACCCCAATTGGAGCTGCCGAAGTGGCCCGAGCCAGGGCTTCCATGACAGGCCCCCAGCACAGCTTCTCTGAGGCGTTCAGGCACCACGACTTGCCACTTCTCCTCTCCCGTGGCTGGCTCCTTCCACGCCCGCTGTAGGACTCCATTGGACAGGCGCAGCACTCCAAACTTGCTCCACAGCCCTTTTATGCCTACCGACAGGCCCGACACTGCCTCCCATGGTGGTCTCTGTCTGTCGAGGACCCATTGTCGAACGGACCTGAGGTCGCCGTCTTCCTCTTGGCGGGCCACCCACTCCGTTTCATCTACCACTTGCAGTGCACAGCAGGTAGGTTCACAGGCTACCTCCTCCCCTCGCTGTTCTCTCTCTCTATTGTCCCTCCTGTCACAATAGCTACAGCCATCCCCAGCGCAAGGGCGTCTGGACAGGGCATCGGCGTTGCCATGCTGGGCCCCTGGCCTGTGCACCACAGTGAAGTTGAATGACTGCAGCTCCTCGAGCCAGGTGAGTGAACCCCACCTCATCCTCACTGAGAGCGAATACGTCTTTAAACTCCCCCAGCAGCAACAGTTTCTCTCTCAGATGCCTCTGATTGCCTGAGGTCGATCTTCCTCATCCATTGGCTGATGTTGTGGGGTCAGATCTGCCTGGCCCGACGGGAACCTTGTTTGGTCAGGCCGTCCCCCCAGCGCAAGAGGACCTGCCACTCCAGGGTTTGCAGTCAAACTGCAGGTGGGTACAACTTGTGTCACCTGCTGAGATGGCGACATGAGCTGAACCCGCTGCCCCCCTGGAAAGGCTAGAACCCCAGCCCCCAGGTCTAGAGAACACCCTGTGAGTCTCAGAAAGTCCAGGCCAAGGATGCAGGGGTCACGCACCTCTGCCACCCAAGCCGTAAAGGTCACTGCTACCCCGCCCACTGTGAAAACAAAAGTCCCCCTGCCTTTCATGGCGGCGGTCTGCCCTGTGACAGTTTGTAGTCTCACAGAAGTCTGTTCTAAGATGGTTCCGACTGGAACAACATCAGGTCTTACCAATGTGGCTGTGGACCCGGTATCCACCAGAGCCGAGCAGGACATGTTACCAACCAACACAGGGACATGGCATAAATTTCCCACTACAGTCCAGCCCACTGTTATGACAGTGTCCGTGGGTGTGGTCCTGTCCGTACGCCTCCCCCTCTCCGGCGTATCATACAGCCCCTTGGAAATGGCAGAGGGGGTCCGAGGTTTCTGGGCTACCCGGACCCACTCCCGTTTCCCTGCTGTCCTTTCACTGAGGGGCAGTGGCGCCGCAGGTGTCCATGCTCGCCGCATCCCCAGCAGCGCCTGGTGTCGCTCGGACAGCACGCACCAACTCGTCCACCCACGCCGGCTTCTGGCCCATCACCTCTGTTGCAGCCGCCACCGAGACAGCCGCAGGTGAGGGTTGCTTCACAGCACAGACAGCCGTCTCTCTTTCGATGGCCAGTTCTAGCGCTTCACCTTGAGTGGCTGGATGGGCAAATTGAACATGCAGTCGGAGCTTGTCCGGCGACAGGGCTTGCCAAGACTCTCAATGTCATAAGCGAGGGAGCGGAGTGACTCCCCCAACTGCCTGGAGCGATGCTTGAATTCACAGCGAAGTGAGTCTCTCAAATTCGATTGCCCAAAGCGCCTCTGCAGGGCTCCCACTAGCGTTTTGTAATTACCTCTCTCCAAGGGGCTTAAAAGGAGCAAGCAAGCTGAGGCATCCTCTGTCAGCGACAACGCTAGCTGAAGGGCTTTAGTTGCCTCAGACCAGCCAGCGGCTGAAGCCAACAGTTCAAATTGTGCCTGGTAAGCTTCCAAGCTTCCCCTCCCATTGAACTTCGCCGTCTTGAGGCTGGCCGGCGCGAATATCCGGGCTCCGCCATGTTCGTTTACCTCTGCTGGTACTTCGTGGTTGAGACGGAGAGAGGGCGAGCCATTACCCAAGTGGCTGTGGCGGGAAACTGCGCCATCCGAGCGCAGACCGTGGTTGTCATCTGTGAAGGGAACGTTTTGGTTTCAGAAGTTGTAAGGACACAAAGTTTGTTAAGTTTGTTAGTTACAAATTTATTGAACCTTTAACATGAACAGCGTATTGCAATAGGAACACATGGAACATAAAACAAACAATACACACAAGACACACACATAAACAGAGCTCTGTGACCGGGCCTCGCAGACACTTGTAGCTCTGGAGGGACCGGCCCCAAGCCCAGTCCAGGTTACCATTATATATCGTTGAACTCCCCCCCTCCCCGCCCCATGGTCCTGGTGAGGGGAGGGGTGGGAAGACCAAAAACCAAATGGCCTCTTCCAGACGTCACAATGGGTGTGGGTGCCGGTTTGGCCAGGTATCTGCATTTGCATTGATCAAATTAGCAAGTCCTGTTTGGCTTCATTGTCCTGTCTGGAGAGTGCATCATTTGCACTGGTAGAATTAGCAAGTCACCTGGCTTCATTGTCCTGTCTGGCCATGTATCTCCATTTGCATTGATCAAATTAGCAAGTCCTGTTTTTCAAAACATCAATACAACTTATAACAATCTGATAGTACAACTATGGAACATATCAACACAACTTATAACAATCTGATAGTACAACTATGGAACATCAAAATATTCCATCACAATCGGTAATTTTTATTTTTATTTTTTTAACCAACACCATAGAAATATTACACAGTCACCCTACATTACTAAAGGTAATTTCATTAAACAAAAATCGCAGGAAAAATTACAGTCATAATGCATCAATGAATGTTCTTGTGGAAGGCTGTTGTATGGACCTCCGCTTCAAAGCATGTCCTCCATGATCCTGTAAGACAATCTTTAAAACGCATACAGGCGCTAGCAAGTCATGAATTATATATTCGTCATTACTGTCCTGAGCATCCTCATGCTGTAAAAGTGGAAAAAGCTGAGCTACTTTCTCTTGCATAGGAGAAATAGCTGCGTTAATCAGATGAGTAGTTAGAGAACGTAAACAAGGAATACAACAACAAATTAAACTTAATATCCAGTTGTAGGTTAGGCGTCATGGCTCTGTGATCTCTGTCTCACGTCTCTGTCCTGTGAATCTCACAAAGCAGGCTACAAAGTTGCACAGTGAATCAATCTAACTTGTTAATGCTTAAAAACTAAAATGTAAACTGGAAATAATACATCACAGATATATCGTTCACAAATCCATCTCAGTTCTGGTTTGGCAACCCGCATGTTGTCAATTTGGTTAGGATTTTTAAAATTGACCACCAAGCTAAGAATTCATCACAATACACATATATCTCAGTAAAATAACAGCTAAATAAAAAGCGGTTAAAAATGAAATTCAACTCTTAAACATTAACTAGAAGTATACATCAGATATGTCGCTTTCAAACTCATATTAGTTCTGGTCGGTAACTACATTTACCATTTGGTTAGGATTTACAACAAACTTTTTAGCAATTTATCCACCACCAAACCAATGATTAGTCAAAATACACACACATCTCTCAGTTAAACTAAAAGCTAAGCAAAAAGTGGTTAGCAACTCTTACATTTGTACAAAATAAAAGTATTTATACAATATCTACACTCGAGTTATTTCAGTTTCGCTCCCACGCTGAAACTTTTTCTGCAACCTTGCAGAAGGCGTACGCTCAGACCCTCTAATAGCGCCCACGCATATTAGGAATATTAACCTGTATAAATCCTCTATTGGCGCCCACGCACAATAGGAACGTCTGCACCCATGCAAGACGTGGTTCAAATCTTCTAACAGCGCCCACGCTTATTAGGAATATTAAATCACAAATTTTTGGTAATAACCTCTAAACAAACTTTATCCTTTGTGACCTAACAACGTCGTCAATCCGAAAAAAATCCTTGCTCACCTCAGATTCTAACCCGCCGTCGGCAGCTGAAGCGACCGAACGTGGATCCCGGACGAGCCCCCAACTGTGAAGGGAACTTTTTGGTTTCGGACGTTGTAAGGACACAAAGTTTGTTAAGTTTGTTAGTTACAAATTTATTGAACCTTTAACATGAACAGAGTATTGCAATAGGAACACATGGAACATAAAACAAACAATACACACAAGACACACACATAAACAGAGCTCTGTGACCGGGCCTCACAGACACTTGTAGTTCTGGAGGGACCGGCCCCGAGCCCAGTCCAGGTTACCATTATATATCGTTGAACTCCCCCCCTCCCCGCCCCATGGTCCTGGTGAGGGGAGGGGTGGGAAGACCAAAAACCAAATGGCCTCTTCCAGACGTCACAATGGGTGTGGGTGCCGGTTTGGCCAGGTATCTGCATTTGCATTGATCAAATTAGCAAGTCCTGTTTGGCTTCATTGTCCTGTCTGGAGAGTGCATCATTTGCACTGGTAGAATTAGCAAGTCACCTGGCTTCATTGTCCTGTCTGGCCAGGTATCTCCATTTGCATTGATCAAATTAGCAAGTCCTGTTTTTCAAAACATCAATACAACTTATAACAATCTGATAGTACAACTATGGAACATATCAACACAACTTATAACACAGCGGGATGCCCGGGTTCGATTCCCGGCCAATGCACCAAATGTGGTGGGAGTTTTCTGAGAATCAATCCGCTCGACTAAAGTTGGGTGAAGTAACATTTTACTGTTTATTACAAGTAGCAAAACAGGAAAACGTATGAGGAATATGGAAGCAACGTTACACACATGTTCACACACAATGCACAAACACATGAAAGTTACACAAAGACAATACCATACTGTTCCAGCTAGCATTCTAGCATAGAACCCTGGTCTACATCTCCAAAACCTTGGAGAGGTCCAGGGACCACCAGCACTACGCAGCTGATCGCCCTGAACCCCCAAACATACTTTCAACAGACCATTTTATAGTCCCAGAAGTCATTGGTCTATCACAGACATGCAGTCTGTCCCATGTCTGTTCTCTGATTGGTTAAATCTCCAAAGACAATAGAGTAAGTTGAATCCACATTATCTCCAGACTTCACATCTCCAATGTAAATGCTTCAAGAGGTATCTGCCCAAAATGCTGTATTGTCTGGTTGGTAGGAAGGATCACAACCCCCATCCTGACAAAAGCAACATTTACATTATTCAATCAGCAGAGCTTCACAAAAGAGCATCATCACTCATCAGAGCAAATGGCTCTTAAAGAATGCAGGCAACCTCCTGTTCAAGAAATGTTAATTGTACAAACATTGGTCAAACATTTTCACGACACATCCCGCCATTCGAGTCCAGGAAATACAGGCAGCTCGATATCTAATTCCCCCTCCTCCTCCTTTACGTTCGAGCGCGCGCTCGCGTATTCCTCCATACTGTCCTCACCGATCCGAAACAGCCTCCTCAGCGTGAATGTCGAATTCCGAACTTCTGACACCAGTGTAATATTCCCCAATTCTCTTAATTGCTTCTATTGTAATAACGGCACTGAGCTGCTGTTTTAGCCACAACTCACGCTTTATTTTAGCACTTCTCAACACAGTCGTCCAACTCCTCATCAGTAATCCTTTTAACCCCTCTACTATAACTCCCGCTCTTTTTCTCTCCCGCATGCGCCCTCACACCCAAAACTCAGGTAAGCCCCCTCCCACTTCCTAGTTTCCCTTAAAGGCACAACTACCATAAGAACAACAGTCAGAATACAGAACACACAACAGAACACGTTAACCAGGTTATCACACTATACTGAGCCACATGCTACTGAATAAATAAATACAAATTCCGTTGTGTGGTGTATTTAACAGAATTGGGTGTTCCTATGCAAGGCTTTATAATGAAATAAGTTCAAACTTTTCAAAGTAATAATGTGATTTTACTGAACATTAACTATTTACAATATAACGAACATAACATAACAAAAACAACAGACTTGCGACAGAGTGGCTTGAACAGTGTGATGTTCCCGAGACACAGCGGGACCGCGCTTGGGAGTGTAGGCGCACAGCTGTGACGTCACCACAAGAATAATTTTTTGCGGAGGCTTTTCTGGCCTTTAGAACAATTTTTGACAGTTTAAAAGTCCATGACTTAAAAATATGGAATAAAACGATTTGCAATTAATAGTGGTTACAGCTGAAGGTGTCCTGAGAACCTTTTTACAGGCTTCTCTTTTACTATTATCCAGTCTCCCGCTGCCGGCATTCCCCGCCCATCTGAGAAGCCGAATCCACGCAGGTACGGATGTGAACTTGGTTAAGATGCAGATGCAGATAAAACATCGATTTAGATGTGTTCCTCGATCGATGGGTGGTCTATTGCGGGGACCCGTGCGTGTTCCTCAAAGACAGTAAATCCTGGATGTCGAACTTGACTCTGGCCGAGTTCTGCGCGGCTTCCGTGTACCCTGACCGCGGCATACAGCTGGACAGTTGTCTGGCTGATCTCTGGAACTGTTTTAAGAGTATCGCAAATGCCTTCTGCCAAGGTGGTGTCCCTTCGTAAGAGTTCAGAATCAGAATTAGTTTCAAACTAATAGTTTGTATTTACCATGCAAGTTACACAAACGCATAATTTACTGTGGCAGGATGGAGCAAACAAATACCATATATAGAACATAAGTGGGATAGCGATAAAGATAAGATAAGATTGAATGAAAATCTTCAACCGTGGCTGCTCGACTTGGTGGGAGGAAGGTGATTGTCTAATCAGGTGCCGTTATCCCTTGTGCTTTAATTTCAATGACAGCGTGTATCGCTTTTCTAACTGTGGTTCTGCATGCTTGCAGTTTTTTTGTGGGGACGCTACCCTGTTCTGTGCCCTTGCGAAGGGTAAGCTGTACTGCTCAGTGAGTTAAACTTGCATCATCGACAAACTGTCGGATGAGCTGCGTGGATCCTCGTTGCGTTAAGTATGAGCATAAACTGAGGAGTATAGTATATGGAGGAGGATGCATAGTACAGTTCTGAATGTATGTCCCAGGACCGTATTTGCTCAGCCGGTTAAAAAGGAGGGTTCGGCTTCCAGTACCTCCACCGCAGCTGCTTGATGGGGGGGGGAGGAAGCTCATGTGGGGACGATCATCCCAGTTCTGGCCCACTCGGCCCCCAAGAAAAGTAATACTGCAAGCGGCAAGCTTCTCCGCCAGGTTGGCTATAGGCCGCAGCAGGTGGCTATAGGCCGCAGCAGCAGGTTGGCTATAGGCCGCAGCAGCAGGTTGGCTATAGGCCACAGCAGCAGGTTGGCTCGACAAGCTGTCGGATGAGCGGTGTTTTTATCCTCATTAATGTACACAGGCTACCGTTCGTACTGCATCTGCTCAATGATATTTGGTGATGGATTTCCGTCATCCCTGCCCAGCGTCGCATTTCGGTTTGATGGACCACGGGTGTCAGGCATTTCGTTGTCCTCGGAGAAAACCATCGGCACATTAACCCCCTCTGGGTTTCTCGGAATTAAACTGGCAGCGTTTCCATGCAGGCATCTTTCCTTCGGATATACGTGAGTTTCATGGCACTTAGACATATCAGCTGTTGTTGCTTTGTTAGTGAGGGGATCAGGGAGTCAGATGGCTCAGAGAGTTAAGGTGTTGGCCTTGTGTACGGAAGGTTGTGAGTTCAAACCCCGGCTGTGGTCATGTGATGTTGTGTCCTCGGGCAAGGCACTTCATCCTATTTGTCTCAGGGGGATTGTCCCTGTACCTAAAATGTAAGTCAGTTTGAATAAAAGCATCTCCTAAATGAAGCATTATTAATTGTCATGCGTTATTGTTCGCTACCGCCTGTTGGAGGCGCCTAACTTAAATTGCACTATTGGTTTCTCACGATGCATGTTTCATACTCTATAACCCGCTATGTGTTTGTGGTCAATGCTCTTGACCCTCTCTTTTGTAAATTGCTTAGAATGAAGGTGTCTGCTATGGGAATCTATATAAATACTGGAGCGTGTCCTGAGGGCGGCTATGGATTTTCTATCACGATTCCGTGGAGTCGTCCGCCGCTCTCAAATTTACAGACTCTGCTCCCTCCATTGGGTTGGGGGATATTACGGGAAGCTTTGTTCTGAATTGGCTTCAGTTCTATGCATGTGAACCTGCAGGTTCAATGAACATGCTCATTGTTCATGGTTTGAATCACAGAAGCTGCATCGTCCACCATCGTCCACCATCAAAACACTGGTGTCGGGCATTAGATTTTGTCCAGCGTTGGGGGCCGTCAGTGAGCTGCTGCTCTGGAACCCCTGCATACGCCCGCTGATGAAGGGGCTCGAGAAGCAGCGCTTCGAGATAAACTGCTACCTTTAACCTTACCCATATGGCAGTAAAAGAGCTATTGGTGTCTCGTTTAGACGAGGGTGCTGGGACGTACGTTGATACTTCTTGAGTCAGTGTTTCTCACAGGTTTAAGGTGCGGGGATTCACCACCAAGCGTGCCAGCAATATGTTTACGTTGTCCTGTTGCATGCAAAGGTACTCATATCATGATTGCTCAAACTAATTGTGCGTTTTTTGCCCACTTTCCTCTATGTCACAAAACCTGCTATGTCCATCACAGATGCCGGCAACGCCACGATAAGATCCTGGTTTCGCACAACGGCTCCTCTCTGCATGCTCACTGTGGATTGTCCCTGGAGCAGTCTACAGCTCACTGATTTCGGATCGGGGCGGCCACCCGGGCATCATCCAAAGCGCCCACTGCCAGGCTAAAAGCGACTGGACATCGGTCTTCGACGGCTTACGAGCATGTACGCCCCAATGCAATGGACATAATGGGAGCTCAGATGTGTACGAACTTATGAACGAAGCTCACGGCCATGCGGCCAAGTAATGATGGCAATGTATAAATAAGTGCATATTGCATATGGTGGTTGGGTCGGCTTTTTAACCCATAAAGGTAGAATATCTCTTTAGATCCTGGTTCGGACATGGTGATCCACAGGTGTTCTCTGATCTAGTCGCTATCAATCAGAATCCATAGTTCTGAACTGGGATATCTCTAGATGTGCCCTGTACTGCAGGGAATGGTGGACGCTCTGCTGACACATTTAATTGTTCATTCTGATTCTCATAGTTACATTGGGTGCATACACAGCCTTGCGTACAACTTTGGGGTCACCTTCGGGTGCTAGAGGTTAGGTCTCTAGAGCTGCCTGCACTGTATGGTTGAGAGGCTACCAGATCAACTTCATGTTATAATGTCTCCTTAAGATCTCGGGCTCGGCATTGGCGATCCGTAGACGTGCTCTGATTCATTCACTAACGATCAGAAATCTAGCGTGCGAGCTGAGATAACTGCGGCGATACCAGCAGGGAACAGCAGACGCTCTGCTGATATTTTGATTCTCTCATAGTTACATTGGGTGCATAAACAGCCTTGCATACAACTTTGGGGGTCACCCTGTATGGTTGAGAGGCTACTGGATTAACTTCATGTTAGAATGTCTCCGTAAGATCTCGAGCTCGGCATTGGTGATTCAACGCCGTTGATGACGACGTTGGTGATTCGTTCGCTAACAATCAGAATCAGCGTGCCAGCTGAGATATCTGCGGAGATATCCTGGATACCGGCTGGGGAACAGCAGACGCTCTGCTGACACATTGACTTTACACTAGATAACATATCTTCGTGTTACAGCGCTTCAGCTGCCTTTGCGTACATCCATGATGGGTCGCTGATGAGCACAAGAGGGGCACAGCTCTCTAGAGGTCGCTATCTGCCCAAGGTCGGATGAGAAGGGTACTGGGGAGGTGGTCGGTGGATCTGGCTAGCTGCATGTTCACCTTCTGTCCAGCACCTGGTCTGGACGGAATGTGCGCTTGGGATGAACCAGTAAACCGCACATCAGATGGTATGCAACACAACAGATATGCACACATAGTTTAGTCATCCGTAATGATAGCATGACAGATCCAGAAAAAGCCTCTAGTACTAAGTGGGATGTCAAGGCTCAGGACCAGTGATGCTCCGCTTACACATAGTCTGACGGAGTGGTTGTATGTTTGGGGATTATATATACTGTATCTCTATTGCTCCATGCCTCTTGTCATATACGTATGCACGTATGTATCGCTTCGAGGCGGTAGGGAGTGCTCCCCTTTTAGACATTCCACGCCACCAAAGTCAAACATTACCATGTCATGGTTATCAATAAATCATCAATTTATTATCAAATCCATCACGTGAGGGTCTTGACTGAACTAGGCTACATAAACTCACCAAAAATGTGAGTGAAGAGTTAGCACTCTCAATATCTTTGTTCAACTAGTAGTTCTAGGGTAAGCTCATGTTTAGGCCTGGAAAAAAATGGGCTGTTTTATGTAGCTAGGCTAGAGACAATGAAAGTTAGCCTACAATGAAAGAAAATAACACTTTTTTAAATGACATAATGTTGTTCATTGCTAGTGTTATATTACTGTGATTGAGTGGTGCAGTGTATTTTATACTGTTAATAAATGACAAGTTTGGAAGTATTTCATGTGTCCATCCTCACTGATTCCTGTTAAGTCATTGCATGGCTCAAAGTATGAGCCTTTCACGAAAAGACTGACTGAAAGACTTTCACGAAAAGACTGAAAAGGTGTGTTATCAAATGTTGTGAGCCGGTCTGGTCCAAAATGCCATGGCCGATTTTTTTTTCCCAGTCCGCCCCTGCTCACCACTCAGCCATGAAGTCCATAGAATTGTCTGTAGACCTCAGATACATGATTGTATTGAGGCACAGATATGGAGAAGGGTACAGAGAAATGTCTGGAGTATTTTGCTCATCCCAATGACCACAGTGGCCTCCATCATCTGTAAATGAAAGAAGTTGGCAGCCTGGCCAAACTGAGCGATCAGTGGAGGAGGGCCCTCGTCAGGGAGGTGACCAAGATACCAGAGATGGTCACTTTTGCCGCTTTTCCACCGCAAATGTAGCACTACTCGACTCGACTCTACTCGATTGGTAGTAAACACGGGTGGTTTTCCACCGCAAATAGTACCGCAAATAGTACTTCCTGGTCGTCGGCGAAAGGGGCGTGACATAGACCGTGACGTATTTTTGTACGCGACGTAAATAACACCAACGCAACCCACAAGTGGACAGAACCCACATTATAATTTTAGCCATGTTGACGAACTAGTCTTTTGTAAATTATCTGACTTTTAAAAAGCTTGTAGACTGTTGGTGTAATGGACTGTATCTGATAGTAATAAGTATTAGCTGCGGTGCTGTTGCTTTAAGTCGCTCTTGTGACTTCGTCACACTTTCTGGCCAATCAATGGCCGGCCGTCTGCCGACATCACCTTTTAGCTTGACTCAGCTCGCTTGGTACCTAGAGCAAGAAGGTACAAAAAAAAGTACCCGCTACCAGGTACCAGGTACCATGGAACTGCGGTGGAAACGCCAAAAATGCGAGTCGAGTCGAGGCGAGGCGAGCTGATACCATGCGGTGGAAAAGCGCCATTTGACAGAGCTTCAGCTTTGCTCTGTGAATAGAGGAGAACCTTCCTGAAGGACAACCGTCTCTGCAGCACTCCACCAATCAGGCCTGTATGGTGGAGTGGCCAGATGGAAGCCACTTGTTAATAAAAGGCACATGACAGCTCACTTGAAGTTTGGTGAATGGTATCGGATAGATTCTCAAACCCTAAGAAACCCAGTTAATCTGGTCTACTGAAACAGACTGAACACTGTAGCCTAAATGCCAAGTGTCATGCTCGAGGAAGCCAGACTGTCTATGTCTGGAGTAAACAAGGCATCGCTCATCCTCTGTCCAGTACCATCGCCACAGTGAAGCATGAAGGTGGCAGATTTGTGATGTGGGTATGTTACATAGGCAGGAACAGGATTGAGGGAAAGATGAATACAGCAACATACAGAGACATCCTTGATGAAAGCACTCTTCCAAGAACTCTTGACCTCCGACAGGAGCATAGGTTCCTCTTCAGGATGACCCCAAGCACACAGCCAAGATAACAAATAAGTGGCTACAGGACAACTCTGTGAACGTCCTTGAGCGAGCCAGCCAGCCCAGTCTTGAACCTGATTGGACATCTCTGGAGAGATACGAAAATGGCTGTGTACATCCGCTCCCCATCCAACCTGATGGAACCGGAGAGGGAAGAATTTCCAAGAATTTACAGTATGTGCCAAGCTTGTAGCATCATGCTGAAAAAGTCTTGCTCCACGTGTCCATTTTGGAATAAGGCTGTAAAACAACTAAATGTGGAAAAAGTAAAGCGTCAACAAATCAGTGTGAGAGGTTGTGTCTGTGTGGATATGGTTCATCTTTTGCATACACCGCACTTTTCTGTTGAAATAAAGGTCAAGGCTTGTGAGGGGATTCATGTCATCATTGCAATATTAATGTGTTTTCCCAAGATTGTGTTAGGTACTTCAAAATAAATGTCAGTCTTTTGTTTTGTTTGCTACAAACTTCATCTAGCCACTAGATGTCTCCCTCTATCTATTTAATTGAGTAGGCTCATTTAAATTGTGGAACATTGATAATTTATACGTCTGCTACTAATTTGGTTTGTGCTTTTAGATATCGTGATAGATACAACCTTATCACGCACTTTAAAATCATTAGGCTCATCGATGCATTTTACTGGACTTATGTATTATGTCCCCCTGAGAAGTTTATTATTCCTTTTATTGGGTTGGGGTGTCAAATGGTTTAACCAATAAGAAAGCACGGGTTAGTTACTTCATGTCAGAAGACTCTAACCCCAATGTCAGGTGGCTGACCGGTTAGGGAATCGAATCAGAAGGTTGCCAGTTCGATTCCCGGTCGTGCAAAACAATGTCGTATACTTGGGCAAGGCACTTCACCCTGGTTGCCTCGGGGGGATTGACCCTGTACTTTCTGTAAGTCGCTCTGGATGAGAGTGTCTGCTAAATTACTAAAATGTAATGTTGTTATTGCTTAACATTATTGTATATCATCAAGGTAACAAAAACAAGGTCAAGGACGTGAAAACATTTACTTACGCTGTACAGGAAGTAAACAAAGACGAAATTATTAAAATCTAGCCTGACCAGGCATTACAGCACGCCAGCTATAACTTCAACATTCTGCAAATCTTTAATGTGGCCGCATCGGCTACAACAGCCAAGCACCAGGAACACTAGTATCACACTAGCGCGCTCTGATAATAACGCATGCAAATGAGTTAATTGTCCAACTCATCAGCCAGTGCGGGTGGTGCCGATCTCCAGGTGAGCGCATATCACGTCACCTAAATCCTCAACTTTACATGTGGGACGGAGGGGAGGAGGACCCGTTTCACGGTTTTCCTATCTATGTCTTCTCGCACTCCGGGGCAGAGCACGGACAAAGGGGAAGCTGGCCAAGGAGAGGACGAGGCAGCAGAGGACTGCAATAGCCGTGTCAAGTGCGCCATGGAGATGTCCTCCCACAACATCAACGATTCAAAAGTCGACGGTATGAACTGCGACGGATTGATCAATCGAAACGGCGGGGACACGACAGAAATATCGGTCCCACTATCCCACACAGGGAAGCGGGTGACCCCTATTGAGGGGGACAATCTTTACAGACTGCGAGACAGAAAGTTTTTGCTTGAGGACAAAAAGCGCCTGTGCGCGTGGGCTTTGGGGACAGCGCTGCTTGGAATACTGCTCATGATCTTGCACGCGGAGCTGTGTCCATTTGTTTATGAGCCGGTAGGTCTATTTACATATACAGTCGAATTCAAAAATAAATTGGTCATAAATGCTAGAACACAATAACTTCGTCAGGCTATTGGCAAACATTGAACGTAAACAGGAGTCTCGTTTCTTTGTCGGAAGGTCTGGATAACTGGATAACTGACGTTTTAAACAAAATGTGTTTAAATCAGGGGAACTAAAACAAAGCCGACAGTATGAGACGTGGTTCACTGTTCCTGGCCTGCTCTTGCTTTATATAGATGGCATGGCATGTTTATCGAACGATAAGGGTAAAGCCTATTCTTGGTGGATAACTAAAGTGCTGACAGCTCCCTTTCGGGATCAATACAAAGACCCAGGTCATGTCAAAGACACCTGTTGACCTGAGCAGTCACCTGCCAGAGACAGAGAGAGAGAGAGAGAGAGAGAGAGAGAGAGAGAGAGAGAGAGAGAGAGAGAGAGAGAGAGAGAGAGAGAGAGACAGAATGACAGAGACAGACAAAAAGATAGAGAGGGTGTACGAACAAGGGAAGACAATGTGGGAATCGCTCTGTGTCCATAAACACATAAACTACAAATAAACACTGTATAAAATCCATGAAAATGCGAAATTAACAGCCATTTACTTAGTAGAGTTGATGTTGTCCCTAAAATACAGTTAAAACTGACTGTGCTTTGCACTATTCTCAGGCTACTATATACGCTTCTGCTCTGGATCAGCTAAATTGATAAATGTCTTTATCAAGACATCAGCGATTGATAAAATGTACAACAATTGCAAGGCAGCATACCGTTAAATTGAAGACCTTGGAAATCATCGGACCTGCCAGCTGCTAACAATACTTATCTTCAGTCCATGTAAACCTACATCACACCTTGTGTTTTAATGTTTCCTAGGAGAAACACTTTTGGCAAGTCACAAAGTTTGATGGGTTAAAAAATAGGTTAAAAATAGTGCCGAATAACTCGTAGGCCTATAAACTATCATTCACACGAGATGTTAGTGAAACCTTAACCTTTTGTTTCATTAACCTGTTTTGGCTATACAACTTTATAGTTCTGAGAAGAGTTCGGCTTTTTGCTGTTTTCATAACGTCGTATAGCTATTATCTAGGTGATTATGTCTTATTTCAAACTGGTTAACCGAAATCAGGCTCGTGGTTCAATGCATATATGAACTTCCATTGGATTAGTGGGTGAAATTTTGGATAATTGATCTAATCACCTGGCGAATCAACGGAGCATAGACACACCAGGACAATTCAATTGCACCTCGCAGATCTTTTTCTTTCTTTCTTTCTTGATTTACAGACTGCTTCAACACTCATAACGTGCACGCAAGCGAAATAGCTGGACCAACACATGAGATTTCAAACCCTGACCCTAATTACTGAATGGCGCCCGCATTAAATTAGCATGCAGATCACAGCATATAAAGCTGTTTATGGTTATCAACTATAATTAAATTACTTCCATAGAGAATGCACAGGCCAGTTCATGTGAAGAAAAATAAATGATGTCATAAATACCAACAGAACAGGAACTTGGTTAAGTAAACCCGTTACCTAGTAATTGTAAGCTTTTAGAAGAAAAACAACCTGTGGGTTTCGGTATGTGACCAAAATGCCAATGCAACACCGAATAATGAAACAACGTGTTTACATCTACTGAAACGCCTGGTCGCTTGTCTCTGACGGTTAAGTCTTTACTTTGACGCCAAAGTATGCAGAGAATTGGACTATTGTGGCAGTTTTTCCACATTACAGTACTTTCCTTGGTGAAATTGCTCACGGTGTGGCTTTCTCCACATAATTTGATGTATAATTAGAGACTATTTGAATAATTCAAGAGGTTCACCTCGAGGCGCACAGCTGATTTCAAGGTCTGGGGAAATGTGAGTGTACGGCTGAGAGGCCGTCCTTGGATCCTCAAGTGAGTCCACGTCCTGTTCTTTGCACCCCTTTTTTCCGCTGTTAGGTCCTGTCACATCGAACAGTTTGCCAAGAGGATGCGTTTCTATAGTAAAGCCGATATAACATCCGCATGTTGTGACTGAAACAAAACAAATGACGTTGACTATGGCCTTTAGCTTACAGATTTCACTGCTACTGTCTTGCATGAACACTGCTAATGCCTTTGACCTTCTTGAGTATAATTTGCATTTTTATTTTTTTTCCTCATGGACAACTATTATTGAAAGGTAAACATTAAACGTTTTTTTTACGTGGACAGTGAGGACGAGCCGTGGTCATGGGTGGATTGTGAGTCTTTAGGCATCAATCCATGTTAACCACATTAGGTCTTTTCAAAGAGCATAAAACTAACGAGTTTACAAACGGGAATTATTTTATAAAAATTAAACACCTCGAGCAAGCAACGTGTTTTGGACTTGGATATATAATGCACTCTAATTAACGTTACGCATATGTGAAGCTTTCATAAATAGCCCGGGTTAAATTAGAATATGATGCTGATGCTACTGGAGAAATTGTGGAAAACAATTGAATTTGCCAACAAACGTCATCACACCATCCAGCTCCCTACCTATCCATGTGGAAGTTTCCTCAACTTTGTCTGAAAAGTTGCAATTATCTTTTAAAATGTAAACCGCCCGTCATTAATTTAACTGTTAAAACTTCCATCGAGGTTACATCACTCGACGTCATGGCTCTGAACAGCTAGCTTTTTATTACATTGAGCATGTGTATAATCAGATGTTTGACAATGTCAGTTTGGGGCCTGTTGACCTTTATGAGGGATGCATAAAGGCTGCACCATTCAGCTCTTGATTACTTTCATCCAGAGTTGGACTGGGACAAAAATTCAGCCCTGGCATTTTCTGTCCAGACCAGCTCACTACATTATCAGCGGACACTACATAGAAGTCCACTAATCTCACGGCATCTTCTCTCATGCATACTACAAAGGAGAGTCATATTCCTTGATAGCAGTTAACAAATAAAGCACTTAACTATTAACTCAACAACTAAAATTGACAGCTATAGCAATCAGTCAATCAATCTTTATTCATTATAGTGTCAAATCACAACATAAATTATGTCATCATGACTACACAATCTCACAATCAGATTGTCCTTTTACCGCAGTGTAGGAGGCTGAAATGCATGTAACTACAGAACACAAAGTATAACTAAATATATTTCTTTAATACTGTGCATATATCATCATATGTCAAAAACTGGAAATACAGTTGTTAAGCTCCCGCGCAATCACTACACTCATTACACTTCAGAATCAGAATTCGTTTTTAATCGCCATGCAAGAACATGGAATTCACTACTGCAGTTGTTACCGCTTCTTCTTCGGTTCTGCCACTTGGCGCTGTCGCACTATTGTGTTGTTTTTTGTTTGCCTTGATTCACCATGAAGAAGAATCACCTGCCAGGTTCATGAGAATGATACTAGATTAGCATTCATGAGGTCCTTTGCATTGACCATTTATGGTTAAAATTGGGCGTGTTCAGGGCGGGGTGCAATGATACTTTACGTACGCACACTTGTGGTTATGCTGTGATTTATAAAGCGAACATTGCCTACAGGTGTGCGTACGCATGGTTTTATAAATCTGAATTTTTGTGTGTGTACGCCAATTTACGCTTTTGGGCGTACGCACACTTTTAGTAAGAATTCTACACACTCCTTTATAAATGAGACCCCTGGGCTGGACATAGGGAAACTATTTATCATTGGATGGGGAAATAACTCAAAACCACAGAATAATGTACAAGATAAAAGATTAGTTCATATTGAACGAAATGTTCGCGAGCGTAACAACACTAGTGGCTTTGACATATTTTCATTATGACACTTACTAGTGTTTTCCAATACAAAAACATCCGATCTTTGTGACAATACCTGAAAATGCTCAAGACAGCACTATACACAGGCATTTGAAAACTACAGTAAAAGTAACACAGTTACACAGAAATTAAAGTTACACACAAATTATGAAATAGTTATCACCTCAGTAAACAATAAATTAATTGAAAGATTACAATAAATTCAATGGCAAATATTGCAAATTAAACTAATTATTTCCTATAGGTTTACTTGTATTTTGTGCTAAAATTCAAAGTATCTCATCTGTATTTACAATACAGCTTGATTCTGCATCTCTACTTACAGCTCATTGGTCCATGTGAATGTTTACTGTTGCAATGGCAACAAGAGACTGCTGATGTTAGCAGCTCTAAGATAGTTTAGCTAAATCATCTGAACAATAATAACCCATAATATCACAATTCTGCATATTTAAACAAAATCAACCACAACTGCCAACATTCACAGCCCTTCAACTCTGGGCTAATATGTTGTCACAAGTAGGACTATGCAGTTAATTAGGTCACATCACATTCAATGTAAAAACGTTTTGGACTTGTCTCAAAAATGTAGCCTAGCCAGCCCCAGGCTACGTTACTTACCATGTATGCCTCCACTCGCTCGTCTACCGGCGTAGCAGCACCTGCTGGGGTGGTGACCCTGGCACCAAATAGACCCGTCAATTTAGAATATTTAACAGCCTCCACCTGTTAGACTTCAACTTTTTAAGTCACAGTTTTTCAGCGCCACCCGGGCGTTTCTTCCGCTTATCCATTTTCAGCTCGGCGGCAGCCCGTCCCGTGACTCCCGCCAATGCCCTGAGGTCCTGCCCCACCTGGTTTGTGTATATGTGTCGATGCTAGCAACACACTGCTAGCTCTCTGCAGCCAATCGGCCAGCCCAATTGGATTGAATTTAGAGTACAAAAAAATTCACAAAAAAACATAGCGGACCGGACCGGCCCACATTGGGTCAATGGCCCACCGGGATGATGCCCGGTATGCCAGATGGCCAGTCCACCCCTGCTTTCATCGATCTTCATTACTCTGTTACAAATTTTAACTTGTCTATTTAAATGTTAATTGTTCATTAAATACCTTAATACTCAGTGAGATTAACTTAGATATACTGTATTTGGTTCACATAATGCAGTTTCTTCAATGAATTAACAATATTATTTGAGTCTAACAGGCCCCTGTTAACTTGACTGCAGTGTGAGCGCATGTATGCATGTGCGTGTGTGACAATTAAGTTGTCACCTAATCGGTACGGAAGCTACGACCGAAGCCAAGGTCAGGATATTCCGCTAACACGCAGCTACTAGAAAACAATCAAGTGGAAAAGATCCTGAAATCGAGTCTGACTATAACAACTATAAACCTTCCTTTTATTGTTTTTATCTTCTCTCTTACCCCACTCCTCCTCTTCCTCCTTCCTTTCCAGGGCTCCAGCTACGCATTTATCATCAACTGCTCCATCAGTATGTCCACAGGGTGCCTCCTGGTTCTCATTTTAGCCTTCCACTATAAGGACATCAGGGTAAGTCTGCCTTCGCCTCATTGTTAACTGGCAAAGGTGCCAGGGCCGAGGCTGGCTTGAGGAGGATGTGTAGGATGGGAATGTGTAAATGTGTTGCCTATGCGTTTCTTGTATACCATGCCTTGACTGCCAAAGAAAAACCTCTAATCGTTTCGTAGGATACAGTACCCAGAGGAGAGACAAGCGAACATATGTAACTAAGAGTGCTGATGTATTTGCTGTGTGGTTCAACGAAGTGTGGGGTATGGGTGGAGTGGGGTATGGAGAGATGGGTGGAGGTTGCATTTGCGCAAGTGCTTAAAGGAGATAAGGAAGGTGAGGGTGGAGCTAGAGGATATCGTTTCTTTACCTAAGCCGTAGCCCAATGTTCTGAGACACTTTCAGCACGTCTGGTTTTACTCAGTGCTCAGTGCACCTTGAGGAAATGGTGTATGTGGTTTATTCTCAAAGCTGCAACCTTTCAATTGTAGGTCGAGGAACATGTGATGGGATTAAAAAGGTTATTCAAACATTGGAAGTCACAAAAGAAAGAAGAAATGTTAAACATTCACAATGCAGTAAAAGCATCTGCTAAATGAATAAATGTAATGTAAATGCAGTGTGTTCCCTGGTGGGTCATCCACTGGTCCTCATGTGAAGGGATTCTAGCTGGACAATGGTTAGGGGCCTACAAGGTCTTGAGTGGCTTAACACATGCACCCAGGATTGAGGACCGCCGACACCATCACCTGTATAAATGTGATCCACAACCGAATACCCCACCCCCCCCACCCCCCACCCCCACACCTCCCCCACACACATTTTGCCACTTGTATTCTGGTCTTGACTAGATTCCCATGGTTTGTATGTCATAATCCACGTATGCAGGGTTCACTGATCCGCAGGTGCCTGCTTTGCCTGAACACTCACATACATGAAGGCCTCTATTCAGGCACATATAGTTCAGCAATTCATTTGCATCTAACAGTAAGAAGATCTTTGCATTCTCTTCTGGTAAATAAGTAAATATTCACCGTGGAACGGAACAACCACAGGCCAGATGCACATGACGGCTAGTTGAAACCTAGCTTTTGTTTCAAAACTTCCATTTCTGAGCCTTACATTTTCTACAGCCTTGCAGCAGTGAGGATGTGTTTTTCTCCCAAATTTGCAGGAAAACAAGTGTTGGCTCTGCATTCTGTATACTGATATAGCAACAACACAAATATTTAAGGATTTATAGAGGTGCTTGAACACTATAACCCTTACATTCTTGCCTTAACTAGTCTTCATATCTGCTTGGGTGGAACAGTGTTTGGCTTGGCCCTAATCTCAAAATGAAATTAATCATGATATTGTTCTCTCCAGACCCACCTTTGCTTAGTGAGTGCACTAATTAAATTTGAGTTAAAAGAAAAATCCTTATATCTTATTTATTGCCATAACCTTTTCCCTCTCTCTTTTGCTCTCTCTTTCTCTCTCGCTCGTTATTTTTCCCTATCCTATTATTGCTCTTTTTCACCTCTTTCTGTCTATGTTTCTCTCCATCCAACCCTCCACCCCCTTTCCCAACAGCTTTTCATAATCGATCACAACCAAGTGGACTGGCGGATAGCCGTGACGAGCTACAGAGTGTTTGGCATCTTCCTGGAGCTCCTCATCTGTGCCATCCACCCAGTGGGCACCTACTGGGAGCTGGCTGTCCCCTTGACCCAGGAGGGGGATAAGCTTGAGGCCAACTCCTCTTCCATCTCCTCTTCCATCTCCTCTTCCTCTGCGCCACTGTGCGTGTCCTCCCGCCACGGGGAGGCGCTGTTGAACACGGAGCTGCTGCTGTCCGCCCTGATGTTCCTGCGGCTCTACCTGGTGCATAGGGCTATCCTGCTGCACAGCAAAGTGCTCCTGAGCGCCTCCTACAGGAGCATCGGCTCCCTCAACAACATCAACTTCACCTTCCGCTTCGTGCTCAAGGTGCTGATGAACAAGTACCCCGGGCGCACACTGCTGGTGTTCATCCTTTTGTTCTGGCTCATCGCTTCCTGGATGCTCACGCTGTGCGAGAGGTGGGTCAGGAGGCTGCCGCACAGACAGAACGCAGGTTCACATATCAGACATAGCCAGAGTCTCAGTCCTATTGTGCATACACAGGCCTGCTTGGGTGTTGGAGTTGTTTTGCTGTACATTGGGGAGAAGTAAAACCTGGCAGGGTGAGCGGATTGGCTGACAGACCAGAAGCACAGAGACACACACCATGCACACACGCAATGTACATGATGGGTCCCTTGCTCTCCCCCTCTTTCCCTCTCGCTCCCCCCCAACCCCCACCACCCCACCCACCCACACACACACGTGCGCACGCATTTATTGAAAACAGACTGGGTTTGAAATGTACTCTACTTTCGATCTTGATGGTCAATTTGAGTTTCCTATTTGGAGAGGACGCCTAATAATAACTGATTCGATGATAATCGTTTCCTGCTCAGTTACTCTGACAAATTGCTCTTCATTGTGAGCCAGCCCACCATCAGCACTCTGCACTCTGTGTGGTCAGTGTGAGCTCATTTGTTTACACTGAACCAACAATAGATGGAAGGCCTCTACATGTACATTAGTCCGCTGCACGTTGATTAGTGGAGCCCGCAAGCTTGATGGGAAGATTGCAAGACTGATGACTGACAGCTGATAAACATCAATGTTGCAACCATAACCTGCCGTTCTAAATTTGATTCCAGAATGTGTGTTGGTTGGACTTGTTACACTTCATCTCATGTCTTTGTTTGACTCACCGGTCCGAGATCCTGACTTTGATTTAATGCGATATTATACCGTCACATACCTGACTGATGTTTACAGGAAGTTGTGTGAAATATCTTGTAACACAGTGGTGTCAAACTCGTGCAATTGAGGGTCAAGAGGGTGCAGGTTTTCGTGTTAACCAAGCCCTACACCTGCTGATTTCACTAAGTAGAGAAACTTCTTAGTGAATCAGCTGGTGTATGCTTGGTTGACACGGAAACATGCACCCTCTTGGCCCTCGATGACACAAGCTAGACACCACTGTATGTAACCCATTGGCTAATGCTCAGCTCTCTGTGGCCCCTGGTAGGCAGACACAGGTGGGGACGGGCCGCATCGACACGGCGCTGTGGCTCATCGCCATCACCTTTCTCACCGTTGGTTACGGCGACGTGGCACCTTCCACCAGCTGTGGCAAACTGGTGTGTCTGTTCACCGGAGTTATGGTAACTAGAATGGGGGAGATTTATGTTTGTCTTGATGCATGAAATTTAAATGTTGATCTGTTTTTCGCATGCAGGGTTTTAATGCGGAAGTGGTTAGGGCATTGGACTAGTGATCAAAAGCTTGTCAGTTCGATTCCCTTTTAAGTCAACATCACGTTGTGTCCTTGGGCAAGGCCCTTCACCTTACTTGCCTGTGGGGGAATGTCCCTGTACTGGCTGTAAGTCGCTCTGGATAAGAGCATCTGCTAAATGACTAAATGTAAATGTAATGCTGACATAAAATAAATTAATGATTGATAGATTATCATGGCCCACTAGAATAAACTAATTAATTATCCGTATATGACAGCATGTTACAGTATGCTAGCTGACTAACAGCACTGTACATGTTTGGTTAAGTGTGTCAGAAGAATAGAAGGAAGTTAATGCACCCCTCCTACACCAGTTGCTACATCTCACACACAAGCCTAACATCCTTCTTACTACTATCTGCCTGCCTATGGATCTCTCAGTTCAGTTCTTGTCAGGAGTATGTCAAATGTTATTGAAGTAGCCTGTTGACATTAGATTAGATTAGATTCAACTTTAATGTCATTACACACGTACTTGTACTGTACTTGTAGGTTTAGATTGCTGGAGCCTATTTTAAGTCTCTCATACAAAGGCACACTGTGAACACAAGTTGTAAGTAGAGCAGAGGGCCGCGGCTTCCTCTTCATAATCCATGGCTTCCTTCTACTTAACCCAGGTGGAAATGTGGAGTGTTGCTGCTTGGTCATTGGTTGTAATGTTACTGGCCCAGGAAGGAGAATTCCTGGGGATATGAAAAGTGCTTATTGGTACATTACATTTACATTTATTCATTTAGCTTTTTTATCCAAAGCGACTTACAAGAGAGAGCTTTTACAAAGAGCATCAGTCATTGAGCATAGCAACGTGATAGACCCCGAACACAGTGGGTTTTTTAGAATCATACATCATGAGAACCAATAAGTGCCAAGGGAAGAACTATAAATGCATAACACAACGATTGTGAACATAAAGCAAGAGATACAACAAACAACACTGGCAAGTCACCATATGGGGACCAAATTGTTCTAAAGCACATTAGATTATGTGAAGTGCCATACTATTCCTAAATGCCATTAAATTCTCAAAATAAGTGAGTTTTAAGCCTTCTTTTGAAGGTGAGAAGGCAGTCTGTGCTTCTGGTGGAGGTGGGGAGTTGATTCCACCATTGGGGAGCCAGGCAGTGGAAGAGTTTGTGTTGCGCTCGGGCGCTCTTGAGGGGGGGGTACCACTAGACGGTTGTCAGCAGATGACCGTAGGTGACGGGTGGGGGTATAGGGCTGGAGGAGAGAGTTGATATAGGTCGGGGCAGTCCCATTTACAGCCCGGAAGGACAGCACCAGGGTCTTGAATCTGATGCGGGCCATGACGGGAAGCTAGTGGAGGGCGATGAGGAGTGGGGTGACATGACAGCATCTGGGTAGGTTGAAAACCAGACGAGCGGCTGCATTCTGTATCCTCTGAAGGGGACGGATTGCATTTTCAGGAAGGCCGGCTAGTGGCGAGTTGCAGTAATCCAGCTTTGTGAGGACGAGGGCTTGGACTAGCAGTTGAGTGGAATGTTGAGAGAGGTATTTTCTGATCATCCTGATGTTGTAGAGGGTGAATCTACATGACCGAGAGACTGCGGCAATGTGAGCTGTGAGGGAGAGCTCGTCGTCCAAGGTGACCCCCAGGTTCCTGGCAGAGGATGAAGGGGTCACTGTTGCAGATCCCATAGTGATGGAGAGATTGTGGGTGATTGAGGGTTTGATGAGGAGTTCTGTTTTGGTGAGGTTCAGCTGGAGGTGATGTCTGGTCATCCAGGCTGAGATGTCAGAGAGGCAGGCCTCGATTCTGGTCGATATCCCTTGATCAGTTGGGGCAAAGGATAGATATAGCTGTGTGTCGTCAGCGTAGCATGATAGGAGAAGCCATGGGAGGCGATGATTGGCCCGAGTGAGGTGGTGTATAGGGAAAATAGGAGCGGACCAAGGACGGAACCCTGTGGGACCCCAGTGGAGAGCAGGCGAGTACCAGATGTTTTTCCTCCCCAGGAGACTTGATAGGATCTTCCTGTCAAGTAGGATGAGATCCATTTAAGCGCAGTGCCAGTGATGCCCATCTCTTCGAGTGTGGCGAGCAGGATCTGGTGGTTGACTGTGACAAATGCTGCGGAGAGGTCTAGCAGAATGACAACAGAAGACCTTGAGGCTGCTCTGGCAGACTGGAGGGCCGTGGTAACCGACAGGAGGGCAGTCTCAGTGGAGTGGCCAGTCTTGAAGCCCGACTGGTTAGGGTCCAGAAGGTTGTTGGTACACTTGCATGCCCTTGACCATTTGCATTCTGTAGGTGGCTCAGCGCCTTGTTGTGATACAACACTAACAGAAATTGGCGCAATCATAGCAAAGAGGGAAACTGAAACCAAAGACAACTCATATCTTTTGAGGTTTTTTGGTTCCAAGTGCTCTAGCTTATATAAAAATCAATACTGTTGATGTGAGAGGTTAAAGTGAAATAAATCTCTGACTGGTGTCTGGAGGAAGGGTGATAGGAGGTGTCTGGAGGGAAGGTCAAGAGTCAGGTGGAGTGAGACATGGAGAAGAGATATACAGTAAATGCAGAGAGGAGGAGTGTGGGGAAGAATAGTCCGGGTGAGAGGAAGAGGGAGTCATGGGTAATGTGCCGGACCGGGTGGACTTGGCTCCTCGTCTCACCTTCAGGCGGTCGGTTTCCGATCCGAGCAGATAAGAGCGGCCTGCGAGTCACCAGAGCGGCGAAGCCATGCCGAGACACCTCCCTGACACAGTGGAAAATAATCCTTCACTCTTCTCACTCCCTCTCGCCCCTTGTTTTTATAAGCTCTCCCCTTTTTTCAAGGGGGAAACTTTCCACCATTTCCATTTTTAGGTGGTTTATAGCCCTTGGCACCACTGGAAAAGGAGGCAGTGCCAACCTGTGCCCGTGACATGGAAAAAAAGAGAGTTTCCTACTCCCAACCGGGAAGCTTACTGAGCCAATGAGGGAAGCGTTTCTAACACCTGTACCGTGGGCCAGAGCCGCCCTCCGTGACGACCTGTCACTCCAACCTGATCTCTTTTCACTTGACCTTCAGCTGGATTTGGGAGGTGAAGCTCCCATTTTGGGGTGTGAATGGACGCTGGGAAGGATGTTACGCCTGTTTTCAGACCGAACAGGCGACAGATCTGCACGGAATCCTCTTCCAGGATTTCATCGACATCTTGCGTGTGTTCTGATGAGTTGGTTGTCTTTTTAAAATCTAAAAATAAGGCTCTGTTTCTAAAGAACATGTTCTGGTTTACTAGACCTTGACTAGACTCACATTCACTTCCTCTTTTTATTTAATGCAATCCCAAAAAGGAAATCAAAGGTAAAGTAGAGGCATCTGCTTTGAAAATCATTCTTCAAAAAAGTCATCTGGAGTCTCTCACATCTATTCGAAATGTTCCCATGTCTGAATGTTGCCTACGAGTGTGTGAGTTTCTCTGTTTCAGTTAGTGGTTCGTTTGAATCTTTTAGTCAGCACACTGTTCCCTGTCCAGTAATAGCTCAAAGTTATTCTCACAGGAAACCCACTTTACTAAAGCAGTTTCACTGTGGCTTGCATTCAACCATTTCACTCTCAAAACATAGCCGTGGGGTATAGCACAGGTCACATCATTCTCATTGCCCGACCACAATCCACACACACCTTGACCTGTTCAAAATGAAGTTCTTGAGCAAGTAGGATATCCATCTTGCATGTTTACACGGTACTGTTGTTACTATGCCCCCCCCACGCCCCCCCTCCCCCCCCACCCCATTCCCCAACACAACCCACCTCCCTCCCCTGGGGAAGACCCAAGGACAATGTGGTAACCTTGGCTACGGCTGTGTGTGTTTGTTTTCAGGGAGTCGCCTGCACCGCCATGCTTGTGGCCGTCATGACGAAGAAGCTGGCGCTAAACAAAGGAGAGAAGCATGTGCACTTCTTTATGATGGACATTCAGATCTCAAAACGGGTGAGAACTTCCATTCACCCATTTAAAAACACCTGACTCCTTAAAGAGGATTTTAATCGACTATCCAAAGTGGAGAAAATAAACATCTGCATTGTCGTAGCATCCTTTATCCACAGGTTAGGCTTGTGCTAACTTTGGAAAATGTAAAATTGATGATACCTTCTATACAAAAATATATATATTTTTATCCCAAATGTATACTATATTATTCTCTTTTCCAGTATCTTTCAATATCAACTATGGTAAAAAAAAACTGTCAACTCCAACCATCCAAGGTCTTTGTGGTTTCAGCAGGAAAAATTCATATTTTTACACAATGGATAAGGCCTTTTGGGTGGAAGTGTTTCACGTGTATTATGGTTTTTGAGTCTTTATATAATATTATATTTTCCCTAAATAGGGCAGAATAGTGTGGGAAAAAGTCAGAGACAGGGCTTTCCTTTTTCTTAATAGCCTCCATCAGGTGTCAAAAGGAGGAAACAATCGTGTCCCTGTCAGGAAAAAGACTTGTGTCAGTCCAGACCTGCGTTTGGACCGACAGGAAACTGGAAGTGCTAATGTGTGTGTCCTGTGCATGTTTATGTCCTGTGCCCGTGTGCTTGTGTTGGTGTGTGTGTGTGCATTCGGAGGTAGAGTTACAAACTTTAACAACAAATCTCAGCTATGGTTGAGAAGAAAAACAAAATGGGATGTGATTCTGCATTAATATTGCATTTACAATGCAGTCTCTTACAACCACAACAGCAGTATTTTTGGTGTACCTGTGTTAGCGTTGCTTTTGTTGCACCATCACGGCCCCTCCGCTGTTGTCAAGGTGTGGCTGGAGGTCGGACTGACAAAGGATACAACCATTTCCTTTCTGCTGGCTGCCGCATCCTGTGGATGGTTGCGTCCTTACATTGGCTTGTGTTTTTTTTGTTTAAGTGTGTGCGTGGGCAAGTTGTCTATCGTTGTTCAGATTTACCCTGACGGAAAGAGGGGAAGACATCTGGATGCAACTCTTGACAGACCCTAATAATAACCACTCAAAACAGGCTGCAGTGACATCATCACAGCCAGGGAGCCAGCCAGCAACGGTGCGCTGGACAGGAAGGCGAACAGACATTAATAGAATCAAAGAGAAAAGAGAAATGGTGAAAAAAAAAAATGGAATGTCCATAAGTCACATATGGGCCACTGATGACTATTCTCATCCTCAAATGTTATTCCCAGTGTGATGATTACGCAGCCATCTGCTTCTATTTTTAGACTCCACTCAGTAAACTCTAGTAAGCCAACCTACTCTCTGACCCAGCTTTGTATAAACAGTGATTTTAAATAGTTAGGTTAGGTTAGTAATCAGAAGGTCCCTGGTTCCAACCCCGGGCTGTGTCAACATGATGTAGTATCTTTGGGCAAGGCACTTCACCCTACTTGCCTCAGGGGGAATGTCTCTGTACTTGCTGTAAGTCGCCCTTGATAAGCACGTCTGCTAAATTACTAAATGTAAATGTAAATTTTATTCTCACATTTACTGTAAATACTCAAACACCATAGTGCTATGATAGTTATGTATTGTTCACCTTATACAACCTTCACACCCCTCTTAGTATAATAGCATACAAATAAGAGGAGGAGAGGGTTGATGATGAGTAGCAAGGCCATGTCTGGAGGCTGGCGTTGGGGAGCTCAATAGAGCCGTTTCTTCCCCAGATCCGCCACGCCGCGGCCAACGTACTGAGGGAGTGCTGGCTGCTGCATCGCATTGACTTGGCTAAGGGCAGCAGTGGAGATCACCGAAGACACCAGAGACGTCTGCTGGAGGCCATCAGAGTGTGAGTCATCATCACCACCCTGCAGACGCTGGGTGTGTGCGGGTTTCAGTGGGTGGAGTTGTGTGCGTGCGTGCGTGTGAGGGTGTGTGATGTTAACATTCAGCACTGGTTCTATGAGTCAAATCGATCAACATGGTGTGTGCAAACTGTAACAGTTTCAGGGGGGGGTATATACACAGTAGTGTAAACAGGGGTGCAAAAATCATCAGCGGCACGTATGATACGCTGCAGTCTGCTCTTGTCCTTGGCAGTGGCAGCAGCGTACCAGACGGTGATGGAGGAGATGAGGATGGCCTCGATGATAGAATTGCACCATCATTGTCTTTGGCAGGCTGAATTTCTTCAGTTGCCGCAGGAAGTACATCCTCTGCTGGGCTTTTTTATGAGTGAGCTGATGTTCAGCTCCCACTTAAGGTCCTGGGAGAGGGTGGTGCTCAGGAAACGAAGGGACTTCACACTGTTGACCTGGGAGTCGCGCAGTGTGATGGGGGGGAGTGGGGCTGGGTCCTTTCTAAAGTCCACAACCATCTCCACTGTCTTAAGAGTGTTGAGCTCCAGGTTGTTCTGGCTACACCAAGTCACCAGGTTGTCCACTTCCCACCTGAAGTCAGACTCGTCCCCATCAGAAATGAGCCCAATCAGGGTGGTATCGTCCGCAAACTTCAGGAGCTTGACAGATGGGTGACTGGAGGTGCAGCTGTTTGTGTACAGGGAGAAGAGCAGGGGGGAAAGGACGCAGTCTTGAGGGGATCTGGTGCTGATGGACCGGGAGTCAGAGACTTGCGTTCCCATCTTAACGTGCTGCTTCCTGTCGGACAGGAAGTCTGTGATCCACCTGCAGGTGGGGTCGGGCACGTTCAGCTGGGAGAGCTTGTCCTGAAGCTGAGCAGGGATGATGGTGTTAAAGGCAGAGCTGAAGTCCACAAACAGGATCCTGGCGTAGGTGTTTGGAGAGTCCAGATGCTGGAGGGTGAAGCAGAGTCGTTTGAGGAGAATTGTTCTTGCAGTCTCTCTGAGTAGAGTCGTTTTGCGTCTCTGACGCCCCTGCTGAACAGCTTTTTCGCCTCCTTAAATCTGTAGCGGTCGCCAGACTTAATTGCCATCTCCTTCTTTGACCTCAAACTTCTAAGTTTTGTAGTAAACCAGGGCTTGTCGTTGTTGTAACTCACCCTGGTTCGTGTTGGTATGTAGGAATTCTCTCAGAAGCTGATGTATGATGTCACAGCCTCAGTGTACTCATCCAGTCCATTTGTAGCGGCAGCAAACATGTCCCAGTCAGTGCACGCCAGGTTAGCTCTGAGCTCCTCCACAGCCTTGCTGGTCCACTGATTTCCTCACAGGAAACCTCTGCAGGTTTACAGAGTTTTAGTTTTTGCTTGTATGCAGGAATCAGGTGGATCATGGCGTGGTCGGAATGACCCAGTGCAGCACGGGAGACAGCATGGTATGGCTTGCTGGCTGTGGTGTAACAATGATCCAGGGTGTTACCCTCCCTGGTGGGGAAGTTAATGAATTGTCTGTATTTGGGGAGTTCTTGGCTGAGGTTACCTTTGTTGAAGTCACCTAGGACGATGACTAGAGAGTCCGGGTGGGTTCGCTCCACTTTCAGGATCTGGTCTGCTAACATGTGCTGGGCTTCTTTAACCAGTAGGCCTGGTGGCAGATAAGCACCAACCAGGATGAAGGACGCGAGTGTTATACAAACACTCCTCATTTCAGGGGCTCAAAAGTGCCAAATAAACAACGTAACTGTAAGTAAAATGTTACTTTTCAATATTTTGTTGAGAATTACTGCCTAAAGTCTGGAACCCATGGACATCACCAAATGCTGGGTTTCCCCCAACTGCAGCTGTCTTCAGTTGTTGCTTGTTTGTGGGTTTTTCAGCTTTAAGTTTTGTCTTGAGCAAATGAAATGCATGCTCGATTGGGTTGAGATCTGGTGATTGACTTGGCCACTGCAGTTCCACCACTACTACTACTATTCCACTTTTTTGCTTAAAGAACTCCTGGGTTGCTTTTGCAGTATGTTTTGGATCATTGTCCATCTGTCCTGTAAAGCGCCGTCCAAACTTCTCTTCTGAATTTGGCTGAATCTTATTCTTGTATTTACACTCATGAAGTCTTCTCTTTATGGTAGACTTAGATACTGATACACCTACTTCCTGGAGAGTGTTCTTCACTTGCGTGGATGTTCTGAAGGTTTTTTTTTCATCATGTAAAGGATTCTGCGATCATCCACCACTTCCATGGATGTCCGCCTTTTTGAGCTCCCAAGCTCACCAGTGCACTCTTTTTTTCTCAGAATATACCAAACTGATGATTTGGCAGATCTCTTTGACAGATTTATTTTTCTTTTCAGCCTTAGGATGGTCTGTTTCACCTCCATTGAGAGCTCCTTTGATCACATATTGTGTGTTCACAGCAACAGCTTCCAAATATAATCACTAAATATAGCTGCGAGCAGCAATGGTGGATTCCTCCTGGAACAGTTTATGGAATTGATATGTAATTCAAATGAACAAAAGAATGAAGAAAGGAAAACAAGGCAATGGTGTGAATACATCCAAGACTGTAGTGACCCCTGTGCTGCAAGGGACAAAGGATTTAATATGTGAATGAGAAATATTTGCATGGTCTGTGGCTCCACCTATTATCCAAAGTAAAATGGCAGTGTAACGAGATGCCAAGGTAAACTGGTAATGGGTTGCTCACTTAGTGAAAACACAACATTTATTACAGGTAAATAAATACCCAAAATAAGGTGGTTTTAAAGAAGGTGCAAAGTACAATGGCAATATGAACACAAGAATGAAGAGAGAAAAAAAGGCTATATTTTTAATTAGTGAAGAAGTATGAACATTGTGCCATAAATCTAAACTTTTTACTCATTTGGTCCAAGGGCTGCCATATATCTCCACTTTACAAGAACAATGTAAATGTCGTGTAATTCAAAGTGCACCATCCAAGTTTGGTGTGGCTATGTCAAAGATTTGCTGAGATACAACACAACTACCAGTGTCATGATCCATCCAGCAGCCAATAGCAGGGTGAAGGTGGGGGCTTACTCAGCCCACTGTGTCAACAGACTCTTGTGCGTGTGAGTTTTTTTGGAGCCACTGGGTCTGGCATGACAGAGAGAGGATTTGCATTAGCCATTAGCCAAGCAGTCACATTTCAAATATTCATCATTAATCAACTTTTCATCTTACATTCAACTTTTTCTCAGATTTGTATACAACACATTGTCAAGAGTCTACATATGAACTTGCGATTTATTCAGACTATCAGTTTTTGATTGCCACTTGTATACAGCAGTAAAATAGTCTAAGCCTTAAATTAGATGACCATTATTTACATCATTTTGGAAGTTATGAACTTAGCTGTTAAACTAGGTTGTATTTTGTAGTGTGTTCTTCGTGCATATATAGTTTGATATTGATATCTCAAAGATTTGTTGACTTTAATAATGTTATAAGACGAACGTCTTGTTTAGTTGCAATAATGCCACTTTTAAATGGCTGTAGCGACCAAACGGTTTGAAATATCAAAAATCTTTTGATAACGTATGTGAGGCTTGGTCTGAAGATGTTGCCATAGAAACATGGGGAAGACCGGACAAACATTGTAGGAATAGTATCGAAAAAACATATTTCATTTACGTATATTGTACAGAAAAATGTAAAGATTTGCCATTATGAGTTGTTGAGGCTTTTTTGTTTATCGTGAGGAATGAGGCACATGGAATGAATTTCAAGATTATAGGACGAAAGACATACAAGTGGCATCACTTAGAAACAGAACGAATTGGGGTGTGGCCCTTAGCGCCCTCTTGACTCTAGCTGACAAACAATTATGAAAATCAAAAATCTTATTGATAGTTTTTCTGACGATGATAACTGACAAGGATGAAGAAGATTGGAAAAAAATTGTAGGAGGAGTGGCAAAAAAGCACGTCTCATGAATTTATGATGTACAGAAAAATCTAAGGACTTGCCATTATAAGTTGTTGAGGCTTTTTTGTTCATTGTGACAAATAAGGCATCTGTAATGAATTTCAGGATTTTAGGACAAAAGGACTACAAATGACATCACTTTGAAAAAGGACATAAATGGTTGGTCAAATTGGGGTGTGGCCTGTAGCGCCCCCTTTGGTCTCAAGGGAACCAAAATGGGTGTGGTATCTTATAATGTATTGTTTCACCATGCCAAAAATGTCAACTTTTTACCGCTGTGATCCAAGGCTGCCATCAAACCCATGTTACAATGGGAATAATAATAATAACTAGAAAAAAATTCCTAAAGAAATTTTGAGTGTGCGTGACTCTGGCCCGGGACTCTCCCCCATACATCACTGACACTGTTGAGTAATTTTCAGAATATGACTTCTACCATTGCTTAGGTATGTGACAGATCAAGCTTTCAACAGGTGTTCATATGCTGATGCACTAGTAGTAGCGTAAACACTACTCCACACTCCACTTGAGCACACTGCCACAGTTTAAGTAGTAAGCAAGCAGTAAACAATTGGTCACTCTGTGTCAGGTAGCACTTTACATTACAGTTCAGTAGCATAGTAATAGTTTGGTTCTAATTTGATAATAGTGATAAATGCTTTCAAAAACTTAGAGTGTAAAATGACCCAAATACATCCAATGCCAGAATTAGGCCATCAATGGCTATGACTTTGGTATTAGAAATACACCTTTTATCAAAATGATACCGCATTATAAATATCAGATAACATTATAAAGTTATACAGCTGTGTTAAATGTCAAATCAATCCACATGCAATCAAACATGTAACAAATCAGGATTCAGCAATAAGCTAGCATCAAAATTCACAAAAAGCACTAGGTCACACAGTTCTGATATCACACTAACAAAAACAGTGCTTTTTATCCAACATTAATTGAGAAAAACACACACGCACATACACATACACACACGCACATACACACACACACATATATATATATATAGATATATACATATATGTGCATACACACAGGCAGTCTGTACATTAATGACTTAATGATGAACTGTCAATCAAACCATTCAGTGCAATGAATCACTTAGTAGCAGACACACAGGTTCAATCATCTATAAACTACAGGACTACAGGACTCCCCATACAACACTAACCAATAGTTTGTAAGGTCAACCAGTATCCAGACGATTATGAATGTTTTACAGCAAGCCCCCCCCAACAATTTAAATAGCAATTCCTAAAAGACCTGTATTTAATCCCCACTGTTTCTCTATGGAACTGCCGATCCCAACCACCCACACACCTCCCCAATACCTGGTTCGATTCGTCTGGACCCCACCACATTAACTCTGGCCTCAAACCCCTCCGAAATCGCCCCCCCGAGCCCCCCGCAACGTCACAATCTCCGCTTGAATGTGCAAGTAAATCAATCGCGATTCTCAAACCTCTCCCCCAAATAGGCTCATAGCTCATAAACCCAACCTCCCACACACCTCCCCAATATCTTGTTATATTCCTATGGACCCCACAACATGAACCCTGCCCTCAAACCCCCCCGCACGAGCCCCCCCGCCCCCCGCGAACGCCGATCGCCCCCCCCCCTCCGAAAACGACCCTAAACGGTCAAAATGCACACAAATAACCCCCCCCACTACCCTCCCCACAACCCTCCACGACCGTCCTGACTGATAAGCACATGTATACATATAAGCCCAAATGTTAAAGAAGCCAAAACCCCACATCTTAGATAGCATGCTAGTGAAACATATGCTGATGCACTAGCAATTAGCTTAAGGGCTAATTTCAGCATTGGTCACTAATGTTAGCAAACAGCATATCTTTACAGCTAGTTGGAATGTCAGTTGTAAATCCTGACTGATAAGCACATGAATACCTATGATCCCAAATGTTAAAGAAGTCAAAAACCTACATTTTTGATAGCATGCTAGCGAAAGAGTTGAAAAAGATGTTCGTTTACCTTAGAGACTTAGAGCCAGAGAGGAAGAGTTGAGTTGGAGTACAGTTTATAAATACACCCGAAACAAAAAGAGCCAATTTGATTCCTCCAGTAAATATCCTCCAATTAAAGTTATTAAATGTGAAATGAATTACTGTTCGTAAAATAGCCACCGTCATTCGTGGCCACCATCTCTCCTCTTTCAAGCACGTTGCTAAGTAACGAACTAATAAGTTGCAGCTGGCAGTTGGAAAGAGAGAAAAGGCTTACAGCACCCCTCGAACAGGAAGGATTTCTGGCCAAACCGTGTTTCCAATCATAAAAGCAGGTTAACGTGAAGCAGGCTGAGCCCTTCCTGAACGTCTACATAGGCATTTTGTGTTGACAAGTGAAGAAATGTTCTCTTGGGAGCAATTCTAAAAAGTGTTCGTTTTCTTTCTTATTAGTTACTATCCCACCACTCTTAACATGGGAGTCTATGAGGCTGTTCATGGGTGCTGCGGCCGAATCTTCGCATGTCAAGCTAAAACAATAAATCTGACAGATAAAGTAAAGCAAGTGTGAGCTAGAGGACACATTTTCCTACGTTTCTATGTATAAATTGTGTCTGTAGTGGTGCATTTGAGGCCATGGTAGTCGAATAATAATAATAATAATTCACTGAATTATTCACTGAATTCACTGAATTCACTGAATAATAATTTCACTGATTTTTCTGTCTCCTCTACACTCTAGCAATGACATCACTCACTCTAGTTCTCAAACATTCTCTCCATTGACACCCATTCATTTTTTTGGTGTGGTTTTTGGCAATTTTTGGCAAAATTGTTCGCCAAAAGACTTAGAAAAATCATAGCACACATGTCGGGGCCGAGCCGCACGTTTTGATATAACTTTTGTGTATATGCGTCAAAAACTCTGGTAGGTGTTTTGAGCCAAAAAAACGGCGTAAGAATAAGTATAAGCATAATAAACGCTAGTAATAACATAGTGTGCGCCTTGCAGCACGCACACAATAATACCTGCAAAAACAATAGGTTTCCTCCTGACGGAGGAATCCTAAATATAGCTGCGAGCAGCAATGGTGGATTCCTCTTGGAACAGTTTATGGAATTGATATGTAGTTCAAATGAACAAAAGAACGAAGAAAGGAAAACAAGGCAATGGTGTAAATACATCCAAGACTGTAGTGACCCCTGTGCTGCAAGGGACAAAGGATTTAATATGTGAATGAGAAATATTTGCATGGTCTAGTAAAAACTAGACCTAACGGAGGAATCCTAATAATAATACCTGCAAAAACAATAGGTTTCCTCCCGACGGAGGAATCCTAATAATACCTGCAATAACAATAGGTTTCCTCCTGACGGAGGAATCCTAAGTAACCCTGATTTGGCCTTGCTGACACATCAGGACTCATTGCTGCGAAAGTCATCAGACCACTAACCATAGCTAAAACTATTTAAAAAGTAATAATAACTTAATAACAGTGTAACAACGTGGTAATAACTGGTAAAAAGTTTAATAACAACGTAATAACAGTACAACAACGTAGTAATAACTGGTATAAAGTGTAACAACAACTTAATACCAGTGTATTCTCTTTGTAGAAAGTATAATAACAACATAATAACAGTGAGTAACAAAAACAAAATAACCCATATTTAGCCTTGCTGACACATCAGGATTCATTGCTGCAAAAGTCATCGGACATCGGACCACTAACCATCAAAGTAATAATAAGTTAATAACAATGTAACAACTTGGTAATAACTGGTAAAAAGTTTAATAGGAACCTAATAACAGTGTAACAATGTAGTAATAACTGGTATAAAGTGTAACAACAACTTCATAACAGTGTAACAACGTGGTAAGAACTGGTGAAAAGCTTAATGACAATGTATTAACAGTTTAACAATGTAGTAAAAACTGGTATAAAGTGTAACAACAACTTAACAACAGTGTAACTATGTGGTAATAAATGGTATAAAGTTTAATACCAACTTAATACCAGTGTATTCACTTTGTAGAAAGTATAATAACAACATAATAACGGTGTAACAACTTCTTAAAACCAGTTAAAAAGTGTAATAACAGTATAGCAACTTACAATCTTTATATAAATTGTTCTTCTTTCTACTGTCTTTTTTCAAACTTTTAGTCATCCATGGTTTGATTCCTTTGAGTTTAACTCAAAGTATGAACCAAAATCAAAAGCGTTTTACAAGCTGATTTCCAAGTTCAGTGAGTAACAAACACAAAATAACCCTTATTTAGCCTTGCTGACACATCAGGATTCATTGCTGCAAAAGTCATCTGACGACTAACCACAGCTAAAACTATGTAAAAAGTAATAATAACTTAATAACAATGTAACAACGTGGTAATAACTGGTAAAAAGTTTAATAACAACGTAATAACAGTGTAACAACGTGGTAATAACTGGTAAAAAGTTTAATAACAACGTAATAACAGTGTAACTATGTAGTAATAACTGGTATAAAGAAAAACAACTTAAAACCAGAGTATTCACTTTGTAGAAAGTAGAATAACAACATAATAACGGTGTAACAACTTTGTAAAAGCATATAAATATAAGAATATACATTTTTCTTCTTTCTACTGTCTTTTTTTAAACTTTTAGTCATCCATGGTTTGATTCCTTCTGGATTTAACACAATGTATAAACACAATACTTTGTGAGGCTTGGTCTGACGATGTTGCCAGCCAAAAATGAGGTTGACTGGATTTGACTTGTAGAAGCAGTAGCGAAAAAACACGTTTCATGAATATATATTATACAGAAAAATCTAAAGATTTGCCATTATGAGTTGCGGAAGCTTTTTTGTTCGTCGTGAGGAATGAGGCACATGGAATGAATTTCAGGATTCCAGGACAAAAGAGATACAAATGGCATCACTTTTAAAAAGGCATATTGAGGTGTGGCCTGTAGCGCCTCCTTGGCTGTAGCGGACAAACAATTATCAAAATCAAAAATCCTACTGATACATTTTGTGAGGGTTCTTCTGACGATGATAACTGCAAATAATGGAGAAGATTGGGCAAAAGTTTTAGGAAGAGTAGTGAAAAAACACATTTGATAAATTTATGTTGTACAGACAAATCTATGGGTTTGCCACTATAGGTTGTGCTGACTTTTTTGTTCATCGTGACGAATAAGGCATCTGTAATGAATTTCAGGATTCTAGGACAAAAGGAGTACAAATGGCATCACTTTTAAAAAGGACACAAATGGTCAAATTGGGGCGAGGCCTGTAGCGCCCCCTTTGGTCTCAAGTGGACCAAAATGGGTGTGGTAGTTCATAATGTTGTATTGTTTCACAATGCCAAAAATCTCAACTTTTTACTGCTGTGATCCAAGGGCTGCCATTGACTTCAATGCTACAAGATTCGGAATTCTACAATAACAATAGCTTTCCTCCTGACAGAGGAATCCTAATAATACCTGCAATAACAATAGGTTTTCTCCTGACGGAGGAATCCTAAATACTGCTGTCCATAGCCGCTATCATGTGCTACACCATTACCATTATTATAACTATTACCATCACTACCTCACCACCATGCAGTATTACTTTGTATTACTTTTTTATTAGGATTCCTCCGTCAGGAGGAAACCTATTGTTATTGCAGGTATTATTATTATTATTATTCCCATTGTAACATGGGTTTGGATGGCAGCCCTTGGATCACAGCGGTAAAAAGTTGCGATTTTTGGCATGGTGAAACAATACAACATTATAAGATACCACACCCATTTTGGTTTCCTTGAGACCAAAGGGGGCGCTACAGGCCACACCCCAATTTGACCAACCAATTGTGTCCTTTTTCAAAGTGATGTCATTTGTAGTCCTTTTGTCCTAAAATCCTGAAATTCATTACAGATGCCTTATTTGTCACAATGAACAAAAAAATCTCAACAACTTATAATGGCTAGTCCTTAGATTTTTCTGTACAACATAAATTCATGAGACATGCTTTTTTGCCACTCCTCCTACAATTTTTGTCCAATCTTCTTTATCCTTGCCAGTTATCATCGTCAGAAGAACCGTCACAAAAGCTATCAATAAAATTTTTGATTTTCATAATTGTTTGTCAGCTAGAGTCAAAAGGACGCTAAGGGCCACACCCCAATTCGTTCTGTTTCTAAGTGATGCCACTTGTATGACTTTCGTCCTATAATCTTGAAATTCATTCCATGTGCCTCATTCCTCACGATAAACAAAAAAGCCTCAACAACTCATAATGGCAAATCTTTACATTTTTCTGTACAATATACAGTTACGAAATATGTCTTTTTGATACTATTCCTACAATGTTTGTCCGATCTTCCCCATGTTTCTATAGTAACATCTTCAGACCAAGCCTCACATACGTTATCAAAAGATTTTTTATATTTAAAACCGTTTGTTCGCTACAGCCATTTAAAAGCGGAATTATTGCAACTAAACAGGATGTTCGTCTTGTAATATTATTAAAGTCAACAAATCTTTGAGATATCAATATCAAACTATATATGCACGAAGAACACACTACAAAATACAACCCAGTTTAACAGCTAAGTTCATAACTTCCAAAATGATGTAAATAATGGTCATCTAATTTAAGGCTAAGACTATTTTACTGCTGTATACAAGTGGCAATCAAAAACTGATAGTCCGTGTTATAAGCCTAGGCTTTTAACAGAGGAAACCTGACCCCTGCCACCGCTCAGAGACTCTCAAGGCCAGTGGACGATTTCGCAGATGTACGGAGTTTGAATAATGGGCACAAACAAAGAGTTCCAAATGAAAAAAAATTAGGCTTTATTTCGCCACCACTGTAGGGTAAAGGTAAAGTGGTAATAATGATAATGCTGAAGAAATAATAATCAGGGACAAGGGGAGGACTGGACAGGACCAAAGAAAAGAAATCAACATAAAGTTTTCTAAACTAAACACAAAGCAACCGACACACGAATAAGGTGTCCTAAACAAAATACAGCCGTGGTCTGTCCAGGTCTAACTAGTGTATATAGACAGTAGGTTATACTACGGGTGATGTATACCCCAGGGCAGCTCTAAACTACTCCCCAGTCCTTGAACGAAAGAACAAGAAAACAACGTCCTGGACAACACGTAACACTACAGAACAAAACACAACAAGTCAATACGACAAATGGCAAACACAGAGGGAAAATCCAAAACAACAAACCACAAAAGTAGGCCTTACCCACATGTACTACTAGCGACTTATCTCCCCCTAAACAAACACAAAGTGGCCACATATATACTGGTGGAGGGATGGTTGATTATGGTCCCAGGTGAACCGGATTATGGAGAGGAGGAGTCATGAATGGGTGTAGGTTTGAGTGGCGCCACCTATGGGGAAACAGACAGCACAGCAGGGAATACACAAATACAACAACACAGACTGGGGGTCGTAACACGCCCCCACCAAAAGAACACAACTATAAGGTTGGTGTGAATACTAACCAAAAGACCCCAGTCTAAGACCTCTCCCACACTCGCGACAGAGCGTCGGCCACCACATTGTCAGTACCCTTGATATGGCAGATCTTGATGTTGTAGCCTTGAACAACCAAAGCCCACGGCATGAGGCGGCGGTTGTGATTGTACATCCGGTTTAGAAACACCAAAGGATTATGGTCAGTATACACTTCGACAGGCATGGCCGTTGAACCAACATACACCTCAAAGAACTGTAATGCTAACAGTAACGCCAAGGTTTCCTGTTCGACAGTAGAGTACCTGGCCTGACAAGGGTTAAACTTGCGGGAGAAAAAACACACAGGACGATCAACACCTTCATCGTCCTCCTGTAGGAGCACTGCACCTGCCCCTACCACACAGGCATCCACTTCCAGTTTAAAAGGTCTGTCAAAATTCGGAGCTGCCAAAACTGGAGCAGAGCACAACAATAACTTAGCCATCTCAAAGGCAGTCTGGCTTTCAGGCGTCCACTTAAAGGGCACCTTTGGGCTGATCAAAGCGGTCAGCGGGGCTACTACGGACGAAAAGTTCTTACAAAACGTTCTGTAATAACCCACCATGCCCAAGAACCGGCGTAGCAGACGACGGGAAGTGGGCACTGGGTACTGACTAATAGCCTCGACTTTCCTTGCCACAGGGCGCACCTGTCCACGACCCACCTCTTTCCCCAGATAGGTCACAGTTGTTTTTCCGAATTCACACTTTGCCAAATTCACTGTTAAGGAAGCAGCCTGTAACCGCTCAAAAACCTCTTTCAGAGTAGAGACATGTTCATCCCAAGTAGAGGAGTGAATCACTAAATCATCCAGGTAAGCAGTACAATTTCTCACCCCAGCGAGCACTTTATTCACTAACCTCTGAAATGTAGCTGGTGCATTACGCATGCCAAATGCCATGACCTTGTACTGCAGAAACGTGTCTGGCGTAACAAACGCTGAGATTTTCGAGGCACGTTCTGTTAAAGGAACCTGCCAGTAACCTTTCAGCATGTCTAATTTACTTACATAAGTAGCAGACCCGATTGTGTCAACGCAGTCATCAATGCGCGGCATCGGGAAAGAGTCGGGCACGGTGACCGCATTGACACGCCTGTAGTCTGTACAGAGCCTAGCTGTGCCGTCTGGTTTTGGCACTAGGATGCAGGGAGAACTCCACGGGCTGCTGCTGGGTTCTGCCATGTCGTGCTCCAATAAGTACCTTGTCTCTTTCTCCATCAGCTCCCGCTTACGGGCGTTGACTCTGTACGGGTGCTGTCGAATCGGAGTCGCACCCCCTACATCCACGTCGTGCGCTAGCACCGTGGTTCGGGTGGGAACATCCTTAAAGATCTCAGGAAATCTTAAGATTATTGCTATCAGTTCGTTTTGTTTACTGTGGTCTAAATGTGGCATTATGGAAGGCAAGACTGTCAGACTTTCCGAATTGCTCAACCGTTCACCTTGTACATGAGCGGTCTTTGGCTCCAACCCATCCTCCTGATCGTCCTCCAGGGAGTCCAAGCACATCACCGCAGTGGCAACGACAGCCGGACCTTGGACATTGGGCAAACAAGGTTTACGCACATAATACTCTTTTAACATGTTAACATGACAGAGCCTTGATGAGCGCCTTCGCTCTGGTGTTCTCACAACATAATTAGTGTCACTTAATTTCCTCTCCACCACGTGTGGACCAGTATACCGAGCGGACAGAGACGAGCCCTGTACCGGCAGTAACACCAGGACCTTGTCCCCTTCCCTAAACTCACGGATCTTAGCCTTCTTATCATAGTTCTTCTTCATTTTTGTCTGGACCGACAAGAGAGATTGGTGTGCCAATTTGCATGCGTCATGGAGACGGTTACGCATCTCATGTACATAGTTGTACACGTTCTTTGGCACATTTGTAGGCGACTTGGACGAAAGGATGTTTTCCTTAAGCACCTTCAACGGACCCCTCGGGGTATGTCCGAACACCAAATCTGCAGGACTGAAACCCAAAGACTCCTGTACTGCCTCCCTAACAGCAAACACCACATACGGCACTCCCTCATCCCAACCACCTCCTGTTTCCAGACAATATTTGCGAAGCATTGATTTCAGCGTTTGGTGCCAGCGTTCTAACGCACCCTGGCTTTCTGGATGGTAAGGAGTTGATGTCTGATGATGGATGGAGAGGTTATGCAACACATGTGACAGCAGTTTGGACATGAAATTGCTTCCCTGATCAGTTTGGATTTCCTTAGGAAGACCAAATGTAGTAAAGAATTTGATGAGCGCTTTGGTCACGGTCTTAGCGGTGATGTTCCGTAGTGGAACAGCTTCAGGGTAGCGAGTAGCACAGCACATTATTGTCAACAGAAACTGGTTTCCTGACCTTGTTTTTGGCAATGGACCCACACAATCCACAATAATCCTGTCAAATGGTTCCCCCACCACCGGGATTGGACAGAGAGGAGCGCGGGGAACGGATTGGTTGGGCTTACCCATGACCTGGCACACATGACACGTTTTGCAATACTCTGCAACATCGGACTTTAACCCAGGCCAGAAAAAGTGTTGGAGAATGCGGTCATATGTTTTTGAGATCCCCAAGTGGCCAGACCATGCCGGGTCATGAGCCACAGACAGGACCTGCTGTCTATACAACGTAGGAAGAACCACCTGTGACACAGTGCTCCAGTCTCCATCTATGTCATGCGCTTTCCATTTGCGCATCAGTACACCATTTTCCAAGTAGAACGCTCTTCTACTGTCTTTTGCTTCCTCAGCGGAAACAACTGTTCGAAAACATGTCGTTAAACTACCATCCCCCTTCTGGGCCTCAGCCACATTAGAGGTTGTAGCGGACAACAAAATATCCCCTAAGTGGGTGCTCTCCACCCGGGCAGCCTTTATGGGTGCCTCTTTCTCCCTTGACACAGGAGCATCCTCTAAGACAGAATCTCCTAGATTCACTAAGTCTCCAAACTTCCTGCTTTGTGCTCGAGTGACAACACAAGCTGGAAACACATGTGGAAACTCTGAAGACAACACATCATTGTCTGACCTGGTGTCTGGTTTTTCCACCACTTCCAACACAGGTTTCACTGTGCCGCCCGCAATGTCATTGCCAAGGAGCAAAGACACACCTTTGATGGGTAGTTTCTCCACCACTCCAACCCTAAAACAACCAGAAACAATGTTGGACTCCAAGTTCACCCAATGCAACGGGACTGCTTTTGTCCCCATTTCTATCCCCTGCAGTAGTACCTGTGTGCCTACAGCAGTGCTATCTGAACAAGGCAACACACTGGCTAGGATCAGGGACTGTGCAGCCCCTGTGTCCCTTAGGATAGCCACACGTTGCCTACTCTGTAGGTCACCTGTCAAGGATACCCAGCCGGTAGACATAAAGGGCGTGTAACTGTCTTCTGACAAAGGGGTTTTAGCTGCACAGCTGTACGACTGGACTAACCCCACCTCCTTGGATCTGCGTGGAGGCGATCTTTGCTTATTTTTCAAGGTGGGACAGTCAGCTAGAACATGCCCCACCCGGTGGCAGTAAAAACTCTCTACCTTCAGGTTTCGTAGACCCCTCGGCCAATTGAGGACGAGCGTAACGGGACGACACCACAGGCTGGGGATTGGAGAACACTGTCTTATGGGTTAAGGCGTATTCGTCTGCCAAGACAGCCGCCTGAGCCATGGACGCCACTCGTTGCTCATTAAGGTGGACTACGATACGGTCAGGCAGGTGATTCTTAAAGTCTTCCAGCAAGACTAGTTCCCTCACCTCTGTCAGGGTAGTGGCCTTACTGGCAGAACACCATTTATCAAAAAGGGACTCTTTGTCCCTGGCGAACTCTACATACGTCTTGTTAGTTGTTTTTCTGTGGTTCCTGAAGCGCTGTCTGTAAGCTTCAGGGACCAGTTCATACGAGCGCAACACTGTGGCTTTAACAACATCATAACAGAGACTGTCTTCTAGGGACAGGGAGGCCACTACCTCCTGAGCCTTTCCGGTAAGCCTACACTGCAACAGTAACGGCCACACTTCTTGGGGCCATTTCAGCGCTCCAGCCACCCTCTCAAAAGCTGAGAAATAGCTGTCTACCTCAGCTTCCCTGAAGGGGGGCACCAAAACAATATTTTTGCTGACATCAAAATGTCTAAACCCGCTAGGTGACGATGATCCACCCATCCCCGCCTCTAGCTCCATCTGTCGAATCCGTATTTCCTTTTCTGCCTGTATTTGCAGTTTCTTTACCTCTAACTCCAACTCAAATGTCCTCCTGTCTGCCTGGTCCCTCAACTCGCCCTCGAGACGGGACAAACGAAGGCTGAGCTCTGCCGCCTCCCCCGAACCAGGAAAAACAGGAGAACCAGGGTTGTATTTTGGCAGCGTTCGAGGAGCGGGGAAAAGACCCTCAACCCCCCTGTCCACTGACCGTGTGGGCGAGGACCTCAGCAGTTCTTTGGTTTCCCCATCTTCCTCCTCGCTCTCACCCTCTTCCCCCATCGTTACAACCCCTTGTTCTAGCAAACCCCCTGTAACAACTGCCAGGACTTCGGCCCTAAGAGCTTGTTTCCTAGCAGCGATGCCAAAGTGATCCGCGATCGCTAACAGGTCCGCTTTACGCAGTCCTGACAGGTCTGTATAAGACGGGTCATCAACAAATGCTGAAACAGCTGACGACGCCGCCATGTTACACTCCTAATGACACTACAAAACACTTTACACAAAGCCTTTACTCACACCCAGAACACCACGTATCAACCACACCGACCACCAAGATGTCCGAGCAGCAGGAAGTCAGAAATCCCGGACGAGCCCCCATTTGTTATAAGCCTAGGCTTTTAACAGAGGAAACCTGACCCCTGCCACCGCTCAGAGACTCTCAAGGCCAGTGGACGATTTCGCAGATGTACGGAGTTTGAATAATGGGCACAAACAAAGAGTTCCAAATGAAAAAAAATTAGGCTTTATTTCGCCACCACTGTAGGGTAAAGGTAAAGTGGTAATAATGATAATGCTGAAGAAATAATAATCAGGGACAAGGGGAGGACTGGACAGGACCAAAGAAAAGAAATCAACATAAAGTTTTCTAAACTAAACACAAAGCAACCGACACACGAATAAGGTGTCCTAAACAAAATACAGCCGTGGTCTGTCCAGGTCTAACTAGTGTATATAGACAGTAGGTTATACTACGGGTGATGTATACCCCAGGGCAGCTCTAAACTACTCCCCAGTCCTTGAACGAAAGAACAAGAAAACAACGTCCTGGACAACACGTAACACTACAGAACAAAACACGTCAATACGACAAATGGCAAACACAGAGGGATAATCCAAAACAACAAACCACAAAAGTAGGCCTTACCCACATGTACTACTAGCGACTTATCTCCCCCTAAACAAACACAAAGTGGCCACATATATACTGGTGGAGGGATGCTTGATTATGGTCCCAGGTGAACCGGATTATGGAGAGGAGGAGTCATGAATGGGTGTAGGTTTGAGTGGCGCCACCTATGGGGAAACAGACAGCACAGCAGGGAATACACAAATACAACAACACAGACTGGGGGTCGTAACAGTCCGAATCAATCACATCAAAAGTTCATATGTAGACTCTTGACAATGTGTTGTATACAAATCTGAGAAAAAGTTGAATGTAAGATGAAAAGTTGATTAATGATGAATATTTTAAATGTGACTGCTTGGCTAAAGGCTAAGGCTGTCTTGCAAATCCTCTCTCTGTCATGCTAGACCCAGTGGCTCCAAAAAAACTCACACGCACAAGAGTCTGTTGAGACAGTGGGCTGAGTAAGCCCCCACCTTCACCCTGCTATTGGCTGCTGGATGGTCATGACACTGGTAGTCTTGTATCTCAGAAAATCTTTGACATAGCCACACCAAACTTGGATGGTGCACTTTGAATTACACGACAATTACATTGTTCTTGTAAAGTGGAAGTATATGGCAGCCCTTGGACCAAATTAGTAAAAAGTTTAGATTAATGGCACAATGTTCATACTTCTTCACTAATTGAAAATATAGCCTTTTTTTCTCTCTTCATTCTTGTATTCATATTGCCATTGTACTTTGCACCTTCTTTAAAACCACCTTATTTTGGGTTTTTATTTAACTGTAATAAATGTTGTGTTTTCACTAAGTGAGCAACCCATTACCAGTTTACCTTGGCAACTTGTTACACTGCCATTTTACTTTGGATAATAGGTGGAGCCACAGACCATTCAAATATTTCTGATTCACATATTAAATCCTTTGTCCCTTGCACCACAGGGGTCACTACAGTCGCAGCTATATTTTAAACTTGTATTACTTACTTCACTCACGTGCAATACTCGTGTTATATTCATATTCTGTACTAAGTGCAATATTTCTACTTAACTTGCTTACTTTTTTGCAATACTGTAATGCCGTAATTCTCCATAACTGTCTATATGTCTACCTAACTTATTTTTTTATCATACTTTTGCAAAATAATGTAATTCAGTAACTCCTCAAGTGCAATAACTACCTACATGTCGACTTAACTTAGTTATTTCTTCTGCAATACTGTAATTCTGTAATTCTCCTCAAGTGCAATAACTGTCTATATGTCTACTCAACTTACTTATTTTTTATACTGGACTACTTAACTGGACTACTTAAATTACTTAAATAACGTATTTTCTACAAAACAAAAAATTATATCAGACTTTATCGTGCCCGCCTATTGCTATTGTTATATTATTGTCATTAATGTATATTTTTTTTTTGCTAGAGCAATCCACTAACGCAGTACCAGTTTACAGGTCATTTTAGCAGTAAACATGGATGGCTGTCAGTTGACACCTGAACGGTGTAGTCTGGGGGCTTTAGAATCCCTTTCAACAAAATCAATTGTTTATTTTTTTTAGGAAACCTAACACTTGTAAGGGCGGAGTAAATTAGCTTCCTGTGTTACGGTTAGCAGACTCGCTATAAATACATTGTGGAAAGTCAGCGATGCAAAGCACTTGCAGAATCCTTTGAATAGGGAAACAGCTTGGAGGCAATTTTTTTTACTTTTACTTCACATTTTATGTATCAGTTTGGGTTTTTCTGGCACCCGTGTTAAGGCCATAAAGACTGTATACCTCAGTGCGCATGGCTTCTTAATGGAAGTTCCTGGCAATATTGGTTTTTCGTTTATTCTTTCTTGGGGTAGTTGAGGTTTTGTCCCAAATTATAATCTAAATTTAGGGGGTTTTCCAGCCATAAATGTCAAGACCTTCAGAGCAGTGGATATTTCTTGAAACTACTCATCAACTACACAGTATGGCTCTTGTATGTTGAATTCTTGACAAACCAAGATGCAAACTTCAACTACTGTATGTAGTCCATCATGTCAGCAATAACCATAATTTATCTGTCGGTGGAAAATATGGGAGTTCCTAGACCATTATCAAAAAGGAGGGCTTTTACTGTTATTGTACAGGTGTTTTAGTCAATGTAATAATTTCACGCCTGCTTCCCTGTACAATGTAAATGAAGCTGTCTAGTATCCTGTCAGGATTTTCTCTCTCTAGCACACTTTACAAATCATTTTATTGACATAGCCTGCCTCTTTATCTGTATTTCTCCGGTAATACAGATTTCGGCATTTGCGACTGAAGCAGAGAAAATTGAGAGACTATGCCAGTGAGATGGTTGACCTCCCCAAGGTAATTTCAACCACATATCAGGTCCACCTTTATTACTTTATTTCAGTTACAAAGCAGTTTAACGCCACATGAACTCAATGAACGCCCTCATTACTTCCACAGAGCTTTATAGTGCATCATGACAAGGTGCTGAGACACATAAAACATCTAATATAAAAAATACTGAATGTGAGTTTTAGGAGAGCGGTTGGGTTGGACCTCATTTCACAGTATCTTACCTCAGTGCCTTACGAAGATGGCTATCATTTGATGTGTATATATCTGTAGAGTGTGTATATTATGTATATGTTCTGACAAAATACATCTGTGTACACTTGCTTAGTAGTTTGAGCTGTTAGCAATGATTGTTCATGTCATGCCAGGGTTGGTGTGTATTTTGCATTATATGATTATAAATATAAACTGTATATTAACATTATTAACATGTCAACAGATGCAGATGATGATGTGCGACCTCAGTGCCAACTGGAACAACTCGTACCGCGAGCTGGAGCAGCGAATAATCTCCATGGAACAGAAGCTGGACGAGCTCACTCACTGTTTCCAACAGACCTCCGAGCTTCTGGCACAAGCCCTGCATCACCCACAGAACAGGTAGCACAAGCCCTGCATCACCCACAGAACAGGTAGCACAAGCCCTGCATCATCCACAGAACAGGTAGCACAAGCCCTTTACCCCCCACATAACAGGTAACACAGGCCCTCATCACCCACAGAACAGGTAGCACAAGCCCTTTACCCCCCACATAACAGGTAGCACAAGCCCTTTACCCCCCCCACAGAACAGGGAGAACAAGCCCTGTACCCCCCACAGAACAGGTAACACAGGCCCTCATCACCCACAGAACAGGTAGCACAGGCCCTTTACCCCCCACATAACAGGTAGCACAAGCCCTTTACCCCCCCACAGAACAGGTAGCACAAGCCCTTTACCCCCCCACAGAACAGGTAGCACAAGCCCTTTACCCCCCCACAGAACAGGTAGCACAGGCCCTGTACCCCCCACAGAACAGTTATCACAGGCCCTGTACCTCCCACAGAACAGGCAAAGAAAGCCATGTATTCCCACAGAACAGGTAACACAGGCCCTCATCACCCACAGAACAGGTAACACAAGCTTTCACAAAACCTTATTTAACGTGCCCCCCCCCCCCCCCCCCTTTCAGAGAACAGCTAACTCAAACCCAACAGTCTAAATCTCTGCAGCCAAGTTACACCTGAAAAACAAATGCAATAATGAAGTTGAAAGGAGTATTGATGCACCATTTCTTTTAAAATACAGTTTTAAGTACTTTTTATGGACACCCATTACTGTTAGACCTTTGCTCTTCAAGTCCTCGATAATCTGCTACTTACTATGCTCACTATATGTATGTGGCTAAAAGCATCTGTATGTGGCTAAAAGCATCTGTTTAATGCAGCAACATAAATGTCAGATACATGTTTCCTGGATGTGCCGCTACAACAAAGAACTGCATGTAATCTAAGGTTATAGCGCTGTTCCCTTACTCTTAGGCTGTGTCCGAAATCACTCACTCATTCCTTACTCCCTACATAGAGAAATAAATGTAGTGGACTATATAGTGAGCTCAACAGAAAAAACATTTGGACACTTCTCTTGGCGCCAGGTAATACGTCCTCGCTGTCGCACAATTAAAACGCACCAATGCAAACGTACCAACGCAATGCATGATGGTTGGATATCTTGCTTTGGTTAGTGACCATCGGATGTTCACTACTTTTCGCAGCAAATTTTGGGATACATGCAGTGCACTATATAGTGGACACTAAATATTCGGACACCACTACAAAATAGCGCGGTCACCATATCGTGCACTATATAGTGGTTAGGGAGTGATTTAGGACACAGCCTTAGTCTCTTTTTTTGTCTTTTTCAGGTGACGTGGCTGCCTGGCTTTCTTAAGACTGGAGATGGATCTGATGTTATTAAATTAGTCGTGGTCTGTCATTTCCAAGGGACTGGGAGGGGAGGCCTCATCTCCCTAAGCTGCACTTAACATTTGGCTGCTGCTGTGCTGTTTGGACGACTGCCACAACCATGAGACTATCTGACCCAGTGTTGAACGAACGGCGCATTGACTTGCATCAAGACTTGAGAATGACTCTTTCATTACAGTGGGGGTGTTCGCATCAGTTACAGTGATTCATATGCACAATGCACTGCCTTAATCACAAGATATCACAATCTCAGTAGTGGCACCGTTCCCTCTGTGGTCTGTGGAAGATACTTGGAGATGCTGCTTCTCTTCATCCAGGTTCCCTTTCAGCTCTGAGGAGCTTCCTGTGCCTTATTCCTGTGGAACCAGAGGCTTTGCATAGTGAGGTTTGATGCCCTTGTAGTATTGTCTGGCACCTTCTCCCAAAGTGCCTTTCACGCTCAAAGGTTGTTGACCGCAAACTGCTAATTACCAAAAGGAAGTATAATGCCGCAACTTGTATAGATAGGCCTACTGTGGGTTTGTGACTGGACAACTGCCTTTTTCAATCCATATTGAATTCACTGACATCCTTTATTATCAGCACTTTTTACCCATTTGAATTCCTCTGTGAGATATTAGGTTGTCCTCAATAAGGAGTCTTCAGACGATGTCAGTCTACGTACAGATTCTTGAAAATGTTTTTATATAATTGTATCAATGTCTGTCTTTTGCCTGAAATCCAATATTTTGTGATCTAGTATTCAACATAATTGTTTTCTGTGTTGTGACTCTTATTCACTAGAATTGCAATGAGTTGCCTTCGACTGTTCAGAGGACTGCGCCCTCTCCTGGACATTAATTGGAATAACATGCTAAGTCTGGTCACGTAATTGAGGTGTTATAAGTTTCATTGCCATGTATAGAAATAGATTTAAGTTGTCCTGCAATCCAATGTAGGTGTCTGTTTAAACTTTGAGGTATACTGCTTGTGATTGTGAGTTAGCCTACAAATTTTAATGTTGGATGTACATTTTTAAATATACATTTATTCATTTAGCTGATGCTTTTATCCAAAGCGACTTACAAAAGAGAGCTTTAGAAAGAGCATCGGTCACTGTAATAAGGTTTTTTCCATACTCCTAAATAAAATGCAGTTTTAACTTATGCTGCATACACTTCTCACTGGTGCCACACAATTCCTCTTAAGCACCAAAGGTCGTACTGCATCTCATTTTTTTTCTTTTTTTTCCCCTTAACTGAGCACCTTGTGAAAGGAAAATATCCAACCTTGCATTAAAAATGTATTTCTGTTCCTTGTACAATTTGAACTGTAGTTTTAGAAAACATCTGCAGTTGGTCGATAAAATGATACTGGTCACACTGTAAAACCAGATTCAAAAATGAATTTCAGATAGGTTTTTAAGTTTACAGCTCATTTGCACTAAATAAATCCCAAGAATTGTATTGTTCAATAAACTCTTCAGAGCGTACTTAATTTAAATAATTGGCGAGTAAAGATTTGCGATTTTTTTGGTTGCTACTACAATTTACATTCACACACATTCAGTCTCAAACACCACACAGAACTTTTATTATACTATGTTTTTCAATGACAATGACATTGATCTCTTTAACATGAAATAGATCATTTTAATTGTGATTTTGGTTTGAGGTACAGGGTAATCCTTTCATTTTAAAGACAGTACATGGCACATTCAGGCTTTCCCACACCCTTTAATTTACATTTAGTCATTTAGCAGAGCGACTTATAGCAAGTACAGGGCCAGTCCCCCGAGGCAAGTGGCATAACGTCATTTGGTCCAGCCAGGAATTGATCCGGCAATCTTCTGGTTACTAGCCCGATTCCCTAACCGCTCAGCCACTTGACTGCCTCATCATCACTTCCTCAATGTACACATGCACACACACACTTAGGCGAGTTTTGCCATGGGTCGACTTCGTAACTGGTGCCAGAGGTAAGACGACGGCCTTTTAAAGGTTTTTCCACAGTGACAAGAGAAAGGCACGAGACACCTCTTCTTTGGCCTCGAGCGCCTGCACCCGCCTGTAACCTTGGCTTTCCTTGAGGTACCCGCCACGTGGTGAGCGAAAACCCGCGCCCCCACGAAAGTCTCGCCGCACGCGACGCAGATGTAGCTGGTGGCCTCGGCATGCTGGATGCAGTGACGCAGGAGGTAGAGCCGGCAGCGGAAAGCTCGGCCGCAGTGGCATCGGTGAGGCCGCGGGCCCCGGTGAAGGTAACGGTGACGCACGATCAGCGAGGGCTGCCGCGAGACCACGCCGCACTGCCGGCACCGGTGGATGCTCTTTGCACGCCAGCTCATCTTCAGACGTTTCAGCAGAGCCAGTTCCCTGCTCTCATTCTTGAACACGGTTATGATCCTGAGAGGGGCGGGGCTGGGAGTGGATGGTTTGCCCGTGGCTGGACCAATGGCCGGTCCTGAGAAGCTATCTTGTTTCCTTGTCTTGGGCGCTGGGTCCGAGGCTGGGGCGAGAACTGGGGCCTGGGTGTTAGATCGGACGAAAGGATGTACCTGGAGGATGCCTTGGATGAGGTTACCCACAGCTTGCAGCCCAGGCACGCTTGTCGTAATGGTTTGGGTGGGACATGTCACCTGGGTGGAGGATAGTTGCATTGATGTTGTCACCTGAGTGGGGGTTTGCTGCACTGGTGCTTGACCACCTTGGAGAACCTTCGTGCCCATGGTCATCTTCCCTCCACTGGGGTGGCTGTGGATCACCGAGACCATCACTGGAACAAGTTCTGGCTTGGAAGTGGGCTGAGAAGACGAGCTAGGGGGCTGGGAAGAAGAAATGGAAGTCTGAACAGCCACAGCGCTCTTACAGGCCAATGTGGAGGCCTGGTTTCTAGAGTTCAGCAGGGTTTCAGATGAGCCAGCTGGAGAAACCACTTTGGCATTGTGAGTTTTGACTAAGTGATCCACAATGGAAGCGTTTGTAGAAAAGAGAGCTTTGCACAGGAAACATTCAAACGATACCCGCTTTTCACAGTTGCGCATGTGATGTTCCATACTGAAAAATGGGCCATTACCACAGTAGGCACATTTATTGGACTGTAAAGGAGTACCTACAATATTGATCTTCTGGGCAGGGACCTGGGTCAGGGCTGGGACTAGGGGCAGGGGTGGGGCAGGGGGCCTGCCTGTTTTCTGGACCACTGGCAGGATGGGGACAGGGGTCAGGGCTGTCTTCTGGACTAAAGGCAGGGCTGGGACAGGGGTCCGGGTTGGAGCAGGGGTCAAGGCTGTCTTATGGATTAGGGCCAGGGCTGGGACAGGGGTCAGAGCTGTCTTCTGGACTAGGGTCAGTGCTGGGACAGGGGTTAGGGCTGTCTTCTGGACTAGGGGCAGGGCTGGGACAGGGGTCAGGGCTGTCTTCTGGAGGGGCAGGGCTGGGACAGGGGTTAGAGTTGTCTTGTGGACTAGGGGCAGGGCTGGGGCAGAGGTCAGCCTTGTCTTTTGGACTAGGGGCAGAGCTGGGACTGGGGTAAGGGCTGGGGCAGGGGTCAGGGCTGTCTTCTGGACTAGGGGCAGGGCTGAGACAGGGGTCAGGGATGACTTCTGGACTAGGGGCAGAGCTGGGACAGGGGTTAGGGCTGTCTTCTGGACTAGGGGCAGTGTTGGGGTAGGGGGTATGGCTGGCTTTTGGACTAGGGGCATGGGTGGGGAAGGGGACAGGACTGTGTTCTGGACTAGGGTAGGGGGCCTGGGTGGCTCCTGGACTAGGGGCATGGCTGAGGCAGGGGGCAGGACTGTCTTTTGGACTAAGGCCAGGGCTGGGGCAGGGGGCATGACTGGCTTCTGGACTAGGGGCAGTGTTGGGGTAGGGGGTATGGCTGGCTTTTGGACTAGGGGCATGGGTGGGGTAGGGGACAGGACTGTGTTCTGGACTAGGGTAGGGGGCCTGGGTGGCTCCTGGACTAGGGGCATGGCTGGGGCAGGGGGCAGGACTGTCTTTTGGACTAAGGACAGGGCTGGGTTAGGGGGCATGACTGGCTTCTGGACTAGGGTCAAGAAAAGAGTCTGGGGTCTCTGAGTCTTTTCTCTGGCACAGGGTAATACTGGGGGCATGCTTGGGGCTTGTTCTGTTGGAACCTGTTTAATATGATTTTGGAGGAAGCAGTGTTCACTCATGGTGCCACTAGTAGGCAAAACTTTGCCACACTCCTCACTGAGTGGAATAGGTTTACGGTGTAACAGGACAGAATGCCGCATCAAGGCTTCCTGGGTTGGGAAAAAGGCTATGCAAAAAGTGCATTGAAAATTCACCATTTTTGTACATCTCTCTTGTACATGGTTTTCCATATCCACGAATGGGCCTCCCTTACAGTGGGTACATATATTTAAGCTAGTGTCAGTAACGGCAGGTCTGTCGGGGGCAGACTGGTTCATCTTGCTTTGTGTGTGTATAGAGCAAGGGGAAGACCACCCAAAAGAACAACCACTGCTAGAGTATGAATTTGAAATGTCATTTGGTTTAAAGTCTGAATCTGATGAATCATCATTTTGTCTCTCTTTACTGTCATCATCCCAATCATTTTCCTCCTCCTCCTCCTCTCCAGCCTCCCGAACAATGTCTCTTGGGCAGCGCTCAGTCTTAGATACGGTTTCCGTGGACACAGTGGTTTCTGTCCAAACAGCACTTGAAGTAACAATGGTCTCACCTGTGCTGCAATACAAAATACAGTCTTTGGTGTCAGACACCAGGCTGCTGTCAACTGTGCTTGAGGTCAGACTATGGTTCCCTGTGACCGTAGTTGTGCTACTGTCAGTCTCCCCTGTGCTTAGAGTCTTTTCTTGGGATGCCAAACACCCTGAGCCCCATTCTGTAACATCCAACTCTTCTCGCACCCATCTGAGCTTCCCATTCACAGGAGGGTTCACAGTAGTGCCATCAGGTTGGCCATTGCTTGGATACTCACGGTTGTACGAGTGGTCCTTCATCTTGCCCTCGCTAATAATCAAACTACTGTATGCATGATCTTTCATAATATCAACCATGCCTGACTTATTCAGCAAGGGTTCGACCTTGCCCTGCTCTGGAAGAGCCTGAGGCCCTTCAAGTCTAGGAAAAAGAGTTTTCGAATGGTTGTCAGAGTTTTTGGGGGGTATCCTTGCGGTCCTATGTATTCCAATGTGCTTGTTCAACTGCCACAAGTTGCTGAAAGTCAATTTGCAGGTCTGGCAACTGAGAAGTGAGGGATGGTGTGCGTTCTGCAGATGGAGGGACAGCGAAATGGCTCGACTGAATATCACCTGGCAGATGTTACAGCTGGCTTCAACGTCATGCAACTTTGAGTGTTCCATGAGCGTTTTGCTGGAGTTAAACATCTTGCTGCACTCCAAGCACTGGACAGGAGACGGCAATACACACAGATCTGAGGCCATGGCTCCTGGAACGCCCCAGTCCTCATCGCTGGAATCATCAGTCAAGTAAGTACGGTCAGACAAAGAATCGATGGCACTGACCTGCAAATCACATGGCAATTCTATTAGATAATGTAGGGATAGTTTAATAGAATGTAACATTGAAAGTTGAGAATGTTAACATGGACACATTATACACAATTATACTAAATACTCAAATATTTTTACTAAACAATGGCATGTAAACCCAGTGGGAGAACTGGTAGTATTTCAGCAGAGTACAAATTTGCACGCAATAAATAGATAGACCAACTATGGTGTTTTAATATCACAATGATAAAGCAATTGGATAGACTGTCACAACCCCATTATATTGGGACCACGTTTAACTGTTAACTTAACCAACTCACCGCTGCGCACTTCTCATGCAGGTTCAAACTGAGCAAATTTTGTTCCATTGTCTTCAGCATTCCGTCTTCAGCTGACATCTCCATGATAAAGTTAAGTAGACTAGTGTAGCTCAACGCAAATGTGTTACATGTTAAGTTGGACGTTCGTTTGAATTTTACATGCAACTCCAGTGATTAAATGCCCCCCAAAATAAAATATAATTAGAAGTGACAGCTCGCTTGCTGAATAACAGGGTAACATCATTTGCAATGACTAATGCTATCGCGTTAAGTTGTTTACCCACTCAAACACGCTCACAACAATGTTCTATTGATCTTGATGTGATGAGGATGATGGAACAGGTAACACGCGAAACGTAAATTCTAGGTGAAATACATCAAGTGCGCACGTAAATGAGTTTACTCTAGACGGAACTGTTAGAGCTAATATTCGTAGCTATCTAAGTTTTTTTTAACTCAAAATGTGTTGTTTTCAAAACCGTTTACTTGCAATTGCTTCCATTACCTTCTACAATATCCTGTTAGGACAGGATTATGCGTCACTGGTGGGAAGGATTTAGCCTAAATATCCCAGAATGCAACAGAGGCCATTTTTGTTAAATCTGTGTCATAGGTTTCTGCCATAGACATTATGTTTCTGCTACTACAATTTCGAAAGTTCCTTCCATTCTCATCCATGTAGTATGCTTGGTTAGTAGTTTTTTTCCCTGATAAAAGTTATTGTGGAAATATTACTTAGAATTGTGCTTCAATACATTTATTAAGGGCATCATTAAACAACCCATGATCATTAGTGATTATTGCTATTCCATTGTTGAACCAATGCGTTTATTTAAAAACCTGTCTGTCTATATGACCATTCAGTTGATTGCATTATTCAGACTCACACTCACATTTCAAATATTGGTTATGATTTTGGGATGCAACTATACCTATTAAATTTATACTCACAAATAAAGGTTTTCTATCTTATCTTATTTATTCCTAGAATGGCGGACACACACTGATACAATGCTCCCTCATATTTGAATAGAACACCTGAAAAAGAAGGGAGAAATGGACAGTTTCGGACTATCTGCTGTCATATTTTAGTTCAACTACTGGATAGTCTATTACTTTATCTGCTGTAATATTTTAGCTCGGAACCCTTGTCACTCGTTTTGTTCCCGCACGAGTCTATTTCAGTGACACATGGATTTGTATTTTTATGCGATACCTAGCTTCAGAAAGCATATTTTCCATAGTTATTTCAAACTAAACTCTGACTCGTATTCATCTTGGCATACATTAAAGTAAGTATGCTAGACAGACAGCTGAATGGAGTTTTAGCTTTCAAACGTTTGCAAGCGTTGTAACCGATAAACACGTTTCTTTGAAGACACTAGGCTATGTGTGTTCCAAATAGTCTTTATTATCGAACATCAACGACATGCCATATTTTCTTTTGTTTTGAGGTCGTGGATAAGATGTCAGAATCTGGTCACAGTCAACCTGGTATGTATGGACAAGGAAGGAGAAGAAGGCGACGTCGGGAAAGGGATGGCTTCCTAGGACAAAACCTATCCGGACCCAGTCGCGACAGAGAATATGTCCCAAGAGATCGCAGGGTAGGGGTGACGTAAATTACTGTATTATTATTGCTTTGCGGTACACTTATATTGTTTACTAAATGCAACCGTATTATCCATGAATGACTGAAGGATGGTAGTGAGGAGGCTCCAGGCCCACACCTGCAGAAGACCCCCATAATTCTGGCAAAACCTCCTGGAGAAAGGGTAAGCCGTTCAGGACAGCCTAGTCACTGTGCTAATCTATGTGTCACTGTGCTAATCACTGTGCTGTCTATCTCCACATATTAGATTAGATACCACTTTAATGTCATTACACACGTACAAGTACAGGGTAACGAAATGAAGTTAGCATCCAACGAGAAGTGCTAAACAGGTAGCATAAGCGGAATATGAGTAGTATGCACAGGGTATGAAAAGTGATGTGGTAGTACAAATATACAGTTGTATTGTACAACATTTTACAGTATTTTAAGTAGTGATGGGTTTTGAAGCGCCATGTGAGGCATCGACGCATTCATGCGAATTCGTTCACTAAACTCGAAGCTTCTTTTTGCTTCATTTACATTTACGGCGACATCGTATTGACAATAAAATGTATTTTACTGTGCGGCCTATATGTTAATTTTGTCTTGATGAATGGTTCCAGAAAGTTTCTCCGTTCTGGAATAACTTTGATTTTCTGACACCAAATAAATAAAAATAAAAGAATAAATAAAAATACCTCAATTAGCAGACGCTTTTATCCAAAAGCGACTTTCAATAAGTTTCATGATATAAGCAAGAACCTGATTTCACATAGGCTCAATGAGGATTCGAACTTACAACTTTTCGCTCACGAGGACAATGCCTTAACTCAGGGGTGTCAAACTCGTTCAATAACGAGTTTGATTTCACTAAGTGGAGAAACTCGTCAGTGAAATCAGCTGGTGTAGGGGCTTGGTTGACGCGAAAACCAGCACCCTCTTGGCCCGCGATGGAACGAGTTTGACACCCCTGCCTTAACTCGTTGAGCCATCTGACTTCCAAATAATGTATCATCATTTCTTTTTAATTGTAGGTGAAGTGTCGGCTTTCCTCCACAGAGCTGTCTTACGTCAATAAGAGCACTTAATTGATGCTGAGGCATTATATTATAATTATAATTGGCAGATAGGCCTACTTCTGAGAGTACCCCAAGTATGTTGTTTTTCTCACAAACTGCACTCAAATTATGAGCTCTCCTATACCGTCAAACCCACACATTTTGAATGAAACTTGGTGCTTTTGAATGATTTGAGCTCCCGCAAATTCCAAATCACTATCTGAACCGATCACGTGGTACAACCGGCCAACGAAGCTTCGCACGTCACTGATGACGTAGTCGACATGCTTCGGTACGCGCTTCGCGGAAGCTCCTCCCAGATTTCTCGAAGCTTGTTTCGAAGCTTCGACACGGCAAGCCCAACACTAATTTTAAGTATTTAAGTATTTACAGTGTTGTACAGTCGTGGCCAAAAGTTTTGAGAATTACATAAATATTAGTTTTCAAAAAGTTTGCTGCTAAACTGCTTTTAGATCTTTGTTTCAGTTGTTTGTGATGTACTGAAATATAATTACAAGCACTTCATACGTTTCAAAGGCTTTTATCGACACTTACATGACATTTATGCAGAGTCAATATTTGCAGTATTGACCCTTCTTTTTCAGGACCTCTGCAATTCGACTGGGCATGCTCTCAATCAACTTCTGGGCCAAATCCTGACTGATAGCAACCCATTCTTTCATAATAACTTCTTGGAGTTTGTCAGAATTAGTGGGTTTTTGTTTGTCCACCCGCCTCTTGAGGATTGACCACAAGTTCTCAATGGGATTAAGATCTGGGGAGTTTCCAGGCCATGGACCCAAAATTTCAACATTCTGGTCCCAGAGCCACTTAGTTATCACTTTTGCCTTATGGCACGGTGCTCCATCGTGCTGGAAAATGCATTGTTCTTCACCAAACAGTTGTTGGATTGGTGGAAGAAGTTGCTGTTGGAGGGTGTTTTGGTACCATTCTTTATTCATGGCTGTGTTTTTGGGCAGAATTGTGAGTGAGCCCACTCCCTTGGATGAGAAGCAACCCCACACATGAATGGTGTCAGGATGCTTTACTGTTGGCATGACACAGGACTGATGGTAGCGCTCACCTTTTCTTCTCCGGACAAGCCTTTTTCCGGATGCCCCAAACAATCGGAAAGGGGCTTCATCGGAGAATATGACTTTGCCCCAGTCCTCAGCAGTCCATTCACTATACTTTCTGCAGAAGATCAATCTGTCCCTGATGTTTTTTTTGGAGAGAAGTGGCTTCTTTGCTGCCCTTCTTGACACCAGGCCATCTTCCAAAAGTCTTCGCCTCACTGTGCGTGCAGATGCGCTCACACCTGCCTGCTGCCATTCCTGAGCAAGCTCTGCACTGGTGGCACTCCGATCCCGCAGCTGAATCCTCTTCAGGAGACGATCCTGGCGCTTGCTGGACTTTCTTGGACGCCCTGAAGCCTTCTTTACAAGAATTGAACCTCTTTCCTTGAAGTTCTTGATTAACCTATAAATTGTTGATTTAGGTGCAATCTTAGTAGCCACAATATCCTTGCCTGTGAAGCCATTTTTATGCAACGCAATGATGGCTGCACGCGTTTCTTTGCAGGTCACCATGGTTAACAATGGACGAACAATGATTTCAAGCATCACCCTCCTTTTAACATGTCAAGTCTGCCATTCTAACCCAATCAGCCTGACATAATGATCTCCAGCCTTGTGCTCGTCAACATTCTCACCTGAGTTAACAAGATGATTACTGAAATGATCTCAGCAGGTCCTTTAATGACAGCAATGAAATGCAGTGGAAAGGTTTTTTTGGGATTAAGTTAATTTTCATGGCAAAGAAGGACTATGCAATTCATCTGATCACTCTTCATAACATTCTGGAGTATATGCAAATTGCTATTATAAAAACTTAAGCAGCAACTTTTCCAATTTCCAATATTTATGTAATTCTCAAAACTTTTGGCCACGACTGTATGTACAGATAGTGCAAAGTGGTACTATGTGCAAAATGGAGCAGATAGTGCAAAATGATACAGATAGTGCAAATATAGGGCTGGGGGGCGGGGGCATGGATGTATTTACGTTTACATTTATTCATTTAGCAGACGCTTTTATCCAAAGCGACTTACAAGAGAGAGCTTTTACAAAGAGCATCAGTCATTGAGCATAGCAACGTGATAGACCCCAAATACAGTCGGTTTTTTAGATTGTGAATCATACATCATGAGAACCAATAAGTTCAACCAGTAAGTTAATGTATTAAATAATGGATAGGGTATCGAAAAATGGCGGCCGTTGATTTTAATGAAGTTGCTCACCTGGCGCATACGCGGAAAAAGTTTTTTGATTTCCTGGTTTACTTCCGCGGTATGGGGAATGGAATGATGGGAGGCTGATGACGCTCTGGGGCAATGAGAAGGAGCAAATCGCGTTCTGGACACGCGCTCATGAGTGCTTGTGGAAGAGTTAGACCGGTAATGAAGAATCTACACAATCAAATGATGGATTTATAGGACACATAAACCAATTATGTTCTCTTGTCAAGTCATGGTTATAGATTATACATGGTTAATTTGCTTTGTTAGTTTATTTTTTTAAGGAATGATAAAACGAGCTGTCATATTTATCAACCAAATGCCAGTAGTCAAATCTGTTTTGTCTATCAATGATCCCGTATGTGATATAGCCTACGACTTCTTGTCAGATTAAGTTTAAAGTTCTTATCGTTTTATAGGCTATATTGGCACATTCAAACAGGCAAGTCTTTCGTTATTAAGCATTATGCAGCTTCTGTTTCTTTTACAGCTACGGGATATAGTTTGGATATTACCTGAGTCATGGAAGGAGCTCCTGGACATTAAGTGTAATTCCTAGCCTGATATCTTTTTATAGTCGACCCTAAAACACAGTTTTCTCCTGTAGTGAGATGTCAGAACCTATACTGAGCCTCATGCTACTGAATAAATACAAATTCCGTTGTATGGTGTATTTAACATGATTAGGTGTTACTATGCAAGGCTTTATAATGAAATAAGTTCAAAGTAATAATGTGATTTTACTGAACATTAACTATTTACAATATAACTAATATAACATAACAAAAACAACAGACTTGTGACAGAGTGGCTGAACAGTGTGATGTTCCCGAGACACAGCGGGACAACGCTTGGGAGTGAAGGCGCACAGCTGTGACGTCACCATAAAGCTTGATCTATGCTTCTGCGATTTGTCGCCCGCATTGCTCCGCCGACAACGCGGACCCTCCCGCATTGCCCTTCGCGCGCCTCCAAAAAATCCTAACTGCGCGTAGCGTTGCGGCGTCACAAGCGCTGTGATTGGTCCGCTCAGAACGTGACGTAGTTTTGTAAATAGTTGAGATACGTGTGTTGTATCGTTTGAGTGCACTTTTTGCCGCGATTTGCCGCAATTTGACTTTTTATAATACATTTATACATACTACGATGCATATTGTTGTTGTATTGTTTTAGTGTTGTGATTTTTTTTAATTATACTTTTTGTATTACATAATACATAAGAATAAAACACACAAGTTTGTTTTCAAGCAGTTGTTTTGATATTTATTTTCAACACACACAGCACAACACAGTTTACACACCATGCATAGTTCACAGTTTATTATCACTCAATGAGTGTGCTTCGGGACACCAATCTGAAGTTCGAATCATCGGCCACCGCTTTTCTTCACTCGCCAGGCTGTATACGGCGAAGAAGCTCGTCAAATCGGCCCGCTGACATTGGAAAGTATCGAAAGTGCATTTGTTCATCCAGGTCCCTCAGTGGGTGAACCAGTGTTGCAAATTCACCCGTTTTAGAACCTCCGCAAACGTCTTCTCTGTCGCCTGCGCTTCCACATCATTTGCAAAATAAGCATTTGCTCTTCAATAATGAGCAAGGATTCGGCTATAACCCTTGAAACTACACAGCCACACCCCCCTGGTGGCATGGCGGTGAATTGCAGAGTAACGCAAACCCTCGACGCAAAACTTTGAATGCTCAACAACCGCGCCACGCCCCACGCGTAAGGTTTGACGCGGGAGCATAAACCTAGCTTAAGAATAAGACTTTGCGGGGGCTTTTCTGGCCTTTAGAACCATTTTTGAAGATTTGCAATTAATAGTGGTTACAGCTGTAGGTGTCCTGATAACCTTTTTACAGGCTTCTCTTTTACTATTACGGTCTATGGGAAAAATGCTTTCTGGGCCCCATGGGGATTTTATGTTGCAATACCATGAGTGGCCACCGGGAAAAGTTGGCGTGTCTGCTGAGAGGCAGACCCGGGGCTTGGGCGGGGGTTAGTGTGGGGTGGAGTTCAAAAGTGACACAGTTCTGGGGAAGAAGCTGTTCATCAGTCTACTGGTTTACTGGTCTGAGGTGCCTGCCGGAGGGCAAGAGGGCAAACAGTTTGTGGGTTGTGTCAATTGTGTCAATACAGTAATCCCTCGCTATATCACGGTTCACTTTTCACTGTTTCGCTACTTCACGGTTTTTTAATCGTGCGTTGTGTTCTGCATTCTGATTGGCTGAACAGTCTCTCCACTTCTTCTCTACCTGTGCGTCAATAACATTGCGGTTTACTATAATACTGTATGTACTGTACACGTGCAAAACAGCTACCCAAATCAAAAACACGTAAATGTCTCTTGTACAAGCAAATGATCTTAACCAATAATGTCAACAAAATGTTCTGCACCGACAAAGGCACCTGCAGTCGGACCCAAAAGGCAGAGGAAGACGTTAACAGTCGCAGAAAAAATTTAACTTCTGGACATGCTAAAGGAGGGTAAAAGCTGTGCGGCTGTAGGTCGGCATTACGGAATGCATGAATCTTTAATTTAAATTTAATTGTACAGTATAATAATGAACTCTTAATTAATTAAATAATTAACTAAAAAATAAAGGTTTAATAAAGGTGCTTTTTGGAACGTAACACCCGTGAAAAATGAGGGATTACTGTACATTTTTAATACAGCTTTTCCAAACATCCTAGTTTTATTTTGGATCCTTACATAATTGTACTTTGCACACAGAAACAAAATTATTTCAAAAAATAAATACAAAAAATACCAGGATCAAAATTATTAGGCCCCCTGATGCTAATAGTCAATTGTGTATCCCTTTTGCTGGATAACAGCATGCAGCCGTTTGTGGTAGCTTGAAACAAGTCTCTGGCACATCTGAGGAATCCCAGCCCATTCTTCTTTGGCAAATCTTTCAAGATCCCTCAGATTTGATGGTCTTCTGACATGGACCCTGGTCTTCAGTGCACCCCACAGATTGTATATGGGATTCAAGTCAGGGCTTTGTGCAGGCCAGTCAATAACGTTTACTTTGGTTTTCTGGAGGTAGCTCTTCACCAGGAGCGACATATTTTTTGGGTCGTTGTCATGTTGGAAAACAAAGCGACTACCCAGACCCAGTTTTGCTGCTGACTGCTTGAGGTTTTCTTTCAAAATCTTAACATATCCTACTTTCTTCACTAACCTTGACAAGATTCCCAGTTCCAGACGCACTGAAGCATCCCCACAGCATGATACTCCCACCGTGTTTAACTGTGTTCTTTGGGTAATTCGATTTGATTCGATTAGATTCAACTTTATTGTCATTATACAGGTAGAAGTACAGGGTAACAAAACACAGTTAGCATTAACCAGTAGTGTTTATTTATTTATTTTTACTCCTATACATGCTCTATGTTGCTCTTCTTGTCACAGTGAATTCTATGTTTGTTCATCTTACATAGCGAATAAATCTGATTCTGAAGTGAAGTTATTCCAACAGAATATAATTGTATACTCAGAATATACACAGTATGTACAGTATAATCAGAACATACAGGGTATGTGCAGATTAAAGTGATTTAAGACAATGTACAGCTGTATAGTACAAGATGCTACAGTATTTAACAGAGTTGCATGTATGTACAGTTGGTGCAAATGTGCAATGTGTGCAATGTGCAGATGTGCAAAATGAACAGATAGTGCAAATGGCAAAATAACAACTGAAATTATGCAGATGATGCAAAATGAACAAACAGAAATGATAGTGCAAATATAGGGTGGCGGGAATTCTATGGGGGGGCAGGGGTTAAATAGGGGGGCGGGGTCTAGTACGGGTTAGGGCTGTCAAAACTGCTAAAAAATGACGTTCGAATATTCCCCACACATGTATTTGAGTTTCCCGGTTGCGCATTAGGCACGTCAATAACAGGACAAATTAAGTTAATTTAATTAACTTAATTAATTAACTTAAATTAATTTAACAACTATTACCTACACAAAAATAAGTAGATGAACTAATGGCCAAGACCGCAGACCTTGGCCTCTCGCTCGCACACACGCACTTTTTCTTTCTCTCTCTCCCGCACTGTCACACTCTCTGCGCATAGCGGTTTAAATTAACGACAACAGTTAACAAATGTGAGTGTTGATCAAAAGTTTTGTGCAAGAAATTTAAGGTCGCAATTTTTACATTTGAATATTAATTTTCATATTTGTAATTAGTTTTTTAAACACTATTCGAATATATATTCGAATGTAGAATATTCGTTGACAGCCCTAGTGCGGGTGGAGTTCAGGAGTGTCACAGTTCTGGGGAAGAAGCTGTTCCTAAGTCTGCTGGTCTTAGACCGGAGACTCCTGAGGCGCCTGCTAGAGGGCAGGAGGGCAAACATTTTGTGGGCGGGGTGTGAGGAATCTTTTCGGATGCTGTGAGCTCTACGCAGACAGCGCTTCCTCTGGATGATCCTCGATGGATGGAAGAATAGTCCCAGTGATGCGTGGGGCGGTTTTCACCACCCGCTGCAGTGCCTTGCGCTCTGCGACTGTGCAGTTCCCGTACCACACTGTAACACTTTGTCAGAATGCTCACTCAATCGCATAGCGGTATAAGTTCACCATGACAGCTGAGGACAGGTGGTGTTTTTTCAGTGTTCTCAAGAAAAAGAGACGCTGGTGAGCCTTCTTGATCAGGCCGGAGGTGTTTGTGATCCAGGACAGGTCATCCGAGATATGGATCCCCAGGAACTTATAGCTGGAGACACGCTCAACGGCCATCCCGTTGATTTGAATGGGGTTGTGCATGTCTCCCCTCTTCTTCCTGAAGTCCACGATAAGCTCCTTGGTCTTTGTGGCGTAAAGGAGCAGGTTATTGTCACCACACCACATGGCCAGGTGCTGTAATAGACCGCATAGTAAAAGAGAAGCCTGTAAAAAGGTTCTCAGGACACCTCCAGCTGTAACCACTATTAATTGCTAATCTTTTTATTCTATATTTTTAAGGACTTATGAACCATCAGAACCAGAAAAGCCCCCCCAAAGTCTCATTTTCTATGGTGACGTCACAGCTGTGTGCGTACACTCCCAAGCGCGGTCCCACTGTGTCTCGGGAACATCACACTGTTCACCCACTCTTTCAGTCTAAGTCTGTTGTTTTTGTTATCTTATGTTCGTTATATTGTAAATAGTTAATGTTCAGTGAAATCACATTATTACTTTGAAAAGTGTTGAACTTATTTCATTATAAAGCCTTGCATAGGGACACCAAATTATGTTAAATACATCACACAACGGAATTTGTATTTATTTATTCAGTAGCATATGGCTCAGTATAGGTTCTGACATCACACTACAGAAGAAAACGGTGTTTTAGGGTCGACTATAAAAACATATCAGGCTAGGAATTACACTTAATGTCCAGGAGCTCTTTCTATGACTCGGGTAATATCCAAACTATATCACGTAGCTGTAAAAGAAACAGAGGAGCTGCACAACGCTTAATAAGAAAGCCTTGCCTGTTTGAATGTGCTGATATAGCCTATAAAACGATAAGAACTTTAAACTTAATCTGACAAGAAGTCATACGCTATATCACAAACGGGATCATTGATCGACAAAACAGATTTGCCTACCGGCATTTGGTTGATAAATATGACAGCTTGTATTATTGTGGAGAATCCCTTATTTTTTTATTTTAGATTAACCTTAATAAAAATGACTCGTTTTATCCTTACTTAAATAAATAAACAAAACAAATTAACTATGTATAGTCTATAACCATGACTTTGAGAACATCATCGGTTGATGATAAATCCATCATTTGATTGTGTAGATTCGTCATTACCGGTCTAACTCTTCCACAAGCACTCATGAGCGCGCAGCACTTCCGAGTGCCTCCCATCATTACATTCCCCATACTGCGGAAGTAAACCAGGAAGTCAGAAAACATTTTCGGCGTATGTGCCAGGCGAGCAATTTCATTGAAATCAACGGCTGCCATTTCCAGTTCTTCTTAATACATAGCTGGAGACACGCTCAACGGCCATCCCGTTGATGTGAATGGGGTCGTGCGTGTCTCCCCTCTTCTTCCTGAAGTCCATGATAAGCTCCTTGATCTTTGTGGCATTAAGGAGCAGGTTATTTTCACCACACCACATGGCCAGGTGCTGTACTTCCTCTCTCTGTAGGCTGTCTCATCGTTGGTGGTGATGAGGCTAATCACCATCAACAAACTTAATGATGGAGTTGGATCCATACATTGGCTTGCAGTCATGGGTGAAGAGGGAGTAGAGGAACGGGCTGAGCACACCTTGTGGTACACCTGTGTTGAGTGTGATGGTGGAGGAGCAGGAGTGGGCTGACCTAACATGCTGTGGTCGGTTGATCAGAAAGTCCATAATCCAGTGGCAGGTGTTGATGCCCAGCTAAATATGCCCAGCTCTCCAAGTTTGGTGATCAGCTTGGAAGGGATGACAGTGTTGAAAGCAGAGCTGAAGTCTACAAACAACATACGCGCGCATGTGTTGTTATTGTCCAGGTGCAGCGCTAAAGAAACTGGATCGTCTGTGCTCTTATTGCTGCGGTAGGCAAACTGGTGTGGGTCAAGTGTGGTTGGAAGGTTGGTCTTCAGGTGTGCCAGGACCAGTCGCTCGAAGCACTTCATGAAAATGGGTGTGAGTGCTACAGGGCGATAGTCGTTCAGGCACGACGGGCTGGAGTTCTTCGGCACTGGTACGATGGAGGTGAATTTGAAACATGCCGGCACAGCTGCTTGAGCAAGGGACAGGTTGAAAATGTTCGTGAAAACTCCTGCAAGCTGCTCAGCGCATGCTCTGAGCACGCGGCCAGGGATGCCATCTGGGCCAGCAGTCGTGCGCGTTGATCCGGCTCAGTGTGTTGAGGACGTCTGTTGGGTTGTTAGAGGTTGGTGGTCTGTAGATGGAGTGATTAAAGTGGCAGTCTCTCTGTTGTTCCTGTCAAAACAAGCGTAAAAGTTGTTCAGCTCGTTCAGGAAGGAGACGTCTGTGGATGGCGGGGTGATGGTGTTCGAATTTAAGTCACTGACGGTCCGGATGCCCTGCCACATGCGCCGGGGGTCAGAGTTGTCAGAGTGCTCCTCGATCCTCAGCTTGTAGCAGTGCTTGGCCTTTTTGATGCCCCTCTTCAAGTCAGCCCTGGATGCACTGTAGGCCTGTTCATCACCTGATCTGAATACGATATAACTAATATGCCTCTCCCTTCTTTCTCCAAACATAAGCAACGTCTCTATGGCCAAAGAGCTCTAGTTTCGTCTCATCTGACCAAAGAACACACGTCCAGTATGCATAATCTTTCTCAAAATTGTCCTTAGCTTACTTCAGTCTAGCTTGAAGGTGTTTCTTCTGTAGAAGTGTTTTTTATGGCCTGCATCCTCGCAGTCCATTTATGTACAGGGCTCTATTGACTGTCTTGTTTGACACTACAATTCCTGACTTGGCTAAGTCAGTAACTAGTGTTTTGGTTGTTGGTCTATGGTGTTTACACATACAGTGTCTCTCACTAGTTTTCTTTCCAGAGTCTTTGAAATATTTCGCTTCCTACCTCTGCCAGACTTGTTCTATACTGTGTGGGTCTCTGAATTTCTTTATGATACTTCTCACTCCACTTGTTGACACTTGAAAGCGCTGTGATAATTTTGTATATCCTTCTCCTGCTTTGTAAGCATCAACAATTATTTTTCTGAAGTCTAAAATGAATTATTTTGCATGGTGCTTTCTCAAGTGACAGCTCAAACCCTTAATGAGGTTTTTATACTGTGTGTAAAGTGTAGGACAACCCTCCATTTTAACTTAATTAATTACAAGCGATAAAGCACACGATTGTTTTGACAGTTTTGAATTTCAAGTAAATTAATGTAAGCATCCAAAATAAAACTAAGATGTTTGGAAAAGCTGTGTTAAAAATTCATTTGATCTGTTTAACAGCACATTTATGTTTTTTTGTTGTTGTTTTTTTTGTTAAAATAATTTTGACCCCAACTGTACGTACAGTACAAGAATTAGGCCTGCTCTATGAACAGATTATCCTCCCCCTCACACCCCCAGTCTAAACCAACTCAGAGTGTCCCTATCAGCGGCGTGCCAGCCATGGAGAAACCGATCATGCTCATCAAGGCCAGAGATGATGGAGGAAAGCCAGGTACTCCTCCCGAGGTGACTCCGCTGGCCTCCAGCTCAGGGCCCTGCAAGCTGGAGAGAGAAGGACAGCGGCCAACCCAGCTCGTGTACCAGATCCAAAACCGAGGCATGGCTGCTGCAGCTGCTACATCGAGCAGCACTGTGGACCGTAAGTCAACCCACCCCAGTTTCTCAAAGATCTATAGCAGGGGTATAGATCTATAGGTTCGGTATCTATAGGTTGGGTATAGACAACCCGGGTTCTCGGGATCCACTGTCCTAAAAGTTATAGATGTTTCCGTGCTCTAGCACACCTGATTCTAATGAGAGGGTCGTTATCAAGCTCTGTGGAAGCCTCTTAATGACTTATTCATTAGAATCAATTGTGCTAGAGCAGAGAAACATCTAAAACCTTCAGAGCAGTGGCTCCATAGGGCCAGGGTTGCCTACCCCTGGTCTAAGGCTTCAGGTGCATTCACTAACTGTTCAAAACTATGCTGTATTAAACCCTTCCATTTTTTTAGGAACCTCTATATTTGTATATTTAGTAATCTTTCTGGATAAACATATGCTGCACATGTGGGCCCTTCAGTGTTTCAAAATTTGAATCAGGCGACATAGATCGTGATCAATTTGAATCAGTTATGTGTTGCCTATGACTTTACAGCTGTGATTAGCCAGACCAAACTCCTTCCTCCGGAAAAGATGAAACACAGCATCAAGTTGGTAGATGATCAGATGAACTGGTGTGACAGTGCTATGGAGGTAAGTGAGTCATCACATTAAGTTGCATATCTGCACTGGTAGGTTGAGGGGTGCTCAGGTGCCATTCGATCAGAATTCATCTTGGATGATTGGGAAAATAATCAATGTATTCTCTTCCTTTATTACATGTTTAGTTGTATTAAATGTAAAATGTACTTTCCCTATGTTTGCATCTAACATGTTTAGGCAAAGTAATGTTTCAAATACTCCACTATGTTTAAGAGATAATGTTCACTGTTGTGTTACAGCACATATGTCAAAGTCAATGCCCGCGGGCCCGATCCGGCTTGGGAATGAATTAGCTATGGCCCCGGGATAATATTTAATTACTTTTAGAACCGGCCCGCAAGCCACAGCCGCCCGATGGTGTTTTGCACCACCAACACTACATTCCCCACAATGCAACGGTAGCCCGCAAACACTCTGCAGCGTAGCAAGTGGGCCTCGGCTTCATTTTTCATCAGCAGTCAGAGTAGATGTCAACTTTCAGCTACCCCTTTCCTCAAAAAAGACTAAAGATAAGAAATCCTTTATTTGTGGGTAAATTAGAGGGTAAATTGCAGTTTGCAACAGCAGCAGGGTACAGTACAGCACACAGAGTAGGAGGTTAAAATTATAAAGTACAGTTAAGAAGCAGTATAATACATCAGTAGAATACAAAATATAAAGTAAAAAGAATATGTAATAATAATAATATATACAAAGAACAAGATAGTGATCTAAGTGTAAGGGAGTTAGTGTGAGTTAAGTGAGGGGGCTCCTGTCTGGCATACAGACAAGTTACTGCAAGTAAGAATATTGCACATAATAGTTAGTAGTTAGGGTCTTAACAAAATAAAAGAATATTACATGTTGAAGTTAAAAAGACAGTTAAGAATATTGCACATAATAATTACACACAACTGCATGATATTGTATAAATATAAATAATATTGCACGTAGTAGTGGTTATGGAAACGGAAGGTGGATGCTGAGAACAGGGGATTTCAAGCCAGGTGGGAGGCAGAGTAAATGTTCACGGAGGTGAAAGGCAAACCTGTGTGGAGAAAGTTGTAATGAAAGAATATAATCTAAGAAGGCGCTATCAAATGTCTCAGAAACACACCGACAAAGACAAGAATATGAACATGGAACAAAGGCTACAGATGGTGGAAGAATTAAAACGAGGTCCAGTGGAATGACACACTGAAGGAAAAATATGAGAGTAGGTTCTGCTGAATTTGCACATTGCATACGCGACACAATGCCCAAGCTGCGCATCCGAGCTGGAGCATCATGTATTCCTATTAATTTATGAATTTATCTTGATATTAAGTAACATATTTAGTTTTTGAAGGACATTTACTTTTGTTCTGTTTGCTTATTGAAAATGTTTTCCCTTGAAGTTACTGACACTGTGTTAGGTCTTGGTCAAATAGGCTATGTGCTATCATTTCAATATGTTTTTATAAACATTGAACCAGTCCGGCTCTCTGTATTCGGTTTTTGGGGTCCTGTATTTGACTTTGACAACCCTGTGTTACAGTATCTTAGGGACCAGACAGACATGCTGGTAGTGGGAGTCATTGGTTTTCAAGGAACAGGAAAGTCCACCATCATGTCACTCCTTTCAGCCAACACACCAGAGGAAGACCAAAGGTAGTCGGCTTGTTGAACTTGAACTTTGATCTCTTTTGCTGTGGTCTATGTGAATCATATCAGAAATCATAACATAACATGACAAGTATAAGACAAAGGATAGATATAATGGTTCTCTGTTGCGGAGCTGGACTGTTGTGTGTTAGTCTAGTGTATTTGTGCCACCGCCAGCTCATTGTGCGAGTGTGTGTGTTGTGTGTAGAGGATATGTGTTCCGAGCCCAATCTCAGGAAATCAAAGAGAGAGGAGGGAGCCAGAGCACTGGAATTGACTTCTTCATAACCCAGGAGAGAGTCATCTTCCTGGACACACAGGTCAGATTTAGGCATTACTGAAGAATGGACAGTAGCTATCCTTTGGGCATTTCAGCCACGGTTCTATCAGTGTTTCACCTGCTATGCTTCACCTTCAGCCCATCCTCAGCCCTTCCATTCTGGATCATCTTATCAACAACGATCGCAAGTTGCCTCCAGAGTACAACCTCCCTCACACATACGTCGAGATGCAGGTAAGGAGTTGGCCAGCAGAGGGAAGTAACTATCAAGAAATCTTCTTAACTGACCTTGGCCAGGAACGTGTCACAAAATGTGACATTTTTGAGGAGCAAAATGTGTTGTTTACACGTGTGGGACGTCAAACTAATTTTCCATTTTATTTTCTCAGTCTCTTCAGATTACCGCCTTCCTCTTTACCGTCTGCCATGTTGTCGTTGTTGTTCAGGACTGGTTTACTGACATCAACCTTTACAGGTAACTGCAGATGAGCCATATCCTGCCAAAGGAATTTTGCAGTAAGCACGGTTCTTACTTTTTTAGGCGCAAGTGTGTTATTCCAAATACATGTACTCACATACCGAAATCATTCTTTCCATATTGTAAATAATGGAGGTGGATAATGGTCAAGCTAAGTGGGGTTTCAAGGACAGGTAGGGAGTGAACTTCATGCCACCAACACAATGTGCTCCTGCTGACCATGCTGTTAAGTAAGAATGCTTTCAGAATGTTAATACATATTTATTACTTGGCTAAGTGCAAAGGGAAGTAAACAACAGAAAAATTACCCTAATCTACGTATTTTTGGCGTGACCACAATTTGCCTTCAAAACCGCAATAAATCTTCTAGATATACAAGTCATGTTAACTTTATGGTAAACATTCCATTCTACTAATGTATCAAAATACAATACAGAATCATCTCGTTGTTAAGCGGTCTTATAAAGAGGTAGATAATACCTCTTATGAACACAATGGTGTTTTTTTTGTTTTTATAGTTTTTATTTGGTCTCTCACTGTTCAAATGAACCTACCATTAAAATCAGATAATTTGTCAGTGGAGAAACATACCTAATCAACAAGGGTTGAAAACTATACAGTTGTATACTATGTATAATCTAATTATATATATTTTGTCAGGTTACTCAATGTGCTGTACCAGATGTTGTGTGTGTGTGCTCCATTGTGTTGTAATCATGTTGTTTTGTGTGCTGCTTCGAGCAGGTTCCTACAAACTGCAGAGATGTTAAAACCCTCCACACCATCAGCCAACCACGACAGCACAAGTGCTTCCGGAAACGACGAAGGATCTGAATACTACCCCCACATAGGTGGCACGCACGCACGCACACACTCACACACCCACACACACACACGATATGCAGGAAGACTGCACAGAATGTTTTACCTATTGTTTTTCTAGTTTTCCTGCAGAATAAATCTAGACGAGACGAGTTCTGTCCCCTGAACCTGAAGAAGATGCACATGACGGTAGACAAGCTCATGGTACACTCCCACCTCAAATACAAAGGTTAGACAACTAACCACACTCAGATCCACATCCAAACAAATGGACGGGCCTTTGGTTTTCAAAGGGGGTGCATTTTATTAGTATCTGACTCTAATAAAATGGACGGGAGGGGGTAAAGCGTTCCATTTCAGAATCAGTATAAGCTGTATTCGCCATGTGAGTTTTACACACAAGGAATTCACTGTGGAAGGAAGGTGCGTATGATGAACATGGAAGAAAAAGTCAAAAATGTATAGTAGTTTTAATAATTCTAATACCATAAAAAATGCCATACCATGTTTGCCTGATGGAAAACCACAAAAGACTAGCCCAGTTGAGGTGGAACCCTTCAATGGAAAAGCACCATTAGTATGGATGCACTTTTACAAAGCAAAGAACGCTATACTGTATTGGACACACACACAGCAATTAACATTTTACGGTGTTTCTTTGAAGAACTTAGTATTCAGTGGGTCAATGTCGCTTTGTTTGGTTGCAGGCACATTGTCTATGCTGGACTGTAACATGTTTCCTGGCCTGGGGAGGGATTACCTGGAGACTGAGGTCAACCTGTTCTTGCTTCCCCTGCAAGAGAACGAGGGGGATGATTCCCTGACAAAAACAGGTTAGAGCAGGGCTGCATAATTAGAATTCAAAGAACTCTTAACATGCTTGACAATTTGGGGGTGTAATTCTTGTATATGTAGACCCTACAGCTATTGAGTACTGACATGCTTTAGAAAGGAATCATATCCAAGTCATATCCTTTTCTGTGTTCACCATCTTCTCACACCATTCAATCACTTCCCTTCTTTCTTCTGCTATTACTTAATTTGATAACCTCTTTTGCTACTTCTCCTAACATATATTGTAAACCTTCGCTTAATCAAAGTGATTTGAATAATGCATGTGATTGGAAAACATATTGTAGTATGGAGTGCAGTCTGGGACCTTCGCAGCTGTGCTAGGCCAGTGGTTGTAAATAGAAAATAACAGTAACTTAATCAGTTTTTAATGTAATGGTGATTTACACTAAACCTGTCTAGGTCCAGATAGAACCTTCACTAGGCCGTCCACATGTACTGAACTATAACCATTTTACATTTACATTTATTCATTTAGCTTTTATCCAAAGCGACTTACAAGTGAGAGCTTTACAAAAGAGCTTCGGTCACTGAGCATAGCAACGTGATAGACCCCAAGCATAGTGGGTTTATAGATTATGAAACATACATCGTGAGAACCAATAAGTGCCATGGGAAGAGCTATAAGAGCATTCAGATGAACATTTTGCAAATTTATGGTGAGTCTCCGACGGACAGTTGTGTACCTGTGGGACGCGAACAATAAAGCAACAACACTGGCAAATTTCCGCACGGGGATTAGCAAGTAATTCTGAACAACAACAACAGATTATATTTCTAAGTGCCGTAATATAAGTGCCATTAAATTCTCGGAATAAGTGAGTTTTGAGCCTTTTCTTGAACGTTTACATTGTATAACTGTAGAGTATAATTATTAATTTATAAGTTTAAATTTGGGCTAAAATCCACCCTAAAGCATTGTCATGTTCCCTGCCCGCCTGCTGATCTGTGTCTTTGTTTTAAGGATCCGGGGCTCCCCCCCCCTTCTCCCTACTCCCGGGTTATCGAGGACACCCTGCCTTCTCCTCACTGGTCTCCAAGCTCCGCAGCCAAATACTTGCCATGTCTCGCTCTCAGCTCTCACACACCATTCTCACTGAGAAGAATTGGTAAGGACAGCGGTAATCTAATGTGTTTAGGGGGGTGGGGGGGTATTCACACTGGAGTTACAAAAATAATTTGAAGTGCAAGATTTTAATCTCTCAAGGTCGGCACAATTGTTTTTTGTTGTTGTTTTTTCTCGCCAAAAAGACAAGCTGTAATGTGATTAATCGTCTATACATTTACAAAAGATGTTAAGGTAAGCGATCCAGTTAAATTACATGTTACTGGAAAGTGTGCAAGTAAGGCTGTTGTGGTTGCAGGTTTCACTATGCTGCTCGTATCTGGGATGGGGTGAAGAAGTCCTCGGCACTTTCAGAGTACAGTCGCCTGCTCTCCTAGTAACACTGCACACAACAAGCCACGAGAGGAGAAGCAGCATTCTTACTCTATTTTTTGTGATGTTTGTGTCTTTGGGACTAATGATTTTTGTACTGTCCTTCAGTCCTTATGTTGTGAGCGTCCAGCCGTCTGGGAAAATAAACAAAATGCAGATGTTTACATGGATACTCAACTCTAGACTGGATGGTGTGCGTCAACATAAGGAGAAAGTTTGGCTTCAAAGCTGTGCCTGAGGCAGACTTGTTTGTAATAGTGACTTGACTCTGAAATTGAATAATATATGTGATTTATGCAGTTGAGTCGGCATTGGTGGAGATGCAGTTCCGCGTTAAATTAAATGGCTTTCACAATGCTTTGAGTTTTTAAGGCCTCCTTAGGAAAACAAAGTGGCTCCTTATTTTCAAGAATGTTCTAACACAGGGTTCACCAACCTTTTTGAAACTGAGAGCTACTTCATGAGTCATACGAAGCGCTACCAGTTGGATACTCTGTAATAAAGAACTTGTTTGCTCAGTTTGCTTTTAGTTATACATTATTAATAATGATTAATGATACTCATCTTTGTGAAAACACTGATTACAGTATGTTCATTATTTCTCACAATAATAACTATTAACATATTATTTTAGGATATTGTCATTTTTACATCATATACATCACTGCAGATGCTGCATCAATCTGTCACTCGTAAAACAAGATACTTGAACTCCTCCACTTGAGGCAACCCAGAGGGGGAAAACCACCTTATTCCGGTTGTGTACCATGGCCTTGAATTTGGAGGTGCTGATTCTCATCCCAGCCGCTTCACACTCGGCTGCAAACTGTTCCAAAGCATGCTGCAGGCCCCGGTCCGATGAAGCAAACGGGACAACGTCATACGCAAACAGCCGAGATGAGATCCTGCCACATCGTCACAGTATACACTGTGTTCCAAATTATTATGCAAAAAGTGTTCAAGAGTGGTAAGGTAAGATTTTTTGTTTGTCAGTTTAAACTCATGAATGGTAATGTGTATCATGGCTCTGTATATCACTGAAACCAATTGAGAGACCTGTGCTAATTAGTTTGGCAGGTAAGTCCAATTAAAGGGGTGTCTACTAAAGAAGGTTGTTCCACATTATTAAGCAGACTACCATTTTCAACCAAGATGGGCAAGAAGAAGGACCTTGCGGCTGCTGAAAAGCAACAAGTAGTTGAATGTTTGGGTCAAGGAATGACGACAATCAAGATTGCCAAGAAACTTCATTGCGATCATCGCACTATCAAGAAATATGTAGCTGATTCAGAGCACACACGTTTGCGTGCTGATAAAGGAAAATCCAGGACTCTTTCTAACAGGCAAAAGAGCAGCCGTAAAAATGCCCCATCACAGCAGCAGACAAGTTTTTGAAGCTGCTGGTGCCTCATGCTCCAACGTGCCCCGGACAACAGGGCCGATTCTAGACAGGCATATATGAGGGGGCAGTCAGAAATGTGAAGGGAGCATCATGTCTACACATCATGGTCCAGCACTTTTTTCTGTGCTTATAGTAAAAGTGTTTCTTCATTGAATTGGGTTGTTAGTTATGTGTCCATAACCTGAAGAAGTGGGTTAGGGTTCAGACCTGTGCAACTTGGGTGTCCCACCTGAAGACTAAGCTCCTGCTGGTATAGCTCTTAAGGTCACTGAGGCACGCAAACCCCCTGACCACAATAAGGTGGCAATCCCTCAGGGGGGGGGAACTGAAGAAGAAAAAAAAGATTTATTTTATAAACTAACAACATAACATTTATCTTAACTGGATGACCTATTTCTCAAATAAATCTTAACCTAAAGTTGGACTTCACACACTATAGTCAATATTTACAAAACTGAAAGGCAGTCTTTTGAATTATATAAAAAAAAATATTCTAAAAGTAATTTATATAACAGATATAAAGCAGAATTGTTTTATTTTTTTTGCTTGTTTTTTTCTTTTTTGTTGGCAACTTAACAGCTAGAAAAACTCCTTTCTCTCCCCTCTACAACAAAAAAAACGCTGTGATTGTATGAAACAAAACAGTGCAGAACTACAGCCTGGGGCGGGGCTTTACGTAGGGGTCTGTCAGACACGTGTCATTTGTCTTACGTTTGTCACATGCGATGAACGTGGGCACTCATATGTAATTAATTTCTAATGTCTATGCTCATCTCTGTGCTTGTAACGCTGCTGCTTGTTCAAAGTTTTACCGCTCCGTGGTGAAACCTGACACCACACTGTCAGGCTACGTCTGGGCTCATTTGCATACTGCAACAGCGAAGCTTTGTGTGTCCCTTTCTCGGCTGACTTTTTCTGCTACTGCAGATCATTTTGTCAACTTGTAATATGTTAATTTTGTGAGCGTATTAAAATGTGCTTTCTCAACTTCTAAAATTTTGATTTGAGGGGGCAAGACATTTATTTGAGGGGGCGCTGCCCCCTCTTGCCCCTGTGTAGAGCCGGCCTCGCCGGACAACAAGATGCAGGGTCCTCCAGGGGTTTGCAGCCGAGCGGAAGCCATCGTTTTGACCTCCACTATCCACTGCACACAAGCAGAAAAGGCTCCAGTGGGCCAGGCAATACTTGAAGACTGACTTCAAAACTGTTCTGTTCACCAATGAATGTCGTGCAACCCTCGATGGTCCAGATGGATGGAGTACTGGATGGTTGGTTACATTTACATTTATTCATTTAGCAGACGCTTTTATCCAAAGCGACTTACAAGAGAGAGCTTTTACAAAGAGCATCAGTCATTGAGCAAAGCAACGTGATAGACCCCGAACACAGTCGGAGTTTTAGATTGTGAATCAGCTTTGAGAACCAATAAGTGCCAAAGGAAGAACTATAAATGCATAACACAACGATTATGAATATAAAGCAAGAGATACAACACACAATACATTAGATCAGGTGAAATGACATACTATTGGTAAGTGCCATTAAATTCTCTAAATAGATGAGTTTTAAGCCTTCTTTTGAAGGTTAGAAGGCAGTCCGTGCTTCTGATGGAGGTCGGGAGTTGATTCCACCATTGGGGAGCCAGGCAGTGGAAGAGTTTGTGTTGCGCTCTGGCGCTCTTGAGGGGGGGGGGGGGGGGTACCACTAGACGGTTGTCAGCAGATGACCGTAGGTGGCGGGTGGGGATATAGGGCTGGAGGAGAGAGTTGATATAGGTCGGGGCAGTCCCGTTTACCGCCCTGGTTGACGGCCACCCCATGCAAACAAGGCTACGGCGCCAACAAGTAGGTGGGGGAGTGATATTTTGGGCTGGCATCATGGGGAGAGAGATTGTCGGCCCTCTCAGGATCCCTGACAGTGTGAAGATGACATCCACAACGTATGTGGAGTTCCTCAAAGGACGCTTCCTGCCATGGCTCAAAAGGAAGAATCGAGCTTTTCGGAACAAGTTAATTTTCATGCATGACAATGCACCATGCCATGCTGCAAATAATACATCTACATCTCTGGCTGCAATGGGCATCAAAGGAGACAAACTTATGGTGTGGCCCCCATCCTCCCCTGAACTCAACTCTATTGAGAACCTTTGGAGCATCATCAAGAGAAGTGTTTATGATGGTGGGAGGCAGTTCACATCTCAACAACAGCTCTGGGAAGATATTCTGTCCTCGTGCAAAGCTGTTCCAGCAGATACTATCAAAAACTGACATTCAATGCATGGAAGACTTGAGAAGGTCCTTTTCAACAAGGGGTCATATGTTCACATGTGACTTCACTCGTGATCATGTTTTGATTTAAATAGTGCTTGCTTTCAGTTACATTTCTGTCAGGCATGACCCGCTAATGTTTATAATTTCACACATAACCATTTTTTGTTCTTTATGACAATAAAATGTGTGGAAACACAATTGTGCATAATAATTTGGAACATGCATTTGGGTGTTTTTTTATGTACTGTTATCATTGGGAGGTTCAATTAAAAAACATTTGAATTGTACTCTAATGTTTGGTGACTGGAAAATCTTAATGACTGCCATTCATGTATATAATTTTGGAAAATATGACTTGCATAATAATTTGGAACACGGTGTATATATATGACAAGAGGCATGGAGCAATAGAGATAAATACATTAAATATTACAGCATTCATTTATTTAAAGCTCTGAATTAAATTTGTAGTTTTTTTTGTGGAAACGCTAACATTATCAAAACTGAGTTGAATCATAGAACATGCAACATTTTACAAATGGCACCCTTTAAGGGCAATCTTATCCCATTCTTACATTGTTTAATTGACATTTTAAATCATACACAACCTTTTACGATGCTTGAAGAACATAAATCCAAGTGTGACTGCAATCAGAGCCACCACAAAAGGAATTGTGGGAGCCATGTATATGACTGTAGACTGGCTAGTGTCTTTTAGGCCTTCAGTCACTTCAGACTTCATATAAATAGAATAATAAATATTCATTTAGCAGACACTTTTATCCAAAGCAAATTAAAGCAAGTACAGGGACATTGCCCCTGAGACAAGTAGGGTGAAGTGCCTTGCCCGAAGACACAACATCACATAGCCACAGCCCGGAATCAAACTCACAACCTTCCAATCACGAGGCCAACGCCTAACCGCTGAGCCACCTGACTGAACTTCCTTCACTTCTTATGTAATGCTCTCTCAAATACTGTACCCTGTATCCTTTGTATCACTCCTCAATCCATCCAGTTGTGGATGTGAACTGAAGTGAGTGACAGTGACAACCCATTTCTTCTCACTTGTCCAAATAAACCATGGTCATAATTCAACTTCAACATTAAACACATCATTAGTTTTAAGCCTTCTTTTGAAGGTGAGAAAGCAGTCAGTGCTTCTGATGGAGGTGGGGAGTTTATTCCACCATTGAGGAGCCAGGCAATGGAAGAGTTTGTGTTGGGCTCTGGTGTTCTTGAGGAGGGGGGTACCACTAGACGGTTGTCAGCAGACGACCGTAGGTGGCGGGCTGGGGTATAAGGCCGGAGGAGAGAGTTGATATAGCTCGGGGCAGTCCCGTTTACAGCCTGGAAGGTCAGCACCAGGGTCTTGAATTTGATGCGGGCCATGACGGGAAGCCAGTGAAGGCGATGAGGAGTGGGGTGACATGGCAGCGTCTGGGTAGGTTGAAGACCAGACGAGCGGCTGCATTTTGAAATCTCTGAAGGGGACGGATTGCACTTGCAGGAAGGCTGGCTAGAAGCGAGTTGCAGTAGTCCAGCTTTGAGAGGACAAGAGCTTGGACTAGCAGTTGGGTGGAATGTTGAGACAGATATTTTCTGATTTTCCTGATGTTGAGTAGAGGTTTGATGAAAAGCCACATACCATCAGACTCAAATGCCAAAGTCAAGATGATGATCAATGTCTATGTTTCATCTAGTCCGATAGAAGGAGAATAGAGTTTCAACTATTGATGGAATTCAGATTCAGATTACTTTATTTATCCCGAGGGAAACTCCTTCGTATCAATGGCACACAGTCTCGCAAAGCTCACAAGGGTAAGGGTGTGAGGTAAAAGATTAGAAAAGTGTACACAGGGATAGGGGGGTGGGGGCAATAACAATAAGTAAAAACGGTAGGTGAGGTGAGGTGACTCCACACAGGGGGGAGGGGGGGGGGGGGGCAGAGGCTTGGATAAATGATTATGTACAGACTATACAATTACAATTATACAAGTATCGGTCTTGTAGAATATACAGTATTATATCAGGATGTACAGGATTTACAGTTTTTTTTGCAGAATATACAGCAGAATATACAGCAGAATATACAGGATATACAGGATAAAGTGCAGGTTACAGACTATACAGTTATAGTCTATACAATTCAATTACAATTATGCAAGTATTGGTCTTGCTGAATATACAGTGTTATGTCAGGATGTACAGGATTTACAGGTTTTTGCAGCATATACAGGATATACAGGATTTACAGGTTTTTAGCAGAATATACATAGTTATATTACAATTGTACCAGAATATTGCCAAATATGCATTGTTATGTTACAGAATGTTACATGTTACATGAATAAATGTCCAACTTTAAACCACAACAGAAATATCTACACCAGAGCCTCTGGCAAACACTAATCTAATAAATACTGTTATTAGATATGTCTAGTAAAACACATATGCACCAATAGTACGCCACTTGAGAAAATGACTCAAATGTACACAAATGTCATTGAAAAATGTAAATAGAAGAAGTCAACTCACATACATCTTCTGTGAAAAGTTCTAGAATGTTACTTACTGAGTGTTGAAAAGACCCTATAGAATGACAGTCCAAGGACGGTACCAGCAGTTTTCATTGCACCTCATATCCTGGTCAACGGCCATAGCACAAATTGTCAAACTGTTAAAAACATTTGTTAGATGCTTTGGGTGTATATTTCCTGTTACTTCAGAACAGTGTTTTAAGGAAGTTACAGCTTGCTCGTATTGTGTCAGTTGTTAGTGTTTCATCTCATTATCTGGCTGAATATATACCATATATAGATAAACCTGATAGACTATCATCGGTTTTTCTATGTTAACAATGTGTAGATTCAGGAAAATTCTACAGTGTAAGATTCAAGTTATTGCTTGACATCAGCATCTGAGAAACTGAAAACACTAATGTGCATGTTCACACTGAGACCAAGAAGAAAGAGCGGAAGAGCTCCTGGTAGAAGACAGTTGTTACCACTAACCATAGGATATTGAACGATGATGATTCTGAAAGTGCAGGAAGTGTGTTATAGAACAAAACAAAGTGTTTTTATACACCATATTAAAATGGTAAGATTTATGTTTTCTGTCATTTTTATGTGATTTAAACTCATTTACTCAAAAATGAATTTCCATTGAAAAAACTGTAGCTGCAGAACAAGCACAAAAATTATCTGCATTTCAAGGAATTTTTGTTTGGGTGACATTGACATGTTCATCATCAACAGCACGGGCCAGACCATCATCATCAGTTGCCGTATGCTCTCTGACCGTGGAGACAAGATCTGTGTGACCAGCTGATTCATCAAGAGGAACGGCTGGAAGGAAGTAAGCAGATGGGCCATGTTCCAGAAGAGGTTTCTGAAGAGAAACCTAATGTGCACACGTAGCCAGGTATTTTTTAAAACGGAGACATTTCCCTTCGTTTGTACCTATCGTTTACACGCAAACGGTGAATTCTCCTCTGAAAAAGAATCTTTCTAAAAACTCAGGCTAAAGCGGAGATTCTGGAAAACAACGGATTTGCGTTTGCGTGTAAACTGAGAAAACGAGAGTTTTCGGCAGCTGATGCCTCGAAATGAGGATTCTGATTGGCTTGCAGAGCGCCTAGACCAGACAGCCCAGGCTTGGCGTAGTTATGATGGCGCTAGATGGCGTATTTTTGCGGGTTGATGTAAACGAAAACTTTTTGGAAAACGAAGGGAGGGAAATATTCGTTTCTCAAAATACCCGGCTACGTGTGCACATAGGGAAAGAGTTCTTGCTAAAGGGTGTCCAGCTGAATGACACCTATTATTGCAGTATGCAGTGTCACATCAATTACAGTTTGTTTGTTTTTGTGTACAAACAAACGTATAACAAACGTATAATATGTAAGCAATATTTATGTATAAATATATGTTTTTACTCTTGAGGTTTGGCTGTGGCTTAAATATAACTTTGGCTTTCTTTTCTTTCAGGTCTGGAGAATCACCCATTCCTTTGTATGCAGTACTGCCAGTAAAGTGTCTAGTCACTCTACTGACAGGGATAATACATTTTGTTTGTTTACAGTGGCAAACAAGACTACACAATTGAAAATAGACCTACTGTTTCATTAAAATAGTGAATACCTGGCGGTTGCACATTTTTCATTACAAGCAGTGTCTTTACTCGAAGGGGCAACGGCCTTACTCACTGTAGCCTATAAGATACAAAGTGTCATGAATGACGGGGTCAGACCATAGACCACATGAGGTTTACTGCAATTTTACTCCTTCCATGGCATGTGCATTTGAATGTGCAACCTTGCTGCCGTTTTCAGAATAATTCAGTAAACCACTAGGTGGAGTTCAATACTCTGAACTCCTTTTCGAGTTGCGGCATTGAACCCTGTATGCAAAATGTAGGCCGCACTCAAAAGTTTCAGTCATATGACCCGCAGGAAAGATAGGTTTGAAGTGGGCGGTTCACAAAGACAAACCCCACAAACCATATTTCTGAGCTGGAGAGTAACATTGGATCACCAGTGGATTCTATAGAACGTTTTAAACGCTCAAGATAGGCTGCTCGTCTTTTTGCTTCTTTATAACATAATGATCGAGGCCGGTCTGACTTAAAATATGCTCTGTTAGCCGGTGTCTCCACTAAATAAGTGTCAGTATGGAATATCAAGGAAAGATGTGTGACATGAATACCCTGCTGTCGTCACCTGTGTTAAGAAGTAGAAGTAATCTACACATCAAAGCTTCGAGTAATGTAACAGCAATCCCGCAAGTACAACAAATAATTTAGCCTAATGAACGGAACGACGACCAGGAGTTGGTTAGCGACGACCGGGGACGTAGGTGCCCTGCGGACAGTTGGTTCGGTAATAACTCCTGCACCAACCACTACACCCCTCCGGTTACCTGGGGTGATGGACGCAGAAGGGAGAGTGGACGAATCGAGACTGCGATTGCACATTTTCAGAAACGGTAAAATGGAATATCATGTCGTTTATTTCCCAATGAAGATCTAGAGTGTCCATAGACCGTAGTCCTTAACGACAATTAGATTATCTCAAACAACTGAGGAATTTCTGGATACAGTGTATTCTTTGGGTGCAGTAAACACGTTTGAAGCTATTTTTAATAGCTCGAAAGTGCCTTTGTTAGGTTTCAAAACATCATTAAAATTATTGTAAATCTTATGTGTTTATTAGCTGCTGCACTGCAGTGAAGAGTCAAGTGACGCTTGGCTTAAGGGCCAAGATATTTGGAATAGGCCATCTATTCACAAGAGTCTGAAGTCTAACCTCCTGTAAACCCTCTAGCAAAGGTTTCCCAGCATGACTATTTTAATCTCACACGTTATAGCACATGCAGTTGATGTTCTCTGCCAGAAGGGATGTTTTTCTGCCACAAGGTTTGAAGATAACATCAACTGTAAAGGCACTGTGAGTTTTTATTTTAGTTTTAAGTCAGACCTTATCCAACCCGAAAGTCTTGTGTGTGGGAAAAACATTTGACATTTCTTCCAAATCAACAGTCATGATGATGCAGTCCATGTTGCACACACGCTGGTTGTGATGTCCAAATTGGATTGTGTGAGCAGTCCTGTACAAAACAGCAATATCGGAATGCTTATCGACAACCAGTCTGTTAGCAGGATAGAGGAGTTTTGTGCATGTAACTAACCGCTGCATCTTTCCCATCCAGAGACACTCATAAACTTTTAACTTTGGTCTTTCAGTAACCCAAAATTTGTGTGGGTTGCTTTTGTCATACAAGTTTTCTTCACATGCAGTGTACAAGACAGACCCTCCAACGGGCTGCTCCCACATCCCCTCTGAAGTCACTTATCAGGGAACACATCACAGTGAATCTTATCACGAGCATGGTCCGGATTCAGGAATGTGGAAAATCTTTCTCTCACTCAGGCTCTCTTTCTCCCACACTTGTTCCCCCTCACCCTCCTTCTCCTCTCTCCCTCTGGCTTTCTTAAGTAAGCCTCTCTCTGGCTTTACTTGCAGGTTCTGTGGCAAAGAATAGCCTTATGTTCCCTTTGGAGTCTCTAAGAACAGAATTTTAGAAAAGTTTGAGGTTTACCTTGGGGTCAAAGGTTGTTTTTCTCTCAGATTCCCAAAGTTGATTTAAGCCTATAAGTTGGTTAAAAGTTATCATTTGTACCTAGACACCATTTATCCAGTCCATTACAGTAGCCTGCCACTTGCCTTAGTGATGGAAGAAACAGCAGCATTTCTCTGTGCCACCATGGTGGCTGTGATAATAACAGTCCTGTTTTTTATACCGAAGGCCAAGTTGTTGACTGTGTGTCCAGCTGGTGTGTCTCCCACAGAGCGTGGCCTGGTGTGGCGTTTCCTTTTTGGGATGTACCCCTGCAGCTCCACCACGCTAGAGCGCCCCCTGCTGCAGGAGCAGCTAGCCGTCCGCTACAAGGTCATGAAGAGGAAGTGGCAGCAGGTGCTTCCTGATTCCATCCGGCTGAAGCTGAACGGCACTGATGGTATCGTGCTCAACCGTTTGAAGTTTCAGTTCCCCTGAAAAGTCCTGTATTTCTGTGTCTGAGCTTTCTCACTCTCCCCTCTCTCTGTTTCTATATCTGACTCCCTTTCTTTTTTGATCTCTGTTTGACGTTTCAGCCGAGTTGGTGGAAGCAGTGCGCTACTTCGACCAGAGGCAAGCCCAGGGTCAGCAGCAGGACCTGGAGGAGGAAGTCACCGACAGGCAGGCCTTCCTGGAGCTCCAAGCACAGGTCCAGACAGGATGTCTTTACTCTGGCCATGTGTGCCGATTGTGGTTAGGGTTTTCCTGTTTGCTGACCTTACACAGCTAGCTCTAACTGAACCAGGACATAGACGGTTCGGTGAGTCAATACAGTGTATTTCTCATTCCCACGACTGTGTAAGACTATGGCACATTTCTTTTCTGACAGCTACGCTTTTATCACCCCTTTATAAATGCCAGCATTGGTGGTGTTGCAGTGTGTTTGATGAGTGTGTGTGTCCTTGGTGACTGACGCCAGTCTCTCTTTCTGCTGTCTGTCCCCAGGTGTTGTTTGAGCGGGTAACCTTTGACTTTGAGGAGCTCCAAGAGGCTATTCGTATCATTGACAAGGATGTGCCTCGAACTGACAGAGACCTGGACTACTACTTGTAAGTAGCCATTCAGTTATCGTCCTCTTGTCCAGAACTGACCAGCTTCACCTTACTGCCTCTCTTCAGCCAGGTCAGGATTGCTTCTGTTCTAGGTCTGAGATCTTGAGCAGAATCTGCTGTGTCAGGCTTTGGTCACTTGCTATAAACAACCGGAAAAAGTTCCAACTCAGTATGTTTCTGTTGTTGAACTGAACTCCAACTTCTTCCGGCTTCAGATAAAGTAGTCCGGTAGCCTGTTTACAGCAGATTAATCTGTGCATATCTGGCAACAGTCACTATGCAAAGAGGGAGTTCCTGTTCCCACTCTGGGAAAAGGAGGCTCTGTTGGTAGAGATCAGGCTTTTCAGGCATTTGGTGTGACATGACTTCTTAACATACAGACCAGGTACATACGGCAACTTATTAAGTGAGAGCAGTGATTTAATTTGATTCATTTTGAGAGAGAAAGAGACAGAGTGTGTTTATGGTGTGCGTTTCCATTCAGGGGTGAAGGATCAGGAAATCTCTTGGTGTTGAGGAACATTCTCATCACCTACGCTGCTTTTCACCCAGGTAGGTAGCAGGTAGGGCTGTCAAAACTGCTCAAAAATGACGTTCGAATATTTGAATATTCCCCACACATGTATTCGAATATATTCGAGTTTCCCGGTTGCGCATTAGGCACATCAATCAACAGGACAAATTAATACAACGAGACATAACTACTTGTATTGGTAATATATTTAAGTTAATTTAACAACATATTACCTACACAAAAATAAGTAGATGAACTAATGGCCAAGACCGCAGACCTTGGCCTCTCGCTCGCACACACGCACTTTCTCTCTCTCCCGCACCGTCGCGCTATGCGCATAGCGGTGTAAATGAACGACAACAATAAACAAATGCTGATTGTTGATTAAAAGCTTTGTGCAAGAAATTGAAGGTCGCGATTCTTACCCCAAATACAAACAGTCTTGCCTGCTGCCGCTGTTTTTTTTTTAACATTCGAATATACATTTTCATATTCGAAATTTGTTTTATAAACATTATTCGAATATATATTCGAATATTGAATATTCGTTGACAGCCCTAGTAGCAGGATGCGGCTATCACATGCGATCATGAGTAACCTGTGGTAAAGCCTATCTGCCCTTCTGCCCTTCTTCCCACACTAACTCTCTTTCTCTATCCTCTCTCTGTTTTCACACTTCCACTTAGACCTTTTTCTCCTCACGTTCACTTTCACAGCTTTTTGTGTCTTCCTCTAGTTTCAGTTTTGATGCGGGCTGTAATGATGCAAGTAGTCAGAGACATTGTGCGAGTGTTAGATAGCCCTCTTGTGGCCTAATGACTAAAATGATTGTGGTGAGTGCAGTATAGGGTTAGTCTAAAGCAGGGGTGCGCACACTTTTTCAGCATGCGAGCTACTTACAAAATGACCGAGTCAAAGTGATCTACCTACTATAAAATTGTGCAACATATAATTATTCCGAAATATATTGAGAATTCTTTATAAGAACCATATATGTTAGTATACCTTGCATAATTGTGTGAACCCATATTGCTTGTTACAACCCCAACACAAATAAGGAAATCAGCTTAGAAATCAATAAGGTTTATTTACTACAAACAACAACACAGGGATCAAGGAGGACTGCCAGTGGCACCAAATGAAAGAAATAAATAATAACCCACCCCCCTTTGACAGGTGCTAAGCACCCATACATACAGTGGGTGGTGCTCACTCTAACCTAGGGTTGTAACAACAGGTAAACCTATGTGACGTTAGATGCCAAGCCTCACTCAAGGCTGACTCATAAATAAGTGGAGCCAAATAATGCAGTCAAGGATGTTGCACATTTCCTTATGTTGGAGTACTTTTCCTCTGTGAGTAAGCTCCAGAATTGTCCATGAGCTCTGGCCTTCAGCTCAATGTCGGCTTGTTGTGTCAAAATATCATCCTCCACTCCTGAAGAGTTCAGGTGAAACAGTGTTTTTGATGCGAGTGAAACAACGTCAGCATCTTCCCGAAAAGGGTTGCACGTGAATGTAGCGATTGGCTCGAATAAAGCAAAGTCTTGACTGCTGTCCTGACAACTGGGATTTTAGTTCCTTAACCTTTCTCCTTCTCAACTCACTTTTCGGATGGAAGTTATTGTCGTTTTTATGTACAGTCCGAAAATGCCGCTCCACATTTCCCTTTTTCGGTATAGCGACTGCAGTCTGGCAGATGAGGCAAACGCACAAACGCAAATGACATAGTGAAAAAAATCCAACTCCCATTCCGTATGGAAATGGTAAGTTTTAGTCTATTTATTTGGGCCAGCTTCCCCACTAATTTTTATACTGTTAAGTTTAGAAGTCATAAATTGGAAGATAACTCGCCAATATGAGCACATGCGCAGAGGTCAGATTGGTCAAACCGACTGTCAGTCAAGTGACAAATGTCATAGTGAGGATAATTGGCTGACGTATACGTTTGCATTTTATCTATCCATATAAGATTTGATCTTGCTGTTTGTAAGTCTTGTTAAACTTGATTTTATATATATTTCAATAAATCTGTAAAAAAAAGGCCGTTTACGTTTTAATGCCATGCGATATACCAGTAGTACCATCGACGTATTGAGCACCCCTGGTCTAAAGCAGGGGTCCCCAACCCTAGTCCCCAGGGCCCACTATCCTGCATGTTTGAGATGTTTGCCCCATCCCACACACCTGATTCTAATGCATGTTTGTTACCAGGATTCTTCAGAGCTAGATAACAACCCATCCATTGGAAGCAGGTGTGTTGGAGCAGGGAAACGTCTGAAATGTGCAGAGCAGTGGGCCCTGAGGACCAGGGTTGGGGACCACTGGTCTAAAGCTGTGTTTTCTCAACTGGTCTAATTTCAGGACCCACATTGATCCTTGGTCGTTAAGCCACAACTGGCAGGGTAAGGGTTAAGGGGGGGCAGGTTCCTAATGGTGTTCAGGATCGGCTGGTAGGTGGTACATAACTGTATTAGATTAGATTAGATAAACCTTTATTTGTCCTCCAGGGGTGGAAATTGCAGTTCACAACAGCAGCAGGGTAAAGTACAGCACACAGAGTTGCAGGGTAATATAACATTAGGCGGGCACGATAAAGTCCAGTATAAAAAAAAGAAAAAAGAAGTAAGTTAAGTAGACATATAGACAGTTATTGCACTTGAGGAGAATTACAGTATTGCGCGTAATGTACGTATGAACAACAAGACCACCACAGGGAATATTGCACATTGTGCGTAAGAGCAACAAGACCACCATGGGGGAATATTGAACAACTTGACACTTTAAAAATATTGCACTTAATACAGAATATGAATATAACACTTTTCACTTATTGCACGTAAGTGAAGTAATAAAATTAATACTGCATGGTGGTGAGGTAGTGATGATAATAGTTATAATAATGATAATGGTGTAGCACATGATAGTGGCTATGGACAGCAGTGTTTAGTGATCATTAAACAGTCTGACAGCAGCAGGAAGGAAGGACCTGAAGCTGCTCTCCAGAGCGGACAGTGAGTCCTGCAGAGGGTGTGACTCGTGGTCCAGCATAGTTGTGAGCTGTCACCCACCACCTGCACTGAGTCCAGAGGGCAGCCCAGGACTGAGCTGGACTTCTTGATGACCTTGTCCAGCTTCTTCCTGTCCCTCTCAGTGATGCTGCTGCTCCAGTAGACCACACCGTACATGATGGCTGAGGCAACCACTGAGTCATAGAAAGACTTTAGGGGTGCCCCCTGCACCTCAAAAGACCTGTCTCCTCAGGAGGTAGAGCCGGCTCTGACCTTTCCTGTACAGTGCATCAGTGTGGTGAGTCCAGTCCAGTTTGTGGTTCAGGTGAACACCCAGGTACTTATAGGACTCCACTCTCTCAATGTCCATTCTCTCCTTGTCCTGGATGTTCACCGGTGGAGGGAAAGGTCGGCGTCTGCGGATATCCACCACCATGTCCTTGGTCTTGCCCGTGTTGATGAGGAGGTGGTTCGGCTGACACCAGTCTACGAAGTTCTGCGTCAGTTGCCTGTACTCCATGTCATCGGAAAACTTGAGCAGGACACAGCCCTCCGAGTTGTGTCTGAAATGCGTCGTCCACCCCAATCCCAGGTCGGTTAGGGAACTGCAGCGGGTCCATTTCTGAGCTCACCTCAGAGCAGAGGTGGCCCAGAATCAGCCTCTCCAGTGTCTTCATCATGTGTGATGTGAGAGCCACTGGCCTAAAGCTGCTGAGGCCCTTAGCATGCGGTGTCTTAGGCACTGGTACCAAGCAGGAGGTCTTCCAGAGCAGTGGTACCATGCTCAGCTTGAGGCTGAGATTGAAGACCTGCCCCATGATCCCGCACAGTTCATCAGCGCAGGATTTCAGGAGCCTGAGGCTGATACCATCCGAACCAGCTGCTTTTCATGCATTGATTCTTCTCAGCTCTCTCTTCACCTGGCTAGGTGAGAAAGCAAGGGGTGTGCTCGGGGGATGGGTGAGGGTGAGTCCATGGGGTTGTGATGGGTTAGTTGAATGCATGGAATGTAGGGTGGGGTCAGCTAGGCCAGGTGGGGGGGGCATTGTCCAGGAGACGGGGCTAGAGGCAGCAGCTGGGGGGGGCAATGGGTGAGTCATTAAACCTATTGTAATACAAGTTCAAGTCGTTCGCCAACTGCAGGTCCTTCTCAGCCTGGGGGAGGGGGCATTGAAGCCAGAAATGGTCTTAAAACCTCTCCAGACATCCCTGGTGTTGTTGTGCGTCAGCTGGTCCTCCATCTTCCTCCTGTAGTTGGACTTGCCCTGTTTGATCTTTCTCCTCAGCTCCCTTTGCACAGTCCTGAGCTCCTCTCTGTCCCCTGACTTGAAAGCTCTCTTCTTCTCCTTCAGAAGAGCCTTGTCAGGGGTAATCCGTGGCTTGTTAGCAAAGCACTGTACCTTTTTGGAAGGGCACGGTGTTCTCAAAACAGAATTTTATGTAGCATGTAATAGTGTCAGTAATGGCGTTGATGTTCTCCCCATGTGGGTCGCAGAGTTCAGACCACTCCGTGGTGTCAAAGCAGTCCCTCAGAACCTCCTCGCTCTCAATAGTCCACCTCTTCACCACGCGTCGCTCCACAGGCTGTCTGTGCACCAAGGGTCGGTACACAGGCTGTAGGTGGACAATTTTGTGGTTAGCTCTGCCAAGGGGAGGCAGGGAGGATGCAGAAAATGCCTCCTTAGTGTTGGCATAAAACAAGTCCAGAGTCTTATTGTTCCTGGTAGTGCAGGTGACGTACTGTGTGAATGTACAGTTGTGGTCAAAAGTTTACATACACTAGTGAAGATCATGTATGCCATGGCAATATAGGGTTTTCAATAAACTCTACAACTCTTATTTTTCTGTGATGGAATGATAAGGAGCACATATTTCTTTGTCACAAAAAACATTCATGAAAATTTTTTCTTTTATGAATTTATTATGGGTCTTTTGAAAATGTGACAAAATCTGCTGGGTCAAAAATATACATACAGCAATGTTAATATTTGGTTAAATGTCCCTTGGCCATTTTCACCTCAATTAGGCGCTTTCGGTAGACATCCACAAGCTTCTGGCAAGCTTCTGGTTGAATCTTTGACCACTCCTCCTGACAGAATCGGTGCAGTTCAACTAAATTTGTTGGTTTTCTGAGTCGGACTTGTCTCTTCAGCACAGTCCACATATTCTCTATGGGGTTTAAGTCAGGACTTTGGGAAGGCCACTCTAAGACCTTAATTCTAGCTTGATTTAGCCATTCCTTCACCACTTTTGATGTATGTTTGGGGTCATTGTCCTGTTGGAACACCCAACTACGTCCAAGACCCAACTTTCTGGCTGATGATTTTAGGTTTTCCTGCAGAATTTGGAGGTAGTCTTCCTTCTTCATTATTCCATTTACTTTCTGTAAAGCACCAGTTCCACTGCCAGCAAAACAGGCCCACAGCATAATACTACCACCACCATGTTTGACGGTAGGTATGGTGTTCTTGGGGTGAAAGGCCTCACCTTTTCTCCTCCAAACATATTTCTGGTCATTGTGGCCAAAAAGCTCAATTTTAGTTTCGTCTGACCACAGAACTTTCCTCCAGAAGGCCTTGTCTTTGTCCATGTGATCAGCAGCAAACTTCAGTCGAGCCGTAAGGTGCCGCTTCTGGAGTAATGGCTTCCTTCTTGCACGGCAGCCTCTCAGCCCATGGCGATGTAGAACACGCTTGACTGTGGACACTGACACATGTGTTCCAGCAGCCTCCAACTCATTGCAGACTTGCTTTTTGGTGGTTCTTGGTTGACTCTTGACCAACCTGACCAATTTTCTCTCAGCAGCAAGTGATAGCTTGCGTTTTCTTCCTGATCGTGGCAATGATACAACTGTGCCATGCACTTTATACTTACAAACAATTGTTTGCACAGTTGATCTTGGGACCTGCAACTGCTTTGAAATGGCTCCAAGGGACTTTCCTGACTTGTTCAAGTCAATGATGCGCTTTTTCAGATCCGTGCTGAGCTCCTTAGACTTTCCCATTGTAGTATTTCTGGCTGAGTCTAGTGAATGTGTCAAACAAGCCCTATTTACATGGACTGAAAGAAGTCACCAGCTGGAGTCAATCATAATCACTCGTAAGAAGTTAGGAGGCCATGCCAAAAAGCAAATTGGATTGAAACAACTTTTTCTACATCACCAAATTGGTAATTCAAGGTGCTGTATGTATATTTTTGACCCAGAAGATTTTGACACATTTTCAAAAGACCCATAATAAATTCGTAAAAGGACCATTTTTCATGAATGTTTTCTGTGACAAAGAAATATGTGCTCCTTATCATTCCATCACAGAAAAATAAGAGTTGTAGAGTTTATTGAAAACCCTATATTGCCATGGCATACATGATCTTCACTAGTGTATGTAAACTTTTGACCACAACTGTAGGTAACACAGACGAGGGTGGTGCATGGTTAAAGTCCCCAGAAATTAGGAAGAGGGCCTGTGGGTGCTGTGTCTGCAGTCTGCTGGTAACTGAGAGCATTGTGTCACAGGCAATGTCAGCCTTAGCAGAGGGGGGCACATACACAGCTATCACAATAACCTGTGTAAACTCCCTCGGCAAGTAGAAAGGCCTCATGCTAACCGCTAGCAGTTCTATGTCATTGCTACACATCTCCACTTTCACTGTACAGTGTTCTGGTTTGCACCATCTCTCAAACATCTCTCGACTGCAGAGTCTGGGATTTGATTGGTTAACCACGTCTCCGAGAAAACTATAATCCCACACTGTCTGTACTCCCGCTGGTGTTTGGTCCAAGAGTACCTGGCTGCAGTCCTCCACAGTGGGGCACCTCTACGGTGCGGCAGCTCTACACCAGGGCAGGAAGTGAATTTCAAAATAAAAGCGCAAAATTTCAAAATAAAAGCGCAAAATTTCAAAATAAAAGCGCAAATGCATATAAAAGCGTATTTCCGGTTTTCCTCCCAAATGCATTAATTAGTAAACACATTAAATTACGTTAAATCTATTAATTCCTTGTCTATAGTTTAAATCGTTATATCATATTTATATAGTAAACTTTAGACAAGAAGCCAGACTAATATACACTGCACTGCGTAAATTTACAAATTAGTCATTACGAAAAATAAACGGTGGGTGATATGACTCGGGGCTCAATAATGTATTTGTAGCCTACTACAAAGCTGAGGATCGTGAAAAGATAAGGTCAAAATCCTGATAACTGAAAACAATGGAGGTTAGGAATAACATAGCTCAGTGCAAGTTATGACTCGTATTCATCAGCCTACATTTTGTAAGACGTCATACGCCTATACATTTTATTGTGTACTATACAATACTTCACTGCCTTGTCATTATATTAATAATAAATTGTCATTGAACCTTATTGCACTGCTATTTGCCACCCTTTGCTATTTGGCTCTATATCTATGCCAATTATGTTCTTGTGCTGATATGTACAGTGTAATCCAAGCCAATAATTAATTGATCGGGGATAACATGTAAAACACACCAAGTCACAACATGATTTGAAATTACACAGAGTAACAGAGTATACAATTATATTCTGTTGTAATAACTGCTTTGCACTTCTGGTTGGATGCTAACTGTATTTCGTTACCCTGTACTTGTACCTGTGTAATGACATTAAAGTTGAATCTAATCTAATCTAATTTTGTGACGATACCCAGCTAATGCAAGGAGAGTTTACAAAAATGTATTATAACGTTACACACAAACAAATGCGAAAAGTTACTTAACGTTATGCAGTATACATTTAATAAACCCTGATAAAAGCTAATGCAAGGAGAGTTTACAAAAATGTTTTGTAACGTTACATACAAACAAATGCGAACATTTAATAATCCCTGATAATTTGTTGATGAAAGTAAACTTTGACGTTATCAAATTTAGCTTCATAACAACTACTCAAGTAGACTTGTAACATTCGGTAATTATTCGGTAAATCATTAATGACTTCTATAACGTTATTATTTTACGGCACTTATATTGACAAGAAATGCATTTACTTTCTGTGGAAAATCTGCAATTTACCGCAACTCGGAACAGATGTGGTCTGTGTCGTGAAATCCAGGTTTAAATGTCCTCACTTCCCCCCGCCCCCCGACAAAATAAATAAAAAATGCCTCACTTCCTGCCCTGGTGTAGAGCTGCCGCACCGTAGAGGTGCCCCACTGTGGAGGACTGCAGCCAGGCGCCTCTCGTTTGGTCAGCGCTGCCAGCTCGTCACTGTTGTTAGGGAGAGATCTCATGCTCCCCATGATGATGGAGGGGAGAGCTGAACGCTTTGAGCATGCCTTTCTCTCTTGCACTTTCTGACCAGCTTGTTTGCCTCGGCGAGTCTGTCTTCGTATTTCGGCCAGAATATGATGTACATCTCCGGGAGGGGCAGGCACGCCTTTCAGCTCCAGCAGCTGATCCCTGCTGTAGGCGACACGGACACGAGGCAGCGTGGATCCGACACACATCGCGTATTCAAAAGTAACAAAAGTCGCAGATGAGGCTGTAAAAAATCCGGAAAAGTAGCGGGTTGTATCGTACACACCTTAATAAACATGTACAGAAATATATACAAAATAACTGTAGTATAAGATAACTACAGTGAAAGAAGGAAAAGATTCTTGGAGTTGTTGTGATCGGCAGCCAACTCACGTCGGCGCCGGAAGTGTCTCAGACTCTCCTCTACTTTCTGAGGAGGCTGAGGTCCTTCGATGTCTGCCGGACAATGCTTAGGATGTTCTACGAGTCTGTGGTAGCCAGTGCTATCCTCTATGCTGTTGCCTGCTGGGGCAGCAGGCTGAGGGCAGCGGATGCCAACAGGCTCAACAAACTTATCCGGAAGGCCGGTGACATTGTGGGGGTAGAGCTGGACTCTCTGGCAGTGGTGTCGGAGAGGAGGATGCTGGCCAAACTCAACGCCATCCTGGACAGTACCTCCCACCCACTCCACAATGTGCTGGTCGGACAAAGGAGTACTTTCAGCGGGAGACTCATCCTCCCGAAATGCACCACGGAGCGCCACAGGAAGTCATTCCTGCCTGTGGCCATCAAACTTTACAATTCCCACACTAGTAGTTTGTAAGCCAACTGTATATCCTGTGAAATAGCATAACATCCAGGGATATAACAATGGACATTAGGCAATAGTCGGACACAGCTTCTGTAACATAACTACATATTTGGCAATATTCTGGTACAACTGTATATAACCATGTATATAACATAACTGCTAATAACCTGCAAATCCTGTATATCCTGTATATGCTGCAAATAACTGTAAATCCTGTACATCACAATTACTTGCATAATTGTAATTGAATTGTATAGATCAGTGGTCTTCAACCCTGGTCCTCAGGACCCACTGTCCTGCATGTTTTAGATGTTTCCCTGCTCCAACACACCTGATTCTAATGCATGGGTCGTTATCTAGCTCTGAAGAATCCTGGTAAACGATCATGCATTAGAATCAGGTGTGTGGGAAGGGGGAAACATCCAAAACATGCAGGACAGTGGGTCCTGAGGACCAGGGTTGAAGACCACTGGTATAGATTATAAGGGTATAGTCTGTAACCTGCACTTTATCCTGGACATACTGTATATTCTGCTGTACATTCTGCACATTCTGTACAAAAACTGAAAATCATGTACATTCTAATATAATACTGTATATTATACAAGACCATTACTGTATAATTGTAAATGTATAGCTTCTGTACATAATCATTATGCTCCCTGGGAGGATTCACCTCACCCACCATTTTTTTACTTATTGTTATTGACCCCACCCCCTACCCCTGTGTACACTTTCTAATCTTTTACCTCACACCCTTACCCTTGTGTGCTTTGCGAGACTGTGTGCCGTTGATACAAAGGAGTTTCCCTCGGGATCAATAAAGTAATCTGAATCTGAATCTGAAGTGCTATCAAAATAAAAACACACACAACTTCTGATACATATCTTTTTTTATGGAACTGAAACATGTCTGCGACCCAGGTCGCAGGTTTAAGGCCACACAATAACCGAGACGAGATCCAAAAGAGAATCCTGAAGTGATTTGCATGTCACATAATCAAGTGCTTGTATTCCGGACACAGAGGTCAGTTACGCTCAGGGGATGAACGACTTGTGCAGCCGGTTCCTGGAGGTCATGGACTCTGAGGTGGACACATTCTGGAGCTTTTCCTGCTACATGGAGAAGTTCTCCAAGGACTTCACGGCGGATGGACTACACAGGAAGATCGGTTTGTTTCCTATCTATTTTTTTTTATACAAATAACAATAACAAGTGACTTATTGGTAATTACGTTTTAGTTAAGTAAGCAGGTAATAAATGAAGTTTGCTCTGTGTGACTGATTTGTGCATCCATCTTCTGATGTAATCCCCTGTGGTCTGGTGATGGTGTCGGTATGACTGTATTGATTGGCTCTCCGTGCTGTCTGTCAGAGCTGGAGGCGGCGCTGCTAAAGGAACTAGACCCTCAGCTCCACGCCCACTTGGTCACAGACAACATGGAGAGTTTCACCTTCTGTCATAGGTGTGGAACACACACACACACATGCCCAAACACATACACACTGTACTGAACTACTCCTTTTCGACATTATGCACAGTTCTCCTGGTAAGGGTTATTTACTTTTGCACAAGTATTTTGCATGTGCGTGCCTGTATGTAGGCCTGCATCTGACCTATGACGTTTGTGTGGTAGGTGGCTGCTGCTGGGCTTCCAGAGGGAGTTTGAACACAGTGATGCGCTGCGTTTGTTTGAGATCCTGAGCTGCGACCACCTGGAGCTCATCTCACAACAGGTGGAGCGTGCCTGCTACCAGGAGAGGCTGGCTAGCAAACACAGCATAGGTAAGGGGCAGCTCCACATACACGTACAAACACACAACATACAGTTGAGGTAAAAAATAATAAAAATAGAGCGCACCTAAATATAAGCCAACCACCTAAAATTTAAAATAAATATATATTTTGTCACATATAAGCCGCACTGGACTATAAGCCGCCGATATCCCGGTTGAGAAATAAGATATTTACATAGAAAGATTTTGTACTATAAGTGTTTATTCGTATACCTGAAATGATTGTTTCTGAACAGTGCCTTTAACGCGGCAGTATAAGTGCTGATCGAACAAAACAGAAAAGTTTTTCGATGGTTTTATTCATCTTCCTCCTGTGCACTAATGCCAAGTTGCTTTATTTTCCTTCCTTCTGCGTACTGAAACCAGTGAACACAAAACCACTGTCACTTTTTCTTTCTCTTATTGGTTTCTCACGATATATGTTTCATAATCTGTAAACCCACTATGCTTGGGGACTGTAAGTGTAACCCTGCTATGATCAGTGACCAATGCTCTTTTGTAATGCTCTCTCTTTTAAGGCGCTTTGGATACAAGCGTCTGCTAAATGAATAAATGTAAATGTAATGCGCAACTGTTAAAGTCGGTTCATTCTCCCTTGCACTGAAGCCACAAGTCACTTATTCATCTTCCTGAGGACTGAAGAAAAATTTATAGAAAAGCCGGTAACCAATCAATCCATACATAAGGCGATCCATATTATAAGGCGCACTGTCGTTTTTTGAGAAAATTAAAGGCTTTTAAGTGCGCATAATATAGTGCGGAAAATACGGTAAGTAAAAAAAAATCCTGTTTTTTTTAAAAATCCACTTAAAAAAAAAAAAAAGTGCTGTTAAACAGATCAATGCATTTTTAACACAGCTTTTCCAAACATCTTAATTTTATTTTGGATGTTTACATTTACTTTGCACACAGAAAAAATGATTATTTCACAAAAACTACCAGGGTGTTATGTCCGGCTTAGGGGAACCTAACAAGAAAAGGATGCTCCCCTCTTTCCCCACTCCCAAGAATGACCAAGGTCATGGCTGCTGCAGTCCAACAAAAGATCATTTATTCAGTTACTATTACTATAATTTCAACAGTGGTAGTGTTAGGCTTCAGGGTGAGCATGGCCCAAATCAACAAACAAAACAATCTGACCAATAACTAATTTACCTGACCACAACAAGGAAAACAGAATTTCGAACCTGCCTCCCTATGAAATAAACAGGAGAAAAAGGAGATGAACAAAAAGAGCTACTCACATGACACAAGACAACTACCTTGCCTGCTAAGCTACCGTCACAAGTACAATTTCACATCACACAATATAATACAACACAACTTGGTGCAGTTGGAAGTAGGGTTAAGAGAAGAGGGCAAACGTCTCCAGCGTCAGCCATTTATAGCAGATCCACCAGTTCATCAACCAATCGGCAGGCAGCACCTGGAGAGAGAAAGAGAGACCCTAAGGGTGGTAGCATAACCCTTAGGCAGGGAGGAACAATAACACATAAAAGCTAAACACATCATATACTATGTTATGACCCTGTGTCATAACAAGGGTCAAAATGATTAGCTCCCTTAATAACTGACCTTTTTATTGAGCCAAAGCACAAAGCACTGTTGTGCAATCATGTGCTTTAACTTCGTAATGCTCACAGCTTGTAATCAATCAATCAAGTTAAAACGCAGCGTTGTCCTACACTTAACACACAGAATAAAAACCTCATTAAGGGTTTGAGCTGTCACTTGAGAAAGCATCGTGCCAAAAACAAAATAATTCCGTTTAGACTTGAGAAAAATAATTGTTGACGCTTACAAAAGCAGGAGAGGGTATACAAAGTTATCACGTTTCCAAGTGTCAAGAAGTGGAGTGAGAAGTGTCATCAAGAAATTCAGATAACCACACAGTACAGAACAAGTCTGGCAAAGGTAGGGAGCGAAATATTTCAAAGACTCAGTAAACCAAACCAAAACACTAGTTACTGACTTCAGCCAAATCAGGAATGTAATGTCACACAAGACAGTCCTGTACAGAAATGTACTGCGAGGATGCACGCCAAGAAAAAATCCACTTCTACAGAAGAGACACCTTCCAGCTAGACTGAAGTATGAGGACACTCTGGAAAAAGGACTGTTTTACTGTTATCCAGCAAAAAGGATACACAATCTACTATTAGCATCAGGGGGGCTAATAATTTTGACCCTGGAAGTAAAATAATGTAAAGATCCAAAATAAAACTAGGATGTTTGGAAAAGCTGTGTTAAAAATTAATTGATCCGTTAAACAGCGCTTGGGATAGTTTTGAAAAAAAATTACAATTTAATAGGGGGGGGGGGGGGTTAATCATTTTGTCCTCAACTGTAGGTGAGTGGCAGCTCCACATGCACTTACACACACGCTAACACACACAGCATAGGTGAGGGGCAGCTCCACATGTATTTCACGATTCAAACTAATAAACGTAACGATTCACAAATTACATTTGTTTGCAACCTCACAAACACAAGTTACGAATCGGAGAACATGAGTTACAAATACACTGTACATGTTAGCTTGTTAAAGTCTTTCAGAATTCTAAACAGAGGCTGTGACTGCGTCCTGTTGTAATGGTTTCTTATTTCAGACACTTTGTACAAGCTCAGTCTTGAGTTATGGTTACTTATTTACAAGACATTACATTTACATGTATTCACTTAGCAGATGCTTTTATCCAAAGTGACTTCCAAGAGAGCATCGGTCACTGATCACAACAGCGAGATAGTCCCCAAACATTTTAGGTAGTCAAATTATGAAACATACATTGTTTGAAACCAAACAAAGGGAAGAACCACAAGGGCACTCAGTTCAACAAGTTACAATTCACATGGCATGCATCACAAACGTGCAATAGTGTACGTGCAGGAAAGCATGTAATAATAATAATAATTGACCTCACTGAGAGTACCAAAATTCCAAATGGGGTTAGAACTGGGCAACAAGGCCTTCAATAAGAGTCATTATTATTTCAGACACTTTGTACAGGCTCATACTCTGTATCAGGCACAATAATTTAGAATAATAAAAAGACAGTTTTGCTGGAACTACATAGCAGGTGTCCATATATCACTTGATGGACACCCTTGTAGCCAATCAGGAATTGAGTATTCATCCAGACCATGGTATAATACCTGTTAAAGGCCAAGACCTTTTATACATAATGGTTTTTACATGTCATTTACAAATACACACTCCAGCCATCTGCTCTTAGCTGGCCCCCCTGTCAAATTAGAGAACTCTGTGTGGCCCACCAGTTCAAAAGTTTGCCCACCCCTGCTGTAGATCATCCAGACCATCCAGGTCCAGAGCCTTTCCAAGATCCGCACAACTCGATCATGCAATCTTCTCAAAATGAAATATTTCAGTGAATCCTAGGGACGGACAGAAACAAATAAACATGAGTGCACAGACACGCATAAGGTGCTTCAGAATTCTGCGTAATATTAAACTAAATTAAATTGAATGGACCAGCCCAACATTCTGATATCTGCTATACTGTACATTGGTCATGAAATGACCTATTTCTAGCTACCAATGCTTAACTACTATGCAACTGCCACACAATTTTATAATTTTGACCTGCCACACAATTTAACCATGTTACCTGGCTAGACCGCAACTAATCACTTATGATAATCGGTTTAATAAGATTGCAAACAAATGTCATTTGTGAATCGTTACGTTTGTTTTCTCAATCATGAAATACATTTGTGAAATGTTACGTTTGTTTGCTTGAATTATGAAATTAATGTAACTGTATAGGTGAGGGGCAGTCCCACACACATGCACGCTCACACACACACAGCATAAAGTGAAGGGCAGCCCCACATACAGACATGCATTTACACACATGCACACACACACACACGCTCACACATGCAGGCCACACACACAGCGCACTGAAGATCAGATCACTAGGTGTCATACCTAGTGAATGCTGGAAATGTGGGTGGCTCATTTCTATGTTGTCGGTCTGCTGGTCTAGTTCCAGAGGATAATCTGCTGACAGCACCCCAAGCCATCAACACAGACTTCACCTTTGAACTCTTCATCTGTGCCACCATCCTGTTGGAGAACAGAGAATCTTTGTTAAGATGCAGGAACGATGTACAGCTCATCCAGTTCACAAGCAGGTTTGTCTCTGAAGCATCTCTGCATCTAGCAAGCAATGCACATGCTCACAGTTTTGTCTCATTCATTACTCATTCCACCTGCAGTCTTTTTATATAAAGGCAGCATTGGCAAACTATACATTTAATTTATACAGACATACCAAAAAGCATTATGTGTCTGTCTAATCTAAGTATACCAAATGTTGTGCATTACTTAGTTGTAATGGTGTTGTTGCTGGTGTTGTTGCTGTTTTTTTCTTGCAGCCTTCAGGGCACTCTGGATCTGAACTTCACCCTGAAGAAGGCCGAAGAGCATTTCTACAACTACTGCAAGAGCTGTGCCTGGGTCTACAGGAACGGACACTGTCGGACTCAGAAGAACAAAGATGAACACCTGCTATACCAGCTCCGGAGGTTCTTCTTCTAAGTCGATCCGAGTTCGACTGAACCCAGAAGTTTCATCTTAAACCTGGAGAAACTGTGGTCCACATTCACAACAAGAAAAACAGTATGAGAGACTTATCGCCAATAAGACTGGAACCCTCTTAATAGGATTTTAGGTGCACATGTCCTGCCAAACAGCGTTGGTATTTGCAATCCTTGGGAGTATATGTTTAGGCCATTATGCGGTTAAGCCTTTCAATTTCTTATGCGTTGTTGATTTATTTGTTTTAGTGCATAGCTATTTTAGACATGTTTGAAAGTGTAAGAGTAAGTATCCAACACAAACATTGTATTGAACGCTAACTTGAATACTCACAAAGTGGTTGCAGGGTTTGAGTTTGATGTGAAAACTATCTAAGATAATTTTGTTCTTCATCTGGGTGGCATACTGGCAAGAAATGATGAATTGACCCTAATTAGGGATTAAAAACCCTGTAGGAAATCAAATCACCCAGAAATAACATGGCTTGAGGTGTGCTATCGCATGTCTTATTCGGCCTGTGTAAGAGGAGGAGCAGTCTACAGGCTCTGTGAAAGTCTGGGGGAGGGGGTGCAGTACGAGTACTTATAGAAGAGCACCCAGCCCTCTCTGTATCTTAAAGAGACACCACTTAAGTGTCACTTCTTCCAGGAATAGCGCATTGACATCTTTCTGGAGCCATGTAAATGCTGACATGATCTCGCTTAGCTCTGGGCCAATACTTCTTTAAGTATGCGCCAGCTGTGTTGCCGGGTAGTTTGGTGTTTTGTTTGAGGGATCTGTTAGATCATGGAAAGCTTCCTTTGATGGAACTAGCAGGAGAGTCCGAGGTTTTGTCAGCAGTGTAGGGCTGTCAGGGCCAGAAAGGTCTTCTCTGCTGGCCTAAACATCATCAGAATATTATATAATAATACATAATAAAATAATAATAATACATAATAATACAATTTGTATATATTTCTCCACAAATTTTACATTATTCTGCAAATATTATTCATTTCCTCTTGCTTGCACGCATTGCTTTCAGTCTCAGGTTGAGATTTTGAGGGCTGGCCTTTATGCTAGAGCTTTAATCCAATCATATTCAGCCATCATGTATTGCCAGGATCTAAAATCTGCCTTTAGGCCTTCAGATTAAACAGTGCGGGCACCTGTATCGTAATGTGAATGGAAACGAAACTGTGGCGTTAACCAATCAGCTTTCGAGTTAACTATTGTAGGCCTGCTAGCTGGCCCATGGCTTTGATTGGATGAGCAGCTAAGCTATGCAGAGCTATCAAACTACACATGATAAACAAGCTACTTCTTGTACTACAAACTGTTTTTTCAACCCACAATGGCGGAAGAAGGAGAAGATACCGATTTGGTAGAAGATTAAAACGCCAATCTCAAGACGAACCTTTCAAGAAAAACTAGACATCGTAAGGAGAGGTGGGCAAGTGTAGTGTGTTTCTGTCTAAATGTATAGTGTCTAATGTCATAGCATTAATGCTGATATTAAGAGGTGGATTCATTCTGGTGGGAGGATCTCACTGAATGCTCAGGTGTGAAATGCACGACACATCACTGTTCGTCTGTGAATGCAGAATCGGTTATCAATGACCTGTAAAAATGTATATTCTACTGTTATTGCTGTACTGCACATTTATTCCATCACAAATTATATGTGTGACATTCCTAGCCGAGCAGTCTTGTGTGTAGAAGCCAATGGAGCTAGGAAAGAGAGAATGCAGAGGTGTTAGGTCAGATAGAAAGAAAGGGTGTATTTTCAGATTGTAACTTGACAACTAACTTATCTTAAGTCTGAAAGTGTAGATTTGTCACATTGAAGTCCCCCCCCCAAAAAATGTATTGTACGATGTTGTATTGTATTGTTTTATGGTGGTCAAAAGTACACATTTTTTATTTTAAAATTAAGTTGTGTGAATTTGTGAGAGGCACCTGGCTGCAGTCCACCACCGTGGGGCGGGAGCGTTGCAGGCACCACAGAGGGGCGACGGCACCGCCGTGGGGCGATGAGTTTCCGGAGTTGTTTGTTTTTTGTCGGGGGGCGGGGGGAAGTGAGGACATTTAAACCTGGATTTCAGTGCGTCCACATCTGTTCCAAGTTCCGGTAAGTTGCTTATTTTTATCCACAGAAAGTAAATGCATGATTTCTTGTCAATATAAGTGCCGTAAAACAATAACGTTATAGAAGTCATTAATGATTTACCGAATATTTACGAATGTTACAAGTCTACTTGGGTAGTTGTTATGAAGCTAAATTTGATAACGTCAAAGTTTACTTTCACCGATGGCGGTTAGCATCAACAAATGATCAGGGATTATTAAATGTATAGTGCATAACGTAAACTAATTGATCGCATTTGTTTGTATGTAACGTTACAAAACATTTTTGTAAACTATCCTTGCAATAGCTGTTATCACGGATAATTAAATGTATAGTGCATAACGTAAAGTAACTGTTCGCATTTGTTTGTATGTAACGTTATAATACAGTTTTGTAAACTCCTTGCATTAGCTGGGCATCGTCACAAAATTAGATTAGATTCAATTTTAATGTCATTACACAGGTACAAGTACAGGGTAACGAAATACAGTTAGCATCCAACCAGAAGTGCAAAACAGTTATTACAACTGAGTATAATAAATATAAGTATACTCAGAATATACACAGTATGAACAGTATAATCAGAATATACAGGGTACAGAATGTGGCAGAGTACATGGCTCATTTTTACTTTTTTATTTTTCTACCTATGTTGTATACTACAGTATATAAACGAAACAAATATGAATAGCTGTTGCATCATCAGTACTTTTACTTTTGGATACTGAGGAAGGAATTTCACGTTTAGAAGGGCCCTCTGACCTCCAGATGTAAATGTTGATTCCTGTCTGTCTCCTAAATCCTGTAGATACTGTGTGCCCCCTCCCCCTGCAGATCACAATCTTCTAACAGTGCTTTGACCACTAAAAGGTGTGCCCCCACCCCCTGAAGACCACACTCTTCAAAGGGTGGGCCTTCATCCTGCCCATGAGCAGCTGGTATGTATTCTTAAAGGAAAGATATATAAGACAGACATATGTGCTTCTCATCTTGAAGCTCTACCACCCATGTTCCTATATCATAATTAATAATATTATGCTTGTTATGATTGTATTTACTTCTCTTCAACAATAATCAGCTCAGATACATATTGGACACTGACAACCCAGCGGGTGAGCTCATTGTCAGAACAGGAAAAAGTTGCCTGACGCTCTGACTTCAGGGGGCTTGGATTGAACCAAGAAATGGAATCAACCGTGAGTTAACATTTGAACCTATGTAATTGTGAGCCTATTATGTTTATATGTAATTGACAACTTTTTGCTTTGAGGAAATGCGTGCTTTAAGCTATTGCGCAAAATCCGCAATCACAGGTCATCTCTCATCTAAAGCCCTCTTGCGAGGTGAAGTGCCGCCAGTGTTTAGGCTGATGAAAAGGAAGGTGGATAACATTAATGAGGTAAAATTGTACATTTGTTTGGGTTCCATCCGTTTCAGGTCAGAAACCAGCATTTTCATTTCCTTATTTATTTAATTTTAACAATGTCTAGATGGACATATTAAAGGAGGGCACTGATGAGATCTTTTCTTTTTGGAGCCTGTGTTATGTATATTACAACTAACCATTTTGCTTATCTATATATATTTTGTCTCAGTCAGACTTGCCTCCCACCCAGGACACCCTCTGCTTCAGCTGCTCCCCTCGCGGTCCACCAGGACCAAAACCGCTCGCCATAAGAACAGCTTCTACCCTCGGCCATTGCACTCTTCAATAGGGCCAAGGACTCGGAATGACTTTGCCACAAACACCCCCATCCAGCATCCCACTGCACAAGCCACTTTTGCACTCAAAACCCCTTTTGACACCTTAAAATTACTTACTGCTGTACCACTGTTTTGCAATGCTGTATATATACCCCCCTGACCTTTTTACACCATATTTTTATTGTATTATATTATGTTCTTATCATGTTACATATATGTTCTATGTTGCTCTTCCCTGCTAATGTAAATTCTGTGTTTGTTAAACTTGCATAGCCATTAAAACAGATTCTGATTCTGATCATGAGTGGGTTGATTTTAACTGAACTGTTCTCTGCCAAAGTGGACTTGCCTGAAATCCTGGGCATGGGGGAAGAGAACCAGGCTAAGGTAAGGGAAGGTGTGGAATGACCTTGAAAAGGAAACAATCCCTTCAAGTTCACATTTCACAACACAGAAGATGTGGGAATTCTGTGCAGAAATAATGGACTGAATGTCAAACAGCTAAAAGTCAAATCATTTTGTGACTTGGTGTGTTTTACATGTTGTCATTGATCATGTAATAATTCACTTGGATTATACTGTACATATCAGCACAAAAATATAATTGGCATAGATATAGAGCCAAACATGAAAAACAGCAGTGCAATAAGGTTCAATGACAATTTATTATTATTATTATAACGAAAAGGCAGTAAAGTAGTGTTTAGTACACAATAAAATGTATAGGCCTATGACATCTTACGAAATGTAAGCTTATGAATAACAGTAATAACTTTATTGTTATTCCTAATCTCCATTATTTTCAGTTATCAGCATTTTGACCTTCTCTTTTCAAGATCCTCAGCTTTGTAGTAGGCTAAAAATACACTATTGAGCCCCGACTCATATCACCCACCGTTTGTTTTTCGTTATGCCTAAGTTGTACAATTACGCAGTGCAGTGTATATTAGTCTTGCTTCTATCGCATTTTTTCGGAAAAAAACAACTCCGGAAAGTCATCGCCCCACGGCGGTGCCGTCGCCTCTCTGTGGTGCCTGCAAGGCTCCCGCCCCACAGTGGTGTGCTGCAGCCAGGTACTCTTGGAATTTGTTAACTTTATAAAAAGTATTTTGTTTTCTTGCACACTATTGAAAATAGCTCTCCTGCTTCACACCTAGAAACAGATTGATTTAATGCCGTCTGCATGAAATGTACCATGTGAGCCGGTATAATACATTTGCTCTGCATTTCTGGTGGATTTCTTTCTGTGAGAAGCCAGACTTTGTGATTTTCCTAACAGCATATCTCACAAACCAGCCCTGAGATCACATTTACACTTACACTAATTTAACAGACGCTCTTATCCAGAGCTACTTACAGCAAGTAGAGGGACATTTGCCCTGAGACAAGGAGGGTGAAGTGCCTTTCCCAAGGACACCACATCATGTAGCAACAGCCAGGTATTGAACTTGCAAATTTCGGATTATGAGCCCAACGCCTTAAACGCTGAGCCTGACTCCCTTAGGTGACTCCTGACTCCAGATCATGTGACTTTAATTACGCATGCCCAAAACTGACCTTCAAATTCAATCTCAGATGGAGGGTGGAGTTCAAGTTAGTTCAATAAAAGTACAAAATAAAGGTAAGTGTTAAAGGGGAATTTAAAGTGCCTCATTTTTATTTAATTTTTATATTGTCTTTTAATTAATGCACTTTGGCAACGTTAATGCACATATCGTTCAGGGGAAAGATGGCTCAATGGTTAAGGTGTTGGCCTCATGAACGGAAGGTTGTGAGATTGAGCCCCGTCTGTGGCTATATTATGTTGTGTCCTTTGGCAAGGCACTTCACCCTACTTGCCTCAGGGAAAATGTCCCTGTACTTACTGTAAGTCGCTTTGGATAAATTAATAAATGTAAATCACTGATTCTTGGGGATTTGGATAAAACAGTTTTTAATTTTGAAAATAAAAAGTTAGTTAAATTACAAAATGTGAAGGTATATCATTATAGACCAAGGTATTGGCTGTTCAGCAATGTACCAGTGCAACCTCCAAATTTTGTATTTTTTTTCATAAAATAGGCATTTTCCCAGTCATTACTTTGTTTTTTTCAACACCGTCAGACACAATAAAAAGCAAATTATTTTTTATTTATTTGGTGTAATATGTATTTAAAGTCTTTTAAACCATTATCTGGCATTCTTAATACACATATATGCTGTTAAATGTTAATTATTCACTATTGTTCATTTTTTATACTGTTTCACGTGTACTCCTTTAAAGGATCTAACATCATACAACGTATACTTTAAGCTTAAATAGAAAAAGTAAGTTTTTTTTATTTAACAAACATTTTTGGATTAAAAGAGACTATTACTTTAATAAGTCAACAGCACTGAAGAAACATATTTTAAGCATATTCATTTAAAACAAATAAAACTCCCTCTGACGGTGGTGACTTAAGAACTGACGGGGGTGACACTAATCTGACGGTGGTGACAGTGGCCTCATTACAACATACAATTCCGAAATGTATACCACTCAAGTCAATCACTTCTTGTTTAACAACCTTATCTAACTATTTGGTCCAAGAAATAACAATCATGAGCACTGTGATAAACATTTTTCAAGGAATATAAGGTAAAATTAAGCAATATCATTATTAAAAGTACCCCATTCCCATTCCCCGGCCGAACCACAGCTGTGAGGATATCCACAAACATCCTCTCACTCGTGCTATATTGCTTAAGTGTAAGCCTGTATGGAAGAAATATAGGGGGAAGTACATATATAAAAATATAAAAGAGGTTAATGAAACATCACAGGTCATATTGGTATTTATTGTGATCAACAATTATATTCCAGCCTCCGTTGAGGACCATCTGGAGATTTTTGTCACCCCCGTCAGACTGTCCGTCACCACCGTCAGACAGAAAACCTGACGGTGGTGACGTCTGACGGTGGTGACAAAAAAATACTCTTTCACATGATGTGCATGAGTTGTTCATATTAGCCATCTTGTTTCCCCTCTGTTGCTAGCTACTTCAGACCTCTTCTTCAAAAGTATACATTTATGTCATAATCTAATCTAGTGTTTTTTATACGAAAGACACGGTGTTGACATGTTATGGTTGTGACAGTAGCAGTGTCCAAAAATATGAACAAGTTTAAGAGAATATAGCAAACTTACAGGAGCTTGAGTGATCTTGAAGCATGCAGTAGAGCTGAAGGTTTGAAAATGGGGTCCCCAGGAATGTAGTTGACCTTGTAGTTGCCAGATTTTATTGATTTTTATAAATATCTGACGGTGGTGACGAATATGTGGGACACATTTTGAGCAATCCACAAAATAATAGTAAACATTGTTCAAAACTCACTGTTTGTACTTTTTAATACATATTACAATGTACTCTTTCACGTGGTTAAGATATTATTCAATTCAATTATTACTTTTTGTTTTTTTAATTAAGATAAACAGATTATCTCCTAACCGAGGACTACTGATTCTGTAGACAATGGACCAGTATATGATCATTAAATTAATACAAATTAAAAATAAACCTATAAAATAACCTTACATATGTGCAAAGGACCCCCTGATTATAACCTTGATTCTTTTTATTCATGAAAGTTGTATTAATTTCCCAAAAAAATTAGCACTTTTCTTAGTGGGACATGTTTTTGCCAAAGTTTCAAGAATCAGTGAAATGTAAATATCATTCATAGACATTTGATTAAAGCTTAGATTTCCTTGCCAAGGAAGTTACTTAACGGGTATAGAGTGACACAGGCCTGGAACTTTCTCTGGGAGTCACCTGACCTTTGAAGGAATCTCTACCCAACTGCTCAGTGGCTATTTATGCTGACGTTTCGAGACACTCATTCTCTTGGTTTGCATGTCTATGAGAGGGAGACGAGCACTGCAGTGGAACATAGCAGCCGGGGTAGTGTTGAGGGTGAAAATAAAGGTCTAAACTCAGTAATCTCTCAAGTCTTTTCCATCTGACAGAGCAAGGTAAATCTGAACCCATGCACTCGGTCTGCTTTGCTTGCTGGTTGAGGAACTAAACTGGTCAAACTGGAGGTTTGGCTCCACAGGTCTGACGGAAAGAGAAAAAAGCTTGTATGCTTCATGTCAAATAGCTGGCTGATTTTAGCAGAGTGGTTGAACGTGTTGCATCAGCCTAACACGAGGGAGCCTGTGTCTGCATCAAAATCTGCTGAATGTTTGTCCTGTCGCTCTGCATGAGCCGCTGTCTGGTCACACAAGTGGCTCAGCACCAGGCAGGACCGAAAAAAGGCTGTGCTTGTGTCTACTTGTGTCATTTCGGGTTAGATATGTGGAAGAACACACAATCTGCTTAACACTGCGACACACCTAATTCCTGCATTCTTGATTGCAAAGTAATTTTTCAGCTAAATAATACACATACATTGTATGTGTGTATATAGTGTAAATGTAATTGTCCTAATTACTTGAGAGTCTGAATAGGTCTAAAAGGGAAAAGTGACAACTTGCAACACACTTGGCAATCATGCTCCAAACCTAAATCTGGGCCTCACTAAAACTACATGATCTGTTTTTTACACAAGGCAAGCTTGAATGATTCTGGTTGGTCTGAAACATTCCATGGAAACCCTGCTATCGCGAAATGATATTGCCACGTGCCACAAGATCACGGTCAATAGTCAGAGCAATTAAATGACTGAATAATGCTGGATTCCTGTTGGTTTAGTGGTTCCTATTAATAGGATGGGGTTCTGTGACTCACAGAATCCAGTTGTCAGAAAATGACACTGGTAAGTCCTGTAGATCAATGCGTCAGTTTTCATTCGTCCAGTTCTAACACCGGGTTGTAATGGGGGGCGATGCTGCATGATGGCACTCTGGTGGTGTTGCTGTTTTGAGAGTCATGATTTTGTCTCGTTGGCATGGATGGCAGTGTGCCAGCATGCACCCTTCTAGAACAGTTGAGCCTTGACGATCACTGCCAGGGTGACACAGAGCCGTGACACTGTGAATGGCGTCAACAAATATACACACACCACACACACAATATATATATATATATATCAATTTTATATATATATATATATATAAAATTGAATTTCAAACATTTACTGGCTCATTCTGTTGTCGTCATTGATTGCTACTGTATTGATGCAGGATGTCGAAAGGACCGGCAGTAGGCATTGACCTGGGCACCACATACTCCTGTGTGGGCATCTTCCAGCATGGAAAAGTGGAAATCATCGCCAATGACCAGGGCAACCGGACCACTCCCAGCTACGTGGCCTTCACCGACTCGGAAAGGCTAATTGGAGATGCTGCTAAGAACCAAGTGGCCATGAACCCCACCAACACTGTGTTTGGTGAGGCCATTCTCAGCAATCCTTGTGTATTTCTCAGAAGAGTAACACCAGTAGTAAAACTGCAACTGAGCCAACTTGAAAAGGGGAATGACCAGTGTGGTCCGAAAATGGCCGTTCCCACAAAGCCTCTAGTGGTGGAGGGGGAAACTTGACAGGAAAGGTTAAGAGGAAAGGGAGAAGGTGGAGCCTGCAGATCTGGAGCACTGACAGTTTTACACCCCTGAAATTCCTATTGCATCCTCTGGGGGGGTGGGGGGGTGGGGGGGGCAGAGTTCAGGAGGGGGATGAGAATCACATTACCTGCTACAGTAGCAGGTAATGTAATCGCATCCATCTGATCCAACTACGTTTTTTTCAGTTCACAAAACACTTCATTGTCTCCTCTAGGCTATGTATGAAGACAAATCAACAGACATTTTAATCCATTAGGGCAGATCATAACACGCCTTAAATGTCCCTGTAATGCTTAAATTCTCAAACCACTTCGCCAATTAATTGGTCCATGTTTTTGGACAAGTCGATGATAAATGTCGATTTTGAGAATCAAATTAAGGGGAAACAGGTAAATAGGCAAACAACAGTCCTGTCTTATCAGAACGAAAAATTACTGTTTTTACAACAACAACAAAAAATGTCATCTAACTGCTCCCCAAAAACTCCAAGTCAATCACACTTCTGTGAAATCAAACTGTCCACCTAGGAAGCAACACTGATTTACAATAAATTTCACATGCTGTTGTACAAAGGGAATAGACAACAGGTGGAAATTATAGGCAATTAGCAAAACACCTCCAATAAAGGAGTGGTTCTGCAGGTGATGACCACAGACCACTTCTCAGTTGCTATGCTTCCTGGCTGATGTTTTGGTCACTTTTGAATGCTGGCGGTGCTTTCACTCTAGTGGTAGCATGAGACTAGTGCCCTGAGCACTGAGTCTATAACCCACACAAGTGGCTCAGGTAGTGCAGCTCATCTAGGATGGCACATCAATGTGAGCTGTGGCAAGACGGTTTCTTGTGTCTGTCAGCGCTGTGTCCAGAGCATAGAGGCGCTACCAGGAGACATACCAGTATATCAGGAGATGTAGAGGAGGCCGTAGGAGGGCAACAACCCAGCAGCAGGACCGCTACCTCTGCCTTTTTGCAAGAAGGAGCAAAAGGAGCACTGTCAGAGCCCTGCAAAGTGACCTGCAGCAGGCCACAAATGTGCATGAGTCTGCTCAAACGGTCAGAAACAGACTCCATGAGGGTAGTATGAGGGCCTGATGTCCACAGGTGGGGGTTGTGCTTACGGCGCAACACCGTCCAGGATGTTTGACATTTGCCAGAGCACGCCAAGATTGGCAAATTCAGAACTGGCGCCCTGTGATCTTCAGATGAAAGCAGGTTCACACTGAGCACATGTGACAGAAGTTGATAGAGTCTGGAGACGCCGTGGAGAACGTTCTGCTGCCTGCAACATCCTTCAGCATGACCGGTTTGGCAGTGGGTCAGTCAATGGTTGGGGTGACATTTCTTTGGGGGGCCACACAGCCCTCCATGTGTTCACCAGAGTTAGCCTGACTGCCATTAGGTACCGAGATGAGATCCTCAGACCCCTTCAGGGATCCTCAGACAATAAGCTGGTGCAGTTGGCCCTGGGTTTCTCCTAATGCAAGACAATGCTAGACCTTATGTGGTTGGAGTGTGTCAGCAGTTCCTGCAAGAGGAAGGCATAGATGCTATGGACTAGCCCGCCTGTTCCCCAGAGCTGAATCCAATTGAGCACATCTGGGACATCATGTCTCATTCCATCCACCAATGCCACGTTGCACCACAGACTCTCAAGGGGTTGGCGGATGCTTTAGTCCAGGACTGGAAGAACATCCCTCAGGAGACCATCCGCCACATCATCAGGAGCATGCCCAGGTGTTGTAGGGAGGTCATACAGGCATGTGTAGGCTACACACACTTCTGAGCCTCATTTTGACTTAAGGACATCAAAGTTGGATCGGCTTGTAGTGTGGTTTTCCACTTTAATTTTGAGTGTGACTCCAAATCCAGACCTCCATGGGTAGATAAATTTGATTTCCATTAATAATTTTGTGTGATTTTGTTGTCAGCACATTCAACTATGTAAAGAAAAAAGTTCTTAATAAGATTATTTCATTCATTCAGATCTAGGATGTGTTGTTTAAGTGTTCCCTTTATTTTTTGAGCAGTGTATGTATATATTAAGGTTAGACATTATGTAGATAGATTAATAGGGAGTTGGTGTACTTGCAAAGCAAATTGGTTCTCCAAATAACCCAACTAAGAACAATAACGATAACTAACAGTATTATAACTGTTAGGGTCTTTAACTGTCAGTGGCCCTGTAGTGCAGGCTCCCCATACAGCGTTAAGTTGCCTCTTTTCTATTGATACCAATTTCATCCACATGAGGGTGTACTGGACCAAAATAATGTAATTCTGATTGTTTTCATGATGCCAAGTTATCTAGAAATGTATATATCTTATCCATACAATGCTTCTCTCTACTCTCACTGCTCCAGATGCCAAGCGTTTGATTGGACGTAAGTTTGATGATGCTGTGGTGCAGTCGGACATGAAGCACTGGCCCTTCACTGTGGTGAATGAAGGTGGCAAGCCCAAGATGGAAGTGGAATACAAGGGGGAGGTGAAGACCTTCTTCCCAGAGGAGGTGTCCTCCATGGTCCTCACAAAGATGAAGGAAATCTCTGAGGCCTACTTGGGCAAGGTATGCCACAACCGACAGCTCTGTGCCAACGACCATTTATAACCAGAACAGCCATTTAACAAATACAATTCTCTCCTCAGCCAGTAACAAATGCCGTCATCACAGTTCCTGCTTACTTTAATGACTCCCAACGCCAAGCCACCAAAGATTCTGGAGTTATCGCCGGACTCAACGTGCTGCGTATTATCAACGAGCCTACTGCAGCCGCCATTGCCTATGGCCTGGACAAAAAAGTAATATCCAGATAAAGTCTGAGTCCTTGCACCTGTAAGATGATAAAAAATGTCTGACAGCCAGGAAGTTACAAACTATCGTTTTCCTAGTTGTTATAGTTGTGTATCTTTAACTTCATTAACTCATTTGAATTGCAGTGCTATTTCTGAGGTTGTTTACATTTGTGACATCATTGGAATTGCCCAAGATGTAATCTCAAACAAACCAAAAGAAATAAACACAAATGGCAGTTCAGATACTAAATTACATTCTTAAAACCAATGACCACTGAAGTATTTTGCTATTTTATTTATATTCTAGAATGGGTTCTATTATTTTCTATTCTTTACTGGGATTTTTTCTTGTTGTAGGTAGGCAGTGAGCGCAATGTCCTAATCTTTGATCTTGGTGGCGGTACCTTTGATGTGTCCATTCTGACCATCGAGGATGGCATCTTTGAGGTCAAGTCCACAGCCGGTGACACCCACCTGGGGGGTGAAGACTTCGACAACCGCATGGTCAACCACTTCATTGCTGAGTTCAAGCGCAAGTACAAGAAGGACATTGTCAACAACAAACGTGCCGTCCGTCGTCTGCGCACAGCCTGCGAGCGCGCCAAACGCACCCTCTCTTCCAGTACCCAGGCCAGCATCGAGATCGACTCCCTGTACGAGGGAGCTGACTTCTACACCTCCATCACCAGGGCTCGCTTTGAGGAGCTGAACGCAGACCTGTTCAGAGGCACCCTGGAGCCAGTGGAGAAGTCCCTGAGGGATGCCAAGATGGACAAGGCCCAGATCCATGACATTGTCCTGGTGGGCGGCTCCACTCGTATCCCCAAGATCCAGAAGCTTCTGCAGGATTTCTTCAATGGGCGTGACCTCAACAAGAGCATCAATCCTGATGAGGCTGTGGCCTATGGTGCTGGTGTGTGACTCAGTTTGCTCCACACACAACACATTAGATCAGTGGTCTTCAACCCTGGTCCTCAGGACCCACTGTCCTGCATGTTTTAGATGTTTCCCTGCTCCAACACACCTGATTCTAATGCATGGGTCGTTATCTAGCTCTGAAGAATCCTGGTAAACGATCATGCATTAGAATCAGGTGTGTGGGAAGGGGGAAACATCCAAAACATGCAGGACAGTGGGTCCTGAGGACCAGGGTTGAAGACCACTGCATTAGATGAATGAGAGCTCCACCTCAATAGAGGGTTTTTGAAATCATACTTCAAAGCCTGTGTTTTCATCCAGATTGTTACAATCCCAGTTACATGTCCTCCACAGCTGTGCAGGCAGCCATCTTGGCCGGGGACAAGTCTGAGAATGTACAGGACCTGCTGCTACTGGACGTCACACCGCTGTCCCTGGGCATCGAGACGGCCGGAGGGGTGATGACCGTCCTCATCAAGAGGAACACCACCATCCCCACCAAGCAGACCCAGACCTTCACGACCTACTCTGACAACCAGCCTGGTGTGCTCATCCAGGTGAGATATCCATGTACGGTGGTACCCTGTTCTGGTAGAGCCTAACCCTTGTTACGTGTGTGTGTAAATAAAGCAGACAGTCTTATCTAAGATGAAACATTTTCCAATTTCCGCTATGCTGAACCCAAGAGTAGAATGTCAAAAGTCATAAAAAATGACATACCAGTACAAAAACAGGAAATCTAAAAACTACCTATTCGACTCAATGCAATTGAATGTCTTTTGAACAATTATTTATTAACACACAACCATCATTAAACAAAACCATTTGGCTTAGGATAAGGAACCACAAACACTTAGAGGCAGCTCATCTGACAGTTTCAGATATAGAGGTACCTTCAATGTTTTACCACAAATAAATGAGATCACTGGTTATCCAGCTGTCCATTCTAACTGGCATTCTATAGAATGTTTTTGCGAGAATAGTATACAATTCCTCAAAGTATGATACCAAGCAGTCCCTTCTTTTCTCTCAATCTACCAGTCAATAAATAGAATACATTTATTTAATAATCAAATCAATAATGTTAGAAACATTACAAGCTAAACCTCACCTTATCCACCTGGTTGTCTCTAAGGTTTTTGAGGGTGAGAGAGCCATGACCAAGGACAACAATATCCTGGGAAAGTTTGAGCTGACGGGAATCCCCCCTGCACCCAGAGGGGTCCCCCAGATCGAGGTGACTTTTGACATTGATGCAAACGGCATCCTCAACGTGTCTGCGGTGGACAAGAGCACCGGGAAGGAGAACAAGATCACCATTACCAATGACAAAGGTATACCCATGGAGACTCGTCATCTCTCCAAGGCTAAAGTCGTTATAGGTATTTGTAAATGTTACGGGGTTGTGCGTTCCAAGAATGATTTAGGAAGATAAAGAGAGGAAACAGCAGGTTAAAGGAAACACACATTACATACACACATACACATACATTATATACACACAACGCGCAACCACACTAGACTACTGTCCCTTTCCCAGGTCGTCTGACCAAAGAGGATATTGAGCGCATGGTGCAAGAGGCCGACCAGTACAAGGCCGAGGACGATGCCCAGAAGGAGAAGGTCATAGCTAAGAACTCTCTTGAGTCTTTGGCCTTCAACATGAAGAGCACCGTGGAGGATGAGAAGCTTCAGGACAAGATCAGCCCTGAGGACAAGAAGACCATCACAGACAAGTGTAACGAAGTGATTGCCTGGCTGGACAGGAACCAGGTAAAGGACAATGATGTCAACAGCGTCATAATTTGGAAGTTCGATTTCAGGTATACCAAGCAAGTTCTCTGCTGTGTGCATTCAACCCTTTTGCCTCTTTTCTCTCTTTTTTCCATCGTCCATTTGTCATTCCTCCATCTAGACAGCAGAGAAGGAGGAATACGAGCACCAGCAGAAGGAGCTGGAAAATGTGTGCAACCCCATTATCAGCAAACTGTACCAGGGTGCTGGGGGTATGCCAGGAGGGATGCCAGGGGGGATGCCAGGAGGGATGCCAGGGGGCTTCCCCGGTGGTGCTGGGGGTGGTTCCTCCTCTGGTCCTACCATCGAGGAGGTGGACTAAACCCTCCAAGTCCACAACCAGTCATCTCAGATCCCAACATAACCTCATCCACATCCTTCACACGTGGTCCAGCAGATGTTCCAAATCACCCTATTGAAACAGATTTCATTGTTCTGTTGAGTAAAATCAGTAAAGCTGTGGGATTTTGAGAAGTGTTTGTGTTTCTTTCAAACCAGGACTAGAATTGACCAATATTCATGACGATTCCTGTTAAAGATGCAATGGAACAATGAAGGTAAAGAACAGAATTGCACACAAATAAATACAAAAAATATTAAATGAAAAGACCAGACAGCTTTAGGATTATTCTTCTATTCTGGACTGTCGCTCACATCCAGAAATATATTGTATGTTCATTTAATCACTTCTTCTTTGGTTTGTCTATTTCAGGGGTGCACACACTTTTTCAGCCTGCGAGCTTCTTACAAAATGACCGAGTCAAAGTGATCTACCTACTATAAAATTGCGCAACATGTAATTATTCCGAAATATATTGAGAATTCTTTATAAGAACCATATATGTTAGTATACCTTGCATAATTGTGCGAACCCATATTGCTTGTTACAACCCCAACACAAAATAAGGAAATCAGCTTACAAATCAATAACGTTTATTTACAAAAAAAACAACAACACAGGGATCAAGGAAGACTGCCAGTGGCACCAAATGAAAGAAAGAAATAATAACCCACCCACCATTGACAGGTGCTAAGCAGCCATAAATACAGTGTGGGGTGCTCACTCTAACCTAGGGTTGTTACGACAGGTAAACCTACGTGACGTTAGATGCCAAGCCTCACTCAAGGCTGACTCGCATAAATAAGTGGAGCCAAATAATGCAGTCAATGATGTTGCACATTTCCTTATGTTGGATTACTTTTCTTCTCTGAGTAAGCTCCAGAATTGTCCATGAGCTCTGGCCTTCAGTTCAATGTCGGCTTGTAGTGTGTCAAAATATCATCCTCCACTCCAGAAGAGTTCAGGTGAAATAGTGTTGCAATTTTTGATGCGAGTGAAACAACGTCAGCATCTTCCCGAAAAGGGTTGCACGTGAATGTAGCGATTGGCTCGAATAAAGCAAAGTCTTGACTGCTGTCCTGACAACTGGGATTTTAGTTCCTTAACCTTTCTCCTTCTCAACTCACTTTTCGGATGGAAGTTATTGTCGTTTTTATGTACAGTCCGAAAATGCCGCTCCACATTTCCCTTTTTTCGGTATAGCGACTGCAGTCTAGCAGATGAGGCAAACGCACTTTGAAAATGGTAAGTTTTAGTCTATTTATTTGGTCCAGCTTCCCCACTAATTTTTATACTCTTAAGTTTAGAAGTCGTAAATTGGAAGATAACTCGCCAATATGAGCACATGCGCAGAGGTCAGATTGGTCGAACCGACTGTCAGTCAAGTGACACATGTCATAGTAAGGATAATTGGCTGACGTCTACTTAGTCTGGGCAGCCAGTTGAAGCACTTTCATGTTAACATGTTCAAGCAATTTCTCAAGTTCTCTCACTCTGTGATTTTGTTGACCAGATCAAGGTTAAACTCTAATTGAAACAAACACATCCTCTCAGCTCTCAGTGATCACAGCACCACTGCACCAATGCAGCTTTCATCTTCAGTCTGACTGATGCATGTTGCACGTTCCATTACATTGAATAGTTAAGTAAAAAAAAAAAGTCACTTCTGTCTTTACTCAAAAAACATCAGACGATGAAGAAAGATGCACAGGAAAAAAACTTGTGTTTCATCAAAAGCATATCAGTTTCCAGCAGTTAGTTCTGCAAGGTCACTGATGTACTTCAAATGCCTCAACATGCTGATTCAGCAGGCAGATGTTTAGTGACCCTCCAGTGTAAATGAGTTTCTTACCTCAACATCACAACTGGAACATCTTGGAGCATTTGCATTTTATCTATCCATATAAGATTTGATCTTGCTGTTTGTAAGACTTGTTAAACTTGATTTTATATATATTTCAATAAATCTAAAAAAACAACATGGCATTACGTTTTAATGCCATGCGATCTACCAGTAGTACCTTCGCGATCAACTGGTAGATCGCGATCGATGTATTGAGCACCCCTGGTCTATTACCATCATCACTACAATTGTTATAGTATGTATAATATAACATTGTAGCAACAAACTCTGCAACAACAAAAAAAGGCCTATTTCAGGGATTCAAAAAGTTCGAGCGCCTACACTGAGTAAATGTCATGTGAAAGATATTATTGGTGTTGGTTGACTCGTCTTTACCACACGAAAGCTTACATTTGTAAGATCTATTTGTGATTTCTCAATAACCTTCCTGTTTTCTGTAACTTAAAAGTTTCAGTACTATTCCTACAAGAATTCATGACTGGCCAAGACTTTTTGCAAGTAGTTTCCATTCTTGGGGTAACTTCTGGCTTAGAAATACAAATGCTTCCCAATGATTGGCAGAAGAGAGGAAAATAAGTCGTCAAGGTCTTGACAGAGACCTTGATCACATTTGTCCACATTCCCCTGATGATAAGGCGTTTTCCTCTGAAAACATTGCGCAAAGGCTTGTTCTGCTGACTGCTCCATGTGTTGTTGATATATCTGATTGATGTGGCCTGAACAGCAGTACGACGGATGAGAGACCTCCACATGTCCAACAGCAGCCTGAAACACTCCTGTTTCCCAGGCCTATCAGCAATGGGAGGTACCTGTGACTGGTATGAGGGAGGGCTCAGGGTGACAAGGGACCACTATAAGAACAGAGCCCAAGAGAGACAAGTAAGTAAAGCCAAAAGACTATCGCCATGCTTTGGATTGTCAGCTGTCTTGCTCTCGTGGCGTCTGCACTTGGTGAGTGGTGTAATGTTCATATAGTGGCATAGTCACGGACAAACACCTAGTTCTGGTGTCCCCATGGGAGTCAGGTCAGGACGGACACACGGACACACGCACAAACGTTGTGTGACATGATGTTCTCAGTAGTTGGATAGAGTGGTGGAAAAGATGCCGTGAGCTAGTTTGACATTGGTTGAGCAATGGTTCTGTCGGTGTTGGTTTTGGGTCCTAGGGTGTGGAGTGCCCTCCATCAAACCCGTGGTGAGCGGTTACAACAAGATTGTAAATGGAGAGAATGCAGTGTCCGGGTCCTGGCCGTGGCAGGTGTCCCTTCAGGTAATCTATCTTGGGCTTTTTTTTAACACACACACTTTTCAGAAATTCCCTCAGAGTGACATGCTCAGCGACACGAATTCCAAATCCCTCTTCCTGCAGGAAAACAACGGCTTCCACTTCTGTGGAGGATCTCTGCTTAGCCCATACTGGGTGCTCACAGCTGCTCATTGCCGTGTCAGGTAAAAGGTTTTGCCCTCCAGTGATTCACCTCTGCTCTGTCCCCCACCTACCCTTCTGAAAGATACTGTCAGTGGGAGTACTGGGTCAGACTGTAACAGTGCCCTGTGAAATATGAGTGTAGGATGTAACTACAAAAATTTTATAAATGTGCATTGTTTAAGTATAAAGTGGTACGCTGTGCAATAAGAAAATGTCACTTCACTCAATTTCTTAAATCAATGTGTAATTTACGTACATTTAAGCACTAGATTAATAGTCCAATTAGATTTGAAATAGAAAAAAACTGGATTATCTCTCTCAGATCTACATAATTTACAATGCATGTCTTTCTCAACCACCGCCCCCACCCCCCTCCCCTTCACCTACAGTGCTGGCCGTCATCGTGTTATCCTAGGAGAGCACAATCGCAATTCCAACGCTGAGCAAATTCAGATCAAAAGCATTGCCAGGGTAAGATTCTACAACCGATGATAATTCACACATTGAAGAAACTAAAACATACATTTTAAACTGTCAATCTTACAATTGCTTTCCCAGCATAATGACTACAAGCGTCTGCGAATGGAATGAACGTAATGACTGAGTTAACACGTTCAGTGTTCCCTGTAGGCTATCACCCACCCCTACTACAACAGCCAGAACTTCAACAATGACGTCACCCTGCTGAAGCTGTCCTCCCCGGTCCAGATGACCGACCGTGTGTCACCTGTGTGCCTGTCTCCCTACAACTTTGACGCCGGCACCCGCTGTGTCACCACTGGCTGGGGAAAAACCGGCACTACTTGTGAGTAGAAGCGTAACCCCAGTAAAAAGTTCAAGTTAATTTTTCAGTTGGAACACGTCCAAGTTCTGGTTCATTGGAATTCTTTATCTCTTCTCAACTGTATGCCTCAACAATGTGCATACACACACATTCCTCTGTTGTTCTTTTGCGTTTCCCAGCAAGCCCGGCTATCCTGCAGCAGGTTGCCCTGCCCCTCCTCAGCCCTGCTCAGTGCAAGCAGTACTGGGGTCAGAACAGGATCACTGACGCCATGGTCTGTGCTGGAGCTTCTGGAGTGTCCTCTTGCCAGGTAACTCAGTTCTCCTGGAACAAGTAAAAAAAATATTTCAGGCATAACCATCAGTTTTATTCCCATTGCCTTGTACCGCTTCGCTCGCTTCCTACACACATCCTGTTCTCACAAGCCAACTCTACTGTCCACTAGGGTGATTCTGGTGGCCCCCTTGTGTGTCAGAATGGAGGTGCTTGGTACCAAGTGGGAATTGTTTCCTGGGGCACCAGCAACTGCGATGTGCGCAAACCTGCTGTGTACGCCCGCGTCTCCTATCTCCGTGGCTGGATTGAGCAGGTCATGGCCTCTAACTAGGTTCAGAGCCTGATACTGGTCACATTGGTTTCCATTGTTGTAGAAGATGAGTCTGAAATAAAAAACTATGAAGCAAGGCTGTTGAAACAGTGGCTGTGCCTGTTACTTTTAATTCAATACAGGATGACATGTTGTGGGGGGTATATTATTACATTATGTAATTATGAATCTTCTACAGAGCTTGATAACAATCCATTCATTAAAATCATGTGTGCTAGAGCAGGGCAACGTCTAAAACCTTCAAGACTGTGGCTCTCGAGTAACAGGCCTGGACACCCCTGCCCTAGGGTTAGGGTTATAGTTGGGTTAACCCTAATCATCATATTCACTTTTTAGCACAGAAGGGTTAGGGCAATCGTTAGGACTGGACACCCCTGGCCTAGGGTTAGGGTAAGGGTAACCCTAACTGTCATACTCTTAGCACAGAAGGCATTGCAGTCTCGACCAATACTTTCACTCAAGGCAGTCTTGTACAGCACCTGATCACAAACACACACACACACACTTTATAATCAAGAAAACATTTGGTGAAACAACATGCCACGACCCTGGAAAACCAACACTAGGGTTAGGAGCAGTAACAACAGTGTGTTGTTGCTCTTGCCCAGTAGTCACATGACACCAAAATATGTGGGCATCCTTAGAAGTGGGTGTGTAGTCAACAAACCAAGTTTGGTGTTGATAGGCCAAAGATTTGATGAGATATGACCTAACTTCCTGTTTGGTTGTGCTCTTGCCGAATTTGATTGGCTGTAGCGGCCGAAAACCAAAAATACATTCCATAACTTTTGTGAGGCTTGGTCTTTGGGGAAGAATGTAAAAAAAATTGTAGGAGTAGCGAAAAAAGGTTTTTCCATTCAAAATGGTGGAAAATCTATATATCGGAAATTGACATTTTCGCTACACTTGTCAAATGGAAGAATTTAAACTTGCTGAAATTGAAGACGGGGCTGTCCTAAATATGTGTTCCAAAAAAAAAAAAAATGATTTACCATACGGATCTAGGGGCTGCCCCTGATCCCAGACGAGAAAAAGATTGATAATAATAATAGTAAGTAGAAACACTTAGGTAGCTTCGCAGCTTCCCTGAATCAGCTAACCCGAATTGTCCAAGCTATCCATGGGAGGAAGAGAAGCTGTCCAGCTAGAGAGAGGGTAGACCAGCAAGTGATATGTGTTGAGCTCAGCATTCTCTGTGGCATTCTGCATCTACTGTTCTACTTTTTATCTTGAGTAGGCCAGACATGACTACCCAGACCTGTAAAAGTGAAGAAAGGTCAGTTATGAAAAATGACAAATCACAAATCACGAAATCAATGCTACGAGACCTAGCATGGCTGCGGTCTACAATTAAGTGGACTTCATGACATGCCATTCTCTCTTCTTTTTTTATTTTTACAAATGGCAAATAAAAAATCAGAGCCTGCAGTTCAACTTGATATCGCTTTCTCTGCTAAAACTGAATATTTAGGTTAAATGTTTCACAACTTATAGCTCAAAGTGGCAGACTTCTCTAAACTAGAATACACTACTAGTAGGGTGGACAGACCAAACATTTCTTAAATGTTCAGCAAATTCTTTTTTGGGCTATTCGTATGCAACCTAACCTAATTTAAACTATTCCGAAGTCAGATTTCAGTTAGCTTTAGCTGTTTTCTCACAAAACCCCTTTTTATGCATGATTTTTTAAACGGTCCACCGCTTTAAATCTTGAGTTTTGTAGCACCAATAATCTGTCAGGCTCTGCATTGTTCTCTGCTTCTAGCCAGGGCGCGAGCTGCTGAGGCACTCAAAGCCTGATGTTATAGGCTGTTAAAAGTCTCATTCAAGAGGCCAAAACATAAAATGTATATCTTTCGATAGATTGCGTTTTATTGCAGGACCCAGCTATACAGGAAGTAAAAAAGTTGTGACGATAAGCTAAAATAGGTTACAAGGAAAAAAAAAACGACTTTTGTCACCATAGAACAGAGGTGGGCAATCCTGGTCCTTGAGGGCCACTGTCCTCAAGGTTTTATATCTTTCCCTGCTCTAGCACACCATATTATAATTATCAGGCTTCCACAGATGTTGATAATGACCTGAATCAGGTGTGCTAGAGCAGGGAAACATGGACAACATTCAGGACAGTGGCCCTCGAGGACCAGGATTGCCCACCCCTGCCATAGAACGTTCAGATTTCAAAGCATTCCTATGGGATTTTCATCAACATGACTTCAACTTGATTTTTATCAAAATGTATATATTTTATTATTTTCATCTGTTAAGCATTCCTTATTTTGAAGAAAACAACCTAACCTTTTGTTTAAGATATAATAATAATAATAATAATAATGCTTTTATCAGACGCTTTCAACCAAAGCGACTTACAATTTTAAGTACAGACAATCCCCCAGAAACAAGTAGGGTGAAGTGCCTTGCCCAAGGACACAACATCACATAGCCACAGCCGGGGTTTGAAATTACAACCTTCCGATTACAAGGCCAACGCCTTAACCCGTTGTGCTGACCCTCTATGAAAGGTAGCCAAAGCTGCAAAAACTATAAGCAGTAGTTTCATTCACTTTATCAATGTTGATCGCAACCAACATTTGATAGCATGAAGGTGTAAGTGTCTACATGCCAACTGTCACATTTGTTTTTAATTTATTGCAAGAAGTCGCTAGTTATTGAGCTATGAAAAGGACGTGGACCTGAAAATTCCGGTGCCATTTATTTAGGATTCGCCCTTAGCCACATTCAGGCTACGTTGACGTCAGAGACGTTCAATTCAATGTGTTTACTACCTGTGCTCTAGAATAACTCAACAGTTGGTTATCTTGACCATAAAATATGCGTTCTATTGTCCACCCTACTACTAGCAACGAGAAGCACTGCACGGACGATATTCAATTGCTTCAAACTAAAGATTGGAAAAAATTTCATGGCTGAAACTCATGGACACGTACATAAAAACAACCCTTACCTGGACCTCTATAAAGAATATTTGCGAAATTAGCCAAGCATACACGTTTCAAATATTTGAATATATTAAATATATCTCCCTTTCAGTTGACCATTTTCATTGTCAAGAGTCTTCATCCTCTCCGTGAATCGCCACCTTAACGTGGTGGAGGGGTTTGAGTGCTTGGATGATCCTAGGAGCTATGTTGTCTGGGGCATTATGCCCCTGGTAGGGTCTCCCAAGGAAAACAGGTCCTAGGTGACTAGCCAGACCAAGAGCGGTTCAGAAAACCCTGATGATGACGACTAAAACAAAGTCAGTTACGTCGCCCGGATCGGCGAAACCGGGGCCCCACTCTGGAGCCAGGCCCAGAGTGGGAGCTCGCAGGCGAGCGCCTGGTGGCCGGGTCTTTTCCCATGGTACCCGGCCGGGCCCAGCCCGAAAAGACGACGTGGGACCACCTTCCCGCAGGCCCACCACCCGCAGGAAGGACCGTAAGGGGCCGGTGCTGTATTATTTGGGCGGTGGTCAGGGGCAGGCGCTGGGGACATGGAATGTCACCACGCTGGCGTGGAAGGAGCCCGAGCTTGTGCGGGAGGTCGAGCGTTACCGGCTAGATATAGTCGGCCTCGCCTCCACGCACAGCTTGGGCTCTGGAACCATTATCCTCGAGAGAGACTGACATTTCTCTGGTGTTCCCCGCGGGGAGAGGCGGCGGGCTGGCGTGGGTTTGCTTAGAGCTCCACAGCTCAGTCGCCACGTGTTGGAGTTTACACCGGTGAATGAGAGGGTCGCGTCCCTGCGCCTAAATGCCGGGGACAGGTCTCTCACTGTTGTGGCGGCCTACGGGCCGAACAGCAGTGCAGAGTACCCAGCCTTCTTGGAGTGTCTGGGAGGCGTACTTAACAGTGCGCCGACTGGGGACTCCGTCGTTCTACTGGGGGACTTCAACGCCCACGTGGGAAATGACAGTGACACCTGGAGAAGGGTGATTGGGAAGAACGCCCCCCCTGATCGGAACCCGAGTGGTGTTCTGTTATTAGACTTCTGTGCTAGTCATGGTTTGTCCATAACTAACACCATGTTCAAGCACAAGAGTGTCCATCGGTGCACATGGCACCACATGGCACTAGGCTGGAGGTCGATGATCGACTTTGTTGTCGTGTCTTCTGACCTGCGGCCGTGTGTCTTGGACACTCGGGTGAAGAGAGGGGCGGAGCTCTCAACCGATCACCACCTGGTTGTGAGTCAGATCCGCTGGCGGGGGGGGGGAAGTTAGACAGACTTGGCAGGCCCAAACGTATCATGAGGGTCTGCTGGGAACGCCTGGCGGACCCCTCTGTCAGAGGGGTCTTCAACTCACTCCTCCGGGAGAGCTTCTCACAGATCCCGGGGGAGGCTGGGGACATTGAGTCTGAATGGACCATGTTCTCGACCTCCATTGTCAATGCGGCAGTCCGGAGTTGTGGTCGCAAGGTCTCTGGTGCTGGTCGCGGCGGCAATCCCAGAACCCGGTAGTGGACACCGGAAGTAAGGGATGCCGTCAAACTGAAGAAGGAGTCCTATCGAGCCGTTCTGGCTTGTGGGACTCCTGAAACAGTTGACCGGTACCGGCAGGCCAGGCGTGCCGTGGCTCGGGTAGTCACAGAGGCAAAAACCCGGGTCTGGGAGGAGTTTGGGGAGGCCATGGAGAAGGACTATCGGTCGGCCCCAAGGAAATTCTGGCAAACCGTTCGGCACCTCAGGAGGGGGAAGCAGTGCTTCACCAACACTGTTTACGGTGCGGGTGGGGAGCTGTTGACCTCGACTGGGGATGTTGTCGGACGGTGGAAGGAATACTTTGAGGCTGAAGTCACTGAGGTAGTCGATGGGCTCCTTGGTGGTAAGGCTCCGGGGGTGGACGAGATCCGTCCTGAGTACCTAAAGTCTCTGGATGTTGTGGGACTGTCCTGGTTGACACGCCTCTGCAGCATCGCGTGGCGGTTTGGAGCAGTGCCTATGGATTGGCAGACCGGGGTGGTGGTTCCCCTATTTAAGAAGGGGGACCGGAGGATGTGTTCCAATTACAGAGGAATCACACTCCTCAGCCTCCCCGGTAAGGTCTACGCCATGGTACTGGAGAGGAGAATCAGGCCGATAGTCGAACCTCAGATTCAGGAGGAGCAGTGTGGTTTTCGTCCTGGCTGCGGAACACTGGACCAGCTCTACACCCTCTACCGGGTGCTCGAGGGTTCATGGGAGTTTGCCCAACCAGTCTACATGTGTTTTGTGGATCTGGAGAAGGCATTTGACTGTGTCCCCCTCCAGATCTGTTCCGGGTGCATGCATGGGTTGCCCTTTGTCACCGGTTCTGTTCATTGTTTATATGGACAGAATTTCTAGGCGCGCCCAGGGGCGGAGGGTTTCCGGTTCGGGGAGCATGGGATCTCATCTCTGCTGTTTGCGGATGATGTTGTCCTGTTTTCTTCCTCGAGCCGGGGCCTCCAGCATGCTCTGGGGTCTCATTTATAAAGGAGTGCGTAGAATTCTTACTAAAAGTGTGCGTATGCCCAAAAGCGTAAATTGGCGTACGCACACAAATATTCAGATTAATAAAACCGTGCGTATGCACACCTGTAGGCAATGTTTGCTTTATAAATCACAGCTTAATCACAAGTGTGCGTACGCAAAGTATCATTGCACCCCGCCCTGAACACGCCCATTTTTAACCATAAATGGTCAATGCAAAGTACCTCATGAATGCTGATCGAGTATATAATGACACTGGCATGCGATTGTTTCTCACGTGAATCATGGAGAACAAAAAAACAAAAAAAACGAAGATTCTCAGACACCGAGGTCGAAGTTTTAATTGGCGAGGTGGAGGCCAGAAAAAACATTTTATTTGGTGGCCACAGCAGAGGCGTAACAAATAAAAATAAACAGTGTGAGTGGCAGCATATACTTAATGCTGTCAACAGTGCCAGTGAGACGGAGCACACAGTGCCAAAGCTCAAGAAGAAGTGGTCCGATATGACGGTGAAATATACTGCATCTTTTTCTTCTGTTTCTGACATTTAATTCGTTGCTGTTGTATTTGAAGATGTTTTATCTTGATGTGCAGTAAAGAAATAATCTCAATTCATCTAGGTGGAGGCAAAAAGGAAACTTTCCTCCCACCGCCAGAGTGTGGCTGCAACTGGTGGGGGCCCCAGCACACCTGACCTATCACCAATTGATGGCAAAATTGCTGCCATAATTGGTGAGGTCGGTGTGTGTGGGATTGTGCCTGAAAAGGAGGGAGACACGGATGCAACAACTGGGGATAAAGGTAAAATAGTTGTATTTATTTTAATCGTGAAACCAGGTAATCAAATTATTTTTCCCCCCCAGAGGCGGTGGATAGGCAGGAGGTTCCGGTCGAGGAGGTGGGTGGGCCGGAGGTTCCTGCCGAGGAGTCTGAGGGGTCTCCAGCAGGTCCGCAGCTTTCGGCTCCTGTCAGCGGTGCACCTCGTGCACCTGGAAGTGGTCGGGTGCTCACCGACTCAGTTCTGCAGCTACAGAGAGAGACCATTGAGGCAATTAATGGTGTTACGAACGAGCTACAGCAAATTAGACATGTCATGCAAGACATTGCTCAATCATTAAAATATTTTGTTGCAAAATAAAAAAATCATTGTTGTGTCTTACAAACGCCGCATGACTTCTTCCCGTGATTTTGCCCCTTGCCGATGGGCCTCTTGTCGGACAGGGGGCTGTGGTTCGGGGTCACAATGCTGGGGGGGAGGAAGGTCAGGAGGGAGAGGGATACCGTTCCTCAATGCCACATTGTGTAGCACGCCACACGCCCTAATGATGGCGCACACCTTTGCCGGGTGGTAAAGCAGTCTACCACCCGAGGCATCTAAAGCACGCCATCGACATTTTAGTAGGCCGATGGCACGCTCCACAACTGAGCGCGCGGGGGAGTGGACCTCATTGTAGCGCAATTCCTGTGCGCTCTGCGGGTTCATAAAAGGGGTAAGGAGCCAGCGTCTGAGGGGGTATCCACTGTCCCCTACAGGTAATAATAATGCGTAATTAATGTCAACATCAAGACAAATGCTTAACATATCTAAATGTTAACTCACCAACAAGCCAGCCACCATGTCCTGCGCCTGCCTGCAGTCTTCTCCCTACACTGCTGTTTGTCAGTATAAAGGAATCATGTGTGGAGCCAGGCCAGCGTGCCACAATGTTGGTGAAGATCATCTTAGAGTCACATATGACTTGCACGTTAATTGAATGGACATGCTTTCTGTTAACAAAAGCATTTTCATTCACATACGGAGCCCTTATGGCAATATGGGTGCAGTCAATTGCGCCGATTACATTGGGGAAATCGGACATTGCTGCAAATTGCATTTTAATTTCGGCCTGTTCCTGCACAGTGTAAGGGAACTTGATATATCGACTACCCATATTAATAATGCCTTCCAAAACGGGGGGCATCACAGCACTCATGGAAGGCTGCGATATGCCAGACCTATAGGATTATATTTAACAATTAGATCATATCTAGACAAGCCTTAGGGAGGGACTTGATGATATAAAACACTTACCTGTCTGCCAATTCCCGCTGGGTACAGCCAGTTGCCAGGAACCCCAGAGTGGTGAGTACCCGTGTTTGGACTGGGATGGCATGGTTTCGCCGTGTGGCCCTCTCTAGTACTGGACCCAATTCAGTGCATAGCTCCAAGAGCAAAGCTCTAGGCAATCTAAATCGTCTTATTAGCCATTCATCATCATGGGCCAGTAAATCATCATGATCCCTGAATATTCTTTGTCTTCTTATTGTACCAGCAGCGTAGTCTTCAAGCAGTGCCAGCAGTGCCATCTTGCAGCATTACGCACTCGGTTCCCCGCAGTGTTTATATGACTGCAATTCTACTAATTGTCAACACCTTGCCCCAACCCGAGATAGAATAAGTAGGTTTAAACCAGTGGTTCTTAACCTTGTTGGAGCTACTGAACCACACCAGTTTCATATCCACATGCACCGAACCCTTCTTAATTGGTTGTGTCATCTCAAATCATATCAGATGTGTGTCTTCATCTCTGAACCCTGAGACTGACTCACCGAACCCAGGTTAAGTGACATATGATGATATATGCACAACATCATATCAAATAAATATATTTAGTTATACACTCTGTTCTTTATACGGTTATCTAAAAGTATATTCGATGTTATCCTGTATTCCATGCAGTCGGCCTCCCCCCCCCTCTTACACTGCTGTAGTGGACAATCTAATGGTTGGACAGATTGACAAGATGCTAAAGGAACAATCCTCACGCAGTTGAAGCTCAAATAACACTGATGTATTTAATCTTCATTATAATCATAAATTGAGTCAAAAAACGTGTGGGAGGACAACAAAATACATAAATATTACGAGTAATCGCTTTTCCAACTTTTACTTTTTGCAGTATGACTACAGTACGGTCATCTGAGTCTTCAATTCCCACTGTCTCCAAAATGTGCGTAGGTTTACGGGAGGGTCATAGTTTGTGTAGAGGACTGCACGTTCTACCGCCAAGTTTGTTTTTTATAAATCACTGACTTTGCGTGAAAACTGGCGTTTGCACATTTTCAGCCCCGTTTTGTGCGTACGCAAGCTTTATAAATGAGACCCCTGGAGTGGTTTGATGCCGAGTGTGAAGCGGCTGGGATGAGGATCAGCAACTCCAAATCCGAGGCCATGGTACTCGATCGGTACTGAATTAATACTAATTAGCCTACTATTATCACTGTTTCAGATGCTCTGCGATAATACGGATAATTCTGGACCTGGCCAATGACGCATGTTGGCAACCTGATGTTTCAAGGCCATGTTGGTGCATGTTGGCGACCTTCTTGACTGTTGAAATAGAACTCGAATAGGCCTACGCTCAGATGTTGTGTGATGTGTTATGGTCTTTTTGTTATCTGCTAGTTAAATGTGGGCTTGTGTTTGTCAAATGTAGCCTGTATGGTCCGCGTTGGCTCCAGGCCGTAATAAAGGGCGCTTGTTGTAACTACTTGTGCCGCCCCCTCCCCGAGTCATTTACTGCTGGTGCGGGGTAGAATATACAAAAAGATATACAGTAGAATACACAACAACAAAAAAAGAAGAGGAGTGAGAGCCATATAGACAAGTTATTGCACAAACAGAATATTAGAGAATATTGCACGTTGTATGTACTGTAATAACAACAAGAACACCATGAGGAATATTGCATTGTCATAATAATATATTAATAATTGCCGGTAGTAGTGGCTATGGACAACAGTGATTGTGGAACAGTCCTGACAGCAGCAGGAAGGAAGAAAGGCCCTGCGGAACCTCTCCTTCACACACCGAGGGTGAATCAGCCTATCGCTGAAGCTGCTCTCCAGAGCGGACAGAGTCCTGCAGGGGGTGTGACTCGTATTCCAGCACAGATGTCAGCTTTGCCAGGACCCGTCTGTCGCCCACCTCCTGCACTGAGTCTGGATATCTACGGTTCTATGCAGCCTGAACCATAGACATGTATACATGTCTTTATACATGTCTATGGCAAGCCCCGGGTCTGCCTCTCAGCAGACACAACGATTTTTCCCGGTGGCAACTCCTGGTATTGCAACATAAAATCCCCATGGGGCCCAGAAAGCATTTTTCCCATAGACCGTAATAGTAAAAGAGAAGCCTGTAAAAAGGTTCTCAGGACACCTACAGATGTAACCACTATTAATTGCAAATATTTTTATTCCATATTTTTAAGTCATGGACTTTTAAACCGTCAAAAATTGTTCTAAAGGCCAGAAAAGCTCCTGCAAAGTCTTATTCTTATGGTGACGTCACAGCTGTGCACCTACACTCCCAAGCGCGGTCCCGCTGTGTCTTGGGAACAGCACACACTGTTCAGCCACTCTGTCGCAAGTCTGTTGTTTTTGTTATGTTATGTTCGTTATATTGTAAATAGTTAATGTTCAGTAAAATCACATTATTACTTTGAAAAGTTTGAACTTATTTAATTATAAAGCCTTGCATAGGAACACCTAATTATGTTAAATACACACAATGGAATTTGTATTTATTTATTCAGTAGCATGTGGCTCAGTATAGGTTCTGACATCTCACTACAGGGGAAAACAGTGTTTTAGGGTCGACTATAAAAAGATATCAGGCTAGGAATTACACTTTATGCCCAGGAGCTCCTTCCATGACTATGTTATAGGTAATATCCAAACTATATCACGTAGCTGTAAAAGAAACAGAGAAACAGAAGCTGCATAACGCTTAATAACGAAAGACTTGTTTGTTTGAATGTGCCGATATAGCCTATAAAACGATAAGAACTTTAAACTTAATCTGACAAGAAGTCGTAAGCTTTATCACACAGGGGATCATTGATAGACAAAACAGATTTGACTACCGGCATTTGGTTGATAAATATGACAGCTTGTATTGTGGAGAATCCCTTATTTTTTATTTTAGATTAACCTTAATAAAAATGACTCGTTTTATCCTTACTTAACTAAAAAATAAACAAACAAAACAAATTAACCTTGTATAGTCTAGTATAATATAGTAGTATAGTATAACCATGACTATGCAAACATAATCGGTTGATGTGTCCAAAATCCATAAAATCCATCATTTTATTGTGTAGATTTGTCATTATCGGTCAAACTCTTCCACAAGCACTCATGAGCGTGCAGCACTTGTCCAGAACGCGATTTGCTCGTTTTCATTTCCCCAGAGCGTCATCAGCCTCCCATAATTCCATTCCCCATACCGCGGAAGTAAACCAGGAAGTCAAAAAACAGGTCAGTAACTTCATTGAAATCAACGGCCGCCATTTTACGATACCCTATCCATTATTTAATACATCCATGGTCTGTGGCAGGGGTCCCCAAACTATGGCCCGTGGGCCGCACCCGGCCCGCCTCCACATTTGACCCGGCCCCCTGAACAACTGACCTGAAGCATTGCAGGTAGCGCAAAACTCACCTAAACTTACAGCGATCGCAATAATTTTTGCCAGCAGACGCTTGGCAGCGCTCCTCCAGCAGATGGCGCTGACGGGGCCCCTAGTATGGTGGGCGCGGCTCGGGGTTTAATAGGACGCATGAGCCGGGAGATGGAAGCACGGGGTCTCACCGCCCCGCTACAAGTACACTGCCTAATTCACCAGCAAGCGCTGTGCTGCAAGGTTTTGAAGTGGGATTCTGTCATGAAGGTTGGGGTGTCGTGCATAAACATCATCAGAGCAAATAGTCTTAAACACAGGCAGTTCCAACAATTCCTGTTAGAACTGGAGTCTGCGTACGGAGATGTGCTGTCCTACACAGAGATCCGATGGTTGAGCCGCGGCAAAGTTTTGAGGCGTTTCTACGAGCTGCTACCTGAAGTTGACGCATTTCTTCAGTCAAAAGGCAAAACGGTCCCAGAGCTGATCGACTCAGCATGGAAATGGCACCTTGCATTTTTAACAGACGTGACAGAACTACTGAACAGCCTTAACTTGCAGCTACAAGGGAAGGGGAAACTCATTTGCGACATGTATTCCCACATAAAAGCATTTGATGTGAAACTAGCGCTGGTTTTGGAACAAGTGAAAAAGCACAACTTCACCCATCTCCCTGCTACCCAAAGCTTTTCTGCAAAGAAGCCAGCTGTCACGTTCCCAGGTGAAAAGTGTGTGGAAGCACTGGAAATGCTGAAGTCGGAGTTCGGTGTACGATTCCGTGAACTACATGTTCATGCAAAATAAATCCGTCTTTTTCAGAACCCTTTTGTTGCCAACATCGATGAAGCCCAGCCTTCTTATCAGTTTGAGCTGGATGAGTTACAGAACTGTGATGTTCTGAAAGACGCATTCAAGCCCAACAATCTCATTGACTTCTATGCCGCCCTCCCAAATGAAACCTACCCTAACATAAAAAAACACGCAATGAAAATGTCCACACTTTTTGGCAGTACGTATATCTGCAAGCAAACCTTTTCACATATGAAACTCCTGAAAACGAGATCAAGAGATCAAGATTGACGGATGAACATTTGCATCAGTGTTTGAGACTGGCTGTGACTAGAATGGAACCGGACATTCAACTTCTCATCAGCCAGATGCAGGCCCACAGTTCACACTGATGAACATACAGTACATAGGTAAGCTTACTTCTCTGACTTAAATTAGCCTTTCTGAGTATGAACAAATATAATAATAATAAAATCTATTGGGATAAAATCCATCTCCACAACCATACTGGTATCGAAATGCATTGTGCTTAGTTCGGTTTCTTATGGCGCTTTTCCACCGCATGAAATCAGCTCGCCTCACCTCGCCTCGACTCGCATTTTTGGCGTTTCCACCGCAGTTCCATGGTACCTGGTACCTGCTAGCGGGTACTTTTTTGGTACCTTCTTGCTCTAGGTACCAGGCGATCTTAAGTCGAGCTAAAAGGTGACGTCGGCAGACGGCCGGCCATTGATTGGCCAGAAAGTGTGACGAAGTCACGAGAGCGACTTAAAGCAACAGCACCGCAGCTAATACTTATTACTATCAGATACAGTCCATTACACCAACAGTCTACAAGCTTTTTAAAAGTCAGATAATTTACAAAAGACTAGTTCGTCAACATGGCTAAAATTATAATGTGGGTTCTGTCCACTTGTGGGTTGCGTTGGTGTTATTTACGTTGCGTACAAAAATACGTCATGGTCTACGTCACGCCCCTTTCGCCGACGACCAGGAAGTACTATTTGCGGTACTATTTTGCAGTGGAAAACCACCGGTGTTTACTACCAATCGAGTATAGTCGAGTCGAGTAGTGCTACATTTGCGGTGGAAAAGCGGCATTAGCCTGCTTTTTTTTCAGAGGGAAGTTGATGAGAGAGAGCCTACAGTGGTGTCTACTGGGCTAACCTATGGAACCTACAAAACTGGATTATAAGGAAAGAACACAAGAACTTTGAAAGACATTTGAGATTGTGCTCTGACAAGTGAAGTTGAACTTTTACCTAGGATTGTGCACGGCACAGCATAACTTTCTTTTGTGAAGTTTCAGCATGTTTTCTGTAAAAACTATAAATGATTACATTTAGGGACCCCTGCGATTGTCACACTTTTTCTGTTAGAAACTGACCCTGGCCCTGCATCAGAGAAGGGAAAAGTTATGTGGCCCTCACTGGAAAAAGTTTGGGGACCCCTGGTCTATGGCCTGAACCGCAGCCGATATCGATTGCACCCAGTATTATCCGGTTTTGCAAAGTTGCTTTCAAAATAAGAGCGTGGCCTCAAATGTGCCTGAATCTGAATTTAGGTGGCAAGCCAAACCAAACTTTGGATAAGTTATTGTGATCAAAATTCCTAGGACAACCAGGCTTTTCTTATTTGAATTATTTCTAGACTGGTTGTTTAAACTTGCAATACCTAAGCAAATATCGGTCAGCCAAAGCATTAGATATTAACGATACAGCCTTTCCAAGCTGTGTTCAGCTTGAGAGAGTAGTTACAATCTAAGAGGGATATATATGTTTAACAAACCACATTGTTCAACCAATTTTGGAAAGGAACTGCCCCTCTAATATTTATGTTCAGTTGAGGAATAACTTGCCTGATTAATTAAAAAAGGCAACTTCATTACCCCTGTTTAAAATAACGTATAACTTAAATCGTGTATTTAGTAAAAGATTTGGAACGATAATTTTCTGTTCACTTTCAAATCATATAAAGATTTAGATTCGGGACCTTTATTTCGAAATTATATTTTACAATCAACCGGACACAGGTTTTGCAGTTGAAGCTGGTTTATGTTTCATCTAGTTAGCGTAAACAGTTAAGACAATAAAGTATATTGTACAAAGGTGTGGTCTATATATTTTAAAACGTCAACGATGAACAAGAAAAGCAACGTTACATGGGTTAAGCCAGCTGAGCCAACCTTTTTGAAGAAGTTCAAGGATGATGTCGGTTTCCAGGAAAGACCCACAATTGACGCCAAGGTATTGGCACCCTAGCAAACCACATTGTTCCTCCAAATTGCAGGTATACATTTGCTCAGATTATTGGCTTTAGACACATTGTTCTAAAATATATGCGACATTAATCCAAAGCATTTGTGAATGGCTGCGATATGAAATCAAATTAATATAGTTAAAACAAAAAACGACAAAGGCTAGATTTGGGTTTCAAATTAAAATTACTATCACAACTCCAGTCTTTGTGTTGTAGGCTATAGTCGTCAAAGTAGCCAAACATACACTGTTATAAATAAGATGCACGCTGGTATTTACCATTGCAAAATCAATATGACTAGCATAACAAGCTAGCAGCATGGCAGTACCCTTCAAAATAAGTGTGTTGGCTAATTCTGGTGTAGTTTTCTATTAATGTAGGGACACGTTAAATAAAAATAGACTGAAGTGCGTTTTAATTAATTGCATATATATAGGAGTACATTTGACCTTGGTAAAGTGAGTTGGAAGTTATATTCGACAAACGTTGGCTGCTTTGCCAAAGCTTTCAGCTGCCTAAACAATGCGTACACTCAGGGACCATCAACAAATTACAAATCACAAATTTAAAAAGTCAATAGGGTTAAAAAAAAAATCTTCAAGATTTATGCATTCATGTTGCACATACTTTATTATGATAATTTTCGGTTTAGGATATAATTGTTTATATTTATTATTCAAAATAAGTTTTCAAACCATAGCTTTTTTGTAATGTGACCTCCGAGTTTGTGTTAATGACAGAGACACATGCAATCGGTCTGACTCCTATGGAGTCAGGTGTAAAACCCAAAGCCAACTGTAAAGTCAAATAGGCTTATACAGTACAGGTAAATTGTCATTCTGGGCAAATGCCCATATGGCTGAGGGACTTTTTAGCCAGTGTAAAAAAAAAACTTAAGACAAACGATAAATAGCCCACTGACCATGAACCAGGGATGGCATTAGTTCTTTCTATATGCTGATATAGAGATATTTTCTCTTACAAGTCTCCATCCCTCCCCCTTAATCATCTATTTCTTGCAAGTCAAATGCTGCGTAAAATACAGTATTCTCTAACGATACAGCTTTTCCAAGCTATGTTCAGCTTGAGAGAGTAGTTACAATCTAAGGCTGTTTTCACATATGTTGGTGCGCACCGTGGTGCGGCTTTGGAGCGCACCAAAATACATTGTATAATTTTTCAGTTAGTGCGGTCCTTGTTCACGTATGTTTTTTTTACTGTACTCGAAATGCCGCACCGTACACCATGTGACAACTGTCAGAGCTGTCATTGGTCTCTGACAGCTCTGACCCCCATGACCATCCCCCACATGTTTCCATGACAACCAGCCTAACACGCGGAAGCTAGCGAGATGGAGATAAACAAAGCACGTCTGTTTACCCTGGCGCTGGTTATTAGTTTTTATATAATTTGTTTATTAAACTTTTGGCAACTTAATCAGTTTGAAAATGAGACCCGTCTGCGTCGAGAGAGGAACGTGCTGATGCATTACAGGACGCAATGCCAAATTTTACGACTCAGGAGAACGACTCTCACAGAGTCGACTCTCTTTTACGACTCTCACGGAGCCGTTTGCTAAACACCCCGTAAACATCACTGTTTTTGTGGGTGGAAGACAGCTGTGCATTAATAAAATCATTGCTCCAAATATCCAGTAGACAGCGAATCTCATTGACATGTGAAGAACTTCCTGTATTTGGTTCGGCCCGAGGTCGAGCAGCGTTCACACCACAGATGGGTCGCTCTGAGACCGCTCCGAGACCGCTCCGAGACCACCTGTTTAGAGGGCACCAGAAAGTGCACCAGAAAGTGCACCAGAGCGCACCAGAGTGCGGCTGTTGTGTTCACACTGACCCAAACGAACTGCACTCGGAGCAACACGTCATTTGGCCCGACCTAAACGGTGTACAGGTGCAGAATAATTTGAAATGGTGCAATCATTAAATTCTTTGAATGCATTTTTTCTGCAGAAAGCAAATCAGGTGTTCACCGCACCTGTCCTACTTGTAAGAACTCGTTACCTGTGAAAAAAAATTGCTGCAGCTGAGATTTCCAAAAGGCCCATTTAGACCATTTAACTGTGACACTGATGTTTTATTGAATGAGAATAATGGAGAAACCGTTTAATTGAATTAGAATAATTTTTATTATAATTAGAATCATCACTTTCTCAGTATTTTGTGGCTGCCCCCTTGGCTTGTATGACTGCCTGAAGTCTCCGCGGCATTGATTTGACCAGCTTGTCGCAAGTTTCCGCACTCACAGCTTCCCAGGCAGTGGCGATGTTCTGCTTCAGTTGGTCCAGCGTAGTCGGCTTTCTGTCGCAAATTTTCCGCTTGACGATGGCCCAAAGGTTTTCAATGACATTGAGGTCAGGCGAGTTGGCCGGCCATGCCAAAACTTCAAGCTGTTTTTTAGTGAACCAATCCTTGGTTGACTTTGCCGCATGAGCCTGTGCAAGATCCTGTTGAAATATGAAGTCTTCTTCGCCGAACTGTTCCTCAACAGTCGGAATCAGGAACGTTTCCAGAACATCTTGATATACGGCAGCATTGACAGTCTTCTTGAGGAAGCAGAGTTTCCCTACACCCCGAGCGGACATGCATCCCCAGACCATAACGCTCTGGGGAAACTTGACGGATCTTTTCACGCACTCGTGGTTGTAGGTTTCGCCACCACGACGCCAGACACGAGGACCTTGGTCACCGAAGGAGATGCAGAAGCGTGATTCGTCACTGAAGACCACTTTCTGCCAGTCTTCAGCAGTCCACTCGCCGTGTTCTTTGGCCCACTTCAGCCGTTTCTCCATTTGTTTCTTGTTCAACATCGGTTTTACTGCTGGAACTCGAGATTTGAAGCCGAGTTCGCGCAGACGTTGGTAAGTGGTTGATCTGGAGACGTCAGCACCGGTCTGCTTGTTCCACAAGTCGGTGAGCTCGGAAGTGGACTTGAACTGGTTGCTGACTGCGATCTTTCTCAGCTGCTTGTTGTCGCGAGCAGAAGTTTTTCGGACGCCGGAACAGTGGGTGCGCTTGCTGCAGTTTTTCTTGAGAGCTTTGCAGACGGAAGACTGGCTGATGCCGAGCTGTTTAGCAATTTTAGTTTGGGTCAAGCCTTGTTGGCGAAGGGCTTGAATTTGAGCCACTCTTCCGGTTGAGAGGTCGCGCTGCTTACCCATGAATGATTTTACAACTTAGAAATTCTACTCACCCCTGACTTTATACTGCACAGTGAACACTCTTCAGAGAAAACAAAAATTCGAGCATTTATTCTAATTCAATGAAACGGCTTCTCCATTATTCTAATTCAATAAAACAACAGTGTCACAGTTAAATGGCCTAAATGGGCCTTTTGGAAAGCTCAGCTGCAGCAAATTTATTACAGGTAACGAGTTCTGTGATTACTCTAACGAGTAGGACAGGTGCGGTGAACACCTGATTTGCTTTCTGCACAAAAAATGCATTCAAAGAATTTAATGATTGCACTATTTCAAATTATTCTAATTCGTTGACCAGCACCTGTATGTGTAAAAGCACCCTAAGAGGGATATATATGTTTAACAAACCACATTGTTGAACCAATTTCGGAAAGGAACTGCCCCTCTAATATTGACGTTCAGGTGAGGAAAAGCTTGCCTGAATAATTAAAAAAGGCAACTTAACCCCTGTTTAAAATAACTTACAGAAGACAGATAATGAAAAGATATGTTGAATTCCATTAGAGGTGCTTGTGTGGTATAAGGGTAGGCATAATAATAAATTAGCTATGGCCTATACTTTTGCTCCATAAGTGTTTAAACATCTTGACTTATTTTGCTTTGTATGTTGATTAATGTATATTTGCTTCTTTTTTTTTACCTGTATGTAGTATATACCTACCATGTATGGTTTTGTCTGTACAAAATAATTACAACCTTATTTGTGCTTGTTAACCTAAAACTAATAAATACTTAAATTACACAAATGTTTAGTGTTTTAAAAGAGTAAATTATATTGATAATATTATCATTTACTTTAATTATTCAACTTTATAAATTGGTAATAAAAGGGTAATAGATAATAAAGTACCTGACAAATGACACATGACTAAAAAGCTATTGAACTTTTAAAGTACCGTATTCTTCAGTCTTCAGGCTTCAGCGCAAGGGAGAATGAACCGACTTTAATAGTTGCGCAGTTGCGCATTACATTTATTCATTTAGCAGACGCTTGTATCCAAACGCCTTACAAGAGAGCATTGCAAAAGAGCAGCGGTCACAGATTATGAAACATCGTGAGAAACCAATAAGAGAAAGAAAAAGTGACAGTTGTTTTGTGTTCAGTGGTTTTAGTACGCAGAAGGAAGGAAAATGAAGCAACTTGGCTTTAGTGCACAGGAGGAAGATGAATAAAACCATCAAAAAACTTTTCTGTTTTGTTTTCTGTTTGTTCAGCACTTTTACTGCTTCGTTAAAGGCACTGTTCAGAAACAATCATTTCAGGTATACGAATAAACACTTATAGTACAAAGTCTTTCTATGTAAATATCTTATTTCTCAACTAGGATATCGGCGGCTTATAGTCCGTTGCGGCTTATATGTGACAAAATATATATTTGTTTTCAATTTTAGGTGGTGCGGCTTATATTTAGGTGCGCTCTATAGTCCGGAAAATACGGGTAAAACATGTAAAATAGTGTGACTAGATTTTTTTAATCATAAATATATTTTTTATATCCTGAAATGAAAATTAACATGATAAAGTCTGTGCAACATGACTGCATACATCTTATACATTATAAAATAATTTTTATCATGCTAGTATTTTTTTTAAATATAATATATTACTTATTTATATATTATATTACTTCCTTGAGGGTTTAGGTTGGTTGAGGGGCAGTTCTATGGGCATATGTGAAGCCCTCTGTGACATTGCTTGTAAAAAGGGCTATACAAATTAATGTTGATTTGATTTGTTAAAAAGCCATTGACTTTCAATTTGGTGATTCGTAACTTGTTGATGGTCCCTAACTAGGCCTTTGAATGTCTGTTGGATATCCAACTTCCAACCACCCGGTGTGCCTTTGTACAAACAGATTATGGATCAAACCACCTACCACATACAGTTGTGGTCAAAAGTTTACATACACTAGTGAAGATCATGTATGCCATGGCAATATAGGGTTTTCAATAAACTCTACAACTCTTATTTTTCTGTGATGGAATGATAAGGAGCACATATTTCTTTGTCACAAAAAACATTCATGAAAATTTTTTCTTTTATGAATTTATTATGGGTCTTTTGAAAATGTGACAAAATCTGCTGGGTCAAAAATATACATACAGCAATGTTAATATTTGGTTAAATGTCCCTTGGCCATTTTCACCTCAATTAGGCGCTTTTGGTAGACATCCACAAGCTTCTGGCAAGCTTCTGGTTGAATCTTTGACCACTCCTCCTGACAGAATCGGTGCAGTTCAACTAAATTTGTTGGTTTTCTGAGTCGGACTTGTCTCTTCAGCACAGTCCACATATTCTCTATGGGGTTTAAGTCAGGACTTTGGGAAGGCCACTCTAAGACCTTAATTCTAGCTTGATTTAGCCATTCCTTCACCACTTTTGATGTATGTTTGGGGTCATTGTCCTGTTGGAACACCCAACTACGTCCAAGACCCAACTTTCTGGCTGATGATTTTAGGTTTTCCTGCAGAATTTGGAGGTAGTCTTCCTTCTTCATTATTCCATTTACTTTCTGTAAAGCACCAGTTCCACTGCCAGCAAAACAGGCCCACAGCATAATACTACCACCACCATGTTTGACGGTAGGTATGGTGTTCTTGGGGTGAAAGGCCTCACCTTTTCTCCTCCAAACATATTTCTGGTCATTGTGGCCAAAAAGCTCAATTTTAGTTTCGTCTGACCACAGAACTTTCCTCCAGAAGGCCTTGTCTTTGTCCATGTGATCAGCAGCAAACTTCAGTCGAGCCGTAAGGTGCCGCTTCTGGAGTAATGGCTTCCTTCTTGCACGGCAGCCTCTCAGCCCATGGCGATGTAGAACACGCTTGACTGTGGACACTGACACATGTGTTCCAGCAGCCTCCAACTCATTGCAGACTTGCTTTTTGGTGGTTCTTGGTTGACTCTTGACCAACCTGACCAATTTTCTCTCAGCAGCAAGTGATAGCTTGCGTTTTCTTCCTGATCGTGGCAATGATACAACTGTGCCATGCACTTTATACTTACAAACAATTGTTTGCACAGTTGATCTTGGGACCTGCAACTGCTTTGAAATGGCTCCAAGGGACTTTCCTGACTTGTTCAAGTCAATGATGCGCTTTTTCAGATCCGTGCTGAGCTCCTTAGACTTTCCCATTGTAGTATTTCTGGCTGAGTCTAGTGAATGTGTCAAACAAGCCCTATTTACATGGACTGAAAGAAGTCACCAGCTGGAGTCAATCATAATCACTCGTAAGAAGTTAGGAGGCCATGCCAAAAAGCAAATTGGATTGAAACAACTTTTTCTACATCACCAAATTGGTAATTCAAGGTGCTGTATGTATATTTTTGACCCAGAAGATTTTGACACATTTTCAAAAGACCCATAATAAATTCGTAAAAGGACCATTTTTCATGAATGTTTTCTGTGACAAAGAAATATGTGCTCCTTATCATTCCATCACAGAAAAATAAGAGTTGTAGAGTTTATTGAAAACCCTATATTGCCATGGCATACATGATCTTCACTAGTGTATGTAAACTTTTGACCACAACTGTAAGCCTACAGTTGGTTATCCTGAATTTCTTCTGCGCAAATAGTATTGTGTTGACTTGCAATTTTTTTTATTCATTGGGACACTTTCATGACTCCTGCCTTCATTATTAAATATACGTTAATGTTGAGCCATTGTAATCTATGTTGCTATATAGTCAAAACATTACTTCACTAATTTTCTGCTTTGTCTCCAGCGCCAAGAGATGCCAGTACTGGATGATGACAGTAGGAGTGATCACGAGGATGAATTGCCACAAGTCATTGTCTTACAAAGGGGAGACCTCAGTGCTGACGAAGTAAAAAGGATAAAGGATGGCACTGCAAGTGTCACAAAGCGTAAGCTAAATAAATCTGAATTCACAGTTATCATCTGTTGGCAAAATATATTGCTGTGTAGTTTAGAGAATAGATGAAGCAGTATGATATTGACAGAAATATTTGATTGGTCCACCTTTCCACAGAGGTGGAGTCTTCAACAGAAGGGAAGATAGTGTTCAAGAAGCCAACAAACAACTTCTCTGAAAAGTTCAAGGGCATCACTGCAAGCTCTAACAAGAAGAGAAAGAGTGTACAGGATGGTAAAAAGGGGAAGTCGGGAAAGAAAGTAAAGAACAGCAGTCTTTTGTCTTTTGGGGGAGACGGTGAGGACGAGGACTAGATGGTACTGATCAATGAATTATTTCAAACAAGATACTCTTCCCATTGGGGAATAATACTCATAATCCAGGTCTAATAAGACCTGTTGATGTTAATGCACACAACAATAATCAGTCTTTGCTAGGAATTTATAGTCTGGTTTGTAATAACTCATATATCTCTAGAACCACAAATCAAATGATAGTTCAGTTCTAAATCAAAGAAATACAGGAAAACATTGTAGGATATAAACAATAATCCTTTTATAAATTGTATTCAGTAAGGCATTTCGTGTAGATTTATTTTGTGACTTTTATAAGATTGATGATGTGATAAATGTTATACCTGTTTAAATCAATCATCAAATCATGTACCAGTCTTTGTGTTGTAGTTTTAATATTATAATGGTTCAATGTGTTACAAACATTTTTAGGACAAGAACATACAGACATCCAATTGCACTGTTAAGCTAGGTTTATGCTCCCGCGTCAAACCTTACGCGTGGGGCGTGGCGCGGTTGTTGAGCATTCGAAGTTTTGCGTCGAGGGTCCGCGTTGCTCTGCAATTTACCGCCATGCCACCAGAGGGGTGTGGCTGTGTGGTTTCAAGGGTTATAGCCGAATCCTTGCTCATTATTGAAGAGCAAATGCTTATTTTGCAAATGATGTGGAAGCGCAGGCGACAGAGAAGACGTTTGCGGAGGTTCTATACGATCGTTTGAGGCTGGAAACGGGTGAATTTGCAACACTGGTTCACCCACTGAGGGACCTGGATGAACAAATGCACTTTCGATACTTTCGAATGTCAGCGGGCCGATTTGACGAGCTTCTTCGCCGTATACAGCCTGGCGAGTGAAGAAAAGTGGTGGCCGATGATTCGAACTTCAGATTGGTGTCCCGAAGCACACTCATTGAGTGATAATAAACTGTGAACTAAGCATGGTGTGTAAACTGTGTTGTGCTGTGTGTGTTGAAAATAAATATCAAAACAACTGCTTGAAAACAAACTTGTGTGTTTTATTCTTATGTATTATGTAATACAAAAAGTATAATTTAAAAAATCACAACACTAAAACAATACAACAACAATATGCATTGTAGTATGTATAAATATTATAAAAAGTCAAATTGCGGCAAATCACGGCAAAAAGTGCACTCAAACAATACAACACACGTATCTCAACTATTTACAAAACTACGTCATGTTCTGAGCGGACCAATCACAGCGCTTGTGACGCCGCAACGCTACGCGCAGTTAGGATTTTTTGGAGGCGCGCGATGGGCAATGCGGGAGGGTCCGCGTTGTCGGCGGAGCAATGCGGGCGACAAATCGCAGAAGCATAGATCGAGCTTTAGCCTTTCAACATTGACGACAGACTAATGACTGTCCATGAACCTTAAAGGTTTTCACAACATGATTGTAATACAATGGAAAAAAGACATAGTGAGCGATGAGGCCAAGGGATGTTGCTGTCCTGGTTGACAGTCCTGCAACATTGCGTGGCGGTCTGGAACAGTACCTTTGGATTGGCAGACTGGGGTGGTGGTCCTCCTATTTAAGAAGGGGGGTCGGAGGATGTGTTCCAATTACAGAGGAATCACACTTCTCAGACTCCCCAGTAAGGTCTACGCCAGGCTACTGGAGAGGAGAATTCGACCGATAGTCGAACCTCTGATTCAGGAGGAGCAGTGTGGTTTTCGTCCTAGACCAGCTCTTCATGGGAGTTTGCCCAACCAGTCCACATGTGCTTTGTGGATCTGGAGAAGGCATTCGACTGTGTCCCTCATGGTGTCCTGTGGGGGATACTTCGGGAGTATGGGGTCCGGGGCCCTTTGTTAGGGGCCGTCTGTTCCCTGTATGACCGGAGTAGGAGCTGTGTTCGTATTGCAGATAATAAGTCAGACCTGTTCCAGGTGCATGCTGGACTCGGCCAGGGCTGCCCTTTGTCACCTTTTCTATTTGTTGTTTATATGGACAGCATTTCTAGGCGCAGCAGCTATTGTTCCTTTGGCGTCACTTAGAGGTGATGCTGGGAAACTGTTAATAATGTGAAAACAGTCAAGTGATGTGCACATCAGAGACACCGTTGTGAACAATTTACACACCCAGGCGTTTGTAATCATATAGGTCAATGTGAAAGCCTGCGCAATGTGAAGAAAATGGTATTAACAATGGCAGTGTTCGCGTTGTTTGAGGACCTTGCAAATGGTGCAAAACGACGTGAGCGATTTTTTAGGGAACGCGAGGATTTACTTGCAAACAATAACTGGCTCATAAGCTGATTTCGGTTACCAAGGCCAGTGTTACTGGAGTACGCCATTAGCAGTGATAGCCGGTTTCCCTAAGGTTATCGGAGATATTGACTGCACACACATTGCTATAAAAGCGCCATCACAGGATGAATTTGTTTATGTTAATAGAAAACAGTTTAATTCCATTAATGTTCAAATCATATGTGATGCGCAAATGCAGGTAACTAAAATCGTGGCAAGGTGGCCTGGCTCAATGCATGACTCATTCATTCTGACTAACAGCATGGTTGGGAACAGGCTGGAGGCTGGCGCGGTGCGCGATAGGTGGCTATGGGTGCATAAATAGTTTATTTGTTTAATTGTCTATGTAAACCAGCAAAATGCACATTTGGGCAGGTGCGCATTCAAATGTTTATTTTATTTTATTGAAATTAGAGCTGCAAAGCTTTTTATCAAGCCCGATTGACTCATTTCTTCCCTCTACTCATTTTGATTTATCTGATCGGACCAAGAGGGAAATTAGATAAACCTTTATTTGTCCTCCAGAGGGTAGAAATCTCAGGTCCAGGGCCTATTTGATTATGATTTGAATATTTAAATGGGGGCGTGGACAGGGAGGAGTTCGGCACCTCTGCATGTGCGCTCAATTCCAAGTTGATTGTGATGTACAAAAGAAACGTGCTTGGATCCATGCCTACGCACACTTTGATACATCTGAATTTATTTGTGCGTATGACAGTTTTTGGGTTTTGGCGTACGCCAAGTTTCAGTAGGAAATCCACGCAAGTCTTTGTACATGAGGCCCCTGCTTTCTACATTCTACACTGCCATCATGGGTGAGGAGCTTGGTCACACGGGAGGAGCTCAGTGTAGAGCCGCCGCTCCTCTACGTTGAGAGGAGCCAGCTGATTTGGCTTGGGCATCTGTGTCGAATGCCTCCTGTTAACAAGGGGCATGTCCCACCAGGAGGTGGCCCTGGGGAAGACCCAAGACACGCTAGAGGGACTACATCTCTCGGCTGGCCGGGGAACACCTTTGGATCCCCCCGGAAAAGCTGAAGGAGGTGTGTGTGGAGAGGGAAGTCTGGGCCTCCCTGCTCAGACTGCTGCCCCCGCATTAAGATTCATTTACCAGATGCTTTTATCCAAAGCGACTTGCAGCAAGAACAGGGACATTCCTCCTGAGGCAAGTAGGGTGAAGGCTTTGCCTAAGGACACAACATCACACAGCCACAGCCGGGAATCGATCTCACAACCTTCCAATCATGAGGCCAACGCCTTAATCTTCTGAGCCACCTGACATTCCTGATGAATCTTCTCAATCATATTCATCAAGGCCGAGACCCTAGCAGAGAGTTTAGTTTCAATTTCCCCACGCTCCATATTTCCTCTTTTTCCTTAATTTACTCATTCAAACACATCCAAGACAACTCACATTCCTATATCTGTAGTGGCGACATACCATCAAGTGTAGCGGTGAATTTCAATCTGACAGCACAGAGATAGTTCAGTGTTGGGGAGGTGCGTTTCAATCCTCAATCCAGCAGACAGTCATCCCCAATGGACGAACAGCAGTGCAAAGACGCATTTCTTCTGGTAATTAACAGCTCCTACCTTCGCGATTCAACTCCAATCATCCCTTATTCTGTGATCTGTGATCCAGTGTGGATATTCCAGAACGACATGAAGAGTCCCCAATACTTTTGACACCTATGGAAGTGCTTTGTAAAAGCACCCAATTATCATATGCCTCATTATGGAAAAACTTGGGCAAACACAGAGTTCAGAAAATGGGTTGCCAGGTAGTGTCAGTTGCTCATACTCCGTGTCTCCTCCTCTGGGCTCCTTTGTCCATCCTCACTGCTGCTCTGGTTTCCCACCATCATGGTCATGGATTTAACCTTGGACCCCTCAGCAACATCGCAGCTGTTTGAATGGAAACAATTGTCAATTCTATTACGCCATCTTTCTTCTCTTCTTGTCTCTTGATACTTCTACACTTATACCCAAGAATGTGTCAATATTATTGATCCCTGAGTTGAAACCGAGAACCTCCCCCATCCTTCTCCCCTCTATATATTTAAATATTCATTTAGCAGACGCTTTTGTCAACTCCGTCAGATTTTTTCCATAAGCCTCATTAAATCAGGAAATAGCTTGGTCAGTTATATCCCTGAGGACCCCTTTTCATCTCCCTGCCTGTGGTAAGTGCAACACTACCACACATGCTCTGGTACGTTTTACATTTTTCGATATTTTTAGACAAACAATGTCAATATTCCTATGGTCACAGCTGAACCATGTCAATACCATCTTTCTGTTAAAATGCTTTTTAAAAACCAAAGTGGATTGAATTTAAGCATGTTAGTGAGGTTATTGGGACAGTTAGCAACTGAGTAAAAACTAGCTACCTGCAGTGTACAATACATGTTTTGGAGAGAAAATACATGCCCTTACGTCAACTCTGTCAGGTTCTATGTCTGACGGAGTTGACCCTAAAGCTGACGGAGTTGACAAATCCACCACTAACTTCTTAATGTGCTAATATAATATAATTTTAGAATAAAGTAAGGTTAAAATGTTAATTTAGTTATTTTATTTACACATAATTGTATATACATACATTACATTATTTAACCATACACTTTTGACTGGTAGAGCATGGGCAGGCAATGGTCTGCTTATTGTTGTGTAACGTGTAACTTACATTACATCCATACACACACACACACACACACACACACACACACACACACACACACACACACACACACACACACACACACACACACACACACACATATATATATATATATGAGATTTTCACAACGTCTGGTTATGAAAACTACATACTGCACCTTGAGAATTTTATATCAGTCAATCATGTCTAGTAAATGAAAATCAGATTTTATAGTCTATTTCAAGTGCATTTTTTATTATTTAAATTTTTATGGTACGAAAACATGACTAGACAGAAATTGGCAGTTGAGGAGCAAAGGAGAAGAAACCGAGAGTACCAACAAAAGAGAAGAGGAAAAATTAAACAGTGACCAAGAGAGAAAACATGCTATGCAAGAGAAGGAAAGACAGGTGGGAGAAGAGAGTTAAAGACAAAACAGTAATACAAATAGATGAGATGGGAGGGGAGATGGAAGAGAATATTGACATGGGAGATGTGATGGAGGAGGAGTTGGAAAAGGAGTATCTGAAAAGTCCTGAGGGTATTGTAAAAGTAATGACTGTTAGCAGCCTTAATAATGGAGACTGGCTAGCGTTGTATATGATGACCACTGGTGGCTAGCCAAGAACATTGCTGTGGATACTGAGCATCAAGATGTGAGAGTGGAGTTTCTGCATCCCTGTGGTCCAACAGCAAAGCATCAGCCTAAGATTGGCAGGAAGGATGTCTGTTTCTGCCCAGTTGAAGACATCATGGTGAAACCAATGGGGAATGCATTACCAGTCAAATTAAGAACATGAGAGATCTACAGCATAGCCCCTGATGTGATGGACAACTGTTGCTCAAGACATAAGCACAGGTTAGACAAAAATGAAATCTTAAGTAAGCTAATTGCACAGGAGGAAAGGATGAGGAGAACAGGTGGATATCTAAGATGAGAGCATGAAGTGGTGTAGGGGAGGATAAGAGAAAATAGAGGGCAAGTAGAGGAGAAGGGCCCCTGGTTTTCATTATTGTTTTTTGGATAGCTAAAATTGTTGTAATTTAGTTTGAACGATGTATGTGCAATATGTTTATTATAATTTGCTTTACGGTAAGTTCAATACTATACTATAACATATAACTCGTGTAACTCTAAAGTAACAAAAAGCCGCAGATGAGCCCGGAAAAAGCTGGGAAAGTAGCAGGTTGTGTTGTACACACCTTAAATAATATATGTACAAAAATATTTACGAAATAAATGTGGTCTAAAATAACTACAGTGTAGGAAAGGAAAAGAGTCAGAGAGCTGTTGTGACCAGCAGCCTGCTCAAAGCGGCGCTGGAAATATATAAACTGAAATAATCTGAAATGTATTAACGGATCTACACTGTTGTGTAACTTTTGAAATGTAAGGTAATAGAGCAGGCCCAAGATACCGGGTGATGAATGTTTTTTGTATTAACGGTCAAAAGGGGAAAACTGTGGAAGAAATAGGCATTTCCTGTGTGCTTACATTAATCATTAGTCAATAGAACTAGCCATTGGATACTAGTTGATATGTTTTTTCATGTGAGCTTGCTTTTAATAAGAAGTAGGTTGTGCTTATGTGTCAGGGTTTGTAAAGGTTTGGGGTCAGGAGAAAGAGAGAACTATGATCTCTAGTTAGAGAATGGTCGTGAGTTGAGAGCTGTGAATCTATTTCTCTAGACTGTTGTAACATCATTACTGCTTAGATAGATCTTTATTTGTCATTGTCACAGGTACAACGAATGTGAAAGTGCTTCTAGTCAGTGCAAAAAGTAGAACCTAGTGCTAAAATAACTAATAAGTGTTAAAATAACTAGAATAAATATACCTGAGACATTAAAATGTAGTAAAATAAATAAAAATAAACATATACTAAAAACACAATAAATGCTAAAAGAAGAATAAAACAACATATACATACCTCCACACCCATTACAAATACACTGTGCATATTATTTTTTGGCAGAATTCAAAGTGACTATTGCATTTGGATAAAAACTGTGTTTGAATCGATTTGTTCTTGAACCAATTGCTCTGTACCGTCTGCCTGATGGCAGCAATTCAAACAGGGAGTGACCGGGGTGTGAAGTGTCTCTTATAATGTTCTGTGCTTTCTTAAAACAACGGGATCTGTTTAAGTCTTCCAGTGCGGGTAGAGGGCAGCCAACAATACTTTGTGCATTATTGATGACCCTCTGGAGCGCTTTCCTCTGAGCCACTGTACAGCTGGTGTACCAAATGCATACACAGTACGTGAGTATGCTTTCAACGGAAGCTCGGTAGAAGGACACCAGCAGTATTTGTGTGATGTTGTTCCCTCTGAGAATTCTCAGGAAGTACAATCTCTGCTGGGCCTTCTTCAGTAGCTCAGAGGTGTTCACACTCCAGGAAAGACTGTCCTGTATGTGGACTCCCAGGAAGCAGAAGTCTGCCACCCTCTCCACACTCTCCCCGTTGATGAGCAACGGTGGGATCACAGTCTTCTTCACTAGTCTCACTAGTCTATTATGAGTTATTTTTTCTTTGCCGTGTTGAGGAGAAGATTGTTGGCTGTGCACCAACCGCTTCTCTGTAGGCGGGCTCATCCCCTCCCGAGATGAGCCCCACCACTGTGGTGTCGTCTGCAAACTTTACAACGGTGTTGCTGTGATGGACAGGGGTGCAGTCGTGTGTAGAGGGAGTAGAGCAGGGGACTCAGCACACAGCCCTGGGGGGAGCCAGTGCTGATGCTAAGGGCCGTGGATGTGTGATGGCCCACTCTGACTCTCTGTCTGTGTCCAGAGAGAAAGCTGCTGATCCACCTGCATGTGGCCTCAGGGATCCCGAGGTCCCCCAGCTTGACCACCAGCTTGTGTGGCAGGATGGTGTTGAATGCCGAGCTGTAATCCACGAAGAGCATCCGCACATAGCTCCCCTGCTGCTCCAGGTGTGAAAGTGCAGCATGGAGTGCTGTTGCCACTGCGTCCCCCGTGGATCTGTTCGCTCTGTAGGCAAACTGGTTGGAATCATGGCTGCGGGGCAGGGCTGCTGTAATGTGAGTGTGAACCAGTTTCTCACAGTGAGTGCCACTGGTCTGTAGTGGTTAAGGCTGGTGATGTGTGGCTTTTTGGGCAGGGGGACAATGATGAAGGACTTCAGGCAGGGTGGAACAGAGGACTGGGCCAGGGATTGGTTAAATATCCTTGTGAAGACTCCAGCCAGCTGGTCTGCACATTCCCTCAGCACCCGTCCTGGGACGCCATCTGGACCAGCCGCCTTCCTTGGATTCACCGCCTGCAGGGTGCGCCTCACTTCCTGTTCCTCGAGGGTGAGGGTTGTGCCGCTGTGGGTTGTGTGGCGTGGCTGTGCAGCCTTTGGTGCTGTGACCTCGAATCGAGCAAAGAAGACGTTCAGCTCCTCTGCCAGCGCAAGGTCACCTTCAACAGCTCCACGATTGGTCTTGTAGTTGGTGAGCTGCTGGACGCCCTGCCACACCTGCCGGCTGTTGTTACAGGCCAGGCGGTCCTCAATCGTCCTCCTGTAATCTGCTTTGGCCTCTCTGATGCCTCTGATGCCTCTCTTGAGCTGAGCTGTAGAGATCCCGGTTGCCTGACCTAAAGGCCGTGTTCCTCTCCCTCAGTAGCTGCTGGACCTCCCGGGTCATCCAGGGCTTCTGGTTGGGCTGGACCCGAATGCGTTTTGCCACTGTGACAGTGTCTATGCAGTTATTAATATAGCACAGTACACTGTCTGTGAACAGTTCCAGGTCCTGATGTTCAAAAACCTCCCAGTTGGTCCTATGAAAGCAGTCCTGTAGCTGCTGGGAGGCCCCCTTTGGCCATATGGTAACAGTAATGTTGGGGACAGTTTTCTTGAGGGGGGCATATGCAGGTATTAAAAGCAAGGACAGATGGTTGGACTGGCCCAGGTTTGGTAGTGGCCTGGCCCTGTAGCCCTGTCGGATGTTTGAGTAAACCTTGTCCAGAGTGTTATCTCCCCTAGTAGCACACTTAACATGCTGATGGAAATTGGGAAGTGCTGCTTTCAGTCCGCATGATTGTAATCCCCTGCTAAAATCTGCACAGCGTCCGGGTACAAGCTCTGCTTGTTGCTGATGTTTGCATGCAAAAGTCCGATAGCTGAGTTAGCACTAGCGTCCTGTGGGATGTAAACAGCTGTTAAAAGAACTACAGTGAACTCTCTTGGAAGGTAAATGGGCCTGCATTTCACAGTCAGATATTCCACGTCTGGTGAGCAGTGACTCTTCATGATCACTGTGTCTGTACACCAGCTGTTGTTGACGTACACAGAGCCCCCCTCCTCTGGTCTTACCGGAGATCACTGTTCAATCATGTCGCTGTGTGGTGTAGCCTGCGAGCTCAATGGCAGAGTCAGGAATGTTATGTTGGAGCCAGGTCTCAGTGATGACCAGAATGCATGCATTCTTGACGTAGCTGTTCACCTCAGTCTGTAGTCTCAGCTCATCCATCTTGTTCACAAGAGATCTGGTGTTCGAGAGGAATATGCTGGGGAGGGGTGGTCTCAGTGGTCGCCTCCGTAGCCTTGCTAGCGCGCCAGCCCTGCAGCCTCGCTTTTGCTTCCTTTCTCTACGCCGCCTGCGCCTCCTCCCCCATGGGATGATAATCCACGGAGAGCCGGGGGTCCTTGCTACTTCTGCCGGGATTTTGTTTTTGGCGGTTACACTTCCCCCATGGCCCATTCCGATATGCAGCATTTTATGTCGGTTATAGATGTTGTTCGCCCGACACAATGGGAACAAAACAAGACATAACAAATACAAAAACAACGTAACGCGCCACTGACTAGTAACTTGACTTGTTTGCATCCTTCGTATTTCATTTTTCGATGAAAAACAAGTTCCAATAACAGAATAAAGACAGATCTCTGGTCAGAGACAACACAGACGTCACCACTGGATGGTCAGTAGATCAACAGACATTAAGGAATTTCATATAATTTTTCTTGGACTTGGTGGTTTTCTTGTTTGTGGAATATCTCACCATCAAGTCTCTAGCCATTGGAGCCTCTTCCTGGAAACAGCAATAAACACTACCTTGATCACTATTCAACCCAGCTTGAATATGACTGAGCCAAGGTGCAAATATGCTCCAAGGACTGCCACAATCCCCAAACTCAATGAAGAAGTTTTCTCAAGGCACTCTGCCCTCCCCCCGCTGGCTGTTGTCCCTCTCCCTCCTCCTGAGGTTGACACTGCCAGAGAGGTGAACTCTGCTCCCAAGGACCAGCCCAATTCCTAGTCCCCCTGCAGAAAAAGAGTGTTCGGTTTAGCATGCCTAAGGTGGTTTCTGTCAAGGAACCAGAACCTCCCTGCCTATTTCCTGACATCACCAACGAAAATGCATCCCTGGTCAAGGCTGAGAAGATGGGGAAGAAAGCTTAGAGCTCCAGCCAGGACCTATCTTTTGTAAACATAGGCTCAGGCTCCCATAGGTCCAGCTAGAACCGTTCCCTATCTCCTCTTACCCTCCATCCCCACACAGTTTTTACGCAACAAGGAAAGTCAATTTAACTAGATCACAGTGCCAATGAGCAGGACAAGATAGCCTCTGTGGACCCAGAGAATAAGAGAAGAGATTTGGACCTGAGCCCCCTGCTGCTAGACTACACTGTGCTTTTTTCTCCACCCTACGAACAGATTTTATATTTCAACAGGGGGTCTGAGCTTTCAGCACATGCGTGGTCGTCAGCCAATGTTGGACTTGGTGCCATTGGACATCAATCTGCGATGGTCTACCAATCCTGGATCTGGTCGCCAGATGGACGTCAGTCTCCCTGATGGACAAGGAGCTCCTGGTCCCTTTCTTCATCCTACTGCCTATGATGCTGTGCCAATCATGGGCCCATGCCCTGTGTAGGAGCCAAATGCTGCTGTGTGTTTATTCTGTTGTAATCTTTCTTTGGTACACTGAGTGGTGCATTAAGGTGTATAAAGGTAGTGAACGTAATGTTGGCATCAGGTGTTCGACCTGGAAGGGCAAACGGTTTTTGACCGCTCGCTGGCACACGCTGTGCGCTCGCTACTCTTGCTACCTTTGGATTACTGGACATTTGTGTATGTTGGAATAAATGGACCACTTTTGCATTCATCGTCAAGGTTTGCTTAAGTGCGTTTGTTTTCTACACTGTAGCATAAGTCAAGTGACAATTTTCCAATTTTCCAATTTTCTCTTGTTGCCTGTTTTGATTGTTCAATATACTGTATATATTTAATGTAATTATTATTTAACTTTATCCCTGTGTCTGCACCGTTATTCACCACAAGCTCCTATAACGAACCTGGTTCTTCTCTGTCTAGTCATATTCCATATTCCATTGCAAAACTGAGTCCTAACTCTAATTTAAGTAAGTGTTACAAGTGTGTTCATGCATGTTGACTCTGTCATGCTGGACACTGGACACTACAGGTTGCCCAAGCAGTCACTTGGTGCCAAAACAACAACCTTCAGCTCAACGCATCAAAAACAAAAGAACTGATTGTAGACTTCCCACGCACACCCACACCCGAAACTCCCACCTCCATCAGCGCAGACACAATAACCACCACAGAGTCTCTCAAATTCTTAGGAACTGTCTTTATTTATTGGGACCAGCAAAGTGTTTATATTAATGTATTAACTCTGTTTTTCTGTTTGTACTCTTTTTCTTACAAGCATGAGCTGTTTTGACAACTAATTTTCCCCAGAGGGGACAATAAAGGTTGCAATCAATCAACACACATTAGTAACACACCTACAAAAAGCCTACAAGAGACTGTACTTTCTCAGACAACTGAAGAAATTCCATGTTCGACACAATCTACTCCTTCAGTTCTACACAGCCATAATTGAAAGTATCCTCACTTCATCCATAATAGTCTGGTATGGTAATTTGGACAGTCATTCCCGCTCAAAACTCCAAAGAATCATCAATAAATCCTCCAAGATCACTGGCCACACACTCCCATCCATAGACACTTTATATCAAAGACGCATCACTCAGCGAGCAACAAGAATCACCTCTGATACCTCACATCCTGCCCACCATCTTTTCACACTTATGCCCTCCGGAAGGCATTACAGGTTGATGATCACAAAATATGTCACATTTAAAAATAGCTTATTTCCAACAGTTATCAGGACTTTAAACGAATCACTGGTTTGATGTAACCTGTATAAAAGTGTGCTCCTGTTGTTGTTGTTTTTTCTGTTGCTGTTTAATGGAACCTGACACATGAGAGATGTGAGCTTAACTGCTGTATCGAAAGCAAATCCCACCAACTATGTTGTGTGGCCTTTAATAAATTAATTGAATTTAATTGAATTGTCATTGGACCTTGCACTGCCCATCCAAGAGTGCTCTCTAGCGCCACTAAGCTCTTGGTCAGTCTTTCAACTCGGCCTGACACTATCTGCCAGTAATAATCAGAGCCAATTAGCACAGAAAGCTCAGGGTTGTAGTCTCCATCAGAGTCAGCTAATTGAAGACCTCTTCTTTTCATTTTTTTCTGAATCTGTTCACCTGGCACCTTTATCAAGGCTGTGCACACTTGTGGGGTCACTACAGCTTCTATTTTAATTCTCTGCTGCTTATCCCACACATTCTCCAAGCTGAGCTTCACTATGCTGTGACTCACCGTCGTTGGCGTGAAGGAGCCAAATGTATGAAGAGTAAGCGTTCCTTGTCTAGTAACAGGTAGCTGTAGCTCCTTAACTACATTCTCATGCACGAAACTCCCCTGACTGCCTCCATCTAGCAAGCAGCGGACCATCTTCCTTCTTGTGGGCCCTACGACCCATGCCTTGGCGGTTTGTAGCAGCACTGTGTTCTCTGCCTTCGCCGCTTGGGGAATTACCGAGTTTATAAGTGTGTCTACACTGGTGGCTGGCGCATCAGATGGGGGTATTAGATTTTTCTCACAAACGGCTGCATGATGCCTGCCACCACATGTGGCACATGACACGTCCTTCGTTCTGCAGAACCTTGCAATGTGTTTGGACCCCAGGCACAAAAAGCACCTGCCCAGCTTCTTCAGCTTCTCTTTGCGCGCTGGCACATCATGGTTTGTGCTCGGCATTATCACAGAAAAAGCATTTTTTTCCTTGCTGCTCAGTAACAGGTAATGCCGCTGCCAAGGCCATATTCGGTTTCTTTACCTTTATGTCACTGGCTGAATATGCTTTGCTCCATGGTTTGTAAGTAGACTGATTTTCTCTCTGATTAAATGATTTCATCATTTGTGCAGTTCTCTCTCGGGTCTCAACCTCTGTCTGAAGGAACTTCAGCACATTGGCCACCTTCCACTCATCACTGTCGCCTCTCAGACGGCTGTATTCAAGAGCCATATCATCTAGCATCATCTGGAGTAATATTGGACATAACAGTCCGCCATATGTGTCACATACTACTCCTAATGACTGTAGGCTTCTGATTTGAATTTCACACTCATCATTTGGGCTGCCACAAACGATTATTTTGATGGTCGACTAATCACCAATTATTTTTCCAATTATTCGACTAATCTGATCATACATAAATTGACTGTAAAACATAAGGCGTACCGCACCATTACATTAGCTTTCAGCTTGAAGTGTTTAAGGTATATTCTAACTGAAAATAAAAACAACTAGAAAAAAATTCTTAAAGAAATTTTAAGTGTGCGTGACTCTGGCCCTGGACTCTCCCTCATACATCATTGACACTGTTTAGTCATTTTCAGAATATGACTTCTACCATTGCTTAGGTATGTGACAAATCAAGCTTTCAACGGGTGTTCATATGCTGATGCACTAGTAGTAGCGTAAGTACTAATTACACCAGGATTAAAGACAGCTCCACTTGAGCACACTGCCACAGTTTAAGTAGTAAGCAAGCCGTAAACAACTGGCCACTCTGTCAGGTAGCACTTTACATTACAGCATAGTAATAGTTTGGTTATAATTTGATAATAGTGATAAATGCTTTCAAAAACTTCGAGTGTAAAATGACCCAAATACATACTGTATATATATATATATATATATATATCTATATCTATATAGATAGATACATATATGTGCATACACACAGGCAGTCTGTACATTAATGACCTAATGATGAACTGTTAATCAACCCATTCAGTGCAATGAATCAGTTAGTAGCAGACACACACGTTCAATCATCTATAAACTACAGGACTACAGGACTCCCTATACCACACTAGCCAATAGTTTGCAAGTTCAACCAGTATCCAGACGATTATGAATGTTTTACTGCAAGCCCCCCAAACAATTAAAATACCAATTTAATCCCCACTGTTTCTCTATGGAGCGGCAAATTCCTTCATAGCTGCCGATCCCGACCACCCACATACCTGTCCGGACCCCACCACATTAACTCTGGCCTCAAACCTGTCCGAAAATGGCCCCCGAGCCCCCCACAACGTCACAATCTCCGCTTGAAAGTGAAAGTAAATAAATCGCTATTCTCAAACCTCTCCCCCAAATAGGCTCATATCTCATCAACCCGACCTCCCACACACCTCCCCGATATTTTGTTAGATTGCTATGGACCCCACCACATGAACCCTACCCTAAACCCCCCCCCCGCACGAGCCCCCCCGCCCCCCGCAAACGACCCCCCCCCCAAAAAAACGACCCTAAACGGTCAGAATTCACACAAATAACCCCCCCACTACCCTCCCCACAACCCTCCACCACCGTCCTGACTGATAAGCACATGAATACATATAAGCCCAAATGTTAAAGAAGTCAAAAACCCACATCTTTGATAGCATGCTAGCGAAACATATGCTGATGCACTAGCAATTAGCTTAAGCGCTAATTTCAGCATTGGTCGCTAATGTTGGCAAACAGCATATCTTTACAGCTAGTTGGAATGTCAGTTGTAAATCCTGACTGATAAGCACATGAATACCTATGAGCCCAAATGTTAAAGAAGTCAAAAACCTACATTTTTGATAGCATGCTAGCAAAAGAGTTGAATAAGATGTTCGCTTACCTCAGAGAGGAAGAGTTGAGTTGGAGTACAGTTTATAAATCCACCCGAAACAAAAAGAGCCAATTTGATTCCTCCAGTAAATATCCTCCAATTAAAGTTATTAAACGTCAAATGAATTACTTTTCATAAAATGGCCACCGTCTTCCCCTCTCCTCTTTGAAGCACGCTGAAGTTGCTAAGTAACGAACTAATAAGTTGCAGCTGGAACTGTCATGGCAGTTGAAAAGACAGAGAGAAAATGCTTACAGCACCTCTCGAACAGGAAGGATTTCTGGCCAAACCGTGTTTCCAATCATAAAACCAGGTTAACGTGAAGCAGGCTGAGCCCTACCTGAACGTCTACATAGGCCTTTTGTGTTGACAAGTGAAGAAATGTGCTCTTGGGAGCAATTCAAAAAAGTGTTAGTTTTCTTTCTTTTTAGTTACTTTCCCGCCACTTTTAACATGGGAGTCTATGAGGCTGTTCATGGGTGCTGCGGCCGAATCTTCGCATGTCAAGCTAAAACAATAAATCTGACAGATGAAGTAAAGCAAGTGTGAGCTATAGGACATTTTCCTAAGTTTCTATGTATAAATTGTGTCTGTAGTGGCGCATTTGAGGCCACGGTAGTCAAATACGTTTTATTTTTTCACAGATTTTTCTCTCTCCTCTCCACTCTAGCGATGACATCACGCACTCTAGCTCTCAAACATTCTCTCCATTGACACCCATTCATTTTTTTGGTGTGGTTTATGGCAATTTTTGGCAAAACTGTTTGTGTAAGAATAAGTATAATAATAAATGCTAGTAATAACATAGTGTGCACCTTGCAGCATGCACACAATAATAAGTAAAGCTAGTAATAACATATTGTGCGCCTTGCAGCACGCACACAATTAAGATGATAGCTCATTAACCTTATAATCAACAAACCTTGTATCAACAAACAATTCTATAACAGAGCAGCAAACAGCTGAGTAAAATAAGAACAAGGCACTGGCCTAAACAACACAAAAATAAATCAAGTTGTCAGGTGTGTCTGCCATGGCTCTGGCATCAAACATATCAAACACTACTCTTGTAGGAAAGTAAGCATTTCTACATGACAGAGAAAATCCTCTCCGATGGGGTGGAGGTTGCAGGGATGCAAAGAAAAGATTTAGCTATCTTTGAAACTGAATGTCTATGGAGATGAGTGCCCACGTTCATCGCATGTATCAAAATTAAGACAAATTACACGTGTCTGACAGACCCCTACGTAAAGCCCCGCCACAGGCTGTAGTTCTGCACTGTTTTGTTTAATACAATCACAGAGTGTTTTTGTTGTAGAGTGGAGAGAAAAAAGAGGAGTGGAGAGAAAGAAGGGTTTTTCTAGCTGTTAAGTTGCCAACAAAAAATTTTAAAAACAAGCTGTTGTGTTAAATTACTTTGAGAATACTTTTTTTATCATTCAAAAGACTGCCTTTCAGTTTTGTAAATATTGACTATAGTGTGTGAAGTCCAACTTTAGGTTAAGATTTATTTGAGAAATAGGCCATCCAGTTAAGATAAATGTTATGTTGTTAGTTTATAGTTAGTTCCCCCCCCCCGAGGGATTGCCACCTTATTGTGGTCAGGGAGTTTGCGTGCCTCAGTGACCTTAAGAGCTATACCAGCAGGAGCTTAGTCTTCAGGTGGGACACCAAAGTTGGATAGGTCTGAAGGTAGAGGCCTGACAAAGTGCAATCCACTTCTCCAGGTTGGGGTTGGACACATAGCTAACAACCCAATTCAATGAAGAAACACTGTTACTATAAGCACAGAAAAAAAGTGCTGGAGCATGATGTGTACACATGATGCTCCCTTCACATTTCTGACTGCCCCCTCATATATGCCTGTCTAGAACCGGCCCTGGTTGCAAGCGTGCATGAGTTTCGGAGCTCCGAACACCGCGAGCCACTGTGCTGCACAAGACCGAATCAGCCGAATATTGAAAGATGGCTGCGCCCTGTAAGCGCTCTTGTTTGCCTCACTGTGCCACTTATAGACATAATATGACACCACTGAGCACTGTTCATAGACATGAATGGCAACCCCATCTCTGAAGTGCCGGTTGTCTACTCTACTGCATGGTCTACTACATAGTATACAGTCAGGTCCATAAATATTTGGACATTGACAAAATTTTTATCATTTTGGCTCTGTATACCACCACAATGGATTTAAAATGAAACAATCGAGATGTGCTTTAAGTGCAGACTTTCAGCTTTAATTTCAGGGTATTTACATCCAAATCAGGTGAACGGTGTAGGAATTACAACAAATTTTATATATGCCCCCCCCCCTTTTTTTAAGAGACCAAAAATAATTGGACAAACTAACATAATCATAAATCTAATTGTCACTTTTAATACCTGGTTGCAAATCCTTTGCAATCAATGACAGCCTGAAGTCTGGAACCCATAGACATCACCAGACGCTGGGTTTCATCCCTGGTGATGCTCTGCTAGGCCTCTACTGCAACTGTCTTCAGTTCCTGCTTGTTCTTGGGGCATTTTTCCTTCAGTTTTGTCTTTAGCAAGTGAAATGCATGCTCAATTGGATTTAGGTCAGGTGATTGACTTGGCCATTGCAGAACATTCCACTTCTTTGCCTTAAGAAACTCTTTGGTTGCTTTCGCAGTATGCTTCGGGTCATTGTCCCTCTGCACTGTGAAGCGCCGTCCTATGAGTTTTGAAGCATTTGGCTGAATCTGAGCAGATAATATTGCCCGAAACACTTCAGAATTCATCCTACTGCTTTTGTCAGCAGTCACATCATCAATAAATACAAGGGAACCAGTTCCATTGGCAGCCATACATGCCCACGCCATAACACTACCTCCACCATGCTTCACTGACGAGGTGGTATGCTTTGGATCATGAGCAGTTCCTTCCCTTCTCCATACTCTTCTCTTCCCATCATTCTGGTACAAGTTAATCTTGGTCTCATCTGTCCATAGGATGTTGTTCCAGAACTGTACAGGCTCTTTTAGATGTTTTTTAGCTAACTCTAATCTGGTCTTCCTGTTTTTGAGACTCACCAATGGTTTACATCTTGTGGTGAACCCTCTGTATTTACTCTGGTGAAGTCTTCTCTTAATTGTTGACTTGGACACAGATACGCCTACCTCCTGGAGAGTGTTCTTGATCTGGCCAACTGTTGTGTAGGGAAATAATTCTTCTGTCATCCACCACAGTTGTTTTCTGTGGTCTTCCGGGTCTTTTGGAGTTATTGATCCCACCAGTGCATTCTTTTTTTTAAGAATGTACCAAACAGTTGATTTGGCCATACCTAATGTTTTTGCTATCTCTCTGATAGGTTTGTTTTGATTTTTCAGCCTAACGATGGCTTGCTTCACTGATGGTGACAGCTCTTTGGACTTCATATTGAGAGTTGACAGCAACAGATTCCAAACACAAATACCATACTTGAAATTAACTCTAGACCTTTTATCTGCTCCTTGTCAAAAAAATAATGAATTCCCTTTATGAGGGAATAACATACATCTGGCCATGGAAGAGCTGAGCAGCCAATTACTTTTGGTCCCTTAAATAGGGGGGCGGCACATATAAAATGTGTTGTAACTCCTACACCGTTCACCTGATTTGGATGTAAATACCCTGAAATTAAAGCTGAAAGTCTGCACTTAAAGCACATCTTGATTGTTTTATTTCAAATCCATTGTAGTGGTATACAGAGCCAAAATTATGAAAATTGTGTCAATGTCCAAATATTTATGGACCTGACTGTATAAGGCCCTGTCTCAATACCCGCACTATGCCCTTGCGCCCTTTTGTGAAGTGCGGAAGTGGTAGAAGTGCGCGAAGGGTTCTGAAGTGTGTAGGCGACAAGCGTGCGAAAATTACAGAATTGGGACAGTGATGACTACGTAATCGATTTAGCCAGCGCGTCATTACTACGACATCTAAAATGGCGACACCGGTTGCTGTTTTTGCAGTTTTGCTGCTGAAAATCATATTAAAGCTGCACCAAACAATTATTTTGAGAAGAAAGAAGCTCAGAAATCGAAGAACACGTATGCGTCAGACTCTCGCTGTCGTGACAAAAGAAAAAAAAAAGACCTTTGATTGTTTTTACGAAAAGGTGTTTATTGTATTTCTTTTTTTACAACTTTGAATAAATATAAATAAATCAAATTGACTCGAATATTCTGGAGCAAGTAATAAAAACAAATTCAACAACTGAGCAAACTATGCTGCAAACTCATTGAATGAAGATGTATGAAACACTCAACTGAGCAAACATTACAAACTGACTTTTTCAGGGGCAACAAAAATCAAACTAAACTTGTTGACCACCTTACTTGGTAAGACACTTCGAACCCCTTCACGCACTTCCGCACTTCACAAAAAGGCGCAAGGGCTTAGTGCGGGTATTAAGCATGGATGTATAAAGAATGGATACCGGACAGAAAAATGGCGGCCGTTGATTTCAATGAAGTTGCTCACCTGGCGCATGTGCCGAAAAAGTTTTTTGACTTCCTGGTTTACTTCCGCGGTATGGGGAATGGAATGATGGGAGGCTGATGACGCTCTGGGGCAAAGAGAACAAGCAAATCGCGTTCTGGACGAGCGCTGCGCGCTCATGAGTGCTTGTGGAAGAGTTTGACCGATAATGACGAATCTACACAATCAAATGATGGATTTATAGGACACATAATCCGATTATGTTTTCATAGTCATGGTTATAGAATATACGAGGTAAATTCATTTTGTTTGTTTTTTAAGTTTAAGTAAGGATAAAACGAGTCATTTTTATTAAGGTTAATCTAAAATAAAAAATAAGGGATTCTCCACAATACAAGCTGTCATATTTATCAACCAAATGCCGGTAGTCAAATCTGTTTTGTCTATCAATGATCCCGTATGTGATATAGCCTGCGAATTCTTGTCAGATTAAGTTCTTATCGTTTCATAGGCTATATCGGCACATTCAAACAGGCAAGTCTTTCGTTAGCGTTATGGTAATTTTAGATTTTTACACAGCAGTGACACTGGCAGTAAGTGAAAATTTCATTATGCGTGTAATTTAACGCCAATATACATTTAAAATAGCATTTAGAAAGACATGCCGTTCAAATATGAAACTTGTATCACAACTCTGTCTCGGAAAAAACTCACCCTGGAGTCGTTTAATTCACTTTTCCGACCACGTTTAGCCCCGTTCAGGGGTCTCATTTATAAAGCTTGCGTACGCACAAAACGGGGCTGAAAATGTGCGTACGCCAGTTTTCACGCAAAGTCAGTGATTTATAAAAAACAAACTTGGCGGTAGAATGTGCGGTCCTCCACGCAAACTATGACCCTCCCGTAAACCTACGCACTTTTTGGAGACAGTGGGAATTGGAGACACATACTGCAAAAAGTAAAAGTCGGAGAAGCTATAACTCGTAATATTTATGCATTTTGTTGTTCTCACACACATTGACTCAATTTATGATTATAATGAAGATTAAATACATCAGTGTTATTTGAGCTTGAACTGCGTGACAATTGTTCCATACACATCTTGTACAATGCAACTCAAATTTGTAATCAATATTCAGCGCTGTCTGTCTCACAATCAGATTGTCCTTTTACCGCAGTGTAGGAGGCTGAAATGCATGTAACTACAGAACACAAAGTATAACTAAATATATTTCTTTAATACTGTGCATATATCATCATATGTCAAAAACTGGAAATACAGTTGTTAAGCTCTCGCGCAATCACTACACTCATTACACTTCAGAATCAGAATTCGTTTAATCGCCATGCAAGATACTTAAACATGGAATTTACTTCTGCAGTTGTTACCGCTTTTTCTCCGGTTCTGCCACTTGGCGCTGTCGCACTAGTGTTGTTTTTTGTTTGCCTTGATTCACCGTGAAAAAGAATCACCTGCCAGGTTCATGCATGATAATGATACTAGATTAGCATTCATGAGGTCCTTTGCATTGACCATTTATGGTTAAAAATGGGCGCGTTCAGGGCGGGGTGCAATGATACTTTACGTACGCACACTTGTGGTTAAGCTGTGATTTATAAAGCGAACATTGCCTACAGGTGTGCGTACGCACGGTTTTATAAATCTGAATTTTTGTGTGCGTACGCCAATTTACGCTTTTGGGCGTACGCAGACTTTTAGTAAGAATTCTACGCACTCCTTTATAAATGAGACCCCTGAGCTGTCATGAAGCCAACAGGCATCCTCGTTCCCGAGACACAGCGAGACCGCGCTTGGGAGTGCATGCACACAGCTGTGACGTCACCATTAGAATAAGACTTTACGGGGGCTTTTCTGGTCTTTAGAACAATTTTTGACGTTTTAAAAGTCCATGACTTAAAAATATGGGATAAAAAGATTTGCAATTAATAGTGGTTACAGCTGTATGTGTCCTGAGAACCTTTTTACAGGCTTCTCTTTTACTATTACGGTCTATGGGAAAAATGCTTTCTGGGCCCCATGGGGATTTTATGTTGCAATATCACGAGTGGCCACTGGGAAAAATCGGCACAGCTGCTGAGAGGCAGACCGGGGGCTTGGGCCTACGTCTATGGGAGGGGTAGGTAAAATAAAGTAGCCAATCAGCGAGTCGTCCGATGATCATGTGACATACTTTGCTAACACGTCGATTTTCTGCGACTGTGGTAGCAACTGAAGTACATGTGAATGTCGCCGGTTACATCCCACAATCTCATTTGAAAGGTAAAATATGATTTTTTTAATAATTTGTGTTCGGTATTGTCCACAGTAGTCGATATAGTTAGTTTTAAGACGAAGCATACCTGCACTGCAGCATTTCTGTTGACAAGGTCAGCGTTGCTTCGAAAGTAGTCCAAGGCATCCGTCGTTTTCACATCTGACTTTGATGAGGAATTGTACCAGCTAGGAATAAGGTAAAGTTGGAAAGATATTCACAGATTCGGACTTCCGGGATCAATAAGTTGTTCAAACACAGTTGAGACGTTGTTCAAACACAAATGATGCCTCTTTCACATCGTTATACTACGGGCTACAGAGCCAAAAATCCGTTTTGTAACAGAACAAGCCGTCCTCCGCGCTAGATACCATTGATCTCAGTTCAGTTCAGTTTAAGTTTATTGTCCCCCAAAGGAGGAAACTTGACTTGCAGCAGGTAAAAAAATAAACATACAGATAGCACAACAGTTAAAACAATTAAAAAGGCACATCCACATATACATAACACAGACTAGTTAAAAACACTGTTACACTAAAATTAATCTAAAACTAAGAATTGTGCAAATTTAATAACCTGATTGCAGTTGGTACAAAAGAGTTCTTTGTCCTATTGGACTTAAAACAAGGAACTCTGAATCTCCTGCCTGAGGGGAGAACCTCAAAAGAGCAATGAAGGGGGTGATTTACACATTCCAAAATGGCATCTGCTTTCCTAATAACCTGCCTCTCATAGATATATGTTAAGGAAGACTGTGGACAGCCTATTAGCTTGCCAGCCACCTTCATAATATGGCTGAGGTTATTTTTCTCCTTCAGGCTGGTACCCCCATACCAAGCAATAAAAGCAAAAGTAAGGACAGATTCAATAAAAGATTTATAAAACAAAGAGAGAATAACCGTATCAACATTAAAAGAGTTGAGCTTCCTTAGGAAGTACAATCGTTGTTGACCCTTTTTACAGATGGTCTCTGTGTTTGCCCAGGTATTTGTATTTCTCTACCACCTCTATGCTGCTACCTTTTATATACAGTTAGGGTCAAAAGTTTACATACACTAGTGAAGATCATGTATGCCATGGCAATATAGGGTTTTCAATAAACTCTACAACTCTTATTTTTCTGTGATGGAATGATAAGGAGCACATATTTCTTTGTCACAGAAAACATTCATGAAAAATGGTCCTTTTACGAATTTATTATGGGTCTTTTGAAAATGTGTCAAAATCTTCTGGGTCAAAAATATACATACAGCACCTTGAATTACCAATTTGGTGATGTAGAAAAAGTTGTTTCAATCCAATTTGCTTTTTGGCATGGCCTCCTAACTTCTTACGAGTGATTATGATTGACTCCAGCTGGTGACTTCTTTCAGTCCATGTAAATAGGGCTTGTTTGACACATTCACTAGACTCAGCAAGAAATACTACAATGGGAAAGTCTAAGGAGCTCAGCACGGATCTGAAAAAGCGCATCATTGACTTGAACAAGTCAGGAAAGTCCCTTGGAGCCATTTCAAAGCAGTTGCAGGTCCCAAGATCAACTGTGCAAACAATTGTTTGTAAGTATAAAGTGCATGGCACAGTTGTATCATTGCCACGATCAGGAAGAAAACGCAAGCTATCACTTGCTGCTGAGAGAAAATTGGTCAGGTTGGTCAAGAGTCAACCAAGAACCACCAAAAAGCAAGTCTGCAATGAGTTGGAGGCTGCTGGAACACATGTGTCAGTGTCCACAGTCAAGCGTGTTCTACATCGCCATGGGCTGAGAGGCTGCCGTGCAAGAAGGAAGCCATTACTCCAGAAGCGGCACCTTACGGCTCGACTGAAGTTTGCTGCTGATCACATGGACAAAGACAAGGCCTTCTGGAGGAAAGTTCTGTGGTCAGACGAAACTAAAATTGAGCTTTTTGGCCACAATGACCAGAAATATGTTTGGAGGAGAAAAGGTGAGGCCTTTCACCCCAAGAACACCATACCTACCGTCAAACATGGTGGTGGTAGTATTATGCTGTGGGCCTGTTTTGCTGGCAGTGGAACTGGTGCTTTACAGAAAGTAAATGGAATAATGAAGAAGGAAGACTACCTCCAAATTCTGCAGGAAAACCTAAAATCATCAGCCAGAAAGTTGGGTCTTGGACGTAGTTGGGTGTTCCAACAGGACAATGACCCCAAACATACATCAAAAGTGGTGAAGGAATGGCTAAATCAAGCTAGAATTAAGGTCTTAGAGTGGCCTTCCCAAAGTCCTGACTTAAACCCCATAGAGAATATGTGGACTGTGCTGAAGAGACAAGTCCGACTCAGAAAACCAACAAATTTAGTTGAACTGCACCGATTCTGTCAGGAGGAGTGGTCAAAGATTCAACCAGAAGCTTGCCAGAAGCTTGTGGATGTCTACCAAAAGCGCCTAATTGAGGTGAAAATGGCCAAGGGACATTTAACCAAATATTAACATTGCTGTATGTATATTTTTGACCCAGCAGATTTTGTCACATTTTCAAAAGACCCATAATAAATTCATAAAAGAAAAAATTTTCATGAATGTTTTTTGTGACAAAGAAATATGTGCTCCTTATCATTCCATCACAGAAAAATAAGAGTTGTAGAGTTTATTGAAAACCCTATATTGCCATGGCATACATGATCTTCACTAGTGTATGTAAACTTTTGACCACAACTGTAGGTATGTTGAGGAAAAGCAGGTAGATTTCTCCTAAAATCTACCAGCATGTCTTTAGTTTTAGAGGTGTTAAGCTGGAGAAAAGAGTCGTCACACCAATTGACAAACTCATCGACCACCGGCCCATGCTGAGATTCATGTTTCTGCAGTAAACTGACAATGACTGTATCATCAGCATATTTCAGGATGTGTCTTTCTATACTGGCACTTACAGTCATTAGTATAGAGGATGTACAGTAAAGGTGAGAGTACGCAACCCTGCGGGGAGCCAGTGGAAGAGACACGCCTTTCAGAAAAAAAACCATTCACCTTAACTCGCTGTGTTCTGTTTGTTAAAAAATCCATAATCCAGCACACAAGATTTCTCTCAATATTAAACTCTGATAATAATTTACTGACTAAAACATGTGGCTGGATAGTGTTAAAAGCAGAAGAAAAATCTAAAAACAAGAGCCTGGCATGTGTACCAGGACCCTGTTGCAACTTATAATGTAATAAAGACTCATAATGTAATAACGGCTCATAACGGCTCATAATGTAATAATTTCAATGTAATAAAAGTTCATAATGTAATAATCGTCTCATAATGTAATGAACTCACGGACGCGTAACGTAATAAGGGCTTTGCGCATAATGTAATACTGTAATAACTTATTACATTAAGAACCTTATTGATACCGCTCATAATGTTATAACAGCTCATAATGTAATAATAGCACATATAGTGAGAAAAGTGTTGCATTATCATAATGTTTACTTCTGCCATCCCTGCAGGAGTGGAAGGAAATGCTTTCACCTGTGTCTGTCTCTCAGCAAGATCACACATTTCTGCAAACATGCTGGAGCATTAGCCAACTTAGATGCCATATACTGAACCTCGCTCCCAATTAGTGGCAGGCCTCATAAAAAGGAAGAGAAGCCTTAATCTGTAACGCATCATCCTCCATGGGTCAAATCCATGGTATAAAGGCAACAACTGTATACTGACAACTAATGCACTTTTGGGCACAGGTTTGTTTTTGAGTTTGACTATGATTTGTACATAGGTTGCGCTACAGTAACCAACTCAAAAGCTGTCAGGAGAAGAGGTTGGATTAGTGAAGAAGGAGGGGGACTGTAGTTCATATAGTTTAATGACCTTTGCTACAATAACTAATAACTCCTGCGATAAACACATTTAAAATTGGACTTTTCAAAAAAGTAAGTGAACACTCTTTCTTTCCATACAACCTTATGAAGACCTTCCAATAAAAATTTAGCATTTTTTTTGTGTTGGTCTTTAATGCCAATTTAATAAAGGCTTTTAAACATTATTTTCCTACTACTTACGTGAAATACATGATACAAGCAGCATAACATGTTAATTCAAACTTCTTTTATTTTGGAACTTTTGAACAATAACAAAAAAGTCATCAAAAACTTGGATATCTGAACATCAAATTAGTCTCACAATATCTACCAGCTGTACAGGTACAGGTCGAAAAATTAGAATATCGTGCAAAAGTTCATTTATTTCAGTAATTCAACTTTATAGGTGAAAATAATATCTTATACAGACTCATTACATGCAAAGTGAGATATGTGAAGCCTTTATTTGTTATAATTGTGATTATTATGGCTTACAGTTTATAAAAACCCCAAATTCAAAATCTCAGAAAATTCGAATATTACATAATATCAATTAAAAAAGGATTTTAAATACAGAAATGTCGGCCCTCTAGAAAGTATAATCATGCATATGTACTAAGTACTTGGTTTGGGCCCCTTTTGCATGAATTATTGCCTAAATGCGGCGTGGCATGGATGCTATCAGCCTGTGGCACTGCTGAGGTGTTATGGAAGCCCAGGTTGCTTTGATAGCTTTGATGTGAGAGTGCAATTACTATTAAATAGTACTTGGTTTCACAAATTTAGTTTACTATTGTACTGAAGCCCATGCCTTTTGCTTTTACTTGCAGCTTTGTTTGAGAGGTTAAATTATTATTATTTTCACTATATGTGCTATTATTACATTATGAGCTGTTATAACATTATGAGCGGTATCAATAAGGTTCTTAATGTAATAAGTTATTACAGTATTACATTATGCGCAAAGCCCTTATTACGTTACGCGTCCGTGATTTCATTACATTATGAGACGATTATTACATTATGAACTTTTATTACATTGAAATGATTACATTATGAGCCGTTATGAGCCGTTATTACATTATGAGTCTTTATTACATTATAAGTTGCAACAGACCCTCTAAATGTCTGTAAAGGAGATCCAAAAGTGTAATCTGGGCATCCTCCACCCCCCTACTGGCCCTGTATGCGAATTGCCCTGGGTCCAGGGCCCCACCCACCCTGAATAGTAGAAGCCGCTTTACAACCTTTTCAAATGACTTCATGACCAGTGAGGTCAATGCCACTGGTCTGAAGTCATTTAAGGTTTTTGCAGAGGTACCCTTTGTCACTGGAACTATGATTGACTCCTTCCACGCTATTGGGACCCTTCTCTGTTCCAAGGACATGTCAAAGATGTTGGCAAACACCCCGCAGAGCTGCTCTGAGCAGCACTTCAACAGTCTCCCAGTAATCCCATCTGGACCAGGACTCTTATTTACCTTATTGCATTTAAATATAGACCTAACCTCCTCCTTTGTAACTGAAAAATGAGTGGATTTTACCTGTCCAAGTTCCTCTGTTAATTTCTGTAGTTTGTCTGAAAAGTCATGAATATCAAAACGTGAGAAAAAGGTATTCATCGCTTCAGATAACTCACTATCAGTCTTATACATTGGTAATTGGACTGCTTTCTTTTTTGCTTTTTGCAAACCTGTCATTTTTTTCACACCATCCCATGCCGCATGCAAATTGTTACTGCCCAGTCTTTCCTCTATCTTATTTTTACAAGTTGTACACTTTGTCCAGGTTGATGGCTCAGTCTGCTTTTTGCTTTGACTTTATGCGCATCAGCTGGTCCAAATGTGTCACTTCAAGATGACTTCTGGATGCTGTTTTGATATGATTCATCAAACTCAATCCTCTTTCCCAATCTGCACTGGAAGCTTGAAATGTAGTAGAAATATCCACAATCTGTGAGATCTTATTTAGCTCCTTAAATTTAAGTGCTGCAGCCACAGTGTTGGGCAGTAACGTCACTACAAGTAGCGGCGTTACTAGTTTAACTACATTTCTCAGTAGCGTGGTGGTAGCGTCGCTGTTTTCTGAATCAAATAGCTTTTCAGTAGCTTAGCTCTTTTATTAACCAAGTAGTGCGGTAGCGTCCACACAAGCTACATTTTTATAAACATCTCTGAAACTCAGCGCAGCGGAGATTTCTGCTGCGGTCTGAAATAAAAGGAGGAGTCAGTGACGCTACCGCCATACAAGGCCATGTAGGTGTAACCGACAGAAGCACTTCCGTATGACTGTGACATCACGGACCAATCCTTGGGCTGGCTTGGTCTCTGATGCAGGGGAATACAGACAAGCTAGCTTGCTTGAGTGAGTTACGTTACTTGGTGGAAAGATGGCAGAGGGTGAGGAGGACGTTGAGTTAGTTGCACGTTGTCTTTAATGGCTTAGTTCAAAATAAACATAATAGAGCAGTTTAGAGCAGGTCTTTCTGCTTTTTGTTACTAAGTGGAGCACGTTTTGTCTTCTGGTTTTGGAGCAGTGAGAGCACAGGTTAATAATTGTTTAATAAAACAATTGAATGTAACATTTTTGCCTGCTTATTTGTCTGATTGACAGTTTTATTGATCACTGAGAGCTTTGCTTTGGAATGAAGTTATATATAATAATAAAAAAATAGCTTTGATGTAGTTAAACTACTTATGCCATGTTGCTGTAGCTTAGCTTGCTACATTTCTCTGGGGGGTAGCTTCGGTGTAGTGAAGCTTAATTTCATGCAGAGTAACTGGTAGCTTAGCTCACTACATTTTCCAAGTAGCTTGCCCAACACTGTGCAGCCACCATATATGAAGCATTATTATTATTGTTATTATTATCTGAGAATGTGCTGATCGTCCCCTGTTTAAGTTTTTGCTTCATTATGTACTTCATTAAGTCAGCATATTGACTGTTAATGGCGTCCATAGACTGTGGGTCGTGGAGAATGGCCACATACCTAGCAATGTAGCATAGCAATGTTGTCAATGAGAACTTCAACTTGCTCAGGGTCAGATGTTTTTTTGTGTGACAGCTAGGTCTTTTTCTCCCGGCCTTTTCCCATTTTGAGTGTTCGTATAATTCGAACAACATTCAAATGACTTTTCTGCTGAATGTGTCGTTTGAGCAGCTTCCATTTGGTCCATATTTTTCCATTGGAAAACTTGCTTACAACTTTAGCTTCCCAGCATGTTTTGCAGAGCAGACCTTTCTCACTGGAAAAAGAAAAGATCTCACCCAGTTTCACCACTTGTTCTTATATTTACACATACTCCGACAGCCATTCCAACTTAAAAGAACCGCAGTTGTTTTTTACTTTGGTTTGGGGAGTCGACGTATCACATTCACCGCCTGCTCGTTTCACCATGGTAAGAGGTTATTATAGCTTTAGTGTCCTTAACTCCGCCGCGCTGTTAATGTTATGGAATGTGTATGAGCAGAGCACGTGCGCAAGTACTGTCAATGCCGTGATTGGCTGCGTAGCGTATTTGCATTGTATCATATGATTGGCTGGACACCTGTCACTCACTAAATTCAGTAAGTAAGTAAAGTTTATTTATATAGCGCCTTTCACAGACATGAGGTCACAAAGCGCTTCACAATGAAATAATAAAGTACAGATAATAATAATAAAATACAGTTTCAAAGCGCTTTACAGTGATAGTAAAATACTACTACTAATAATAAAATACAGATAATAATAATAAAATACAGACATAGAGTAAAAAGACAGTAAAACAATCCCTGACAAACTGCTGTAAAAAGGATTAAAATGCTTGGATAAATAGCAAGGTTTTGAGTTTACTTTTAAAAATATTGACAGAGTCAAGAGAGCGAAGTGAGAAAGGAAGATCATTCCAGAGCCTAGGAGCGACACTCTGGAATGATCGATCTCCTCTGGTCCGAAAACGGGTTCGGGGAACCATCAGCAGCTTCTGATCTAAGGACCTCAATGAGCGAGAGGGAGTGTACGGTGTAATCAGATCTCTGATGTACAATGGGGCCTGACCATGTAAGGCTCTGAAAGTCAGCACCAAAATTTTGAATTTAATCCGGTAAGAAACCGGCAACCAATGCAAAGATTTAAGAATGGGCGAGATATGTGTCCTTTTGTTTGTGCTGGTCAAGATCCTCGCTGCAGAGTTTTGGACCAACTGTAAACGTGACACATCCTTATTGTTGAGACATGTAAACAAACTATTGCAGTAGCCCAAACGGGATGACACAAACGCGTGAATAATAAGTTCCAAATCATTTTGAGACACAATTTTCCTAAGTTTAGAGATATTTCTCAGGTGGAAGAAACAGTTCCTGGTCAATAGTTTGGAGTGATGCTCCAAAGACAAGTCTCTGTCAAAGACAACACCCAGGTTTCTAAGGCTTGGCTTGGCAAACTGGCCAAGATCGCCCAAACACTGCTTTATCCCTGAGATAAAGTCATCAGGGGCAATAATCAACGTTTCTGTTTTGTCTGTATTTAGCTGCAGAGAGTTGTCACTCAACCATTGTTTTATTTGCTCCAAGCAACAGACTAAAGAGTTTACTTTCTGAATCTCAGAGCGTTTGAAGGAGCAATATATCTGTATATCATCGGCAAACACATGGTGAGACACATCACTAAACTTTTTGATGATCAATCCCAGGGGGATAATATACAGTAAAAATAAAATAGGACCCAGAATAGAACCTTGGGGAACCCCGCACAACAAGTCAGCTGACTCTGACATTATTTGGTTAGCATTAACACTGAAACTCCGACCAGTTAGGTATGAGGAGAACCAATGGAGAACTGTCCCTGATAATCCAACCAGGTCCCTCAATCTTTTTAACAGAATATGATGGTCAACAGTATCAAAGGCTGCAGATAGGTCTAAAAGAATCAAAACAGTGCAATTTCCAGAATCAGCAGACATCATGATGTCACTGGACACCTTTAACAATTAAGTGCGTTCACTGCGCTGGATAGGTTTGGGATAGGTTGCGCTGAGAATGTGCGACCAGTGCACAGTTGCGCAGCGTAGAGGGTACATTGCTTCCAGTTCAATTTTTTTATGTCATGTGACTACCAGTACTACCTTTGCGATCGACTGGTAAATCGCGTCCGACGTATTGAGCACCCCTGAAGTACAGGGACTTTCCCCCTGAGGCAAGTAGGGTGAACTGCCTTGCCCAAGGACACAACGTCATGTTGACACAGCCGGGGTTTGAACCCATACATTTTGGGTTAAACTTTAGGGTTAAAATAATGTTATATCAATGAAAGTAGAATCATACACTGTACTCATTTATCGCGGTTAATGGGGACCATGGTCAGGCCTGTCTAATGCTAATTAAGTATGTAACAGGGATGAGGGAGCTACGAACAACTAAGTAAATTGTTGGACGGTGGAAGGAATACTTTGAGGATCTCCTCAATTCCGCCATCACGTCTTCCAAGGAGGAAGGCAGACTTGCCTATAACCCGGCCTGAAGTCACTGAAGTTGTCGATGTCCTCCTCGGTGGCAAGGCCCCGGGGGTGGATGAGATCTGTTCTAAGTATTTAAAGTCTCTGGATGTTGTAGGACTGTCTTGGTTGACACTTCTCTGCAGCATTGTGTGGCAGTCTGGAACAAAGCCTCTGGATTGGCAGACCGGGTAGGGACTGCCCCTCTGAGGGAATGCCCCCTCAGGGATTCTTAAAGTATTCTGAATCTGACTGGAGGGTGTGTTACAATTACAGAGGTATCACACTTAGCCTCCCCGGTAAGGTCTACGCTAGGGTACCCTAGAGGAGAATCTGACCGATAGCTTCCCACCCGCACCGTAGCACGTGTGCACAGCTTCCCTTTCCTGAACAGTCGGAATGGTTTGCTAGAATTTCTTTGGGGCCGTCCGATAGTCCTTCTCCATCCTTGAACCGTGCTACCTTGGCCTGCGGATACCTGTCAACTGGTTTCGATAGGTTTAAATAAAGCCATACATAAGAATTGACAGAACTGAACGACTACAGACCCGTCACGCTGACCTCTATGGAAATGAAGTCTTTCAAGCACCTGGTGCTGGCACACCTCAAAGACAACACAGACCCCCTCCTGGACCCCCTGCAGTTTGCCTACAGAGCCAACAGGTCTGTGGACGATGCAGTCAGTATGGCCCTCCACGTCACCCTCCAGATTCTGGACTCATCAGAATCCTGTTTGTGGACTTTAGCTCTGTCTTCAACACCCTCATCCCGGCTCTGCTTCAGGACAAGCTCTTCCATCTCTAAGAACTCCACCACCTTCCGATCATGAGGAGGACAGACGACGCAGTTTCCTCAGCGCTGCACTCTGTGCTCACACACCTGGACAATAACAACACATACGCGCGCATGTTGTTTGTAGACTTCAGCTCTGCTTTCAACACTGTCAACCCCTCCAAGCTGATCACCAAACTTGGAGAGTTGGTTATCAACACCTCCCTCTGCCACTGGATTATGGACTTTCTGATCAACCGACCCCATCATGTTAGGTCAGCCCACTCCTGCTCCTCCACCATCACACTCAACACAGGTGTACCACAGGGATGTGTGCTCAGCCCATTCCTCGACTCCCTCTTCACCCATGACTGCAAGCCAATGTATGGATCCAACTCCATCATCAAGTTTGCTGATGACACCACAGTGATTGGCCTCATCACCAACAACGATGAGACAGCCTACAGAGAGGAAGTACAGCACCTGGCCATGTGGTGTGGTGACAATAACCTGCTCCTTAATGCCACAAAGACCAAGGAGCTTATCGTGGACTTCAGAAAGAAGAGGGGAGACACGCACGCTTTGAGCGTGTCTCCTGGGGATCCACATCTCGGATGACCTGTCCTGGATCACAATCACCTCCGGCCTGATAAAGAAGGCTCACCAGCGTCTCTTTTTCTTGAGAACACTGAGGAAACACCACCTGTCCTCAGCTGTCATGGTGAACTGCTACCACTGTGTGATCGAGTGCATCCTGAAAAACTGTGTTACAGTGTGGTATGGGAACTGCACAGTCGCAGAGTGCAAGGCACTGCAGCGGGTGGTGAAAACCGCCCAATGCATCACTGGGACTATTCTTCCGTCCATCGAGGATATCCAGAGGAAGCGCTGTCTGCGTAGAGCTGACAGCATCCGAAAACATTCCTCACACCCAGCCCACAAACTGTTTGCCCTCCTGCCCTCCGGCATGCGCCTCAGTAGTCTCCGGTCTAAAACTAGCAGACTGAGGAACAGCTTCTTCCCCAGAACTGCGTCACTCCTGAACTCCACCCACACTAAACCCCGCCCCCCTATATAACCCGGCCCCCATAGAACCCCCGCCACCCTATATTTGCACTATAATCTCTGTTTGTTCATTTTGCATCATTTCGGTTATTATTTTGCTATTTGTTCATTTTGCACATCTGCACATTGCGTCATTTGCTGTTACGCCTGACCTAGGGGTACCGAGGTAACATAACACAACGCGGGAAGCGCGGAATGCAAATAACAGTTTTATTTATGGACAAAATAGTGAGTGCTCTATATACAGGTGATGAAGCTGGATTCAGGGTGAGCTCAGGCCTAAAATAACAAACAAAACACGAATCCAAACTAACGGGGTCCGAAACTAAACCTTCTCAAAGCAAAGAAACAAAATGTCAAAATCTAAACCTACCCCACTCAAAAAACAGGAGAAAAAGATGACACAAAGAAAAAGGCAGCTCACCCTTACTGCCCCCCTTAACAAACACATATACTCTTTTATCGATCGCGTAGTTTACACACACAGTCACAATTTAGACGAGGGCATCGTTGGCGTGAATCTTCTTCGTTTATATACTGCCCGCCTTCTGGAGCAGCCAATCGCGAGCCAGGACGGGGAACCAATCGAGTGCGGCCACATGATCCTGGTATAAACGGACACAGAAAACACGGACAGAAAAACGAATAACGGCACCAGCCGTAACACCCTCCCCCTTAAAAAACATTCATCTTCCCATGAATGATCAACCCGGGCCATACACTCATGAAAGCGCGTCAGCCATCACATTCTCAGTGCCCTTCTTGTGTTGGACCTCCAGGTTGAAGTCCTGCACCAACAACGACCGCCTCATGAGGCGCTGGTTGGCGTTCTGCATCTGACGCAAGAACACCAGGGGGTTATGGTCGGTGTACACTACCACAGGCAACGGGGTAGAACCAATATACCCTTCGAAATGTTGCAAAGCGAACAATAAGGCTAAGGTTTCCTGCTCAATGGTGCTGTAGTTCCTCTGAGCAGCAATAAACTTTTTCGAGAAGTAACTGACCGGGTGGTCAATGCCATGGCGGTCCTCCTGCAGGAGCACCGCACCCGCCCCGCTAGCGCTGGCATCAACCTCCATCTTAAACGGACGAGTGAAGTCAGGAGCCGCAAGAATCGGGGTACTGCATAGCAGCGCTTTGCATGAGTCAAAGGCTTTCTGGCAAACAGGGGTCCAGGAAAAAATGCATTTCTCACTGGTGAGGCTGGTAAGCGGAGCAACAACTTTTGCAAAATTACGGCAGAACCCGCGGTAATAACCCGCCATCCCTAAAAAACGGCGGAGCTCCCGTCTGGTACGGGGCATTGGGTAATCCACGATGGCCTGGATCTTGGCCTGAACCGGACGCACCTGACCCTGACCTACTTGCTTCCCAAGGTAGGTGACGGTGGCTCTACCAAATTCACACTTTGCCAAATTCAGGGTGAGGTTGGCCTCCTCTAACCTCTCAAATATCTTCCTCAGGGTTCTCAGGTGTTGGGGCCAAGTGTCAGTGTAGGCAACAACATCGTCAAGATAGACTTCACAATTGTCCACCTCTGCTAAAACTAAGTGCATCAAACGTTGGAAAGTGGCAGGTGCATTACGAAGACCGAAAGGCATGACGGTGTACTGCAGGAACCTATCAGGGGTCACAAAAGCAGAGATTTCCGAAGCACGAGGTGTTAATGGGACCTGCCAATAACCCTTCAATAAATCAAGTTTTGTAACGAATGTGGCTGATCCAACTCTGTCTACACAGTCCTCCATTCTGGGTAACGGGTAAGAATCAGGCTTGGTGACATTATTAACCTTTCTAAAATCTGTACAAAAACGGGGGGTCTGGTCTTGTTTGGGCACCAGTAGGCAAGGAGAGCTCCAGGAACTAGAGCTGGGAACAGCTAATCCATTCTCCAGCAGATACTCAACCTCCTTTTGACACTGGGTGCGCTTAGTTGGGTTTACCCGGTAAGCATGCTGCTTAATGGGCAGGTGGTCACCCACATCAATGTCATGGGCTAGAACAGTGGTGCGGGATGGAGTGTCACCAAACAGAGTGGGGTGGGATTGGATGAGCTGGACAATATCTTTCAATGCAGCAGCATCGAGATGCTGCAGACGACTCGGCAAATCCGCGACAATTTGGGAATTCTCTAAACGGGGACAGGCAAAATTCCCCACATTCAACCCATCATTCGCCGGCGAGTACAACGGGGGAGTGGCCGCGGCGGCAGCAGCTACAGTGACAGGTGTCAGTGAGGGCGACGGTTCGCTGTCCACACGGAGAAAATAGGGTTTTATCATATTCGCATGACAGACTACTCTTTCGTCTACGGTCCGGAGTACCCACCACGTAATCTGTCTCACTCAGCTGTCTCTCAACAACGTACGGACCACTAAACTTAGCTTGGAGAGAGGAACCGAGCAGTGGGAGGAGCACAAGCACGTGATCACCCACCTGAAACTCTCTCTTAACGGACTTCCGATCAAACTTTCGCTTCATTTTTCCCTGAGACGCAGCCAGAGTGCTGTGGGCTATCTCACGGGCCGAATGCAGTCTTTCCCTAAACTTACTCACATAGTCCAACACGTTGTTAACAGGACTCGCGTTCTCAGACAGAAACTGCTCCCTGAGCAATCGCAGCGGACCACGCACGGTATGTCCGAACACCAGCTCAGCCGGGCTGAAACCAGTCGATTCCTGAACACTCTCCCTCACGGCTAACATTAACAAAGGCAGGCCCTCATCCCAGTCCTTCCCACTCTCCATGCAATATTTCTTCAACATGGACTTCAGCGTTTGATGAAAACGCTCCAGCGCGCCCTGGGACTGAGGGTGCTACACGCTGGCCTTTCTGTGCTTAATGGACAGCGACGCCAACACCTGGGAGAAGAGCTTCGACATAAAATTGGTTCCCTGATCGGTTTGGACATACCTGGGCAAACCAAAAATAGAAAAGAAATTAACGAGGACCTTGACCACAGCCTTTGCCTTTAACGTGCGCAGCGGAATGGCTTCAGGGTAACGAGTTGCGATACACATTAGTGTTAACAAATATTGGTGGCCACACTTCGTCTTGGGGAGTGGACCCACATAGTCTAAAATAATGTGTTCAAACGGTTCTCCCAGCACTGGAATGGGATGCAACGGAGCGGGAGGAATAACCTGATTCGGTTTACCACAGAGCTGGCACACATGGCAGGAGCGGCAGTAACGGCTCACATCAGCCTTCAGCCCTGGCCAAAAGAAATATTGTAGGATGCGCTGGTACGTTTTCCTAATTCCCAAATGGCCAGATGCACAGTCATGTGCCACGCTGAGAACCTGAGAGCGAAAACTCTGGGGCACCACTATCTGCTGGAGAGAGTTCCACCCCAAATCACCAGCAGCAGCGGGGTACCATCTACGCATCAGAACGTCATCCACAACACTGTACGCATGGCAGTCAGAGTCCGCTTGAAGCACCATGGCACGGCACTCAGCTAGAGTCGGATCACTCCGCTGAGCTTCAACGAAGGTACACTTGTCAAACACAAAACTCAGGTCCACCGAGCCAGTGGCAGACAGCAAACTATCCATTACAGGGACTGCGGACCGTAAATCACCACTTTCTGCCTTAATAGGCTCCCCCGGTGTTGATAAAAATGTGTCGGCCAGGCCCAACGTCTCGTCAAATTTTCGCGACTGTGCGCGCGTCACAACACAGGCCGGAAACACAGTACAAATATCAGCGGGCACAGTCGGACTTAAATCAAGCGCAGGACTTTCAGTTACCTCAGGTGTGGGAAAAACTGTTTCCAGCCAGGTCATTCCCTAGAAGGAGAGTCACGCCTGATACTGGCAAACGGGCACGTATGCCCACTTTCACCGGACCTGACACAAGGGAGGACCGTAGGATAACAGTGTGCAGCGGAGCTCGCAATATACTCATTTTCACACCCCACACAAGGGCGTCTGAACCACAAAATGAGCGGTCGGAGAAAGGCAAAATATTCTGTAGTATTAGGGACTGATTGGCTCCCGTATCACGCAGAATTGTGATAGGCACCTGATCTACATCTTCCCCTGTCAGAGAGACTGACCCGTATAAAATGAAAGGTTTGTAACCCTCATCAACGTCCTCAGACACACTTTCAAGCGGAGGGACAGGAGGAGACACAGGAGCAGACTCGACAAAACCAACACTTTTCGGCCTTGGGTCGTGCTCTCTGCGCTGCAGCACTGGACAGGCGGCGATACGGTGCCCTGCCTCATGGCAGTAAAAACATTCCCGACTATCAGAGGAAAACACTGCAGGACGTGGCGAGTGGATGTTAGGATTCCTCACGGGATTATCTGGAGCATCACGACGCACAGAGGGAAAAACAACTCGGTGAGTCAAAACAAACTCATCCGCCAGCACGGCAGCTTTAGACAGGGACTCCACTTTCTGCTCATTCAAGTACAACACAATTTTCTCAGGTAGGCTAGTTTTAAATTCTTCCAACAAAAACAGTTCGCGTAGGCCAGCAAAAGTGTTTACCTCGCTCGCTGCACACCATTTATCTAACAGTACAGACTTGTCCCTCGCAAACTCCACATATGTTTGGCTGGCAGACTTTACACATGTACGGAACTTTTGGCGATAAGCCTCAGGGACTAACTCATACGCACGTAACACAGTGGCTTTTATAATGTAATAATCAAGACTGTCCTCAATTGACAAACTCGCACAGACATCCTGGGCTTTTCCCACAAGTTTACATTGGAGCAAAAGACTCCACACCTCTTTTGGCCATTTGAGCGTTGTTGCAATGCGTTCAAATGCTTTAAAATATGAATCCACCTCACTTTCTCGGAACGGAGGGACTAAGGCAATGTGTCGACTGACATCAAAATGCTCTGGAGAGGCAGAGGGAATCCGCATACTCACGGGGGTGGACGCAGCTTGCTGCCACGGTCGGTCCAGCTCTATTGCCCGCAGGCATAGGTGCATGAGCTCCACCTCACGGGTTTTTGTCTCAAGCTCCACCTCTCTCATGCGGAGAGCTAGCTTCAGATCTTCCGTGCCAACCCCCGCTTGTATCAGTGCCAGAGGGTCAGCGCTCGAGGCTGAGGCGAAAACAGGGGCCTCCGCCCCCACTGTCCCCTTACCCCTGGAAGCCTGCGAGGCGGCGGCAGCCTTCGCTCCCGCCTCCTCGTCGGAACTCTCCAACGCACTGCCCACCTCAGGCTTGGTCTTCATGACCCCCCTCTCTACCAAACTCTCGGCGAGACATTTTTTTTTTTTTTCCACTTTGTTTATTGATTTTTCTCAGTATAGCACAACATCATTTTACAAATGTAACAAATTTTTTTGTTTTTCTATCCCCAAAGACAAACAGACAAAAATAAATCAATAATCAATGATTATTACAATAACAATAAAACAAACAATGACAACAAAAAGAAAAAATGTATGTGCACAGTTTTGGGATCCATAGCAAAATACAAGTGTAAAAATAAAATTAAAAAATAAATGTATACATCCTTAGAGCTGGTCAAGCAAATATGTGATGAAAGGCTGCCAAACATTGCTAAAATTGTCCTTCGAACCCTTTAAAGCAAATCTTAACTTTTCAAGCTTCAGAAATGTAGTGTGTCCCTAATCCAGTGTTTAAAAGAGGGCGGAGTAGCCTGCTTCCAATTAAGTAAAATTAATCTTCTGGCTATCAGAGTGACAAAGGCAATACAGTTTGATTGTGCTCTAAAAAGATGATCACCCTCACATTGAATGCCAAAAACGGCTGTAAGAGGGTTCGGAGCTATTGGTCTCTTAAGTATCTTGGATAGAGCGTCAAAAATAGAGGACCAGTAACTAACGAGTTTCGGGCAAAGCCAGAACATATGAGCTAGTGTTGCAGGTGAATTTTTACATCTGTTGCATGAACTATCACTTGATGGATACATTTTTGAGATTCTGGCTTTAGAGAGATGGAGTCTGTGTGCCACTTTAAACTGTATCAAGCCATGTCTGGCACATATAGAAAAAGAATGTATTCTCAAAAAAACATTCGACCACTCAACATCTGTAAATTGTACATTCAGATCAGCCTGCCACGCCGCTCTCAATGCATCCAGAGACGCTGATTGCACAGAAGAAAGTTTTGTATATATAACAGATATTGTGCCCCTGAGCTCTGGGTCTGCTGGGAAGAGACTATCCATAGGTTGAGGCTGGGGGATTGTAGGGAATGTTCCTGTATTGGTACGTGCCCAGTCCCTAACCTGTAAATAACTAAAGAAATGTACATTCCGTAGATTGAATTTAGTTTTGAGCTGTTCGAATGAAGCAAAAACACCTGTTATGTACATATCTTTAAATGAGATGATACCCTTCTCTTGCCAGGCCGAAAAATAGTCACTATGGAATGAAGGGGCAAATCGATGATTAGACGCAATCGGGGCCCGGAGTGAGCCAGCCTGCCAACCAAAGTGTCCTCGCACTTGAGCCCATATACGTAAAGATTGATGTACTAAGGGGGCATTTGAAACATAGCTTGGAGTGAAAGGCATTGCAGAATACAATAAAGCAGGGAGGGACGATGGCAAACAGGCAGTGGTCTCTATTTGAACCCAGGCAGGAGTCTCGCTGTCGATGTAGTTTTTAAGCCAGTATGCCATAGCTCTTAGGTTGCTCGCCCAATAGTATAATTGGAAGTGTGGTAATGCCATACCACCCATTGATCTTGGTCTCTGCAAAAAGTCCCTACGGATACGGGGTGGCTTCTTATTCCAAATAAAGTCAGATATAATCTTGTTTAGGTGTGAAAAGAAAGATTTGTTGATAAAGATTGGTATAGTTTGGAAAAGGTAGAGGAATTTGGGCAACGTGATCATTTTAATTAGATTGATTCTTCCTGCTAAAGAGAGAGGAAGCATGGACCATTTATTGAGGGCAATTTTAGAGCTCTCAAGAAGGGGAACAAAATTAAGCTTAAAAAGGTCAGAAAAGCCACGCGTAACAACCACTCCTAGGTAGGTGAAGTTGTCAGATGTCACCTTAAAAGGACAGGAATGAAAGGAGATGGACTTAGCGGCAGAGTTGACAGGAAAAAGCTCACTTTTTGAAACATTAATCTTATGCCCAGAGATGCTGTTGAAGTGGCCTAATAACTTCATAATATGGGGTAAGGTGTTCTGTGGATCAGTTATATATAGTAACAGATCATCAGCATATAATGACGTTTTATGTTCCTTACCCCCTCTTACAATACCACAAATCTCAGGAGAGGAGCGTATTGCCATTGCAAGGGGCTCAATAGCTATAGCAAATAAAAGTGGAGAAATCGGGCATCCTTGCCTTGTCCCGCGTTGCAATGGAAATAATTGGGAATTGGTGTTATTAGTGCGCACTGATGAAGTTGGAGAGTTATATAGCAATTTTACCCAAGAGATGAATTTCAGACCAAAGCCAAATTTGTCTAGACACCAAAATAAGTAACCCCATTCCACTCTATCGAACGCCTTTTCAGCGTCCAAAGAGATAACTGCCTCGGGCAACTGTTGATCATCTGTGGAATGTATGATGTTTAACAGTCTACGAATATTAAAAAAAGAGAGGCGTTCTTTAATAAAACCAGTTTGGTCAGGTGAAATAATCGAAGGGAGGATGATCTCTAGACGGTGAGCCAAGGCCTTAGCCAACAATTTATAATCCACATTCAGGAGCGAGATAGGACGAAATGACCCACAATTCAGGGGATCCTTATTCTTTTTCAGTAAAACAGAAATTGAGGCCTGGCAAAGGGTTGGTGGAAGGCGACCTTCGACAAAGGACTCCTCAAAAACTGACAACAAGATTGGCAATAATTTATCTCCAAATTTAAAAAAAAATTCTAACGTAAATCCGTCGGGGCCTGGAGCTTTTGCATTCTGCATACTGTAAAGGGCTGCTCTAATTTCCTCCTTAGACAAAGGTTTTTCCAATTGCTCCATTAATAATACACTAACTTGAGGTGGATTTAGGTTCTGAAAAAAAAGTTCAAGTTTAGAAGGCTCATATATCACCTCAGAAGTATAAAGAGACGAATAAAACCTCTTAAATTCCTCATTAATTTCCTGTTCATCATTAGAAATCTGACCATCATGTTTTCGGATGTTTGTAATGAGAGTAGAGGTCATAGACTGTCTAACCTGTTGAGCCAAGAACTTGCCAGCCTTATCAGAATGTTCATATAACCTCGATCGAGACTGGAGGAGGAGCTGTTCTGTATGGCGGGTAGTTATTAGGTCAAATTCCGTCTGCAGAGTCAATCTGTCCTTTAAAGAATCACGTGTGGGAGCAATTGAGTTCCTATAATCCAATCGTTTAATTTGGTCGGAAAGGTCTTTAAGACGTAGTTTTCTCGACCTGGCTTCCCAGGAGGCGTAAGAGATAATATCCCCTCTTAAAACAGCCTTTAGGGATTCCCAGAGGGTGGATTTACTAACATCTGACATATCATTTGTGGACAGGAAAATATCGATTTGCGTATTAATACACTTAACAAATGATTCATCCCCAAGCAAAATATTACTAAAACGCCAAGGACGCCGAGCAGACTTCTTTGGAAAAGATACTTGTAAAACCACTGGCCCATGGTCAGAGATGATAATGCCCTCATATCTGCAGTCCTTAACCGAGGGCATTAGCTTGTTATCGATTAAAAAGTAATCAATGCGGGAGTAGGAGTTATGTACTGGGGAAAAAAATGAATAATGTTTAGAAGTGGGATACAAGGAGCGCCAGGGTTCAGACATATTATACATTTGTAGAAAAGCATTAATCGCCCTGGCTGATTTTGATATATTGTAGATGGTGTTAGAGGAGCGATCCAGTATTGGGTCTAATACGCAGTTGAAATCTCCCCCTAAAATAAGCCTGTGTGTATTTAAACAAGGTAATGAGGACAATAATTTTTTCATAAACTGCACATCATCCCAATTTGGGGCATAAACATTGGCTAAGATTAAAGGCACATTATACAAGGTACCTGTGACCACGACAGATCTTCCCAGATGGTCTGCAGTAACCTTTTGCATGATGAAAGGAGTATTCTTGTTAATAAGAATAGCCGCACCCCTAGATTTCCCCTCAAAGATTGAATGATATAATTGCCCCACCCATCCTATACGCAGTCCGTTATGGTCAGAGGTCCTGAGATGAGTTTCTTGGAGAAAAGCAATATTAACATCCAGACTTCTTAAATGGGACAATACCCTGTTACGCTTAACAATATGATTCAGGCCCTTGGTGTTCCAACTAATACAATTTACTGTAATATTGTCAGCCATTATTCCTTTGCTGCAAACAATCAACCATGCTCATCAGGGGTTAGTAGGGTATTGAAGGATGGTACAGCATTCTGACACGGCCACACACACAAGCTAAATGAGTAAAGAAGTGCATAAACATAAAACACAAAGTTCCCCCCACCCACACCCTCCCAACCCAAAGAACAACTTACCCCTCCCCAAACGAGAGGTAAAAAACCCTGGATACACTTGGTAACTTTACACTTTGCTGCCATAGGCAGTGAACCATAGAAACGCTGCTCCATCCACATACGTTTTGGTAGTCACAACTTATAAGATAAAATAACATAATACCCACCACTGACAACGTTCAATTGCAATAAATTAAAAAAGAAAAGAGAAGCGGCCATAGCAGGGAAAAAACAAAAATTAAATTAGCAAGATAAGTGAGCGAATAAACCTGTACATTTTTCTGGCCCTTCTGAACCGTGGGTATGTTCTTTATCGGCAACATGTTCAAATTGAGGAAGGAAAACATAACATGCTGACACCTGGTGAAGATGTGCGCCAGCCAAACTGGTAGGTAGATGCCGACCGCCCTTTACTGGTGATAACAAATAATAGTCTCTCCATCCACGGACCATAATAAAATCTCCTTTCTTCCTTCCATCTCCATAAGAAAATAATGAAACCGGGAGGAGAGAACTAAAAGTATGAACATTACGTAGGTTATAGTCCAGCGTGAGTGATCAGCATACAGCACAGGGAACCGCAGCGTCCATCTTTGTTTGTTTACGTCTCCAAAGAGGCACGCTTGCGTTTGGCAAGGAATGTTTCCACCTCCGCGGGTGCCTTAAAGGAATGTGAAACTCCATTATGGACAAGACGCAGCTCCGCTGGATGGTAAAGACCGTATGTGATGCCCGCCTCTCTGAGTTTGGCTTTGACTGGGGTAAACGCTGCTCTGCGGCGGCTAAGCTCGGCGCTCATGTCTGGGAATATATGCACCCTTGCCCCTCTGAATTTGAGCTCACCCTTATTCCTGGATACCTGGAGAATCTTCTCCTTATCCGCGTAGTAGTGCAGCCGCACTATCATGGGTCTGGGACGGTCGCCGGAGTTGGGTTTAGGAGCCAGGGATCTATGAGCGCGGTCCAGCACCAAAGGATCAGTTATCTCGTCGCCCAGAACGCCGGCGAAAAACGAAGCCATGAATGCGGTGGGCTTTCCATTTTCAACACCCTCGGGTATTCCAATAATCCTCAGATTTTGACGGCGGCTTCTGTTCTCCAAGTCATCATACCGGTCTTTCAGTCTCACCACCTCTTGTTTGAGATCCAATATGGTTTTATCCAGCCCAGCAATGCTAGAATCGTGTCGGTCGAGCGCACCCTCGATATCCCGTATAGTGGTGGCTGTCTCGGTCTGCGCTGAGCGCAGAGAGGACATCTCGGCTCGGAATTCCGTTTTTAGAGAGGCGATATCAGCTTTGGTGTCCTGCCGAAGGGCTTCTATGTCCTCTTTAATTTCAGCGTGGAGACTAGCCATCTCCTTCTTGATTATATCACCCAGTTGTTGACGAGAAATGCCCATCTCGGCTTTTATCAGCTTTAGAAGAGCGTTCTCCGTTGGCTGCTCTGCTGGAGGGCTCGGAGGGGTTGATGGTCGGGTGGTAGCCGCGACAGCGTTAGCTTTAGCATCGGCCATGAGCGTTTGTCTGAGTGCAGGGCTAGCTAAACTTTGAGCTGCGGCTTTGGATGCTCTTTTCTGACTTTTAGTCTCCATTGTGCTTACGGTTAGTTTTCCAATATGAAAAATTGCTTCGTTGTGCAGCCGGGATAATAAAATGTTGTGGCTAATCAATGTATATCAATATAAACTACGGAGCGCGTTGGACTTGCGACTACTCCATTTTAGGACCAAAACGGAAGCCTTAGGCGAGACATTTTTTAAGTTCAGCCTTCCTTGCGTTCAGAGGGACAGTGATATTAAACAGCCCTGCCAGTAGCAACAAGTCGGCCTTAGTGCAACGATCTAATTTATCCAAGGTGGGATACTGAGCAAAATCATCCATATCAAATAGCATTATAACCAACACAGGAACAACCACAAAGCAGTTAATACAAACAGTGAACAGCAACAACAAAAACACAATTTTTTTTTTTGTTTTTTCTCCTTATCCCGGATGAGCCCCCATTTATGTTACGCCCGACCTAGGGGTACCGAGGTAACATAACACAACGCGGGAAGCGCGGAATGCAAATAACAGTTTTATTTATGGACAAAATAGTGAGTGCTTTATATACAGGTGATGAAGCTGGATTCAGGGTGAGCTCAGGCCTAAAATAACAAACAAAACACGAATCCAAACTAACGGGGTCCGAAACTAAACCTTCTCAAAGCAAAGAAACAAAATGACAAAATCTAAACCTACCCCACTCAAAAAACAGGAGAAAAAGATGACACAAAGAAAAAGGCAGCTCACCCTTACTGCCCCCCTTAACAAACACATATACTCTTTTATCGATCGCGTAGTTTACACACACAGTCACAATTTAGACGAGGGCATCGTTGGCGTGAATCTTCTTCGTTTATATACTGCCCGCCTTCTGGAGCAGCCAATCGCGAGCCAGGACGGGGAACCAATCGAGTGCGGCCACATGATCCTGGTATAAACGGACACAGAAAACACGGACAGAAAAACGAATAACGGCACCAGCCGTAACATTTGCAATAACTGTACATACATGCAACTCTGTAAATTCTGTTAAATACTGTAGCATCTTGTACTATATAGCTGTACATTTGTCTTCAATCACTTTAAATTTCAGGGTATGTACCCTGTATAGTCTGATTATACTGTTCATACTGTGTATATTCTGAGTATGCAATTACATTTATATTTTGTTGTAATAAGTGTTTTGCACTTCTGGTTGGATGCTAACTGTATTTCGTTACCCTGTACTTGTACCTGTGTAATGACATTAAAGTTGGATCTAATCTAATCTAATGAGCCCAACGTCTTAACCACTGAGCCAAACAAATACACCCAAACAAATACATTTTGCATTTAGTCATTTAGCAGACGCTCTTATTCAGAGCTACTTATAGCAGGTGCAGGGACATTCCCCCTGAGGCAAGGAGAGTTAAGTGCCTTGCTCTAGGACACAACATAATTTAGCCACAGCCAGAAATCTAACTCGTAACCTTCCGATCACTAGCCCAACTAATCAAACATAAATGTACAAACATTTTCGGATGTAGCTGTTGGACATTCTAGAATCAGTTGCTATAAAATTAGCTATTATTAATTTCAAGCCTCAATAAAAGGGGCCGCTACGTCAGTGGTGGGCAATCCTGGCACACAGGGGCCTCTGTCCTGATGGTTTTCGATGCTTCCCTGCTCAAGCATACCTGAATCAAATGAATGGGTTGTTCTGGGTTTAAGCTCCGTGGAGGCCTGATAATGACCATCCATTAGAACTAAGATTTCACACTCCTGCTTTACTACAATTTGCCCACTTTATTGATCATTAGGGACATGCCATGTTTCATGTTAATTGTTTAAAATGTTAATTAGTTGCATTGTTATTTGTCAGTGAAAAGATGCTTTTCTCTTTCTGTCTGATGTTCTCATGTCTGATTCTCTGTTGAACTCTCTGTGTCTCTTCTTCAGGTGAGGGTGATTCCATCTGCCGTATTTGGAACAAGTTTGTCTGGTCTGGGTGCTTCATCTTTGCTCCTCCATGACTAGCCGTCTACTTGGACGATGTGCTCGTCTTCTATTCAGGGATTCACCTAATTCTCAGGGCACAATTGCCCGCTTATCTGCCCCTCAAGCTGGATGGACCCTTGCCTGGTTGGAGCCATTAGGGAAGCCACTGTTTAAAGGGAGGAATGTGGCCAAGGATGAGGACTTTCCCATTGTTCCCAAACGCACAAAACTGGATGAGCTTCTAGAGACAGCAGAATCTCAGCAGGATATCCTGTTATCTTGGGCTGAGCGAGGAGGAAATGGCAACCAAGCTGCAGTGGCCATTGTCAAATTATCTCAGTGCCAGAAATGGGGCTCTGAATTAAACCAATCAGAGTTGTTGAAGGATCCCATACTGCAGAATATGATGGATACGGTTGGTGGACAGGTAGGCGGAGCTGTGCTGGTGGTGTGTAACCACTGTCAACTTGAACTCAAGGAGTCAGACATATTGATTGATATTTGTGTAGGTCATTGTATCAGTAGTAGAAAGGTACAGTACAGTATAAATTAGTCTGTACTGGTGGATACAGAGTTGTAGAAATCCACAGTACCTGCAATAGGTAAGACAACAAGATATCAAAGCTAGGGCTAGCTTGACAGAGCGAATATCTTTCCGTCAGTGTGTTGCTACACAAGGTAAACGATCAACTAAAGATAAACAATAATTATAGACTACAGAGATTATAGAAAGATTTTTGAAAGATTGTGGGATGTACTAGTCAGTTGGAGATGGATGTTTTTCTTCATTAAATAGTGTACATTTTTTCATTGCACAGTTAACATTATTTTAGGCCTAGCAAACTTTGTCAAGTTTTTTCCACATGCTGTTGTAACAACTAGTAATGCAAGATCTAGAAAGACTGGAAACAAAACAGGTACACTGGACACACTTGTTTGGGCTTGCAAACCAGCCAAAGAGTAAGTAGTAGGCTAAAGTTATGTTTTGAGTGGATAGGGAGCACAAGATGGATGGATGCCAGTAAGAATCTGAATGGAAAGCTATTTTAAATGCTGAAAGCTACTATTTAGGTTATCTTCTGATGTGTAAAGATGTGCTGAATCTGTATTTCAGCAAATCCCCATTTAAGTGATCATTATTCCCTTTTACTTTAAAGCTCAGCTTTTAGCCTATCATTTAATAAACATATGTAGCAGTACATTTTGTTTAAAATGTGAAGACAAAAACATTATTAGTCCAGTGCAGCAATATTGCAACTCTTCTCTTTTTTTTTGTACAACATAACTTCCCTTTTCGACGATTGCCAGATCTGGCCAGCTTCTGTTTCTATGCGCGCACAACCTCAACATTGAAAGTTCATTTTTAATAGTGTATGTTCGGTGCATGTTTCACAATCTAAAAGCCCACTGTGTTCGGGGTCTATCACGTTGCTATGCTCAGTGACCGATGCTCTTTGTAAAAGCTCTCTCTTGTAAGTTGAACAAGTCTGAACAAGTCTCTAGTACAAGTTTCTATAGTAGTTCATGAACTGAGTTCCAATCTCTTTGGGGTCTTGAAGTATTTGGTTCGTACTTGATCTGATCTGCTTGCTGTATTTTATATCGTTTTGCTAGTAATTTGGATGCCCTTGGTCCAATTTCATAATAGGAATGTTTTAGAAATCTAGTCTTCTTTTCAGTTTCTGAGGTTAGCATTTTATCTATATTATCCCTAATTGCCTTAATTTTTTGGGAGTAATAAGGGGTAGTTTTGTGTTGTTGTTCAGTTATAAAAAGCTTATCCTTTTCCTTTATATAGACCTCCTCTGTTTTTTTTACTTGATGCCGTCTTTGCAACCAGTTTCCCCCTTATAACTGCTTTAAGAGCGTCCCATAAAATAACAGGGTTAACCTCTCCATTTTCATTTTGATAGGTTATGATGTCTTTCTTCAGTTCCTCCACATTTGACTTGTTATTTAATATTCCCAGGTTTAGCCTCAATAATGTATTTTTCTCCTGCCTTTCCAAATTGACTTCCAGTTGAACCGCACAGTGATCAGGTACATCTGCTTCTTGAATTTCACACTTCTTAGATTAGATTAGATTCAACTTTATTGTCATTACACAGGTACAGGGTACAGGGTAACGGAATACAGTTAACATCCAACCAGAAGTGCAAAACAGTTATGACAACAGAATATAATAATAAATATGGGTATACTCAGAATATACACAGTATGAACAGTATAATCAGAATATACATGAATACAGAATGTACAGATTAAAGTGATTTCTCTTGGAAGTCGCTTTGAATAAAAGCGTCTGCTAAATGAATAAATATATTCATGTAAATGTAGTTGCGTAGTGTAAGTGGACACACAAATCAAATTAAATTGAAGAAACCTTGAGAGGAGCAATTTAGTGAGGGATCCTTTTCAGAGACGGTGAAAAAAGATGTGTAGAACATTGGAAATATATGGTCATACAGCAAGAAAGAATTAATTGGTCGTTGAAACATCAAAATCCAATGCTCAACTTGGGTATGAGGAAAGGGGCCGGGAACTCAATCCTTGTCCATCAGGGAGACCGACATCCATCTGGCAATCAGATCCAGGATTGGCAGACTGTTAGATCGTTGTCCACTGGCACCAGGTCCAACATTGGCCGTTGACCATGCATGTGCTGATAGCTCAGACCCCCCACACCAAAAGGAGGTTTCGAGGAAAGAACAGAGAGGAGAGGAGATATAGAGGTTTCATTGATTTGTAAAACCTTAGCTTGATGTAAGCTGATGTAAGGGATGTTGTAGAGGGTGAATCTACATGACCAAGAGACTGCGTCAATGTGTGCTGTGAGTAAGAGCTTGTTGTTCAAGGTGACCCCCAGGTTTCTGGCAGGAGATGAAGGGGTCACTGTTGCTACTGTTGTTGATCCCAGAGTGATATAGAGATCGTGGGGGATTGAGGGTTGGCTAGATAACTATGAAAAAACTGAAAGACTGAAGTTATGCTAGTCAGTGAACGATAAGGATATAACTTCTGCGATAAATGATGGGAACTAAGCAGTTTGTCCTGTTTGAATTGTCCTGGGGTCTCATTTATAAAATTAACATAGGATTCTTACTAAATGTGAAAAATTCAGATTTATAAAACCATGCGTAGGCACACCTGTAAATTCCCTTTATTAATTATAGATTACCCACAGCGATGCAGGTGGATAACTCCCTGGTGTCCTGGATTGTAGACTACCTGACTGGCAGACCACAACATGTGCGCTTACAGCACTGTGTGTCAGACAGTGTGGTCAGCAACATTGGGGCCCCCAGGGAACCGTCCTCTCCCCCTTCCACTTCACCATCTACACCACGGATTTCAGCTACCACACAGAGTCCTGCCACCTTCAGAAGTTCTCTGATGACTCTGCTGTGGTGGGCTGTACCAGCGATTGTGAGGAGGCCGAGTACAGGACTGTGGTGGGGAACTTTGTTGCATGGCGTGAGCGGAATCATCTGCAGCTAAATGCGGCAAAGTGCGAGGAGCTGGCCGCCTCTACTTTCTGAGGAGGCTGATGTCCTTCAACGTCTGCCCGACAATGCTGAGGATGTTTTATGAGTCTGTGGTGGCCAGTGCTATCCTCTATGCTGTTGCCTGCTGGGGCAGCAGGTAGAGGGTGGCAGATGCCAACAGACTCAACAAACTGATCCGGAAGGCCGGTGACATTGTGGGGGTGGAGCTGGACTCTCTGGCGGTGGTGTCAGAGAGGAGGATCAAATCAACATTTATTTGTATAGCCCTTTTTACAAGCAATGTCACAGAGGGCTTCACATATGCCCATAGAACTGCCCCTCGACCAACCTAAACCCTCAAGGAAGACAAGAAAAAACTCCCAGAAAAACTCACTAGGAACAAAAAAAAATGGAAGAAACCTTGGAAGGAGCAATTCAGTGAGGGATCCCCTACTCCAGGGACGGTTGGAGAAAGTGAAGAGCAGAACACAGGCTAAAACAGTCATAACTCTAGAGAGAGTTAACAAGTTGTTGAAACATCAATACTCAATGCTCAACGTGGGTCTTGGAAGACCATCTCAGATCGATGTCCACTGGCGCCAGGTCCAACATTGGCCGATGACCACGTAAGTGCTGAGAGCTCAGTCCCCCCATACCAAAGGGAGGTATGGAGGGGAGGACAGTGAGACGGAGTAGAGGAGATGTTAGAGAGTGCAAGGAACAGCTAACAGTTATAGCAATATTCAGAATGAGGTCCCCACCGGTCAGTGTGGGCTAATGCAGCAATTAAAAAAGACCCAAAAAAGGCAACTGCAGTTGCCCTGCAACTATAGGCCAATCATAATTTATCCAAGCCTCTTAAAATGACTAAACATGGATCCTTCCATTCTCAAGAATATTCAATATTCAAGCTATGTTTCACTTACATTTGGTGGGCGGCTACCACCAGACGCCATCGTTTGTGATCTCAAGTCCGTTCCCATGGCGGGTAAGGTTGTTGTAGTCCACATGTGATTGGCTAAAATTGGAGACATCTGATAGGCTGCAGAGGACATCTTTTAGAAAAAATGCATTTGTGAATTTAAGTGCGTCAGGAAAGTTCCAAAAATCCACACCAACGAATGCAGGGATTTGTAACTTGTGTTCACAGATTCGTAACTCGTGTTCTCCGATTTGTAACTTGTGTTTGTCAGGTTGCAAACATATGTAATTTGTGAATCGTTACATTTGTTTGCATCATGAAATACATTTTTTAATCGTTACGTTCGTTTGTTTGAATCATGATCTATATTTGTGAATCGTTACGTTTGTTTGTTTGAATTATGAAACTAATCTAACTCCATAGACCTCTTCATCTTTCTATGGCCTATCTTTTTTGGAGGGGAAAGTCTGGTAATATGGGGAGATATTCTTCTCTTGTCACTGTCCTCAAGGGAAGCTGTAGTCGCCAAGAGTTCAGCTTTGGTGTCCTCCAGTTCTTGCCTCCTTTTCCCGAGGGTAGCTGCGGTCACTGACAGTTTCTGAGTCTGCTTCTGAGTCCTCCAGTTCTTGGCTCAGCCATCTTAGTACCCCCACACCTCTGCATGGGCTCCTATTTGTGTTGCTACCGTACAATATGATTTCTGGATTTATTTTCCCGACTCTGTCTCTCACAGTGGAAATGCACCTACCATGATTTTTACATTTTAAACTCCTCCATGTTTTCTAAGTAGAACTTGCAAAATCACAGGGTGATCAAATACTTATTGACCTCACTGTATGTGACCAAATCCCCCCCCCCCAATATATCAGCCCTTTTTATTTGTTGAGTAAATTAAAGATAAATATGAAATTGACCACTTCACTCCATAGACTATGTATTTATTTAACTCACACTGTGCGTTACAATGTGCCATGTCATGGTATCGTCATCGATCTATATCAAGATGTGAGATTTTTGTCATATTTCACTGCCGTAGCTGTGTCTATTCATCAATTTTTCATGCAATCTTGTTTTTCACCTAGATTGGCACGGTGTGGAACGGCACTCTTGTCTCAGTCCTGCGGTCTCTGACCATCCTGAATGTCCCTCCTGGGTCCACGGTGGTTCGCTCTGTCCAGACAGAGGTTCTGTGGCGTATACGCAGACTGGCCTACAAGCAGCTAGCTTACTTGGTGGACTGGGGTACGGGGCAAAAAGGCCAGCCGGAGAAGATAGTTAGTGCAGCACTGAAACACCTGGAGCTACGCTGGGCAGAGATCTCTGACCCGAGAACAGTCACCATTCTGATGGCCAAAGCAGGACACCTGTCTCCTGCTCTCATGGACAGACTGGAGGACAAGGTAACATACAAAAAATGCCTCACCCAAAATAATGCTTTACTTTGCTTGTTAAACATGTCAATTAACATGGTCAAAGCAGGACCACTTTTGCTATGCCATGCTGTGGGAGAGAATATATGATCTACCCTAGAAATATTTGGAATTACTATGGCAAAATAGTGCTAGTGTACATGTGAGGTCTCTTGTTTCAACTTATTTCTGTGAAAGTAGAAAATTGCCAAGTAAAAGTTCAAGACAAAATCAGAAGAAGAATACATATTACAGACCTATAAGTTGCAATTGTCTGATATTCTGAAGTTGAGCATTTCACTCACTGGATAATGAATACAGGAATGGAGGGCAGGTAAATTGTATCACAAAATGGGAGGTTTATCACAACACATCCTTATAAGTTGTAGGACCAGCCAAACCCTGAAAAAACCTGGTTACCGCTCCAAATATTTATTGTGTCACTGTACCAATGGTATGTTTCACTTTTTCTCCTCTTTGTCCCATCATCCCTCTGTCCTCTCCCTTCTTTCGTTTCAGGCACTGGAGCTGATGGAGGGGTTCAGTGCTGAGGACATCCGCAGGATGTGTTTGGCAATGGCCTCGCAGAGGCGAAGGTCTATCCCCCTGCTCCGTGCCCTATCTTATCACCTCCTACAAAAACCCTCCTCTGACCTTAACACACCTTTATTGCTGGACATGGCTTTTGCGTATGGTACAAACAAACACCCGGATACTTGCAATCTGAGTATATCCCTCCAGTCTCTGAAGTTAAAATACATAATGCTTTAAATAGTATCTCTCTTGGTCCATCAGGAAAGCTTAACTTCAACCACACCCAGGTGTTCCAGCGGATGGCATCGGAACTGTTATCCAGGGTTCCAGAGCTCAGCCCTGTCGATGTCACCCGCTGTGCTAAGTCTCTGGCTTTCCTCAAGTGGCTTCATCTGCCTCTGTTTGAGGCTTTCACAGAAGTAAGTGCCAGAAAAAAAAGAGTTGTTCACCAGAACTGTGTTCACCAGTTCTGGCTGGTTTGACTTTGTCATTGTCAATGCATATCAATTAGGGGTTCAGACACAGGTACATTAGCATTAATCTTTTTCTCTTTTTTCCTAGCACTACATTGTGAAAAGTCAGACATATAACACTTTACAGCTCTGTAGTCTAATCATGTCATTGGCCAAACTTGGCTTCCAGCCAAACAAAGGGGAGTTCTACGACAAGGTAAAACATTTTTAGATTGTGATAACGTTTAAAGAGTTAACAGCTAGCCCTTTATGTCAACGCTAAACAGTAGTGCACATATTGTGGCCTCTAGACAGCCTTTGTTTTCCTCATTTGCATCCCTGTATGTGTGTAGGTCCACTCTGCGCTAGACAGAACCTTCTCAGGCCTGGAACCACACCTCCAGACAGATGTGCTGTGGTCTCTATGTGTTCTGCAGCAGTCCCAACCACAGTACTTCACCATCTTCACACAGCACCCACAAATGATCAAACTCTCAGGTACACATACACACCCTACCCCCACAACCCCACCCCAGCTATCTCCCATACAGCCAGCACATGATTAGATTCCTCTCTTAGATCACTCATAAATTTACATTTATTAATTTAGCAATTATGCAGCTTTTATCCAAAGCAACTTCCAAGAGAGAGCTTTACAAAAGAGTATTGGTCACTAATCATAGCAACATGATAGTCCCCAGACATTGCAGGTTTATAGATTATGAAACATACATTTTGAAAAACCAAACAATTGCTGGGGAAAGAGCCATAAGATCATTCAACCAGTTATATGGCATGCATCTCCAACGGTCAGTAGTGTACCTGTAGGAAAGTTAGCAACAATAACAATTTCCCTCACTGCGATTACCAAACATTCAATATTATATATATCATATATTCAATATTCTGTATTAAGTGCAATATTTAAAGTGTCCTGGTCAATCCCAATTCTGTCTTTCCCCTTTGTCTTACCCCAAGCACTTAACCCTTAAAACCGAGTATAAGGGGTGAAAACACGAGACAAAGAAATGAGATGCCACTTGGTTACGGTCACGTTACGCGACGCTGCATGAAGTTTAATATACTGATTGATATTTAAAGTGGAGTGAAGGACACATAGCGTAACACTGCCGGCTCGTAAGCAATGAAACATAGAGGGGAGGCCCACGCAGGTTGCAAATAAAAAAAGATATTTATTGAACTAGAAAAAAATTCCTAAAGAAATTTTGAGTGTGCGTGACTCTGGCCCGGGACTCTCCCCCATACATCACTGACACTGTTGAGTAATTTTCAGAATATGACTTCTACCATTGCTTAGGTATGTGACAGATCAAGCTTTCAACAGGTGTTCATATGCTGATGCACTAGTAGTAGCGTAAACACTAATTTCAGCAGGATTAAAGACAGCTCCACTTGAGCACACTGCCACAGTTTAAGTTTAAGTAGTAAGCAAGCAGTAAACAATTGGTCACTCTGTGTTAGGTAGCACTTTACATTACAGTTCAGTAGCATAGTAATAGTTTGGTTCTAATTTGATAATAGTGATGAATGCTTTCAAAAACTTAGAGTGTAAAATGACCCAAATACATCCAATGCCAGAATTAGGCCATCAATGGCTATGACTTTGGTATTAGAAATACACCTTTTATCAAAATGATACCGCATTATAAATATCAGATAACATTATAAAGTTATACAGCTGTGTTAAATGTCAAATCAATCCACATGCAATCAAACATGTAACAAATCAGGATTCAGCAATAAGCTAGCATCAAAATTCACAAAAAGCACTAGGTCACACAGTTCTGATATCACACTAACAAAACATTGAGAAAAACACACACGCACATACACATACACACACGCACATACACACACACACACATATATATATATATATATATATATATATATATATATATATATATATATATATATATATATCTATAGATAGATACATATATGTGCATACACACAGGCAGTCTGTACATTAATGACTTAATGATGAACTGTCAATCAAACCATTCAGTGCAATGAATCACTTAGTAGCAGACACACAGGTTCAATCATCTATAAACTACAGGACTACAGGACTCCCCATACAACACTAGCCAATAGTTTGCAAGGTCAACCAGTATCCAGACGATTATGATTGTTTTACAGCAAGCCCCCCCAACAATTTAAATAGCAATTCCTAAAAGACCTGTATTTAATCCCCACTGTTTCTCTATGGAACTGCCGATCCCAACCACCCACACACCTCCCCAATACCTGGTTCGATTGGTCTGGACCCCACCACATTAACTCTGGCCTCAAACCCCTCCGAAATCGCCCCCCCCGAGCCCCCCGCAACGTCACAATCTCCGCTTGAAAGTGCAAGTAAATCGATCGCGATTCTCAAACCTCTCCCCCAAATAGGCTCATAGCTCATAAACCCGACCTCCCACACACCTCCCCAATATCTTGTTATATTCCTATGGACCCCACCACATGAACCCTGCCCTCAAACCCCCCCGCACGAGCCCCCCCGCCCCCTGCGAACGCCGATCGCCCCCCCCCTCCGAAAACGACCCTAAATGGTCAAAATGCACACAAATAACCCCCCCCACTACCCTCCCCACAACCCTCCACGACCGTCCTGACTGATAAGCACATGTATACATATAAGCCCAAATGTTAAAGAAGTCAAAAACCCACATCTTAGATAGCATGCTAGTGAAACATATGCTGATGCACTAGCAATTAGCTTAAGGGCTAATTTCAGCATTGGTCGCTAATGTTAGCAAACAGCATATCTTTACAGCTAGTTGGAATGTCAGTTGTAAATCCTGACTGATAAGCACATGAATACCTATGAGCCCAAATGTTAAAGTCAAAAACCTACATTTTAGATAGCATGCTAGCGAAAGAGTTGAAAAAGATGTTCGCTTACCTTAGAGACTTAGAGCCAGAGAGGAAGAGTTGAGTTGGAGTACAGTTTATAAATACACCCGAAACAAAAAGAGCCAATTTGATTCCTTCAGTAAATATCCTCCAATTAAAGTTATTAAATGTGAAATGAATTACTGTTCATAAAATAGCCACCGTCATTCGTGGCCACCGTCTCTCCTCTTTCAAGCACGTTGCTAAGTAACGAACTAATGAGTTGCAGCTGACACAGTTGCAACTGTCATGTCAGTTGAACAGACCGAGAGAAAAGGCTTACAGCACCCCTCGAACAGGAAGGATTTCTGGCCAAACCGTGTTTCCAATCATAAAACCAGGTTAACGTGAAGCCGGCTGAGCCCTTCCTGAACGTCTACATAGGCATTTTGTGTTGACAAGTGAAGAAATGTGCTCTTGGGAGCAATTCTAAAAAGTGTTAGTCTTGTTTTCCTCCTGAAATTTTCCTGACACTTTTAACATGGGAGTCTATGAGGCTGTTCATGGGTGCTGCGGCCGAATCTTCGCATGTCAAGCTAAAACAATAAATCTGACAGATAAAGTAAAGCAAGTGTGAGCTAGAGGACACATTTTCCTACGTTTCTATGTATAAATTGTGTCTGTAGTGGTGCATTTGAGGCCATGGTAGTCGAATATGTTTTATTTTTTCACTGATTTTTCTGTCTCCTCTCCACTCTAGCGATGACGTCACCACTCTACCTCTCAAACATTCTCTCCATTGACACCTATTCTTTTTTTTGGGTGTGGTTTTTGGCAATTTTTGGGCAAAATTAACATAAAAATAACATAGTGTGCGCCTTGCAGCACGCACACAATAAACGCTAGTAATAACATAGTGTGCGCCTTGCAGCACGCACACAATAATAGTACAAATAAAGTAAGATAAAACAGTGTAAATAGTCAGGAATATGAGTAAATCAAAAGTGTCATGTAAAGTCAGTTTAGGGCAAAGTAACCAAAACGCAAACAACAGCCAAGACCGGGAGGAGGAGAATGACGGCCATGTTGAGTGAGGCGGGCCTCTTATACCCTTGGCCATTAGGGCACGTGACCTAGGCACTCAGGAAAGAGCACTGAGAATTGCAGATTACAGATGCAGTTACACAGAGACCCACCAGGGCCGTCACAATAGGTTTTGAAGTAGGTCTTTCTTTTTGGCATCTGAAAGCCTGCTGAACAATTGGTACTGTTGGTCTAGTCACCCTATAATTAAAGTGAACTGAGCAATTTCTAGCTGAGCGGTAAGGGTGTCAGGCTATTTATCAGAAGGTCCCTGGTTCGAACTCTGGCTGTGCCAACATGTTGTTGTGTCCTCGGGCAAGGCACTTCACCCTACTCGCTTCAGGGGGAATGTCCTTGTACTTGCTTGTTTTGGATAAGAGCGTCTGCTAAATGATTAAATGTAAATGTACCATACATGTACACAGCTATACATACAAAAAATGGGCCAATAAACACAACTCAAGCAACACATGTCCAAGGTAGGCAGCACACCTACCCAGACTTCAGTGTGATTTGAAGTCAATCTTCAGATTGTGGACATAGTGACTACATTCTGATCAGTGGTGGGCAGCTTGCCTGGGTTCACTGGGTTATTCAGTTTCACTATGACTTTTGTGTACATGTGTTTTTATTTTAATTTATAAATGTCACTTCCATGCCACTGTACTTTTTTCATGTTCTGCCTCTTCTCTGTGTTGTCCTTTTCTTCTTTATCTTTTCTTTCACACTTCTACAGAGGGAAGTCAGTCTAGGGTGGAAAACTATCGTCTGAAGCTCCTTCACATCGCCACTACACTTAAATTAGAGCACCCGGACTTGGCAAAGTCTGTTTCCATCCAAGCCCCTGAGCCAACCCCCCACCCTGCAGCCTGCCGCCTCTCCCCTCTGCAGAGTGGGCTAAAGGGGGCACTAGAGGCCCTGGTGGGGGAGAGACCAGAGGTTTTGCGTACTGGGGTCAGCACTGTGTACGGCTGGACTATAGGTGAGGAGGTGTGGAAGAAAGTGTTTTGTCTCTTCATAGTGTCTAAATTCAGTTGAGTTCTGGATTTAATAAGTATTTATCAATCTGCAGATTGGGAGAGAATAACAGATTAGAAATTCCTTTATTAGTCACCCAGGGGGAAAATGGAAGTCCACAACAGCGGCAGGGTACTTTAACAGCACACAGAATGTGTAAAATTGGTAAAATACACCATAAGAGATACAATAGTCACAACAGAATACACTATCAAAAAATAAAGTCAATTATGAGGTTAAGATGATTTCTGTCTTTCGAGACATATAGACAAGTTTTTGCATGTACGAATATTAGCGAATATTGCACGTTGTACGTAAGAACAACAAGACCACCATCGGGGAATATTAACCAGATAACCAGACCTCTGATAACAAAATCAAGACAACACAAGGCTTAGGTCTCAATCATGTCTCCCTTCTGAAGGCGAGAGAACCATATTTTATAGCAGTGGTTCTCAACCCTGGTCCTCAGGGCCCACAGTCCTGCATGTTTTCGATATTTCCCTGCTCCAACACACCAGATTCAAATGAATGACTCACTATGAAGCTCAGGAGAAGCCTGATAATGACAATTCATTTAAATCAGGTGTGTTGGAAGGGGGACACATCTGAAACATGCAGGACAGTGGGCCCTGAGGACCAGGGTTGAGAACCACTGTTTTATAGGGCATGAGAATGTAAACATAGATAGTGACAGTCAGGCAGTAATGATGTTACAACAGTCTTCAGAGAAAGAGATTTGCAGCTCTCAACTCAGACCACTTTCTGACAAGAGATCATAGCTGGAGCTCTCTTTTTACAGACCCAAAACCTTTATTATCCCTGACACATAAGCAAAATCTACTTCTTATTAACAGCAACCTCACATGAAACATATACCAACTAGTATCCAATGACTAGGTCTATTGATTAGTGATTAATAAAGTATTCTGAATCTGAATCTGAATTAATGTAAGTATATACAGCAAATCCAATTTATTCCACAGTTCCCCCCCTTTTGACGTTTGTCGTCAACACAACAAATATTCATCACCCATTATCTGGGGCCTGCTCAAGTGCCTTACATTTCCCAAGTTACATAAGAGTTAAACTTAACAGTCAGCCAATACATGATCTGTTCAATCAGTATTTACTATTGAAACCATACCCCTTGCTCGAATGGGCACAGCTGTGTGTGCTATCAGCAGCGGCTTGAGGGTCTGCCCCAAGAGAGGGAGTTTGTGTTTCCGACTACTGGGACAAAGTGGGAAAAAGTCAAAGATGTAGGACACATCAGAGGTTTTGGCCGCAGCCTTTGCTGCTCTAAATCAGCTTTAGCATTTACTGTTGAAACACCTTCTGTATTATTAGTATGAGCCTCATACTTAACAATAGCTAGCTTTCTCAGTAGTAGTATTGCATAAAACAAATTACCAATTATCTTATTATTTTTTGCGCCACCTGAGGAGTTAAAGAAAACGATTTTTCGCCATATGGCACCAAAAAAGTAACTCCAAATTTATACCTTGAGTCCGTGTAGATATTTACGGCCCTTGTTAAAACAAAGTAATCAGCCTGCTGTGCAGTGCATTGTGTAGACCAGTGGTCTTCAACCCTGGTCCTCAGGACCCACTGTCCTGCATGTTTTGGATGTTTCCCCCTTCCCACACACCTGATTCTAATGCATGATCGTTTACCAGGATTCTTCAGAGCTAGATAACGACCCATGCATTAGAATCAGGTGTGTTGGAGCAGGGAAACATCTAAAACATGCAGGACAGTGGGTCCTGAGGACCAGGGTTGAAGACCACTGGTGTAGACAGTTTACCAGATTTGAATGTGAGGGCGCCCCCAACAATAAGTCTGGAGTTGCTTCCACACATGTTGCCACAGCACAGACTGCTGGTAAGCACTGGGGGTAAAACCTGCTGCCACAGTATCTAAAGAAGAACTCACATAAGCGATAGGCCTCCTAAGATTACCATGTTGCTGGGTCAGTATGCACTGGGAAAACCCTTTGGCCTTGTGGCAGTACAGTGTGAATGGCTTGGTGTGTTCTGACAGACCGAGAGCAGGGGCCTGGGCCAAGGCCTGCTTCAAAGATACAAAAGATTTATCAGTTTCTGTATTCCACACTAATCGCAATCAGTCGGCCCTTCATTAAGTCAAGGAGAGGTCTAGCTAACCCAGCATAATCAAAGATCCACTGACGAAAAATACCCGGCTGAACCTAGAAAATACTTCAGTTGTTTGTGTGTTTTTGACTTCGGTATCCATCGGATGGCCTCCACCCTATCAGGAGTCAATAGATGCTCTGTACCAGTGACGTGCAGTCAGGGGAGGCAGTGCCTCTCCTGTCATCATGGAAATATCAAATAAATAAATTAAACAGTTATATTTATTTTGTGATTTGTACTTTAAAGTTCTTTTATATTAGATTAGATTCAACCTTATTGTCATTACACAAGTACAGGGTAACAAAGTTACAGTTAGCATCCAACCAGACGTGCAAAACTGTTATTACAACAGAATGTAATTGTATACTCAGAATATACACAGTATGAACAGTATAATGAGAATATACAGGGTATGTACAGATTAAAGTGATTTAAGACAAATGTACAGCTGTATTGTACAAGATGCTACAGTATTTAACAGAATTTACAGAGTTGAATGTATGTACAGTTAGTGCAAATGATGCAATGTGCAGATGTGCAAAATGAACAAACAGAAATGATAGTGCAAATATAGGGTGGCGGGGGTTATATAGGGGGGCGGGGTCTACTGCGGGAGGAGTTCAGGATTGTCACAGTTCTGGGGAAGAAGTATGTTTGTAAATCTGATTGTGATGACGTCAGGGCCATGAACCTCACCGCACGTCACTGCTCTGTACCTGTTAGTGTAAGGCCCAGATACTTGACCTCCTCGGGCCATAACTGGAGTTTTACTTTCGAGGCCTTGTGGCCCTTCTCAGCCAGTGCTTGTAGCACCGCAATAGTGTCCTGTTGGCAAGAGTCAAGATCCTTAGAACAATAGGTCATCAATATACTGCACCAAAGTAAAGCCGGTTGCTAAGGTGACATCCTGGAGGTCCCTAACCCTAACCCCCATCTGTACAGCTAGTGCCCACTTTGCACTTTATGTTTCTTGTACTTTTATATTATTTGTATTTGTATGTTTAATCTAGTCAAATTTTTATTGTATTTTACAATATTTTTTTATCCTATCATATTTTTTAATAATATGTTTGCTCCATTCTGCCATAGGGAATTCTGTGTTTGTATATCTTCCATAGCGATTAATGTAGATTCTGATCAAATAAAAATAGGCCATTTAGCATTTAGACAAATCAGAATCAGTTTTAATCGTCTTGCAAGATACACAAACACAGAACTTACTGTGGCAGGAAAGAGCAAAAATAGAACATATATGAGAGTAAGACAAGTGTAATAAAAAAATTAAGATACATGACAATAAAAAGGGCACTATACTTATAGCGAGTGCGAGTATAGGGGAGAATGGAATGTGCATGATTCACAGAAAACCACAAAAAACTGCAGAAATACACTCAAGTGAATGAACATGGTGTCTAAAAAGCAGTTGTCTCGATTAAATAGCATTATTTATAGCAAAGGACCTGCTTGCGATGTACGAAGAATTTAAGTCATATTTCCCTCCATGGCTAGAAGTGGAGATGTGTGACGTAGAACAAAGGCGTTCTTAAAAGGAGCTTGACAACTTCTTAATGCTGCAAAACTCAAGGCTTAAAAGCAGTGGAATGTTTAAAACTACCTGAAATCACATCTGAAAAGGAGTATTGTGAGAAAGTGGCTAGAGCTAACGCGAATCTGACTTCTTATAAGTTTAAGTCACGTTAGGTTGCATCTGACCTAAAGAAAAAAAAAATGAACAAAACTGTAATTAAATTTCTGGCCTGTCCACCTCATATACCTAGTTACAGCTGGCAGGTGTGCTTTGTTTCGCTCCTAGAAACATAATCACCCTCAACCACCGCAAATACCCCACTCAATTTCTCCAGAAATGGTACCCTCTAGAAAAGAAAAAAATAAACACTCCTAAAAATCCAATATTAGGACTACATAGTCAACGTTGGTGTCAAAAGGTTTGCCTTGGTCACAATTGCGTTGCTTGTATTTATATTTATGTTCTGTTGCAGTTTCGGAGCTTCCAATGTTTTTGTGGCAAAAAGTGCCTTGTGTAGAACAAGGGACCTCAGTGCTAGCCTAACATCACAATATAGCACAAGTTGGCAAAGATGCATAGATACAACATTCTAGAAAGACATGACAGCTGTATCAACAAGACCTCAGCTTAAGTACCGTCTAATATTCTAGAGGCCACTTTTTGCTAGGTACCTAATGTCTTAATCTACTAGAAAAGTGGGTTCCCCCTTCTTTCTGTTGGAGATCTTACAAGCCCAACTTACACGGTGTCATGGAGCCTTAATATCTTAATAGTTATTTAGCACTGAAGTGTTAATGTACAGTACATAATGTCACCTTTAATAATGTATTTGAACTTGTCTTGTGTGACACTTCATTGTATCATTGCAGTTTACACACACCCCACAATCTCCCCAGAAATTCAGATTCAGATTACTTTATTGATCCCGAGGGAAACTCCTTTGTATCAACGGCACACAGTCTCGTAAGGCACACAAGGGTAAGGGTGTGAGGTAAAAGATTAGAAAGTGTACACAGGGATAGGGGGTGGGGTCAATAACAATAAGTAAAAAACGGTGGGTGAGATGAATCCTCCCAGGGAGCATAATGATTATGTACAGAAGCTATACATTTACAATTATACAGTATTGGTCTTGTATAATATACAGTATTATATTAGAATGTACATGATTTTCAGTTTTGTACCGAATGTGCAGAATGTACAGCAGAATATACAGGATGTCCAGGATAAAGTGCAGGTTACAGACTATACCCTTATAATCTATACAATTCAATTACAATTATGCAAGTAATTGGGATGTACAGGATTTACAGTTATTTGCAGCATATACAGGATATACAGGATTTACAGGTTATTAGCAGAATAAAAAATTGTACCCTTGCTAGTTTGTATTAAAATATGATGCATTATATTGCCAAAAGTAATCGTAAATTAACATTTACATGTATTCATTTAGCAGACACTTTTATCCAAAGCGACATACAGTAAGTACAGGGACATTCTCCCTTTACACAAGGTTTAGGAGTGTGTTTATTGGAATTTGTGAGCTTTCTTCCAGCACTTGTGAGGTCAGACACTGATGCTGGACAAGAAAGCCTGCCTCGCAATTCCCGCTATTATTCATCACAAAGAGGTTATATTGGGGGAGGTCAGGACTCTACACAGTCTAGTCAAATTTTTCCACACCAAAGTCTCTCATCCATGTCTTTATGGCCCTTACTTGCACTGGTGTGAAGTAACATGTCACTCACGTTCATGTGCGGATGAAGGCAGATGATCAAATAATTTTGGTAATATAGTCTTTGTTATTTTAATGGATGTATTTGTCATACCAAGATGGTGAGATGGTTGTTGACAGTGAGAACAATCCAATGGACCTTGTGGGATTGACTGCTCCTCACCTGCCTACTGGAGGAGGGAACAAACTGCTACCTGTTGGGGCACACAGGTGTGTGTGGCTGGGGGAAAGAAAAATCAAGAAATCACCTTGTAGGATTTTTTTTTTTTTTACAATTTATTGGTATATTACTGTGTCAAATAAGTATTTGATCACTTGCTTGTTAGATAGATTTCAGACCTGCTGTTCTGCATTTAAGTAGTCCAATTCCACTCTGCTCATGATTCTATACTAGTAGCACTTGTTTGAGGTCGTTAGCTTTCAAAACGGGACCTGTGCAACCCAGTCAAAAGTCTTAACTACTAACATTGGCAAAACCAAAGAGCTGTCAAAATACACAAACAAAATTTTAGACCTTCACAAAGCTGGAAAGGGCTACAGGGCAATTGCCAAGCCGCTTGGTGGGGAAAGAACAACTGTTGGAGCAATTGTCAGAAAATGGAACAGGCTAATGATGACTGTCAGTGTCCCTCGGACTGGGGCCCCACACAAGATCTCACCTTGTCCGGTATCAATGATGCTAAGGAAGGTGAAGAATCAGCCCAGGATTACACGGGAGGAGCTGGTTGTTCTTAACTGTATTCGTCGTGTTTGGAGGACGAAGAAGGAGTATCATCACAAGAACATAATACTTACAAAGAAGCATGGGGGTGGAAGCATCATGCTCTGGGGGTGTTTTTCTGCACGGGACAGGACGACTGCACTGTATGGTTGAACGGGGCCCTGTATTATGAGATAATTTTGGCAAAAACCTCCTTCCCTCAGTCAGAGCATTGAAGATGAGTCGTGGCTGGGTCTTCCAACATGACAACGACCCGAAGCACACAGCCAGGAAGTGGCTCCGTAAGAAGCATATCAAGGTTTTGGAGTGGCCAGTCTCCAGACCTAAATCCAATAGAAAATATTTGGAGGGACCTGAAACTGTGTTGCTCAGTGACAGCCCCGAACTCTGACAGATCTAGAGAAGATCTGTATGGAGGAGTGGGCCAAAAACCCTGCTGCAGTGTGTGCAAATCTAGTGAAGAACTACAGGAACCATTTGACCTCTGTAATTGTTAACAAAGGGTTCTGTAACAAATATAAAAATTGTGTGACTAAAGTAATCAAATACTTATTTGACACAGTAATATACAAACAAAATGCACAAGAAAATGGTACAGTGTGGTTTCTTAAAAAAACAAAATATATTCTGTCTCTCACAGTATAAATGCACCTACAATGAACATTTTTGAGCCCTTATTGACCTCACTGTATCTATTCATTTGTACAATATTTCTGTCTCTTTCTATTTCTCTGTCAGATTGGCATTCCTAGCCTGGGAATTTCCTCACTTTGGCTCCATAAGTAAAGACCTGTTGGGGCGGTTCACCATGAAGAAACGGCATTTGCAGCTGGATGGCTTCATCACTGTGCAGGTGTGGCAGGAAGGGTGTTCTACTAGTTAGACAGCCTCAAGACTAATACTTCGCTATGCAGGCTTATTAGTATCAATGCTAATGCTGCCCTATTGAGACAGGTTACCATTCATCCATCCATTTTCCTCCACTTAATCTGGGGCTGGGTTGCGGGGGCAGCAGTCTGAGGAGAGAGGTCTAGACTTCCCTTTCCATGCACACCTCCCTCCAGCTCTTCCGGGGGAATCCCGAGGCGTTCTGAGGCCAACCGAAAGACATAGTCCCTCTGGTGTGTCCTGCCTTTTTACCCAGGGCCACCTCCCAGCGGGACATGCCCGGAAAACCTCAGGAGGCATCTGGAACAGATGCACTAGCCACCTCGGCTGGCTTTTTTCCGACGTGGAGGAGCAGCGGCTTTATTCCAAGCTCCCCCCATGTGACTGAGCTCATCACTCTGTAACGGAGCGCCCAGCCACCCTGAAGATAAAACTAAATTTGACAGCTTGTATCCGCAATCTTGTCTTTTCGGTCATTGCCTAAAGCTCATCCCCGGGCTCAAGCCAGGACTTTGGGAGGGTCTTACTGGGGCTCAGATGATCGCGACTAAGAGGTGATAAAGAAAATGCCCAAGCTGACAGGCTTTTCAAAACCTCTTAGCGGAGATGGAAGAGAACCATCGTTCCTCTCTATTCCTGAAAACATTAGTGTTGTTGCTAACACCAGGCACTACGGCACAGCCAGAACCTTTAACTGTGGCTGAATCAATGACTGATCTGGCACCTGCGGAATCAGAGGGGCCCGATGTAACTTTGCCAGTTGGAACAATGACCATGGTACATCCTCCTAAATCCAGATGCGCAATTATCTATATTATATATTATGCAGTTCTTTTTCTCTCTGTGACCTTGTCTAGCAGAGAGAATGAGTCTTCCTGAGAGAGAGGCCTTGATCTGTTCGCTAAAGCTCGATCTATGCTTCTGCGATTCGTCGCCCGCATTGCTCCGCCGACAACGCGGACCCTCCCGCATTGCCCATCGCGCGCCTCCAAAAAATCCTAACTGCGTGTAGCGTTGTCGGCGTCGCAAGCGCTGTGATTGGTCTGCTCAGAACGTGACGTAGTTTTGTAAATAGTTGACACTTTTTGCCGTGATTTGCCGTAATTTGACTGTTTATATTCCATTTATACATACTACAATGCATATTGTTGTTGTATTGTTTTAGTGCTGTGATTTTTTTTATTATACTTTTTGTATTACATAATACATGAGAATAAAACACAAGTTTGTTTTCAAGCAGTTGTTTTGATATTTATTTTCAACACACACAGCACAACACAGTTTACACACCATGCATAGTTCACAGTTTATCACTCAATGAGTGTGCTTCGGGACACCAATCTGAAGTTTGAATCATCGGCCACCACTTTTCTTCACTCGCCAGGCTGTATACGGCGAAGAAGCTCGTCAAATCGGTCCGCTGACATTCGAAAGTATCGAAAGTGCATTTGTTCATCCAGGTCCCTCAGTGGGTGAACCAGTGTTGCAAATTCACCCGTTTCCAGCCTCAAACGATCGTACAGAACCTCCGCAAACGTCTTCTCTGTCGCCTGCGCTTCCATATAATTTGCAAAATAAGCATTTGCTCTTCAATAATGAGCAAAGATTCGGCTATAACCCTTGAAACCACACAGCCACACCCCCCTGGTGGCATGGCGGTAAATTGCAGAGTAACGCGGACCCTCGACGCAAAACTTTGAATGCGCAACAACCGCGCCACGCCCCACGCGTAAGGTTTGACGCGGGAGCATAAACCTAGCTTTAGACCTGTTTTCATGACGTGAACATCAAAAGAGTTTCCAAACTGTCAATCAATCCCTGATCTATTGTCTCCTCTCTCAGTGAGAGGAGGATCCAGGAAGTTGGAGATTAGCATGCTGATTGCGATGTACTGTAACAGGAGTATTTTGTTGGTCATTACAATGTCGCTTGTTATTCACAGAGTAGTCTCCAGATGTCATGTCAGCAGCTGGTCGCAAAGGTGCATTGTCTTTGTAGGGAGGAGAATTACCCCATCAATAGCAACATTTACATTATTCTATTACAGGGAGTGCAGAATTATTAGGCAAGTTGTATTTTTGAGGATTAGTTTTATTATTGAAAAACACTTCTTGTTTTCTTGTTTCTTCATGTTCTTGATGAACACAAAAGACTCATAAATATCAAAGCTGAATATTTGTGGAAGTTGGAGTGGGGCTTTTTTAGTTTTAGCTATCTTAGGAGGATATCTGTGTGTGTGCAGGTGACTATAACTGTGCAGAAGTATTAGGCAAAAAAAATATATCCGTTTCACTCATTTATTTTCACCAGGGAAACCAATATAGCAACTCAGCATTCACTAATATACATTGCTGGCATTCAAAATTATAATCTAAAAAAAATCAGTGACTAATATGGCCGCCTTTCTTTACAAGGACACTCAAAAGTCTTCCATCCATGGATTCAGTCAGTGTTTTGATCTGTTTGCGATCAACATTGCGTGCAACAGCAACCACAGCCTCCCAGACACTGTTCAGCGATGTGTACCGTTTCCCCTCCTTGTAGATCTCACATTTGATGAGGGACCACAGGTTTTCTATGGGGTTCAGATCGGGTGAACAAGGAGGCCACGTCATTAATCTTTCTTCCTTTAGACCCTTTCTGGCCAGCCATGCTGTGGAGTACTTGGATGCGTGTGATGGAGCATTGTCCTGCATGAAAATCATGTTTTTCTTGAAGTATGCTGACTTCTTCTGTACCATTGCTTGAAGAAGGTGTCTTCCAAAAACTGACAATAGGACTGGGAGTTGAGCTAGACGCCATCCTCAACCCGAAAAGGTCCCACAAGCTCATCTTTGATGATACCAGCCCATACCAGTACCCCACCTCCACCTTGCTGGCGTCTGAGTCGTACTGGAGCTCTCTGCCCTTTGCTGATCCAGCCACGAGACCATCCATCTGGCCCATCAAGACTCACTCTCATTTCATCGGTCCATAAGACCTTAGAAAAATCAGTCTTGTGATACTTCTTGCCCCACTCTTGACGTTTCATTTTGTGTGTCTTGTTCAGTGGTGGTCGTTTTTCAGCCTTTCTTACCTTGGCCATGTCCCTGAGTATTGCACACCCTGTGCTTTTTGACACTCCAGTGATGTTGCAGCTCTGAAATATGGCAAAACTGGTGGCGAGTGGCATCTTGGCAGCTTCACGCTTGACTTTCCTCAGTTCATGGGCAGTTACTTTGGGCCTTCTTTTTTCAACACGCTTCTTGCGACCCTGTTGACTATTTTGAACGAAGTGCTTGGTTGTTCGATGGTCACGCTTCAAAAGCTTGGCAATTTTAAGGGTGCTCCATCCCTTTGCAATATATGCCAGCCACTATTTTTTACTTTTCTGAGCCCGTCAAATCCCTCTTCTGACCCATTTTGCCAAAGGAAAGGAAGTTGTCTAATAATTATTCACACCTGATATAGGGTGTTGATGTCGTTAGACCACACCCCTTTTCATTACAGTGATGCACATCACCTGGTATGCTTAATTGGTAGAAGGCTTTCAAGCCTATGCAGCTTGGAGTAGGCCAATATGCATAGAGAGGGTAATGTGGTCAACATACTCATTAGCCTAATAATTCTGCACTCCCTGTAGATAGATAGATAAGATAGATAAGACCTTTATTGTCATTACACTCAAGATGCAACGGAAATTTGTGGGTACTCCCATAGCAGCAGCATTTAAAAGTAGAATGTAACATGGGGCGACAGATAGCTCAACGGTTATTGCGTTGGCCTCATGATCGGAAGGTTGTGAGATCGAGCCCCGGCTGTGGCTATATGACATTGTGTCCTTCACCCTACTTGCCTCAGGGAGAATGTCCCTGTACTTACTGTAAGTCGCTTTGGATAAAAATGTCTGCTAAATGAATACATGTAAATGTACATATACATAATAAATATAAAAAGATTTTAAGAAAATATAAAAAAGAAGGTTGCTGGTGTGCAGAAAGGTGCAGTGGAGGTAGGAGGAGGTAGACAGGGTGAGGAAGTTCTGGTGTTTGGGGTGTGTGGGGTGGGTTCATGTGTGTTTGTGTCTGTTTTTAGGTTTCAAAGTAGGGACAGTGTTCTTTCTTGATGTGCTTAATTTTTCCGTCTGTGAACATAGAGATTAGATTAGATTCAACCTTATTGTCATTACACACGTACAAGTACAGGGTAACGAAATGCAGTTAACATCCAACCAGAAGTGTAAAACAGGCAGCAGAAGCGGAATACAGTGAGTATTTACAGGGTATTAACAGTATTTTGGTAGTGCAAATATACAGATGTATTGTACAAATCTACTACTGCTAAATCTATTGCACAAGGGTATGCATTGCAAAGTATACAGGTATATGGGTAATGTGAGTGGCTAGGTATGTATCTATGTACAGTATTTATGCTTCTGAGGCGCCTGCCTGAGGGCAAGAGGGCATACAGCATAGGTCGGCAATAGGCAAGATGGCAAGATGTGGCCCGCAAGCAAAAACATCTGGCCCGTGAGATTGTTTGAACTAGAGAATGAAACTTAAAATTAAAAATATAAAATATACTTTTTTTCTTTTTTTTTAATCTGACTGCCAGTCTCAAAAATGCTCTTTATTTGGAAACTTCATTTTCCAGAACAGAAAAATGTCCTCAATCTAAATGCTTATTTGTTTTATCTGGATACGAGAGTGAATAAGAACATCAGCGAGGTGCAGCGTGAACGCTAAACATATCGAAAAACAAATGATGTCAGTGGACGGTGCCTGGTACTGAAGTTCCAAACTAGTCCCTAAATCACAAGTTGTCATTGGACAAAAAGCACATAGGCTTCATATTATTGTGAAAATTAAAACAGGGCTTCCTTCAAACGGCCAGACATCAAACATAGGCATTTACGTACATAAAACTGTGAAAAGTAAACATAGTGTGTGTGTTATTTAGGCCTTTATATATGACTGTGATTGCACCAAAAATGTAAACTGATAACAATGCATTGCACTGTCAAATCGGAGCAAATCAGAGCAAAAAAGGAACAAATCCACTGAATCTGAATCTAGAGATTTTTTGCTAATGCTGTTTTCGGACAGCTAACAGCAACAGGTGGAAATTATTTTTATTTATTTTTTTACCAAGCGGCATATAATTAATAGCACCCCCAATGGTCAGTCCACAAATGTAACCTACATCAGCCCGCTTGAATGTCTCAGTGCGTCTGCGCTGTCATTTCAAAAGCGCCTATCATTTTCATTATCACCCCTTCCCCTATTAATTCAGTATATTAGCCATTGTTTCGGTTGTGGCCCGCCATGTAATGGCTTGGAAAATATCTGACCCGAGGCCAAACTTAAGCTGGAGACACGCTCAACGGCCATCCTGTTGATATGAATGGGGCCGTGCGTGCCTCCCCTCCTCCTCCTGAAGTCCACTATAAGCTCTCAGGTCTTTGTGGCGTCATAGGTCTGAGGCCACAACAACAGAGTAAATCATTGACCTCCAACTTATAGTGTTTTGTGCACTGATAGGTATCATTGTGCTCAAATATGGTGTTTGCTACGAACAAACTGACTAGCACAGAAGTCCAATAACAGACCGCTGTTTGGGTTCAGATCAGAAGGGGTGGGGGGGGGGGACGTCTTTCCATCCCTATCGCTGCCCAGGTGGGCGGTCGGTGCACTGTCCAGTACCCCTTCCAGGGACTCCATCAAGCCCAGGTACTCTGCACTGCTGTTTGGCCCGAAGGTCAACACAATAGTGAGAGAACTGACCCTGGCTTGAAGGCGCAGGGAAGCAACCCTCTCGTTTTTGTCATCATAAAAACTATTATAGATAATTTAATGGTTAAATGCTTAATAGTTATTTATCACAAAGACTAAATGGGAGTAGGGAGTCAGGTGGCTCAGCAGGTTAAGGCGTTGGCCTCGTGATCGGAAGGTTGTGAGTTTGATTCCTGGGTGTGACTATGTGATGTTGTGTCCTTGGGCAAGACATTTAAGCCTACTTGCCTCAGGGAGAATGGCCCTGTATTTAATGAAAGTCACTTTGGATAAAAGCGTCTGCTAAATGAATAAATGTTAATGTTCTCATATAAAGCTGTGTTCCAGACCAAGATGGTGCCCCTGGTTATAAATAGGCTTGCCATTTAGACTGAAGCAGGAGGAAAAACAGCCGCAGCTCTAACTCATCTAGGCCAATCCTAGCTCTGGCTCATCTAGGCCAATCTCCTTAGCTAATAATGTTTCTCCAAGGCCTCAAGTTTGATGGTGTGCAGTCATGCACGCTGGGTAAATTTGGCCTTTGAATCCACCTGGGACGAGTCTCTGCTATCTATTGTATATCTGGAGGGGCTGAAAGTGTTGATGGACGTCATTTACAACTAGGAAAATAGATGCATGGGGATGATGCTTGTGTACTTTTATTTTTGTTCTGAAATCAATCTTCCTTTTCCTTTCCCAGGTGCCGTACTATGAGTGGGTGGAGCTAAAGTCTGATAGACAGAAAGTGGCGTACTTGAAGGATAAGATAAGGAAGGCTGTGGCAGAGGACTATGCAAAATGACCTGACGTGACCAATGAACTACACAATGGACTTAGCTGACGTCGCAACTAACACTTGTGGAAGGGTCAGAGATGAACACGTTGTGCACTCACACGCACACAAAACAGCTAAGTGCTAATGATTCTGGTCTTGCATTCAAAACTCTATTCAAAGCACTTTTTCTACATTAGTTCCTTGGTGATGTGTGGGGCTTTCCCTGTTACTATAGAGATGCCACATGAGAGTTCTGAGAATGAGAGTGATTGTGCAAGAAAGAGAGTGGAATGACAAAGGAAGAATACAAGAGTTCTTTATCAAAGACAAGTTGTCTTTTAATGCTAAATAGATGTGTACCCAAGTGACATTCTGGCCTTGGAGCAAAGTGCATGGTGGGTATCATTAAATCAATGTCATGAATGTTGACCTTTTTGTGACTTCTGAATTCATTGGAATAACAACATTTCACTGACACTTTTGATGTTAGATTTTAAAACATTGTATTTTTAATCATATAAAAATACCCCTAATATTGACAGAATTCAGGATTGTGTGTGTTTATGTGCCTATTAATGTTCTTAATATGTGTGTGTGTGTGTCATTTGGGTGAAATTCAGACTGAACACGATATTGCATGGCACACCACATGCAAACTGCTACTGAATAACCAGTGTGGTACAAGAGGGTGAACTCGCAACCATATTCGTACTCCATTAGGTTGTTGGTACATGCACAGGCTTTAAAGTTTTAAATCAGCTGGTATAGTATGTGGTAAGTTTTACCAAGTGCTGATGTGTTGCTCATGCCCATGCTAATAAAGATGACAAATTTGGTTACATTCTGTCTACCTGAAGGGATTTGTTTGTGTTGTGAGTGGGACATCGTACCCATCTTCCTCCATAACAGAACAACATCACTCTTTACTTGTTCAACCCATGTGTTTAAGGAGGCACAACATGCAGTTTTTCCACCTACTTATTGCCAAGTACGTAGGTGAAGGAAGTCACACACACGGACACATACCCACACACTACATTCCACATCCACATCCCATACCAATACATACAGTTAGGCCCAGAAAGATTTGTACAGTGACACAATCTTCATGATTTGGGCTCTGCATGCCACCACATTGGATTTAAAAAAGAAACAATTACAACGGAATTGAAGTGCAGACTTTAAGGTTTAATTCCAAGGACAACAAAACAAAAATATATTATTAAACATGTAGGAATTGTAGCTATCTTTACGCAACGGCTCTGCATTTCAGGGGCTCAAAAGTAATTGGACAAATAAACATAACCCTAAGTAAAATGTTACTTTTCAATATTTTGATGAGAATACTTTGCGGGCAATGACTGCCTGAAGTCTGAAACCCATGGACATCACCAAACGCTGAGTTTCCTCCTTGGTGATGGTTTGTTAGGCTAGACTGCAGCTGTCTTCAATTGTTGCTTGTTTCTTCTTTCTGCCTTAAGTTTTGTTTTGAGCAAGTGAAATGCATGCTTGATTTGGTTGAGATCTGGTGATTGACTCGGCCACTGCAGAATATTTCAAATCTTGGCTGCACTGGTGGTTCAGTGGTAGGATTCTTGCCTACCATGTGCTAAAAGCCTGGGTTTCATTCCCGGTGGGGGTTCAAATCCCGGCCAATGCATTGAATAAATGTATGCGCCTCTGAAATTTCCCCATTAGGGGACTAATAAGTGATAATTTCTTTCTTCTTCTTCTTTGTAAAAAAAAAATCATGGGTTGCTTTTGCAGTATGTTTTGGATAATTGTCTATATGTACTGTTAAGCGCTGTCTAATCATCTCTGCAGCATTTGGCTGAATCTTAGCAGAAGGTATATCCCTATACACTTCAGAATTCATCCGGCTGCTTCTGTCTTTTGTCGCATCATCATTAAACAAAAGTGACCCAGTCCCATTAGAAGCCATGCATGCCCATGCCATCATGGAGATGTGGTGTGCTTTGGATCATGAGCTGTTCCAATTCTTCTCCAAACTTTCTTCTTCCCATCATTCTGGTACAGGTTGATCTTAGTCTTATCTGTCCAAAGAATGCTGTTCCAGAACTGGGCTGGCTTCTTCAGGTGTTTTTTGGCAAAGTCAATTCTGGCCTTTCTATTTTTGAGGCAGATTAATGGTTTGCGCCTTGTGGTGAATCCTTTGTAATTACACTCATGAAGTATGCTCTTTATGGTAGACTTACTGGTAGACTGATACACTTAATTTCTGGAGAGTGTTCTTCACTTGAGTGGATGTTCATCCACCACGGTTGTGTTCCATGGACGTCCAGGCCGTTTCGAGTTCCCAAGCTTTTTTTTGGAGCCTCAGGATGGTCTGTTTCACCTCCGTTGAGAGCTCCATTGAGAGCTCCTTTGACCACATGTTGTGCGTTCACAGCAACAGCTTACATATGCAAACGCCACACCTGGACCTTTTAACTCCTTAATAGATGACAGGTTAATGAGGGCCATGCAGAGCCCATACAGCCTTGTTATAGTTTTTTGCAGCCTTCTGAGTCAATTGTCCAATTACTTTTGGTCCCTATGTATTAAAGAGCTGGAATTCCTAAATCCTTGCTTCAATTTGGATGTGAATACTCTCAAATTACAGCTGAGAATCTGAACTTTAATATATAATTGTATTATGAATATATATATAATTCATATAATATATATATATATATTATGGCATGCCGTTCAGGAAATGAATCCTTTGAATATATATAAAGAAACCATGAATATATATATACAGAAACCTCGAATATATATAAAGAAACCTTGAATATATATATACAGAAAACTTGAATATATATAAAGAAACTTTGAATATATGGAATGAAAGTTGACTGATGTCAGACTTCACCACAGTGTCTGCGCTGTTATGTAACGTATGGATGCTACAGCAAAAAGTGAATGACAATGAGTTAGTCCGATTACCGTATTTTTCGGACTATAAGGCGCACTTAAAAGCCTTTATTTTTCTCAAAAAACGACACTGCGCCTTATAATCCAAAGCTTAATTGGATTAATTATTTTGTTTACTGACCTCTAAGCGATTTTTGTGTGGTCCAAGGCACAAAATAAAAATGTTTCAGTACGACTTTGGTTAACTACAAAGCTGCACCGCTTGCAGAATTACGGCTACCGTAACCAGGAGTGTCGCGGAGTAATACATACTGTGCTTCACCGTAATATTATTCGACTGATTTATCTGTTTTTTTCCCGCTTAATGCACCTTATAGTCCGGTGCGCTTTATATATGAAAAAAGATTGAAAATAGACCATTCATTGACAGTGCGCCTTATAATCCAGTGCGCCCTATAGTGCAAAAAATACGGTACAATCTCGATACAGCAATATTAAACTGAGGACATCAGTAACACACTGGCGAAAGCGTGTAAGGCTCAAAATCACCCTGATAGCCTGCCCAATACAGTTCAACTGACAAGGAAGTTCGCTCCGTTTTTAATCGTGGCAGATCTACTACAACAGGCAGCTGTTTATCAGGCCAACCTCACAAGAGAGCCCCACAACACCCTGTGTACAATCTCCACCCGTTAACTTGATGTCGTTTTCAGGTGATTTAATAAAGGTGAAACACAGTGAATGGCCGTGCGTAGTGGGACGCGGCACTTCTCCGGAGCACTCCTGAGAAGTGGAGGGCATGCTCAGGTTGGCCCGATAGGCAGCTGCCTGGGCTGTTGTTGGTCTGCCATGGTTAAAAATTGAGCGAACTTCTTTGTCAGATGAACGGGCAGGGTATTGGGCAGGGGTATCGGGAGGATTTTGACAGGCATTCGCCAGTGTATCATTTGCTCATTATTTAAAATTGCTGCAACGAGATTGCGGGCAGCCTGACTCATTGTCTCTTTACACACTGTTGCACACAAGATGGCCGCAGGCACTGCTGCGACGTCTGTCATCAGTCAAGTTTCTGTATATATATTCAAGGTATCTTTTTATTATGGCATGCCGTTCAGGAAATTAATCCTTTGAATATATATGCAGAAACTTTGAATATATATACAGAAACCTTGAATATATATACAGAAACCTCGAATATATATAAAGAAACCTCGAATATATATAAAGAAACCTGGAATATATATAAAGAAACCTGGAATATATATATAAAGAAACCTCGTATATATATATATATATATATATGTATATATACAGAAACCCTGAATATATATATATACAGAAACCTAGAATATATGGAATGAAACTTGACTGACGTCAGACTTCGCGCCAGTGCCTGCGGCCATCTTCTGTGTAACAGTGTGTAAAGAGACAATGAGTCAGGCTGCCCGCAATCTAGTTGCAGCAATTTTAAATAATGAGCAAATGATAAATACACTGGCGAATGCCTGTCAAAATCCTCCCGATACCCCTGCCCAATACCCTGCCCGTTCTTCTGTCGAAGAAGTTCGCTCAATTTTTAACCGTGGCAGACCAACAACAGCCCAGGCAGCTGCCCATCGGGCTAACCTGAGCATGCCCTCCACTTCGGGAGTGCCCCGGAGAAGTGCCGCGTCAGAGCGCAGTGCCACTACGCACGGCCCTTCACTGTGTTTCACCTTTATTAAATCACCTGAAAACTATATCAAGTTAACGGGTGGAGATTGTACACGGGGTGTTGTGGGACTCTCCTGTGAGGCTGAAGACATGCTGAGGTTGGCCTGATAAACAGCTGCCCCGTTGTAGTAGATCTGCCACGATTAAAAACGGAGCGAACTTCCTTGTCAGTTAAACTGTATAGGCTATCGGGGTGAATTTGGGCCGTACACGCTTTCGCCAGTGTGTTACTGATGTCCTCAGTTTAAAATTGCTGTATCGAGATTGTAATCGGACTAACTCTTTGTCATTCACTTTGTGCTGTAGCATCCATTCATTACATAACAGCACAGACACTGCGGTGAAGTCTGACAAAAGGTTTCTGTATATATATTCAAGGTTTCTTTATATATATATATATATATATTCGAGGATTCTTTATATATATTCAAGGTTTCTGTATATATATTCCAGGTTTCTTTATATATATATATATTCAAGGTTTCTTTATATATATTCAAGGTTTCTGTATATATATATATTCCAGGTTTCTTTATATATATTCAAGGTTTCTTTATATATATTCGAGGTTTCTGTATATATATTCGAGGTTTCTTAATATATATTCCAGGTTTCTTTATATATATACCAGGTTTCTGTATATATATTCAAAGGATTAATTTCCTGAACGGCATGCCATATTTTATATATATACTGTATATATGCAAGGTTTCTTTATATACATATATATATATATTTTCAAGGTTTCTGTATATATATATTCAATTCTGTACATATATTCATATATATACATATATATATATGTAACCCCTTCCTGGCGCTGGAAGTATAATATGATTAAATAAGGTTACTATATAAATATTCTAATCAACAGGATCCTGAGTACTTAGCAGTTGAATGGTGAATTTGGCTAAATCTCCCGTTACCAGTAGACGATATTATTCACAGGCATATGTAACAACTAAATGATTTAGAAATAATAGCGCAGTGCCTCCACTGTGGAATTAGGTTCCTTAACTCACACTCTATGAGCTATAATGGTATTTCCCCAGAAAATATATATATAAGTAAATGTTCAGGACAATAAAGTAGAATGTATAACCAATCAGGATTTATTTACGAATGCTGTTTTCTTGTTGTTTGGTGTATTCTGTAATTAGTTATCTTTTCAATATGTATAACTTAACTTTTCATGCACAGTCTCAAAAAAAACTCAAATAGTCCCAATGCACTAATAAAACCTTTGCACAGTCTCAAAAAAAGTCAAATAGTACCAATGCACCAATAAAACCTTTGCACTGTCTCAAAAAACTCAAATAGTCCCAATGCACTACTAAAACCTTTGCACAGTCTCAAAAAACTCCAATTGTTCAATAGTACCAATGCACTATTAAAACCTTTAAAGAAAATAATAAATGCAAACAGATGTACAGGCAACAGCCCGTTAAACTTTTTTAAATGTTCTCTAAATATACCAAGCGCTTGGGTTTGAATTAGTTGGGCCCATAAGTTGGTGCACTTTCTTTTCTCTTGCGGTGACACTCTGTCGGAAACTACTCACATATCCACCAGCTCGGCCGAAATCAACGAGCTGGGAAGACGTTGAAACGATGGCAGGCGAGATGAAACAGCTCCGCTTACGGTGAAAGGATAGCAGGCAAGTTAAACACGGATAGTCCTCCAGTGGGCAATGCAGGTCCGGCGGTGGAATTCCTCCTCACGAGGCAGCAAACGACGTCCTGCTTGAGCTTTGCCCTTGCAACCCAAAACACTCTTCATAGTGAACTCTCCAACCCCCAGTTCCTTAAGCCTCTCTTTCAAGGTGGCCCTTTCCACATCATAGCCCCTACACCTCAGCAGCACATGCTCCACTGTCTCCTCCTCCTCCTCACACACATCACACCTCCCTGTCCCATGCTTCCCTATCCTATGCAGTGTCTTGTTTAAAGCACAGTGTCCAATCCGGAGTCGCGAAAAAATGACTTCTTCCCTCCTATGCCTCCCCCGCACACTGCATCCTCCTGTCACCTCTTTTGAAATTGAATGAAGATGCCTTCCTTTAGACTCGTCATCCCACTGCCTCTGCCATTCCTTAATCATTTTCTGCCAAATCAGACTCTTAGCCTCACACTTGCTGCTTTTAATGCTCATCTCGATGTTCCTTTTATTTAACGCTTCCTTTGCCAGTCTGTCCACTTTTTCGTTCCCACCAATGCCAACATGGGCTGGTACCCAAAGAAATCGCACTTGACTTCCACTCTGACACAACCTAGTCCCAGTCATAAGAATATCAAACATGATATCTTCCCTTTCCTTGACCGAAATAATTGAATACTTCTTAGAACTGCTGCAGAATCGGAACATAACAGCACCTGCTTTACTTTTGCAACCTCTGCCCATTTTAATGCCACCAACAGCGCCCCCATCTCAACAGTGTACACTGCCAAAGCATCCGAGGTCCTTCTATTTATGCCTATATTTTTTGCAGGGACAGCTACCCCAAAGCCTGTTACCCCTGATTCTGTTTTTTTTGCGCCATCAGTGAATATGTGGGTGAAGTCAGAATATTCTTGCTGAACATGGAAATGAAACGCTGCCACGAGATCTACTTTCCCTTTTTTCTCTCTCTTTAGGTCCAGCAGGTACCAGTCAATATCTGGTGACACAAGTGACCAAGGAGGTACTGCAGGGAACACAAAAGCAGGACAGAATCGCAGGTCAAACACTTGAACATCTTTAGCTAACTGGTTTCCCACCTTCCCAAAGTGCCCCCTCTGGCTTTTCCCATACTCCCAGCAATCTAGCAGAATTTCCTTACTAGGGTGCGACTCGTCATGACAACTGAGATGGACCCAATAGTTGACCGCCATTTGCATCCTCCTCAAAGCCAGAGGCATTTCTCCCATCTCCACCTGCAATGCACTTATTGCAGACGTTTTAAAAGCTCCACAGCAGATCCTCAGGGCCTGTGCCTGTAACACATCCAAACGTTTTAAGATGGAAGGTGCCGCTGAACCAAACGCCACACACCCATAATCAAATACGGATTTTATTAATGCCACATACACCCACTTTAGTGCTTGGCAACTTGCTCCCCACTCTCTTCCAGCAACACATCTCATAACATTAAGCACATTTTTACATTTTTTATCAACCTTATCAATGTGAGCCTTCCACGTCAGGCGTGCATCAAACACCACCCCCAAGAACTTGAAGGAACTAACTCTCTCAATTTCTTCACCATAAAGCGTCAACTTTAAATTTTCACTCATTTCCTGTTGGTAAAAAACATCAATTTAGTCTTTTCCACTGAAAACCGGAAACCCCAATCAAATCCCCACTCAACCACATCATTTATCGCATCTTGTACTTTACTCACTAGATGGCCAATGTTCCTTCCCCTGCTCCACAGTGCACCATCATCGGCAAAAAGTGACCTGCCAATCCCACCAGGGACTGCAGTAAAAATATCATTTATCATAACGATGAACAGCAAAGGACTAATTGCACTACCTTGCGGTGTTCCATTGTCTACTGTGTACTGGCTAGACAATGTAGAACCCACTCGTACCTGGATTCGTCTGCCACATAGGAAATCCCTGATCCAATTAAAAACTCTGGCACCAACCCCCAGTCTGTGTAGCTTGATTAACAGCCCCTCTCTCCACATCATGTCATACGCCTTTTCTATGTCAAAGAACACAGCCAATACAATAGATACAGTTGTGGTCAAAAGTTTACATACACTAGTGAAGATCATGTATGCCATGGCAATATAGGGTTTTCAATAAACTCTACAACTCTTATTTTTCTGTGATGGAATGATAAGGAGCACATATTTCTTTGTCACAGAAAACATTCATGAAAAATGGTCCTTTTACGAATTTATTATGGGTCTTTTGAAAATGTGTCAAAATCTTCTGGGTCAAAAATATACATACAGCACCTTGAATTACCAATTTGGTGATGTAGAAAAAGTTGTTTCAATCCAATTTGCTTTTTGGCATGGCCTCCTAACTTCTTACGAGTGATTATGATTGACTCCAGCTGGTGACTTCTTTCAGTCCATGTAAATAGGGCTTGTTTGACACATTCACTAGACTCAGCCAGAAATACTACAATGGGAAAGTCTAAGGAGCTCAGCACGGATCTGAAAAAGCGCATCATTGACTTGAACAAGTCAGGAAAGTCCCTTGGAGCCATTTCAAAGCAGTTGCAGGTCCCAAGATCAACTGTGCAAACAATTGTTTGTAAGTATAAAGTGCATGGCACAGTTGTATCATTGCCACGATCAGGAAGAAAACGCAAGCTATCACTTGCTGCTGAGAGAAAATTGGTCAGGTTGGTCAAGAGTCAACCAAGAACCACCAAAAAGCAAGTCTGCAATGAGTTGGAGGCTGCTGGAACACATGTGTCAGTGTCCACAGTCAAGCGTGTTCTACATCGCCATGGGCTGAGAGGCTGCCGTGCAAGAAGGAAGCCATTACTCCAGAAGCGGCACCTTACGGCTCGACTGAAGTTTGCTGCTGATCACATGGACAAAGACAAGGCCTTCTGGAGGAAAGTTCTGTGGTCAGACGAAACTAAAATTGAGCTTTTTGGCCACAATGACCAGAAATATGTTTGGAGGAGAAAAGGTGAGGCCTTTCACCCCAAGAACACCATACCTACCGTCAAACATGGTGGTGGTAGTATTATGCTGTGGGCCTGTTTTGCTGGCAGTGGAACTGGTGCTTTACAGAAAGTAAATGGAATAATGAAGAAGGAAGACTACCTCCAAATTCTGCAGGAAAACCTAAAATCATCAGCCAGAAAGTTGGGTCTTGGACGTAGTTGGGTGTTCCAACAGGACAATGACCCCAAACATACATCAAAAGTGGTGAAGGAATGGCTAAATCAAGCTAGAATTAAGGTCTTAGAGTGGCCTTCCCAAAGTCCTGACTTAAACCCCATAGAGAATATGTGGACTGTGCTGAAGAGACAAGTCCGACTCAGAAAACCAACAAATTTAGTTGAACTGCACCGATTCTGTCAGGAGGAGTGGTCAAAGATTCAACCAGAAGCTTGCCAGAAGCTTGTGGATGTCTACCGAAAGTGCCTAATTGAGGTGAAAATGGCCAAGGGACATTTAACCAAATATTAACATTGCTGTATGTATATTTTTGACCCAGCAGATTTTGTCACATTTTCAAAAGACCCATAATAAATTCATAAAAGAAAAAATTTTCATGAATGTTTTTTGTGACAAAGAAATATGTGCTCCTTATCATTCCATCACAGAAAAATAAGAGTTGTAGAGTTTATTGAATACCCTATATTGCCATGGCATACATGATCTTCACTAGTGTATGTAAACTTTTGACCACAACTGTATATAGAAATAGAATAGCCAATAGATTCTTTATTTACCTGAGCTTTCCTGACAACATTCTCAAGTCTAACCACTGCATCCATTGTGTTCCTTGCTTTCCTAAATCCACTCTGACAAGTGGCTAAAACACCTCGTTTTTCTAGCTCAAAAGCCAGCCTTGCAGTTATCATGCGCTCCATCAGCTTGCACAGATTAGAAGTTAACGCTAAAGGCCTATAGCTTCCTGGCTTAGAAGCAAACGACGTCCATCCGATACAGCACTTAAGTGAAGTCTTTATCTCCCGGTGGAGCACTTTACTTTACTAAGTCAACACTACACATTATACACAAAGTTTATCTGTAACTGATATTTGTGCCCAATACTTAGTATGGCGTCAACAAATAATCAATCTCCTCATTTAACTAAGTTCTCAGTCCTGTTCATCCGCTTGCTGAAAGTCTCTCTCTTGAATCCGCTAATGTTCCCGTTCTCACTTCCTCATTCCACTCCACTCCCCAAAAAGATGAGCTGTGATTCGCTAAGAGTTCATCCTACATGAATCTTATTGGCTTATGGGTACTCAGCTTAAAACACATTGAAAATAATTTACAAGTTACCAAAAAAAATGGATTAAAGAAAATGCAGTTTCCATTCAGTTTACCCACTTATAAAATAAACACTTTATTTATTAAGCAGTAATTACCCATATATTAAATAAATCACCTTGTATTTATTTAACTATTTTAGTAGGTCCCTACATACATACATACATACATACATACATACATACATACATACATACATACATACATACATACATACATTTTACATTACATTTACATTTATTCATTTAGCAGACGCTTTTATCCAAAGCGACTTACAGTAAGTACAGGGACAATTTTTTTTACATATACATACATACATACATACATACATACATACATACATACATACATACATACATACATACATACATACATACATGTATACATACATACGTACATGTATACATACATACATACATACATACATACATACATACATACATATATAATATAATCATATAATAATAAATAGCTAAAATAACAAAACCTGTGTCACCTGGGTGGTTTTGTTGGATTTAAGAGTGGACAGTTGGAGAGTGGTCGAGAAGAGATGTTGGAGGCAATGAATTATGGATTAAGATCTTTTGAGTGTTTTGGGATTTTTTTTAATGGTCAGTAAGAGTACATCAACTGTACAGGTCAGCCTACCACAGCACAATTCTGCTGCCGAACGGTTTCCGTTAAGGCTCTGCTAATGCACTGATAGGATTGACTGATAGGTTAGCCTACTCAGCAGCAGACCCCCCCCTCCTCCCTAAGCCAACCCATATCCCCATACCAGACCCCTCCAGCCCCCCGATATTGATTTGGAGGGGCTTATCTTAATATCTGATGGAATATTTATAAAAAAAAAAAGGAATGACAGAAAATAAGGCAAATGAAGGACATTACTTTTCAGTGTGATGCCAGTTGGCTGCCATGTTGTTTGAGCTGTCAGTTGGGTAGTACGGCCTAGGAGCCTGTCTGTATCTTTAGTGCTAGAGGGAGGTACGTTTTTATTCTGGCAAGCTGGCTCAGGACAACCTTAATACCTCCGATGCCCCAATTGTGGGAGGTTTGGTATTGCCATGGAAACTATAGGGGCAAATCGCATCCTTCGCCCCTGTCATCATCTCTCCCCGCCACGTGACTGATGCTGAGAAAAGACTGAAATAACCGTCTAGGAACAAGTCATGAGACAGAGAGGAGGAGGTGGAGAGAAGGGGCAAATGCTCTGGGGTGGGGGAGTAGGTCTGGCTAGGTGCTTTCTGACTGCAAAGTGGAGGAAGATGTAATGTAGAAGGGTTCATCCTCATCTTCTTCTCGTCTCTTCTGTCTGTTCAATTCCCTCGTTCCCTTTTCTACAGTGCTGTCTCCTGTAGAATTGGGGACCTCACTGAGACAGCAGCAGAAATCTGCTGACATTATTTCTGAGGATAGAGCATCTGGGAGAAATGAAGGGGGAGAATGAGGGAGGGGGTTGGAAGAGAGGTGTGGCAAGAAAGAGTGAATGAGTACAGTAATGAGAGTGTATACTGCAGCCCCGTCTCAGACTCTACGCACACAAACGCGCACACTCAAACATTGCATTGTGAGGCACACACCCGCAAATGGAACAGCATCATCACAGCTCTGATGCACCACACAGTCTCTCTCTGTCTCTCTCTCTTACTGTCCCTCCCTCTCTGACACACAGGCTGCAGGGGAAGATCTGAGTTCTGGGTCGCTAAGCATTTAGCCCCCTCCTTTCTCTCTCCTCTCTCCCCTCTCTCCTCTATGCCTCATTCCCTCTCTCCCTCTCTCCCTCTCTCCCTCTCCATGTTCACCTTGGCTGTTCCGGCAGCGTGGTTTATTGTTGCGTCAGAGCCAGAGAGAGCTAGAGAGAAGCATGCCGGGGAAGAGTACGTACAGTTCTGTCCCTACAGCAAGAGACCTGGATCGGGGAGCCGAAGAGACAGGGATTCCTGGACCAGGTAGGACCACAGGGAGAGGAAAGGATATGAGGAAGGACAGGGACAGAAAAACGGGGAGAGCGAAGAGTAGAGAGCGAAAAGGACAGGAAGGAAGACAGTTTAAGCATAATAGAGCTGTTAGTGACAGGAATAGATTTTTGCTTGAATTACCATATGGGGATATCTACCTAGGAGGAGAGATTGGATGATATAAATCATGTCTGAATGTCTTTCCTGTCTGCGTCTGTCTGTCTGCCTGCCTGTCTGTCTTTATTCTTTTGTGTACCATGTTATTTAACTGGATCCTTTTGTTCACATTGCCTCAACCAATTATTTTATATACAAACCACACCCCAACCCTAAACCCTACACCAGCCATAATGCCGTATAACCTATTATATGTCCCCCTCTGTCACTACACACACACACTTTACATGCTTGTACCGTAGCCCCAGTTCCATCCTATACCAACCTTCTGAGTCTCTTCTGTCTGTCCAGCGGCCATACATGCTCCTGGGACAGGTAAGGGGGGGGTGCGCAACTCCCTCCTCTCCTTCTTTTCGCTTCCCTTCGTCTTATCTGGGCCATGACACAGCAACCACACCATTCTACACTGTAGTAGCCAGGAACAGAATGTCTTCTGGCTGGAGAGCAGAAACACTGTACAGAAAACATTACTACAGCCATCCAGCTAGCTATACAGACTGTAAAAAATATTGTCTGGAGCTGTCAGAACAAATCTTAATGTTTGGATATTAGAATGAGACATTACAAAGGTGCCTAATGGTTTCTCTGTCAGGGACTGCTGTTCAGCCTTGGATGTGTATAAAACTGATACAATGAGATTGGGAAAATGAGTGATAAATAAAGGGTGAAGTAAAAAGGGATGAAAGTATATGTTTCGCAGTAAAAACACTAACAGCTAAAAGCAGAATGATGGGTGTTTTTTTGTTGAAGAAGATTGTAACAGACACAGGGCCAGAGGGAAGAGGGAGAGGTAGGAGGAGAAGAAAGGATGAGGGTAGGTTGGTGTTTTCTTAATTAAAACAAGGCTGCAGTTACCGACAATAATGGTATGAAAGAGAAAGAGAAAGGATTCGACAATTTTAAGAGAGAGACAAATAAGGACATAAGGATGAGGCTTAGGATATATGACCATCGATCCCTGCAGCTATCCTCTGGGCCTGGGACTCTCCTGGATTGGAGGCTGAAATAGAGGCTCCCTGTGGGGCATGCATGTGTGACACAGCTCCAGTCTGCCGCAGCCTGTTCTTCTATATGCAATTGGCATAGTGGTCAATGTACAGTCATTGAGATCCTTTTGCAAGGCCAGACTCCCAGAGGCCCAGAGGGGTGTGTGGTTGCTGTTGTTGATGGGATGAACCAGAACTGCTAGTGGATACAGAGGCAGAGAGTTGTGAGCAGTGGGTTTATTCTGCCCCAGAAGAGTTGCTTTAAGATACACGCTTTGGAGTGTTTTGGTTGTTTAGAAGATGGAGGGACACATTTAACTTAAAATTAGATTTTCTTACTGTGACTTTATGACATTTGGGGACACTGTAGGTTAGGTTGCAAAATTCTTTATCAATTTTTTATCTTAGTAAGGAGACTTTGACCTCACCATCACCCTTTTGTGCCTTGTATACCCAAGTTTTAGTGATGAATAAATCAGAATCTGAATTTGTCTTTAATCGCCATGTAAGATACACAAACACAGAATTTACTACGGCAGGAAAAATGTGTGTATGTTTGTGTGAGCCTACAAAGGGCTTAGCCTCTTAAGCATGGTCAGCAATAGCACTACCATGAACAACCCCCAACCGAGACCGAAAACACCAACACATACACACATGCTGCAAAGGGTTGTTTTTGGGGCCAGTGTGGCTAATGGCTGACGGGAGTCAGTTGACTTAGTGGTTAGGGCATTGGGCTAGTGATCAGAAGATCACCAGTTCAATTCCCTGCTGAGGCAGCATGACGTTATGTCCTTGGGCAAGGCACTTTGCTGCATGTTTTATTTGCCTTAGGGAATGTCCTTGTAGTAAGTCCCTGTAGTAAGTTGCTCTGGATAAGAGCATTTGCTATATGACTAAATGTGTGTAAATGCGACGGGGAGATGGCAGAGATTGATGGAATTAGAGGGCAGAAAGCGTTCAATGGAGGATTATAAAGATAAAATATAGCTGCAAGCAGCGATGGTGGATTCCTCCTGGAACAAATTATGAAATTGATATGTAATTCAAAGTGCAATATGCAAGTTTGGTGTGAATACATCCAAGACTGTAGTGCCCCCTGTGCTGCAAGGGACAAAGGATTTAATATGTGAATGAGAAATATTTGCATGGTCTGTGGCTCCACCTATGGCTGATGATGTGTATTTTAAGGTCTACTGGTTCAATATTGGACAATATGAATTGTCAAATCAAACTAGTAATCTGTTTGTCACTCTGTGAAAATACAACAACAATTATACAACAATTTATTACAATAGAAGAAATACAAAAATAAGGATGACTTTTGAAGTAATATGGTGCAAAGTCAAATGGCAGTGTAACAAGTTGCCAATATTAACTGGTAATCGGTTGTTCACTTAATGAAAACACAACATGTATCACAGTTGAATAAATACCCAAAGTAAGGTGGTTTTAAAGAAGGTGCAAAGAACAATGGCAATATGAACACAAGAAAGAAGAGAGGAAAACAAAGCAATATTTTCAAATAGTGAAGAAGTATGAACATTATAAGGCACAAATTAAAAGAACAGTAATATTCATTTGAAAAGTATTTGTAGTGCTGTCAACAGATAGTGCTAACAATTTCAATAAGACACATGATTACAAAAGTGCATTATAGCCATGGTGGAAAAGAGCAAAACATATCGAGAGAAACGTGTGCATTTAAAAATGTCCTGTATAGAAGAACAAGACCATCTTTACTGCGTAAGTGGGAATCAAACCCTGCATAACCAGTAGTACGTTTTATAATGGCACAAGTCCTTTCATTCAATGTAAAAAAACAGCTATCATATCATATCTATCATAAGTCTGGAGGGTAGTCATGTTGTCCTACAATGCCACAAAATGCTTGTCTAACTTCAACTGAAAAATCAACATGATGCAGTACATGTGATGCTGGCAAATCACTTACCAAAAGATGAAAAGAGTATAGTTTACATGATTGCAAATCTGCACAGATGTGTAAAGCTCATTTCCATTTAGTAGAATATTATCAAGGTCACTACTTTCCCATGTGCACACATCTTTTAGTTTGTTCATCAATATTGCTGTCAAACTGTTTGTCACACATTGTGCACCAGCATTATATTTAAACATTACGTCCTTGATGGAAATATCCTTGTATATATCTGTTACGACAGTTTGAAGGCGCAGTGTAGCACAGTTCACCACTTTCCACATGTTCAACAGACTTTGATAGATGCGTTTTGTTAATAAGTTGTGGTTTAACGTTTGTATGATGTTCAACTTCAAAGGTTGCAAGTTGCAAGCTTGTATCAAGTGTTTTTTCTTGATGACTGAGAGTGTCACCTTTGAACAGTATGCACCATTGGCATAATTGACAGATTGCAGAGGCAGTGTGAACGATGCACCACTGGCCTTTGCATAAGAATGTGAGGAATTAGGCACACATGTGGCCAGAGGCACAGACTGTGAAATAGAGTCACAGGGCCTAAAGACACATGACAGAGGTCGGAAGAGGAGGAAAATCCGAGTAGTTCAAACCTTGATTTTGGGGATGAAGAGGGAGATGGGATATGACAAGCAATAGAACAGAGAAAAATCAGAAGGCATCAGCAATCTTCTGCTGACGCCTTTGGCGTGAGTTCTTTTTTGGCATCTGAAAAACACAGAATAGTTATTTAGGAATGAAGAATATACACATCAGCAGTACTGGATAGCTGAATGCTCTTATAGTTCCTCCCTTGGCACTTATTGGTTCTCATGATGTACGTTTTGTAACCTTTATACAGAATATAAAACAGTTCCGTTTGGTACACCTACACTGAACAATACAGAATATAAAATACTGTTGGCGCAAAGAACTACATACACCTCAAATACCTCTGTCACAGAGCATAGCAACAAGCTAATCAACTGAAAACAACGCTAACAACAATATTTGAACTATATAATTGTGTTCAAGTTATCATACAATCTGTATCATACAAACATGCTGTTGTATTTACAGTCAAAATTAAAATTAATCGTTTCACGAATGGCTACTTTCCTAGCCTAGCCTCAATAGAGGGAAAATGGACATGATTGCTGTATTTAGTTTGCAAACGTATTGACAAGATATTTCGTGTTAGCAAATTAAACCAGCTGGGTATGTTTTGTTTATTTTTAAATACAAGAACTTGCAAAACACTCTTTAAACATTTAATTATACATGTATTCATTTAGCAAATGCTTTGATCCAAAGCGATTGACCTAGTGTTGCCACACGTCCCGTTTTCTCCGGGATTGTCCCGATTTGTTGTGGTCTGTCCAGGAAAATGAAATAACCTTTCCGGGACACGTTTTGTCCCGTTTTTTTTTTTACTTCCTCACATCATCTCCCGTTGCAATAGTCTAAACGAAGCTAGACTCAGGCCCTGTCCCAATACCCGCACTTGCGCCCTTGCGCCCTTCAATTGCGCGTTCTCGCTGAAGGGTGCAAGTGCGCAGGGTGTCCCAATTCTCCAGTAAGGTCTTAAGCCCCGCCCCCTCTGCGCACTTGATCCGCACTTCCACGAAGCGTGCATCGATGCGCACTTTGGCGAAGTGTATTACCCACAATTCATTGCTGCGTGTGACGTTTTCACAAAAAAGGCGGAATATGGAGATGTCTGGTGGTCGGTCCGCTCCTGCGGTAAAATCTCTTTTTAAATGTAAGTAAGTAAGTAAGTAAGTATTGAAGTAAATTATCTTAAATTATCTTTTATTATGCTGTACTAGTGCATATAATTATTTTAATCAGCAAAATTGCAATAACAGCAACCGGTACCGCCATTTTAGATGTCGTGGTAATGACGCACTGGCTAAATCGATGACGTAGCCATCACTGTCCCAATTCTCTAATTTTCGCACGCTTGCGGCCTACGCACTTCGAACCCTTCGCGCACTTCTACAACTTCCGCACTTCACAGAAGGGCGCAAGGGCGTAGTGCGGGTATTGGGACAGGGCATCACAAGCAACTACGACAGACTATGGCAGAGTGGCCTCACTCTCACTGAATGAATGCGCACGCAGCCAGTCGCCGTTGCTAGGTGATCGTGGTCATCAATACAACGGCGGCCGGCCGCGCGAGAATCCAAAGGAATACCGTAATACCAAAGTTCCCTTGGCTGGTGTGCGAGAGCTGGCTGTCTACTTTTTATGTTCGGATTCTGATAAAGGCTGGTTCTAAAGCCTCAGCCTGGGTCAATTTCATCAATACATTATTCATATAAATAAATAAATAGGCATAAATAAGATAAGGTGTAATAATGTTTATAGTGCCCATTTGGGTTAAGAAAAAAATATTTGAACTTAACGCCTAATTGCACCAGTTGAACCAGAGATTCTTTCTCTCTACTCTCTCTGGTTGAACTGTTTTATTCTTAAACATGAACATTCACATGGTATTGTGAATATGCGTGTCCGCAGCTCTCAACCCCCGCACACGTAAGCGCGCGTGCGATAGCCGCCGTCCGATGTGTCCCGGTTTTTGACAACTCAGATGTGGCAACCCTATTGACGACAGAACAATGAACATCGGTCACTGATCATAGCAACGATCTAAATTTAAAAAAAACATAACAGTATAACATTTTAACTATATAATTGTGTTCAAGTCATGATACAAACTGTATTGATTAATTACTTACCTTTCACTCCAAAAAAAGACGGCTGAGAAAATGGCTGCTCAACTAAATCAGACTCTGAAAATGGATGGATGGATGAATGACTTGACTCACCTCCCACCGCTGACTTGAACATTTGATCAGCCATTGCCTGTTGTAAGTCAACCTGCCGAGTGGCCTGCCGCGGTGTGACAAATCAAGTACACCCGATTGCTACAAGCTAAAAGCTAATTGTTTACTGCATAGAAGAACCTTAGCCATAAATTCGATTACCATTATTGACATCATTTTTGACGTTATGAATTTAGTTGTTAAACTGGGTTGTATTTTGTTGTGTGTTCTTCATGCATATATAGTTTGATATCTCAAAGATTTCTTGACTTTCATAATATTATAAGATGAACGTCCTGTTTAGTTGCACTGTTGCCGATTTTAAATGGCTCTAGCAAACAAACGGTTTAAAATATATAAAATCTTTTGATAAGGTTTGTGAGGCTTGATCTGAAGATGTTGCCATAGAAACATGGGGAAGATTGGAAAAACATTGTAGGAATAGTATCAAAAAAACATATTTCAGAAATGTATATTGTATAGAAAAATGTAAAGATTTGCCATTATGAGTTGTTGAGGCTTTTTTGTTTGTCATGAGGAATGAGGCACATGGAATTAATTTCAAGATTATAGGACGAAAGACATACAAGTGGCATCACTTACAAACAAAACGAATTGGGGTGTGGCCCTTAGCGCCCTCTTGACTCTAGCTGACAAACAATTATGAAAATCAAAAATGTTATTGATAGGTTTGTGAGGGTTCTTCTGATGATGATAACTGGCAAGTATGAAGAAAATTGGACAAAAATTGTAGGAGGAGTGGTAAAATAGCATGTTTCATGAATTTATGATGTACAGAAAAATCTAAGGATTTGCCATTATTAGATTAGATTAGATTCAACTTTATTGTCATTACACAGGTACAAGTCCAGGGCAACGAAATACAGTTAGCATCCAACCAGAAGTGCAAAACAGTTATTAACAACAGAATATAATAAATATGGATGTACTCAGAATATACAGTACATATTATGAACAGTATAGTCAGAATATACAGGGTATGTACAGATTCAATCAGGGTATGTACAGATTCAAATTAGACAAGCAGAAATTACCGGGTAGCATGTATATACAGTTAGTGCAAATGATGCAATTGAACAAAATGAACAGATGTGCAAAGTGAACAAAATGTGAACAAAATGTGCAGGTGGTGCAGTAACAGATGTGCAGATGTGCAAAATGGACAGATAGTGCAAATAACAACTCATATGCAAGTGGTGCAAATGTACAAACAGAAATGTGCAAATATAGGGAGGCGGGGGTTCTATGGGGGGGCGGGGGTTATATAGGGGGGCGGGGTGTAGTGGAGTTCAGGAGTGTCACAGTTCTGGGGAAGAAGCTGTTCCTCAGTCTGCTGGTTCTAGACCGGAGACTCCTGAGGCGCCTGCCGGAGGGTTTATGGGCGGGGTGTGAGGAATCTCTTCGGATGCTGTGAGCTCTAAAATGTTGCAGTCCAGAAGTCTCTTACTGTTGGTAATGCAAAGACGTATGTCATCCATTTTATTCACCAAGGACCGCACATTAGCGAGGAAAATGCTGGGTAACGAGAGCCGGTGTGGTGTTGAGTTTAGCCTAGCTCTTCTTCCTCCGCGCTTCCTACGTCTTTGTTTACGATCCCGACGCCGCCTGCGCCTACTTCCGCTCGGCAGGACGTACTGCGAAGACTCCGCTGTTCTGGAGATCTCCGGCACGAGTCGAAAGTTGTTGAGACTTTTTTGTTCATTGTGACAAATAAGGCATCTGTAAAGAATTTCAGGATTTTAGGACAAAAGGACTACAAATGACATCACTTTGAAAAAGGACACAAATGGTTGGTCAAATTGGGGCATGGCCTGTAGCGCCCCCTTTGGTCTCAAGGGAACCAAAATGTGTGTGGTAGTTTATAATGTTGTATTGTTTCACCAGGCCAAAAATCTCAACTTTTTACCGCTGTGATCCAAGGCTGCCATCAAACCCATGTTACAAGTGGAATAATAATAATAATAATAATAATACCTACAATAACAACAGGTTTCCTCCTTCCTCCTGACGGAGGAATCCTAATAATAAATATAGCGGCGAGCAGCGATGGTGGATTCCTCCTGGAACAGTTTATGGAATTGATATGCAATTCAAATGAACAAAAGAATGAAGAAAGGAAAACAAGGCAATGGTGTGAATACATCCAAGACTGTAGTGACCCCTTTGCTGCAAGGGACAAAGGATTTAATATGTGAATGAGAAATACTTGCATGGTCTAGTATAAAAATAAGGATGACTTTTGAAGTAATATGGTGCAAAGTCAAATGGCAGTGTAACAAGTTGCCAAGGTAAACTGGTAATCGGTTGTTCACTTAATGAAAACACAACCTGTATAAAAGTTGAATAAATACCCAAAGTAAGGTGGTTTGAAAGAAGGTGCAAAGAACAATGGCAAAATGAACACAAGAAAGAAGAGAGGAAAACAAGGCAATATTTTGAAAGAGTGAAGAAGTATGAACATTATAAGGCACAAATTAAAAGAACAGTAATATTCATTTGAAAAGTATTTGTAGTGCTGTCAACACTACAGTGTTTATCGAATTTCAATAAGACACATGATTACAAAAGTCTGGAGGGTACAAAATGCTTGTCCAACTTCAATTGAAAAATCAACATGATGCAGCACGTGATGCTGGCAAATCACTTACCAAAATATGATGAGAGTATAGTTTACATGATTGCAATTCTGCACGGATGTGTAAAGCTAATTTCTGTTTAATAGAATATTATCAAGGCCACTACTTTCCCATGTGCATACATCTTTAAGTTTGTTCATCAATATTGCTGTCACACATTGTGCACAAGCATTATATTTACACATCACATGTCCTTGATGGAAAGATCCAGAGGTGGGATGAGGAGGAAAATCCTAGTAGTTCAAGCTTGTGGTTGGGTTTGAGTTCTTCTCTTGAGTTCTTCTCTTGAGTTCTTCTTGAGTTCTTTGAGCATCTGAAAAACACAGAATAGTTATTTAGGAATAAAAATATACACATCAGCAGTACTGGTCATGAAACTACATTGTTTTTCTCAAGTGTACATTATTGCTATTACAAGTGACAACACATTTGGAAATGTTGTTCATCAACAACAAGAACCAACCAGAACTCACATGCACATACTACAAAACATGGGTTTATAACAGTAACCCTTAAAAATGCTTCATCACCCATAACAGTAACCCCTAAAAATGCATAAGTTTGAAAAACGTAAGTTTGAATGTTCAGACCTCAACATTAGACGGTCTTATGGTCCTCTCTCCTTGTGACAAATAAGGCATCTGTAATGAATTTCAGGATTTTAGGACAAAAGGACTACAAATGACATCACTTTGAAAACACAAATGGTTGGTCAAATTGGGGCGTGGCCTGTAGCGCCCCCTTTGGTCTCAAGGGAACCAAAATGGGTGTGGTATCTTATAATGTTGTATTGTTTCACCATGCCAAAAATCTCAACTTTTTACCGCTGTGATCCAAGGGCTGCCATCCAAACCCATGTTACAATGGGAATAATAATAATAATAATAATAATAATAATAATAATAATAATAATACCTGCAATAACAATAGGTTTCCTCCTGACGGAGGAATCCTAATAATACCTGCAATAACAATAGGTTTCCTCCTGACGAAGGAATCCTAAAAAAGCAAAACAAGCGGACCAAGAAGGAGTGAGAAGAGGTATCGGTCTCACTGCTACCTTTCTTTTCTAAAACAATTGAGCGCGCTGTATCCAACCAACTGTCAAGCTTTCTCTCCCAGAACAAGCTTCTGGACCCCAATCAGTCGGGCTTCAAAACCGGCCACTCCACTGAGACTGCCCTCCTGTCAGTTACCACGGCCCTCCAGTCTGCCAGAGCGGCCTCAAGGCCATCTGTTGTAAATCTGTTAGACCTCTCTGCAGTATTCGACACAGTCAACCACCAGATCCTGTTCGCCACACTCACAGAGATGGGCATCACTGGCACTGCACTTGAATGGATCTCATCCTACCTGACAGGAAGATCCAATCAGGTCTCCTGGGGAGGAAAAACATCTGGTCCTCGCCAGCTCTCCCTTGGACCAATCGAGAGATCTCGACTAGAATCGGGGCCTGCCTCACCGATATCTCGGCCTGGATGACCAAACACCACCTCCAGCTGAATCTCACCAAAACAAAACTCCTCATCATTCGCCCAAACACTCAATCACCCACAATCTCTCTATCACTATGGGATCTGCAACAGTGACCCCTTCATCATCTGCCAGGAACCTGGGGGTCACCTTGGATGGTGAGCTCTCCCTCACAGCACCTGCAGTCTCTCGGTCATGTTGATTCACCCTCTACAACATCCGGAAAATCCGAAAATACCTGTCTCAACATTCCACCCAACTGCTAGTCCAAGCTCTTGTCCTCTCAAAGCTGGATTACTGCAACTCGCTACTAGCCGGCCTTCCTGCAAGTGCAATCCGTCCCCTTCAGAGGATTCAAAATACAGACGCTGCCATGTCACCCCGCTCCTCATAGCCCTCCACTGGCTTCCCATCATGGCCCATATTAGATTCAAGACCCTGGTGCTGACCTTCCAAGCTGTAAACGGGACTGCCCCGAGCTATATCAACTCTCTCCTCCGGCCCTATACCCCCGCCCGCCACCTACAGTCATCAGGAGCCGCATGCAGCTAGGTCTCTTTAGCGCCGACCTAGTGGCTCCCTGGAATTTTTTTTGAAAACTGTTAAGAGAAATATATTTTGGGTTTTAATATGGTTTCTGTAGGAGGAAAACATGACACAAACATTCTTAACGTTTTCCAATGCTATAATTTTTGGGGGAATAAATATTAAATTTCAACATTTCTGTCAACAAAGATATGTGTCATAGCCAGCGACACACATTTCTATTAGCAAGGCGGGAAGTCATGCAGGTGGCAGTTGTAATCAAACCATTGACTGTGTGATGGGCCATGGTTTCCAAAGGCGAAAAAAAGAAAAATAAGTGAGGAGAACAGAGGATTCAACGTTTCTTGGACTGAATCATTTGCATTCATTGCCAATGCGGAAGGATTGCCTGAATGTTTGCTCTGTAGCGAGAAGTTGTCAAATAAAAGAAGAGTAATGTGGAAAGACATTTCCAGGGAAAGCATGCTACATTTGCAGCTGAGTACCCAGTGGGGAGTGAGAGAAAAAGTGTGATTGCATTACTTCTGGAGAAATTAGAGGAGCGTAAGAATAGATTTAAGAAGTGGATTGCATCTCCAAACTCCACACTGCTGCAAGTTTTGTTGCAACCCGGGAGATAATAAAGTGTGGAAAACCGTTCACAGATGGTGACTACATGAAGGAGCATATTCATCAACATATCAGAATACCTATTTGCAGACTTCAAAAACAAAACCGAAATAATACAGAAAATCAGAAACATGCCTCTCTCCGCTAAGACAGTGAAGGAAAGGGCCATTAAAATGGCATCACTGATCAGCAAATCAAGGACATTAATTCAGCGCCAGCATATTCAACTGCCTGTGATGAGTCATGTGATGTGATCGATATTGAACAGACTGCGCTTTTATGCAGGTATTTGAACTCAGATGGGCCGCAAGAAGAAATGATCCAATTAATACCACTGAAAGGCCAAACATGGGGGGAGGACATATGTGAGGACATAGTGTTTAAATGACAATGGAATAAACACCAACCACCTGATTTCAGTGGCTACAGATGGGGCACCCAGCATGAGAGGATAAAAAATGGGGTTTGTGACTTTGTTACAGAAAGCATTGGATCGAAATCTGCTTGCATTCCACTGCATCTTGTATCAAGAGGCACTGTATGCACAAACATTCCCATCGGAGTGTATGGCGGTAATGAACCTTGTCATCGAGATGGTGAACAAGATCATTGCAAAAGCATTGAACCACCGTCAGTTACGTGCATTGCTTGATGAAGTAGACAGCAAATATTCCGATCTCTTGATACACAACAAAGTCCGATGGCTGTCCAGAAGTGAGGTTTTGCGTCGCTTTGTCTCATGTTTAGAACACGTGAAAACATTCCTGAAAAGCCAAGGCCTGAACTACCCGCAACTGGAAGATACTGACAAGCCAGATATGACAAGCCACCTAAACAAGCTGAATGAAAGTCTCCAGGGGTGGGGAAACGCTGCACTGCAAATGCTGGAAGCTGTTTTGTCATTCGAGCGCAAGCTGACTGTCTTTGCCAGAGATGTACAGCGAGGCACGCTCTCCCACTTCCCCTCCCTGAGAGAATTCAAAGAAGGCCATCCCGATCACAGACTCAATCGCTGACAGCCGAGCTTGAAGACGTCACTCGCCAGAAAGCCCAGCTCGCCCGAAGCCACAAATGGAGCCAAATTGCAAGCCTCCCAACACCCGAGAAACTTATCTATGACACATGGAATGCTCTTCCTGACAGTTAAAGGAACATGAAGACATATGCATTTGGAGTATTATCCATCTTTGGATCAACATACCTGTGCAAGCAGATATTCTCAAATATGAACTACATCAAATCAAAATATCGCACTCGCCTCACAGATGAGAGCCTGCAGTTCTGCGTCAAGATTAAAGTTACATCTTACATGTCCGATTTTGAGAAGCTGGTCAGTGATGTCCGAAAACAGAAGTCACATTAAACAGGTAAGAACACCATCCTGTCATGGGTACATATTTAGTAACAAAGTGTCTGTTTTTATTTACATTTTACATTTATTCATTAACAGACGCTTTTATCCAAAGCCACTTACAAAAGAGAGCTTTTACAAAGCGCATCAGTCACTGAGCAACGTGATCCAAATACAGTGGGCTTTCAGATCGTTTTATAAAGTGATTTCAGATTTTTGTCAGTATATTTTTGGAATGACACTTAGGGATGTTATTGTGTTTTGTTGCTCAGGTCCGAGGATAGCTGCGTTGGTTGCGTGTCAAAAGAGAAGAGGATGCTGCTGCGTTTTAGCCTTGCACTGATTTGCTTGGCATTTGCACTGAAATCAAACTTAAACCGTATTAATTTGCAGTTTTAAGCAGTTTTATTTTTATAAATACAGGTTGCGTTATATTGTACTCTGTTTGCTTGGCATTTGCACTGAAATCAAACTTAAACTGTATTAATTTGCTGTCTTAAGCAGTTTTTTTTAATAAATGCAGGATGCTTTTTATTGTACTCTGTTGCCCAGATAAGGGGCACGTTATGCTCGTTACATTTTATTTTATTTTTCTTCGAATCCACATCAAAAATCGGATTTCTTTAATTTCATCAAAGCAATGAAACATAATTCATTAATATTGTAATGAAGTTTAACTTGAAGTGGCATCATACAACAGAGTAGTCACGTGGTGCGTCATTATCTACACTACAGGATGCAACGCCGGGAAAATAAATATTGAATCATGAAGGCTCATTATGTATGTGTAGCCAATTTAGTAATTTTGATAGCAGGCTAATATAGATACATACAGCATGTGTTGCCTTCATTATGGTGCTTATATAAGGCTTCAGAAAACAATAGTTTTTTGCGGCTCCAAACATTATTATAATTTTTTTGGGTCCAATATGGCTCTTTCAACATTTTGGGTTGCTGAACCCTGGTGTAGTGGTCCCCCCCCTCAAGACCGCCAGAGCCCAACACAAACTCTTCCACTGCCTGGCTCCCCAATGGAGCACATACTGCCTCCTCACCTTCAAAAGAAGGCTTAAAACTCACTTATTCCGTGAATGTATTGGCATTTAGGAATAGTGTGGTACTTAACATAATCTAATGTTGCTCAGAACTACTTGTCGGTCCCCATGTGGTGACTCGCCAGTGTAGTTGTTTTCTTGCTTTATTGTTTATTGAGAATGTTACATCGGCAACTGACAACAAAGAAAATACACTAGGTATATTCATAGATCTACGAAAAGCCTTCGACACTATTGATCATAATCTTGTGTTACAAAAGTGTGATTGTTACAGGATCAGAGGTGTGGGTAATAGATGGATAAAGAGCTACCTAAATAATAGACTACAATATGTAAATATAAATGGCACTGTCTCACAACAAGACAAATTATCCTGTGGTATACCACAAGGCTCTGTTTTGGGGCCAAAATTATTTATCCTTTATTTAAATGACATATGTAGAGTATCCAAAATAATGAAGATGGTTATTTTTGCAGATGATACAAATTTATTTTGTTCTGGAAATGATATTAATCAGTTAATTTTACAAGTTAAAACAGAGTTAATACTATTTAAAAATTGGTTTGATCTGAATAAATTATCATTGAATGAGAGGAAAACTAAATTTATGATTTTTGGGTCTTGTAAGGCAAATTCAAATGTGAAGTTGGATTGGAATGGGATTGAAATAGAACGGGTCTACGAGACCAGGTTTTTGGGAGTGATTATTGACCATCAGATTTGTTGGAAACCACATATACAATAAATCACAAGTAAAATATCCAAAACAGTTGGTATACTTTATAAAACAAAACCTTTTTTAAATAAGAAATGTCTGCATATATTATATTCATCACTTGTGCTTCCTTATTTATTTTACTGCTCAGAAATCTGGGGAAATGCCTGTAAAACATACCTAGATCCAATAATTAAACTACAAAAACAGCAATACGAATTATTAATAAAGCTGGATTTTGTGATCCCACCAATGAACTTTTCATAAAATCAAATATATTAAAATTTATGGACATAGTTAGGTTAAAAATATTGGAAATTTTGTTTCGTGTAAGGACCTTCCTATAGGGATTCAGTCATTCTTTAAATTAAGAAACAGTCTTTATAACCTCCGAGGTTTACTCCAATTTGAATTAAAAATAGTAAGAACAAATCATAGGCAAAGATGTGTGTCAGTTCAAGGAATTAAACTTGAGTGATGATGTGATGAATTTAAGTTAATAAATACTCTGTCAAAATTAAAAAAACTTTAAAACATGAAATTATTAACACATATAAATTGTTGTTATGAACTAAAAGACTTATAAACGAAGGAAAACATTTTTTTGTTTTGTTTTTTGTTTCTTTTGTTTAGGAAACCGAATTAAAATTGATACAGTTATATTGTTGAGTAATCTATGGTGTATTTATTTTTTACGATTTTTTTTCTTTTTTTTAGGATAGGCTTATATAAGCGAGTTGCTTCAGTCCAATCCTTTTTGGTTGCATCCATTACAGTGGTAATTGTTACTATCTTCTGTGTGAGTATGTATATATATGTAAATTAATGTGTATATCTGTATATATATATCTGTATATGTATATATTTATGTATATATTTATATATTTATGTGTATATCTGCATATGTATGTGTGTATGTATATATATATAATACTCTCGTAATGGACAACCAAATAAACCTATTCTTTCATTCATTCATTCATTCGCAATTGTTGTGTTATGCATTTATAGCTCTTCCCTTGGCACTTAATGGTTCTCATGATGTATGTTTCATGATCTAAAAGCCCACTGTGTTCGGGGTCTATTACGTTGCTATGCTCAGTGACTGATGGTCTTTGTAAAAGCTCTCTCTTGTAAGTCGCTTTGGATAAAACTGTCTGCTAAATGAATAAATGTAAATGTCAGAGGTGGGGTTTGTGGAACACAAGGTTCATTAGTAAGTGATATCTGGATTACTGTCAGTCTGTGCATGGATGTGGCCGGTCTCAGAATGCAATAATGGACAGTCAGCTTGTCTGAAATCAGTGTGGGATAGTTATGTTCAGTAAAATAAGAGACCCGTTCTCCGTACGTCACTATCTCAATTAGCTGGATTTGACTGTTGACGACTTGCCATGATCTTGGATTGTTTGGTTCTTCGAAGCTCATCCAGGGGGGTGTTCCATCAATGTCGCTAACAAAAGCCGTGCTTACACAAAAAAGCCTCACTTACGTTAGCGTCAAATAACTAGCTTCAACCCATTCCAGTAACGTTCCATTAACAAGCAACACTAATTCAAGGTAGACTTGCTGAAGCGCAAACCCTGGACGCGCATGCAATAAATAAGATGAGCATTCAAATAAAAAGGGAAAGATGACCATGACAAATGGGCATCACTGATATACAGATCCAGCACAAATTCCTTTGCTTGGCATGACAAAGAATGTATCAGAATTTGTTTGTATTCGCCATGCAAGTTACACAAACACGGAATTCACTGTGGCAGGATAGAGCAAACATAAATGGAACTTAAATAAGAGTAAGGTAAAATAGAAAATAAAGATAAAATGCAAATAAAAAATGGGCTGGACATATAATTAATAGCAGGTACAAGTATAAGGAAGAATTGATATATATAGTACAGGGGGAGGGGGTATGTACACAATAGGGTAAAATCACAGTGGTAAATTTAAAGGTGTCATGTGTGGAGCGCAGTGGGATTTCTGGATAGGGTTGTGGGGTGTTGATCGTTAGTGGGGCAATAGGCAATATGTCATACTGAGTCCTTGGCCCTGTTGAAGAGGGCAATAGCAGATGGGTAGAAACTGTTCCTGTGGCGAGAGGTTTTGGTCCTGATGGACCGCAGCCTCCTGCCAGAGGGCAGCCGCTGAAACTGAGTGTGTCCAGGGTGGGAGTCGGCCACAATCTTCCTCACTTGCCTCAAGGACCTTGAGGTGTACAGGTCCTCGAGGGATGGCATGTTGCAGCCTATCACCTTCTCAGTGGAACGGATGATACGCTGCGGTCTGCTCTTGTCCTTGGCAGTGGCAGCAGCATACCAGATGGTGATGGAGGCGGTGAGGATGGACTCAATGATGGCAGTGTAGAACTGCACCATCCTTGTCTTTTACAGGTTGAATTTATTCAGCTGCTGTAGGAACTTCGTCCTCTGCTGTGCTTTATTGGTGAGTAAGCTGATGTTCAGCTCCCTCTTTAGGTCCTGGGAGAGGGTGGTGCCCAGGAAGCGGAAGAACTCTACATTGTTGACCTAGGAGCCGCAGAGGACGATGGGGGGGGAGTGGGGCTGGAACCTTTCTTAAATCCACAACAATCTCTACTGTCTTCAGAACATTTAGCTCAAGGTTGTTTTGGCTACACCAGGGGTCTCATTTATAAAAGTTGTGTACGCACAAAACGGGGCTGAAAACGTGTGTACGCCAGGTTCCACACAAAGTCAGTGATTTATAAAAAACAAACTTGGCGGTCGAATGTGCGGTCTCAACGCAAACTATGACCTTCCAGTAAATCTATGCACATTTTGGAGACAGTAGGTATTGGAGACACAGATGACCATACTGTAGTCATACTGCAAAAAGTAAAAAAGGAAGAGCGATTACTCGTTATATTTATGTATTTGTCTTTAAGCTCCCGCGCAATCGCTACACTCATTACACTTCAGAATCAGAATCGCCAGAATCGTTTTTAATCGCCATGCAAGATACACAAACACACAATTTATTACGGCAGTTGTTACCACTTTTTCTCCAGTTCTGCCACTTGGCATCGCACTATTTTGTTGTTTTTTGTTTGCCTTGAGTCACCGTGAAGAAGAATCAATTGCCAGGTTCATGAGGATGATACTAGATTAGCATTCATGAGGTCCTTTGCATTGACCATTTATGGTAAAAAATGGGTGTGTCCAGGGTGGGGTACTACGATAATTCACGTACGCACACTTGTGGTTAAGATGTGATTTCTAAAGAGAACTTTGCTTAGAAGTGTGCATACGCAGAGTTTTATAAATCAGAATTTTTGGGTGCGTACGCTGTGATGTCATGAGAGGCTGTGTCCTGGAAGGGTGCTACATCACAAGGAGATGGCTCCACCCTTGGTCAGGGATGACTATCTGGTGGTAGAGTCGGGAAAAGGCACACCTCTCCACAGCCTCGTCAACACAGCTGTAGGGAATGAAGGCTGATGACTGCCGGAGTGACTGGAGTCATTTAAGAGGGTCAGTCTGCCTGAGTGAGTATGCAGTTTGGGGGAGCTTTCTGTGCCTGGAGAACAGTACGCACCTGGAGGAATACTTACCGCAACCGAGAGGAATACTTATCAGAAGAACTGTGAAGAGAAACACTTACCGGCCGACCATACCTGGGAGAAGGTGTGAGTGAACCAGAGAAAAGGAAGATTTCTGTTTTGAACCATTGTTTAGAGAAGAATACTTTTTAGTTTCCTTACAAGAGCCGAGGGCCAAGATTTACTTTAGTCCCTTTTCAACCAGTAGGAAATTCTTGAGTTCAACCCCTTTGTTTTGTTCATTTCCCCAATAAATATTGAATTAGATTTTGGAAATTGTGTCCTAGCACTGTTTGGAACTGCCCTGCTGATGACCAGCCTCTCATGGTCTCACAACGCCAATTTACGCTTTTCGGCATACATACACTTTTAGTCAGAATCCTACGCACTGTTTTATAAATGAGACCCCAGGTTGTCCACTTCCCACCTGTAGTCAGACTCATCCCCACCAGAGATGAGCACAGTGGGTTGTCGTTTGCAAACTTTAGAATACTTTATTATTAATCCCCTAGGGGAAAACTCCTTAGCAGCAACAGCACACAGTCTCGCAAAAGTACACAGGGGTAAGGGTGTGAGATAAAAGATTAGAATAGTGCACACTGGGATAAAGGGGTGGGGGCAAAATTGGTAAGGGAATCCACACAAGGGGGGAAGAGGCTTGGATAAAATATTATGTACAGGCTATACAATTACAATTATACAAGTATTGCTCTTGCAGAATATCTTGACAGATGGGTGACTGGAGGTGCAGCCGTTGGTGTACAGGGAGAAGGGCAGAGGGGAAAGGACGCAGCCTTGAGAAGATCCGGTGTTGATGGGCCAGGAGTCAGAGACTTGCATTCCCATCTTGACGCCCTGCTTCCTGTCAGACAGGAAGTCTGTGATCCACTTGCAGGTGGGGTCAGGCACGTTCAGCTGGGAGAGCTTGTCCTGAAGCAGACCTGAGATTATTTTATTGAAGGCAGAACTGGAGTCCACAAACAGGATCCTGGCATAGGAGTTTGAAGAGTCCAGATGCTGGAGGGTGAAGTGGAGGGCCATATTAACTGCGTCATCTGCTGACCTGTTGGCTCTGTAGGCGAACTGCAGGGGGACCAGGAGAGGGTCTGTGATGTGTTTGAGGTGTGCCAGCACCAGGCACTCGAAGGACTTCATAACCACAGTTGTCAGGGCGTGAAGAATCGGCCCAGGACTACATGGGAGGAGCTGGTCGATGACATGAAGAGAGCTGGGACCCCGTTTCCAAGACTACTATCAGTAATACACTAAAACGTCATGGTTTAAAATCATGCAGCGCACGGAAGGTTCCCCTGCTGAAGTTAGCCCATAAAGGCCCGTCTGAATATTGTCAATGACCATCTGAATGATCCACAGGAGTCATAGGAGAAAGTCACTTAGTCAGATGAGACTAAAATATAACATTTTGGTCTTAACACCATTCGTCATAATTGGAGGATTAAGAAGGAGGAGTATTAGATTAGTTTAAATTAGATTCAACTTTAATGTCATTACACAGGTACAAGTACAGGGTAACAAAATACAGTTAGCATCCAACCAGAAGTGCAAAACAGTTATTACAACAGAATATAATAAATATAAGTATACTCAGAATATACACAGTATGAACAGTATAATCAGAATATACAGGGTATGTACAGATTAAAGTGATTTTAGACAAATGTACAGCTGTATAGTACAAGATGCTACAGTATTAAACAGAAATTACAGGGTTGCATGTATGTACAGTTAGTGCAAATGATGCAATGAGCAGATGTACAAAATGAACAGATAGTGCAGTAAACAGATGTGCATATGTGTAAAATGAACAGAACATTCAAATAACAACAACAGCAAATAACAACTCAATTATGCAGGTGGTGTAAAATGAACAAACAGAAATGATAGTGCAAATATAGGGTGGCGGGTGTTCTATGGGGGGGCGGGGGTTGTATAGGGGGGCGGGGTCTAGTGAAGTTCAGGATTGTCACAGTTCTGGGGAAGAAGCTGTTCCTCAGTCTGCTGGTTTTAGACCGGAGACTCCTGAGGCACCTGCCGGAGGGCAGGAGGGCAAACAGTTTGTGGGCTGGGTGTGAGGAATCTTTTCGGATGCTGTGAGCTCTACGCAGACAGCGCTTCCTCTGGATGTCCTCAATGGATGGAAGAATAGTCCCAGTGATGCGTTGGGCGGTTTTCACCACCCGCTGCAGTGCGGGTGCGCTCTGCGACTGTGCAGTTCCCGTACCACACTGTAACACAGTTTGTCAGGATGCACTCAATCACACAGCGGTAGAAGTTCACCATGACAGCTGAGGACAGGTGGTGTTTCCTCAGTGTTAGTGTCAGAGATGCTGGTGAGCCTTCTTGATCAGGCCGGAGGTGTTTGTAATCCAGGACAGGTCATCCGAGATGTGGATCCCCAGGAACTTATAGCTGGAGACACGCTCAACGGCCATCCTGTTGATTTGAAAGAGGTCGTGCGTGTCTCCTCTCTTCTTCCTGAAGTCCACGACAAGCTCCTTGGTCTTTGTGGCGTTAAGGAGCAGGTTATTGTCACCACACCACATGGCCAGGTGCTGTACCCCAAGTAACAAGTAGGCTGTCTCATCGTTGTTAGTGATGAGGCCAATCACCGTGGTGTCATCAGCAAACTTGATGTTGGAGTTGGATCCATACATTTGCTTCCAGTCATGGGTGAAGAGAGAGTAGAGGAACGGGCTGAGCACACATCCCTGTGGTACACCTGTATTGAGTGTGATGGTGGAGGAGCAGGAGTGGGCTGACCTAACATGCTGTGGTCGGTTGGTCAGAAAGTCCATAATCCAGTGGCAGAGGGAGGTGTTGATGCCCAGCTCTCCAAGTTTGGTGATCAAGTTTGCTGGAAACTGCATTGTCTGTGCTCCTATTGCTGCGGTAGGCAAACTGGTCAGGGTCAAGTGTGGGTGGAAGGTTGGTCTTCAGGTGTGCCAGAACCAGTCACTCGAAGCACTTCATGACAATGGGTGTCAGTGCTACAGGGCGATAGTCGTTCAGCTACAGGGCAATAGTCGTTCATGCTACAGGGCGATAGTCGTTCATCCCAAGAACATTGTAAGTGAAGCATGGAGGTGGAAGCATCGTGTCTGAAGATGTTTTTGCACAGGGGACAGGACGACTGCACTGTACTAAGGACAGGATGAACGAGGCCCTGTATTGTGAGATATTAGGCAAAAACCTCCCTCCCTCAGTCAGAGCGTTGAAGATGGGTCATGGTTGGGTCGTCCAGTATGACAACGACCTGAAGCACACAGCCAGGAAAACCAAGGAGTGGCTTCATTAGAAGCATATCAAGGTTCTGGAGTGGCCTAGCCAGTGTCCAGACCTAAATCCAATAGAAAATATTTGGAGGGAGCTGAAACTCTGTGTTGCTCAGTGACAGCCCCGAACTCTGACAGATATAGAGAAGATCTGTATGGAAGAGTGGCCAATATCCCTGCTGCAGTGTACGAAACCTAGTGGAGAACTAAAGGAACCGTTTGACCTCTGTAATTGTTAACGAAGGCTTCTGTACCAAATATTAAAATACCGTATTTTCCGGACTATAAGCCTTTTTTCCCAGGTTTTGAACCATGCGGCTAATACAGAGATGCGGCTTTTCTATTAAGTTTTCTTCAGCCCTCAGATGAATAAGTGACTTTGCGCAGTTGCACTTTACATTTACATTTATTCAGTTAGCACACGCTTTTATCCAAACAACTTACAAAATAGAGCTTTACAAAAGAGCATCAGTCACTGATCATAGCAGCATGATAGACCCCAAACATAGCAGGCTTATAGATTATGAAACATACATATTGAGAAACAATAAATGCCAAAGGAAGAGCTGTAAGAGCAAGTTACAATCATATAGCAAGCATTTTTGACGGAATATAATGTTTCTGTAGGAAGTTTTCGCAGTGCACACGGAGGAATCCTAATAAGCAAGCATATCCAATGCAAACAATAAAGCAACAACAACAGTGTACCTGAAAAAGGGGGAGGGGGTAGTCTGGGGGAGAGACTATTATTAGGTTAGCAGTTATTCTTAAATGCTGATCAAATTCTCGGAACAAGTGCGTCTTGAGCCTTTTTTTTAACTTAAAATAATTTGGGGCAGTCCCGTTCACTGCTCGGAAGGTCAGTACCAGGGTCTTGAATCGGATACGGGCCATAATGGGAAGCCTGTGGAGGGCAATGAGGAGCGGTGTGACATGAGAGCGTCTGCGTAGATTGAAAACCAGACGGCCTGCTGCATTTTGGATCCTCTGAAGGGGACGGATTGCGTCTGCAGGGAGACCAGGTAGTAAATGAATGCAGTAGTCCAGTTTTGAGAGGACAAGAGCTTGGACTAACAGCTGGGTGGAATGCTCAGACAGGTATTTTGTGATCTTCCAGATGTACAGGGTGAATCTACATGACCGGGAGACTGCAGCAATGTGTGCTGTGAGGGAGAGCTTTCCATCCAAGGTAACCCCCAGGTTTCTGGTAAAAGATGAAGGTCGTCACCGTTGCGGATCCCAGAGAGACCGCGGGTGATTGACTGTTGGGCCAGAATGATGAGCAGTTCTATTTTGGCGAAGTTCAGCTAAAGGTGGTGGCTGGTCATCCAGGCCGAGATGCCTGTGAGGCAGGTCTCGATCCTAAGCAGTGTTGAGATCCCTGGATCTGTTGGGGTAAATTACAGGTATATCTGCGTGTTGTCGCATAGCAGTGGTAGGAGAAGCCATGGGAGGTGATGTTTGGTCCCTGTCAGATGGTGTACAGGGAGAATTGGAGAGATCCAAGGGCCGAACCCTATGGGACACCAGTGGAGAGCTGGCGAGGACCTGACATTTTCCCGCCCCAGGAGACCTGGTAGGATCTTCTCGTCAGGTAGGATGGGATCCAGTCAAGCGCAGTGCCAATGATGCCCATCTGAGAGAGTGTGACGAGCAGGATCTGATGATTAACTGTCGAATGCTGCAGAAAGGTCAAACAGGAGGACAACAGATGACCTTGAGGCCGCTCTGGCAGCCAGGAGGGTAGTAGTGACTGACAGGAGGGTAGTCTCTGTGGAGTGGCCGGTCTTAGAGCCCAATTGGTAAGGGTCAAGAAGTTTGTTCTCTGAGAGAAAATTTGCCAGTTGGTTGAATAGGGCACGTTCAATTGTTTAAGAGAAGAACGGTAGCAGTGATACTGGCCTGTAGATCTGGAAGATGACTGGGTTAAGAGAGGGTAAGACAGAAGTAGGAAAAATTGTCTGCTGTCAGGGTGGGGGAGGAGGGTTTATTTTAGAAAAAAGGTATAGAACAGTTAACAGGGGTTTAGAGCATAGTTAACCTGTTTCAGGAGGTAGTGAATGGGTCGTTATCTAGCTCTGAAGAATCCTGGTAATGAACATGAGTTAGAATTAGGTGTGTGGGAGCAGAGAAACATCTAAAACATGCAGGACAGTGTGCCCTGAGGACCAGTGTTGGGGACCACTGCTCTACAGGACTGTGAAACAAAAAATCGAGTTTATGGCCAAGATTTGCCCTAATTTTAGACCTAAATTCTCAGCTCTGGCAAACTCCCCATGCTCTATGTAGCATGTTAGCGTACTACAACAAGCATCCATCTCTCAGCATCACTAACAGAAAATTGCCCATTTAATCGGATCAACTTCATAATCCATTAAAATTTAGCGAAAACATACATCAACAAATTTTGGGTCTCAAATATTCATAAAGGTAAAAAAAATACATTTCCAAGCGTTTAAAGGTGGGGGGAGGGGCGGTAAAGTGGTAAACTCTTTAGACAACACATTCATCCAATGCTGTAGATGTTGACAACCCCAGTCTTGTGTCCTAACCAGTGTTGTGCTAGTTACTGAAAAATAGTAACTAGTTACAGTTACTAGTTACTTTGTAAAAAAGTAACTCAGTTAGTAACTCAGTTACTTAAACCAAAAAGTAATGCGTTACTGAGAAAGTAACTTTTTAGTTACTGTACAACGTTTTTCCAATGTCCCCATTAAATAAAGGTTGATTGATTGAGTTCCCCTCTAGCCGTCATTTCAGTTCTGTACTGATACTGAGTAATACAGACTGTTGATTAAAACAACTGTTTCAATTCATTTGCATCCATATCACTGGATCTATTTATCCAAGCAATATGATCCGTTGTGCACCAACACAAACCTTGACACAAACACCAAAGTATTTTTTCAATGCCTATTTATTTCAGTCAGGCCATAAAGTCTTCCATAGGCTATAAACTGCAAGCCTATCTTTCTTATTTGGTATTCAAAAACAAACTGCAAAAAATTAAAGTGGCTTAAAAGCAGAAAGTAAAAGCAAAGTAGAAACTTATCTTCCCCTTCTCGCTCGCCATCATACCGTGCCCGCCCCTGACCTGTCCAGTCCTCTTCATGGTGCGTGTTTGATTATGTGTGGGACAAATGCGACAAATGCTTTGTTTTTCAATTCAATTAAACTTTATTGATCACTATGTTATTGGAACTGTGTGCCGTTGTACAACCAAACCCTCTTTTTTTATCCAAAAGGAACGGAGTAACGCAGCGTATGGTAACGTTAACGGAGTTACTGAATTTTTAAAAACAACGCGTTACGTTATTAGTTACTGAAAAAAGTAACGGCGTTACGTAACGGCGTTACTAATAACGCGTTACTACCCAACACTGGTCCTAACACAGACAGCTTAAACCTTAGAAATGTATACTAAAGCCACCATCACTGCAGTTACAATCTCAAACGTGGAATTCCATAGCTGTTGAGGAAGCTACTGACAGACAGACTAGCACCCCTGCTATTTGAGTCAAAAGTCCTAGATCAGTCAGTTTGTCAATCGATGAAACAAACTGTCACTCGTTTAGAGACAATGCTTTCATCTGGGTAATAGTATCTACTTCTTCTTCAATATGATATGAAAAGTTAAGGCATATGATTTGATATTATTTTATATGATAATTCATAAACACATTAATATGCATATTAATATCATATTTAGATATATAATTATATTTTAAGAGTGATGCCACAGGATGCATAGAGTTAAGAAGGGGAAGCTGGCTTGTTATACGCTCACTTATTGATATCACTGCCCTAGGCACAAGATGTGACTCTCCTCTCACTCCTCCCCTTTTCTTAAATTTCAGTCCTTTCCTTTCATTTGCTCCCAGTGATCACTTATTTATGTTGACACATGAAGTGGATGTTGTGATAGAAAGAAAGAGTTTGGGAGACAGAGTGACAGAGGAGTGTGTGTACGTTTGTCTGTGTGTCTTTGCGTGACACAGTAATTCAATAAAAGCATTTGGCAACAAAAAAAGAAGCATCTAGTCTAATCATTATGTAGAGGTAACGACAGACGGACAGACAGATGAGTGACGATAGCCAACCAGGGTCCTCTCAATGTGTGCTAGGTTCTGGTAGTGGCCTGAACTGATTGATGTGTGACTTTGTATTACTGTACATTAGGGTGTCATTGTGTAGGGGTAGAGTGAGGTTCAAGAAAAGGCATGAAAAGACTGAAGTGAGTCACAGGAACCTTTTGCCATGAGGTTTCATCTTATTGATACACTCATCATGTTTTAACATTTTAATTATTCAGAAAATCCAAAGTGATATACAAATAGTGTGTGTAGAAAATACAGATAATCGAAGATCTGAAGTGTTTATACAGACAGGGTTGTTCAATCCGGGTCCTTGAGAGCCACAGTCCTCAAAGTCTCTGCACTAGCACACCTGATTCTAATGAATGGGTCATTATGAAGCTCTGCGGAAGCCTCATAATCCCTTTCATTAGAATCATCTCTCTCTCTTTACTTTCCTCTCTCTCTTCATTTTGAACAGACTCCACCCCAAGTGACAGTGGTTCCGTCCCTAGTGGTTCTAGCCCCTCCCCCAGCACGCCTCAAAAACTGCTCCCAACATGCACCTCTCCATTTGAGCCCCGGCTGGTCCGAGCCATGCCTAGTTCTTCTGTGACACCACGACCCCAGCCTGAGGGCTCTGACCACCGCCATGGCAACATTACCAGGTTATCTGGGAAGTTTGGAGGTCATGGACCCTGCGGGAGCCGTGTACCAGTTAAAATGGAAAGAATCAAGGTGTGTTTACTGTAGGTGTTTTTGTGTATTTCAATACATACAGTAACCTTCTTTAAGAAACAACATCACATTTTTCAGTGACACAATGGCAACACAAACATTTTTATAATCCATAGAGGCAAGCAGTGCCTCATGAAAACTGTTGATTTTTGTGAGAGAACTAATCCTTTTAACATCATACTTAATCTGGCTCCCACAATCCTCTTTTATAAAAACTCCTAATGAGCATGTCACTAGTCCCCTGATGCTTTCTCTTCTTCAGGTTCTTACAGGTTCAGAAGTGGAAAGCGACTATAAGGAGACAGGAACTATGGACACAAGGGTGGTGATGGGCCAGGAGGCACTATTCAAAACCATGGAGAGACAGAAAAAGAAGAAGCAGATGGCTGGAAGGAGTAGCCAAGCAAGCTCCATGCTTGGAGGCCTGGCCCTGGAGGTCCCCAAGACCTCATCAAAGTCCCAGTCCAGAGTTACAGGCTCAGAGAAGAATGAACTAGACACTGGATATAGTGTCCAGGACCTCATTCTACAGATAGAACAGGAGGAGGAAGACAGAGGGTCTATACAGGTGTCACCCCCTCCCTTGTCTCCTCTTCTCACCGCTCTTATTCCTGCACCCCCTCCATCTCCAGAGCCAACCAGAGAGGACTTGATACACAGCCAGGGGGCGGGTTTGTCTCCCTCTGAGGGTGAAGTGCCTTCCCTGTCCCTTTCTGAGCTGGCCTATCCCATAGCTCTGTCTTTCTCTGAACCTGACTATCCTATAGATCCACTAAGAGTGGGTGTGCCATCGTTGCTGGACCCTGATCTGTACTACACTGCTCCCTCCACACCCATCAAGATGGCTTCTCACTCCTCACACCACAAACACCGCTCCTATCCCGGCTCCCCTGCCTCCCCCCTCTCTCCCACCTACCCCTCAGACAGTGATGACCTATGCTCCCCCCTCACCTCTCCTTCTGGGTCCTATATGACAGCGGAAGGAGGCAGCTGGACCTCATCCTACACCTCCTCCACCTCTCCCTCCACCTCCCCCAATATGCTCTTCATTGAAGAGGGGCAGGATGCCCAAGAAGCACCTGCATGCTTTGTGGGCTCCCTGTTTGAGATAGGAGATGAGGTGGCAGAGGAGAGGGAACAAATAAGCATGGCAAAGGAGGAAGAAAGGGGGGGAGAATTTTATCAATTTCAGTCAGAGAGCTTTGGAATGCGATCGCGCCTGGGGGTGACAGAGGATGTGATCCTAGAGGAGGAGGAGGTGCTGAGAGGAGAAACTATCATGGTGTCTCAAGGCAGCTGCCGACCGCGCTGGGTTGCTGAAAACTCCTCTCCACTGAGGAGCAGCAGTGGCCGGAGCAGCTGGGAGGAGGAGGAAGATGGAGGGGGGTCTGAAGGATCCCTCTGCTCAGGGGAAGATGCTGGCACTGGAGGGGTAGACTACAAACCGATCCTGCCAAGATGTCTAGAGCTGGAGCTAGAGGCCTGTTCTTCCCAGGATTTCAACCCACAAATGTCAGTGGGGAAGGATGGAGGGGACCTCCCAGAGCTGAGCTCCAGCCCCTTTGCTCCACACATTGCTTCTAGCAATCTCATTCCAGACTTTCCTGGCCGTCCCCTGGAAGCCTACACCCCAGAGGGTCTGGATGGAGAGAGCCCTGGAACCTTCTTTCTCTTCCCAGGAGCCTACAACTATGATGGACCAGAGGAAGAGAGGATGATTCCGGCCTCCCTGCTTTCCTTCCCTCTACACACCAGCCTCATCTTCCAGGTAGACTCCATGGAGATCACCCTCTTTCCCACAGAGGATGAGAATGTGGGAGGAGAGAGGAGCAGCAGGAATGAGGGGAATGACGTTGCCGCTTATGCAGCTGGAGAAGAGGAAGGAGATGTGGAAGATGACGATGAGGAGGACAAAGATGAAGATGGTGATAAAAGGGGGACAGAGATAGAACTGGGGAAGGAAGCCAAAGTTGACGTAGCAGTACAAGAGGAAGAGGAGGAGGAGGAATATGAGGAAGAGTATGAAGGAAAAGTGATGGAGGACCCCACAGAAGACACCTCCTTCCTTCATTCACTGTCAGAGACATCCATCAACGAGGGTCTGGATGAGTCCTTCTGTTTCCATGACGAAACGGACGACTCCCTGGATTCTGCGTCCTACAATGGTGAGGAAGACGAGCGTTTGTACAGCACAGAGAGACATGCAGAATCCCTGGAGCCCCAAGGCTCAGGTCTGCTGGACCCCAAAGAATTACTCCAACTGCAGTTTCCCAGCCCCATGAGAGAATCCAATGTTCCGCAGAGCCAACGTGAAGGTAAGGGTCCTCCAGAACCCAGCCCAGTGGATCCTCCTCCAGCATGTCCAGAGTCATCCAACAGTCCCAGCAGTAGTGAGGGTGAAATGGAGATTTTGTCTAGCTCCTCAAACCCTCCTGTTCCTTTAATCCTCTTCAAATCTGCTTCCCCCCCTACCTATACCTCTGAACCTGTTGGCCCTTTTACTGGCAGTATGTTAATCTGTTCTGTTGCTGCTACGCCAGTTCACACCTCTGTTTCTGACACCATGCCTACTGAAACCACCCCCATCCCTGATATTTCCACTACCCCAGATCCTACTACTGATACCACACTTGCCCCTTCTACTGATACCACCTCTGCCTCTGCTTCTGATACCACTCTTACCCCTGCCACTGAAACCACCCCTGCCATTAATACCACTAATTTCCCTGCCAGTGACACTCCCCCTGTCCCTGTTACTGAGCCCAAGCTGGCCACAACAGAGCTAAAGGAGGATAAGCTCTTGCAGAGGGACAAACAAAGCACTGACATCCAAGAGGAGGAGCTCACAGAACAGACTAAAGGAGACTCTTTCACTTTGCTCATAAAGCCACAGGCATCTCAGTTGCACCTACCTAGACATGTTAGTGGCAGGAAACAGTTCAAGGTGACACCTGGGCCCCAGAAGATGACTGTGTGTGGTTTTTCTGGCATGAAGGACAACACAGAGAAGGAGCTGGACCATAAAAATGGCAACACTCCAACAGAAAGTCAGAACCCTGGGGGTACCTTTGCTTCTGTGACCCAGGAAGACACCACTGCCACCAATGACCTAAACAAGGGGGTCCCTCTTCTTTCCTACCCCAAGGACCCTACCTCTAACCCCAGCAATATCCCAGTGCCCACTTACCCAGAGGGCCTCACTGACTTGCCTGACAACCTGGGCTTAACACCGGACCTCTGCCCTTGCGATCCGGCCCAGGAGAACTTGCGAGAGAACACTCTGAGCACAGAGGAAGGGGGTCCCGGGGTCATCGGCTCCCCTCATTCTCCCATGGCCATCTCCCCCAAGAGGGAGAACTCAGAAACAGATGCAGGGGGGAAGATTGGTCTTGGGGCTGGGGCCTGGGGGTCTCATGGAATGGGGATGGGGCTGGGATTAGACCTGGATTTAGGCAGGAGGCTGAGGTCTGGGGCTAATGTTGGGGCCTTGGGAGCTGGGGAGTCCCTTTCCCTCTCTCTGGGGGATGCAGAGAGTGTGCTTTTGTGTGAGATGGATGGACATAGTGGACGCACACCGGTGGCTCCCAACATCAGCACTCAAGGGAACGATGGAGAAGATGTGTTAGAAGATGAAGAGGATAACAACAGTCTTTGTGGTCATCCAGACAAGATGGCAGATGTAGTGCTGGCTGGAGAAGGGGTATTGGAGTCCAACCTGTCACTGTGGAGGTCCATTGAGGAGATTTCAGAGGCAGGTGGAGGGGAGGATAGAAGTTCCCGATTTTCTGAGGATGATGTCAGCAACCTGCAGACCCTGGACCATGAAGTTTATAACACTGATACACACCACACATGGGAAAAGTCTGACAACCATGATTCCTCCATCTGCTCTCTGGCAATGCCCCCCTGTGTGACTCTAAATGCCCTCTCAGAGAAGGTGAGGTCTCAGAGTGCAACTGTGAGTGTAAAAGAGTCCATCTCTAACATACCACTCACCGAAGAGCCATGCCTGCTCCCTAATCAGTCATGGACACCCACAAGAAGCAAAACCCTCCAATTCGAAACAATACAGGTGTCCCAGTCCGTGGAGAGTTCCAGTATTATCTCACTGCCAGAGGTTGAGACCCAGAAAGACACAAGCATGTGCAGACAGACAGACAGTGATACAATATTGTCCATACTAGGAGGTTCTTTTGGCTCCTTCAACCCCAGAACAAAACACTCAGACTCCAGGCCAGGTAAATGTGCTTTAGAGAAAGCTCCCCTCACTGTCAAGGACAAAGAAGAGAATGCAAAGACTCAGCAGCAACAGGACGAGGGACTTCAGACTGAGGGTATCATTGGGGGCAGAATGAGTGGTGTGACTGACATGGGCATGAATCAAACAAAGACCAGCAGCAGTGCTTTTCAAGGACAAGACAGTGGTGTTAGTAACTCAGGAGGAAAAAATGAGAGAGAGACAGAGACAAAAATGGAAGGAAGAGAGAAGAGAGCAAGAGAAGGAGGAGAGGAGACAGTTAAGCGGAATATCTCTCCAGCTGAGAGAGAAGTACAGCAGTCAGAACATCACACCCCAGAGGGTGAGCATACAATAGACAAGCCTGTCTTGGCTCAGAAGGGACGGAAAGGGAAGGAGGGCAGAGCACGAGGCCGAGGCAGGGGAAGGGCAGCTCACCAGGACCAGCTAGCACAGATGAGCCCTGGGACTGCTGATGAACCAAAGGAATTGTCTGTCCCAAATAAGGCTGGAGCAGATGGTACCCTAGCAGGGTGTAAAGCCACAGCCAAGAGGGGTAGGAAGGCCCTCTGTAAGCCTGGCCCCTCACAATTACAAATGAGGACATCTGTGGACTGCCCTGAGGCTGAGTCAGAGACGGACAGCCAGCCTGGTTCTGCTGGACACTCTGACAGTGCTGATAACTGCTTTACAGACCCCTACCCCAGCCTTAACTCCAATCCTCATCTGAAATTTGCTAAAACTGACCATGTCAAATACAATGCTGCTGTTTTCCTTAAACAAGAAGTACTGGATAACAGGGCCTTATCAGATAGCCAGAAAGGAAGTAAAGACATAAATGACAACAACGTTGGCAGTGGCCACATCTCTTTTCAACAGCTGAGCATAGCTTCCTTTCCACACTCTCCTCTCGATGTCTGTCCTCCCCCTACCTCCTCCCTTTTAGTTTCCTCCTCTTCTCTTTCTTACTCCTCCTCCCCTCCTCCTCTCTCCTCCTCCCCTCCTCCACTCTCTTCCTCTCCCATCTCCACCTCCACACACTCTCCATCATCCTCCCCACCCCTTCTTCCGTCCTCCCCTGCCCCCATCTCCTCCCCACACTCTTCCTCTCCTCCCCTTAGCCCTCAGAAGCAGACAGAGGTGACACTTTCCTCTCTAGTACAGGACTCCCAGCCTCTCCAACCTCCCTCCTCTACCCCAGCTCCTTCATCCACTGATGTCATACAGCTCCCTGCTCCTCCTACTTGTCAATCAGAATATTCCCTACCCGACACATACCTATTCTCATACACCAACATATGCGGACAACAGGGCATCAGCAATCTTTCTACTCCCTCTAATGCTTCACATATACCTACCACACCTACCAGAAGTGTCTCCTTGCCTCTGGCTCCACCTTCAGCCCTCTCCAACTTGATTCCGCCCACTCTGCAGCACAGGGTCCCACACACAATGTCGGACCTGGATCCCCATCCCCACACCTTCTTCCAGTCGCTACCCATGTCTCAGTTTGAGTTCCACAAGCAGACTAAACCAGGCAAGTCATGGAGTCTGGAGGAGAGGCCTAGAGGTGAGTTAAAAAATGTTTTTAGGTCTATGGTCAAACGTCCAACATTGTACCATTCATCCTCTTAAAAAATGTGTGTGAAATGTGTGTGTATTATGCATGTGTGTTTTTGCAGTTGAGGAGGACACAGACAGTGAGGATGACAGTGACAAGACTCAACCCAGAGGGATTTGGGGAAACAGAAGCAGTTCTTATTTAATTAAGGAGTCTGGCTCATCCAATCAGAGAGAGACCAAGCCTTCCATCTACCACTCACTTGCTGACAGACAGGCAGGCTGTTCAATCAGCCACTGCTACAAGATTTCAGAGGAGATTGACTTGTCTTTCAAGAACAACTGTGTGTGAATACCTTTATTCATTTAGCAGACCCTTTTATCAAAAGCGACTTACAAGAGACTTACAAGAGAGAGCTTTTAGTAAAATTTTAGTAACCTTTTTATGTTTTAGTAACCTTTTAGTAATCTTTTTCATTTCTCATACATCAGTATATATTTACATTTATTCATTTAGCAGACGCTTTTATCCAAAGCGACTTCCAAGAAAGAGCTTTACAAAAGAGCATCAATCACTAATCATAACAACGATAGCCCCAATCATTGCAGGTAGTCAGATTATGAAGCCTACCGTATATACATATCAAGGTTTATTTTCCTAAATAACTATTACACAGTACTGTTTCTATTGCCTTTTATTATTTCTACTTAAATATTTATAGTTATTCATATATAATCATAAACTATTATTTTGCTTTCACATTCTGAAAATGACAGCAGTTTCTCCCTCTTCCACAGCATGATCTACACTGAACTGAAATATAGTATCTTATAATAATAATATTTTGTAAATCAGCCCACACCAGAAATTATGATTGTCAGTAAATCCGTTATGGATTATTTAAGGATTCACTTCAGGATTAGATGTTGATTTGCGTGTGACATCTTTGAGATTTACCCTGTAGTGTTGAGATGTAGATTAAAAGCCTCTCTGATCAACAGCTCTTCTACTAACAACCTGTAGAGTCGCTCCATATTTCATACGATTCGTAGAAATTAGATAGTTACCATGGTAAATCTTTTTAAATACGTTTACATTACATTTAGTTGTTTAGCAGATGCTCTTATCCGGAGCAATTTACAGCAAGTAAAGGGACATTCCCCTGAGGCAAGTAGGGTGAAGTGCCTTGCACAAAGACATTTGCTTTTTAGCACAGCCAGGATTAAAACTGGGTTAGCCCAAATACTAGCCCGATTCCCTAACCGCTCAGCAACTTGACTTCCAATGCAGGTCTTCGTTGTAAACGTGTATGTGTGCGTGCGTTTGTGTGTTCACAGTGGGCTCTTGTAATGAGTCGGAGACTGAAGGGTCAATACCAGAGCGTGAGGAACCAGGGTGGGTGCCAGTGAGACCCTCTGAGCCCCAGGTAAGTGCATGTTCTGTGGAGAAGTCTCTCACAGCCCTCATCACACAACAGTTACAACAGGGTTAGCCCATGAGAAATTCCTTTATTAGTCCCCCAGGGAGGAAATTGCAGTCCACAACAGCAGCAGGGTACAGTAACAGCACACAGAGTGGGTAAAATAGGTAAAATACACAATAAGAGATACAATAGAATATACTATCAAAAAACACAATTAAAAGTCAAGTACAAGGTTAAGTTAGATGGTTTCTGTCCTGAATGAGAAGTGAGAGACGAGTTATTGCATGTAAAGAATATTATGCACGTTGTATGTCAGAACAACAAGACCACCATGGGGGAATATTGCACGTTGACCGTAAGAACAACAAGAACATAAATATTGCATAATTATATAATAATAATTTCACATAGTAGTGGCTATGGACAGCAGTGTTAGTTGAACAGTCTGACGCAGCAGGAAGAAAGGACCTGCGGAATCTCTCCTTCACACAACGAGGGTGAATCTATTGCAGAGTCCTGCAGGGGGTGTGACTCGTGGTCCAGCATACATGTCAGCCCAAGGACAGCCCAGGGCTGAGCTGGACTTCTTGATGACCTTGTCCAGCTTCTTCTTTTCTTTTTCCCTCTTAGTGATGCTGCTGCTCCAGCAGACCACACCATATAGGATAGCTGAGGCCATCACTGAATCATATAATGTCTTCAGGGGTGCCCCCTGCACCCCAAAATACCTCAATCTCCTCAGGAGGTAGAACCTGCTCTGAACTTTCTTGTACAGCGCGTCAATGTGGTAAGCCAGTCCAGTTTGTGGTTCAGATGAACACCCAGGTACTTGTAGGACTCCACTCTCTCAATGTCCATGTGGCGGAAATCCACCACCATCTCCTTGGTCTTTCCCGCGTTGATGAGGAGGTGATTCGGCTGACCAGTCCACCAAGTCCTGTGTCAGACTTCTGTACTCTGTGTCATCATCGTCGCTGATCAGGCCGACGATAGGAGTCGTCTGAGGTGTATCTGAAGTCAGTGTGTAGAGGGTGAAGAGGAAGAGTGCTAGCACTGTCCCCTGAGAGGCACCCACACTGGAGGTCAGGAGATCAGACACATCTTTCATCAGACACACCGTTCACAAACTGGGGTCTGTTAGTGAGGTAGTCCAGGGTTCAGGATCAGCCTCTCGCCCACTGCAGGTCCCTCTCAGCCTGGGGGAGGGGTGCCTTGAAGCCAGACCCTTCCAAACATCCCTGATGTTGTTGTTTGTCAGCTGGTCCTCCGTCTTTCTTCTGTAGTTGGTCTTGCCCTGTCTGATATGGGGGATGCAGAAAATGCCTCCTTTGTGTTTGCATAGAACAAGTCAAGTGTTTTATTGTTTGTGGTAGTGCAGGTGACGTACTGTGTGAATGTTGGTAACACAGACGAGGGTGGTGCATGGTTGAAGTCTCCAGAGATTAGGAAGAGGGCCGGTAGGTGCTGTGTCTGCAGCCTGCTGGTGACTGAGAGCAGTGTGTCACAGGCAGTGTCAGCCTTAGCCGAGGGGGGCACGTACACAGCTATTACAATCAGGGCCGGATTTAGGAGGATGTGGGCCTCCTAGGACTGAGCTGGACTTCTTGATGACCTTGTCCAGCTTCTTCCTTTCCCTCTCAGTGATGCCGCTGCTCCAGCAGACCACACCATACATGATGGCTGAGGCCACCACTGAGTCATAGAAGGACTTTAGACCCTGCACCTCAGTCTCCTGCTCTGACCTTTCCTGTACAGTGCGTCAGTGTGGAGTCCAGTCCAGTTTGTGGTTCAGGTGAACACCCAGGTACTTATAGGACTCCACTCTCCCAATGTCCATTCCCTGGATGTTCACCGGTGGGGGGGAAGGTCGGCGTCTGCGGAAATCCACCACCATCTCCTTGGTCTTGCCCGCGTTGATGAGGAGGTGGTTCGGCTGACACCAGTCTACGAAGTCCTGCGTCAGTTGCCTGTACTCTGTGTCATCGTCGTCACTGATCAGGCCGACGATGGCGGAGTCATCGGAAAACTTGAGCAGGACGCAGCCCTCAGAGTTGTGTCTGAAGTCAGCAGTGTAGAGGGTGAAGAGAAAGGACGCTAGCACCGTCCCCTGTGGGGCCCCCACATGCAGGACAGGAGATCAGACACACCGTCCCTGGTTCTCACAAACGTGGGTGAGAACACAATGAAGCAGGAAGATCAATGCGTCGTCCACCCCGAATCCATGTCGGTAAGCAAACTGCAGCGGGTTCATCTCTGAGCTCACCTCAGAGCGGAGGTGGCCCAGAATCAGCCTCTCCAGTGTCTTCATCATGTGCGATGTGAGAGCCACTGGCCTGAAGCTGCTGAGGTCCTTAGCCTGCGGTGTCTTAGGCACTGGTACCAGGCTGGAGGTCTTCCGGAGCAGTGGTAACCTGCTCAGCTTGAGGCTGAGGTTGAAGACCTGCCCCATGATCCCGCACAGTTTGTCCGCGCAGGATTTCAGGAGCCTGGGGCTGATACCATCCGGACCGGCTGCTTTTAGTGCATTAATCCTTCTTAGCTCTCTCCTAACTTAGCTAGGTGTGAAAGGTAGGGGTGTGCTTGGGGGGTGGGTGAGAGTGAGTCCATGGGGTTGTGATGGGTTATTGGAATGCATGGAATGTAGGGTGGGGTCAGCTAGAGCAGGTGGGGGTGAGGGTGAAGCTAGGGGTGTGCTCGGGGGATGGGTGAGCCGGGGGTGGGGTCAGCTATGCCAGGTGCAAGCAGGGCTGATGGGGGGGGGGGCATAGACCAGGAGACGGGGCAAGAGGCAGCACCTGGGGGGGGGGGGCAATGGGTGAGTCGTTAAACCTATTGTAATACAAGTTGAAGTAGTCTGCCCACTGCAGGTCCTTCTCAGCCTGGGGAAGGGGTGCATTGAACCAGGGGTGTCAAACTCCAGTCCTAGAGGGCCGCTCTCCTGAAGGCATTAGATGTTTCCCTGCTCCAGCACACCTGATTCTAATAAAGGGTCGTTATCAAGCTCTGTGGATGTGTGCTGGAGCAGGGAAACATCTAAAACCTTCAGGAGGGCGGCCCTCGAGGACTGGATCTTGACACCTGTGCAGTAATGGTTCCTGGTCTCCTGTATTTGGACTTGCCCTGTTTGATCATCCTCCTCAGCTCCTTTTGCACAGTCCTGAGCTCCTCTCTGTCCCCTGACTTGAAAGCTCTCTTCTTCTCCTTCAGAAGAGCCTTGATGTCAGGGGTAATCCATGGCTTGTTGTTAGCAAAGCACTGTACCTTTTTGGAGGGTTAGGGTTCTCAAAACAGAAGTTTATGTAGCATGTGATAGTGTCAGTGATGGCAATGATGTCCTCCCCATGTGGGTCGCAGAGTTCAGACCACGCCGTGGTGTCAAAGCAGTCCCTCAGAGCCTCGCTCTCAGTAGTCCACCTCTTCACCACGCGTCGCTCCACAGGCTGTCTGTGCACCAGGGGTGGATACACAGGCTTTAGGTGGACAATGTTGTGGTCAGCTCTGCCAAGGGGGGGCAGGGGGGATGCAGAAAATGCCTTAGTGTTGGCATAAAACAAGTCCAGAGTCTTATTGTTCCTGGTAGTGCAGGTGACGTACTGTGTGAATGTTGGTAACACAGACGAGAGTGGTGCATGGTTCAAGTCCCCTGAGATGAGGAAGAGGGCCTGTGGGTGCTGTGTCTGTAGTCTGCTGGTAACTGTGAGCAGTGTGTCACAGGCAGTGTCAGCCTTAGCAGAGGGGGGAACATACACAGCTATCACAATAACCTGTGTAAACTCCCTCGGCAAGTAGAAGGGCCTCATGCTAACCGCTAGCAGTTCTATGTCCTTGCTACACATCTCCACTTTCCCTGTGCAGTGTCCTGGCTTGTACCATCTCTCATTAACAAACACAGCCAGGCCTCCTCCTCTTCTCTTACCACTGTCCTCCGTTCTGTCCGCCCTTAGCAGGTGAAAGTAATCCAGTGCGACTGCAGAGTCTGGGATTTGAGGGGTTAACCACGTCTCAGAGAAAACTATAAATCCACACTGTCTGTACTCCCGCTGTTGTTTGATCAGCGCTGCCAGCTCGTCACTCTTATTAGGGAACGATCTCATGTTCCCCATGATGATGGAGGGGAGAGCTGAACGCTTTGAGCATGCCTTTCTCTCTTGTACCTTCCGACCGGCTTGTTTGCCTCGGCGAGTCCGTCTTCGTACTTCGGCCGGAATGTGATGTACATCTCCGAGAGGGGCAGGCACACCTTTCAGCTCCAGCAGCTGATCCCTGCTGTAAGTGACACAGACACGAGGCAGCGTGGATCCGACACACATCGCGTACTCAAAAAGTAAACAAATGTCGCAGATGAGGCCGTGAAAAAGTCCGGAATAGTAGCGGGTTTTATCGTACACACCTTAATAAACATATGTACAAAAATATATACAAAATAACTGTAGTCTAAGATAACTACAATGAAAGAAGGAAAAGGAGTCAAGGAGCTGTTGTGATTGGCAGCCAGCTTGCGCCGGCGCCGGCACTATGTTATTACTAGTGTTTATTATTATTATTGTGTGCGTGCTGCAAGGCGCACACTATGTTATTACTGGCGTTTATTGTGTGCGTGCTGCAAGGCGCACACTATGTTATTACTAGCGTTTATTATTATTCTTACGTCGTTTTTTGGGCTCAAAACACCTACCAGAGTTTTTGACGCACATACACAAAAGTTATATCAAAACGTGCGGCTCGGCCCTGACATGTGTGCTATGATTTTTCTAAGACTTTTGGCAACAATTTTGCCAAAAATTGCCAAAAACCACACCAAAAAAATGAATGGGTGTCAATGGAGAGAATGTTTGAGAACTAGAGTGAGTGATGTCATTGCTAGAGTGTAGAGGAGACAGAAAAATCAGTGAAAAAATACAACTTATTCGACTACCATGGCCTCAAATGCACCACTACAGACACAATTTATACATAGAAACGTAGGAAAATGTGTCCTCTAGCTCACACTTGCTTTACTTTATCTGTCAGATTTATTGTTTTAGCTTGACATGCGAAGATTCGGCCGCAGCACCCATGAACAGCCTCATAGACTCCCATGTTAAGAGTGGTGGGATAGTAACTAATAAGAAAGAAAACGAACTTTTTTTAGAATTGCTCCCAAGAGAACATTTCTTCACTTGTCAACACAAAATGCCTATGTAGATGTTCAGGAAAGGCTCAGCCTGCTTCACGTTAACCTGGTTTTATGATTGGAAACACGGTTTGGCCAGAAATCCTTCCTGTTCGAGGGGTGCTGTAAGCCTTTTCTCTCTGTCCAACTGCCATGACAGTTGCAACTGTCAGCTGCAACTCATTAGTTCGTTACTTAGCAACGTGCTTGAAAGAAGAGAGACGGTGGCCACGAATGACGGTGGCTATTTTACGAACAGTAATTCATTTCACATTTAATAACTTTAATTGGAGGATATTTACTGGAGGAATCAAATTGGCTCTTTTTGTTTCGGGTGTATTTATAAACTGTACTCCAACTCAACTCTTCCTCTCTGGCTCTAAGTCTCTAAGGTAAGCGAACATCTTTTTCAACTCTTTCGCTCTTTCTGCTCATCAGTCAGGATTTACAACTGACATTCCAACTAGCTGTAAAGATATGCTGTTTTCTAACATTAGCGACCAATGCTGAAATTAGCGCTTAAGCTAATTGCTAGTGCATCAGCATGTGTTTCGCTAGCATGCTATCAAAGATGTGGGTTTTCACTGAAACAGCTGTATAAACACTGAAACAGCTGTATAAGTTTATAATGTTATCTGATATTTATACTGCGGTATCATTTTGATAAAAGGTGTATTTCTAATACCAAAGTCATAGCCATTAATGGCCTAATTCTGGCATTGGATGTATTTGGGTCATTTTACACTGTAAGTTTTTGAAAGCATTTATCACTATTATCAAATTATAACCACACTATTACTATGCTACTGAACTGTAATGTAAAGTGCTACCTGACACAGAGTGGCCAATTGTTTACTGCTTGCTTACTACTTAAACTTAAACTGTGGCAGTGTGCTCAAGTGGAGATGTCTTTAATCCTGCTGTAATTACTGCTTACGCTACTACTAGTGCATCAGCATATGAACACCTGTTGAAAGCAATGGTAAAAGTCATATTCTGAAAATTACTCAACAGTGTCAATGCTGTATAGGGGAGAGTCCCGGGCCAGAGTCACGCACACTCAAAATTTCTTTAGGAATTTTTTTCTAGTTGTGTGCGTGCTGCAAGGCGCACACTATGTTATTACTAGCGTTTATTGATATTCTTACGCCGTTTTTTGGGCTCAAAACACCTACCAGAGTTTTTGACGCACATACACAAAAGTTATATCAAAACGTGCGGCTCGGCCCCGACATGTGTGCTATGATTTTTCTAAGACTTTTGGCGAACAATTTTGCCAAAAATTGCCAAAAACCACACCAAAAAAATGAATGGGTGTCAATCGAGAGAATGTTTGAGAACTAGAGTGAGTGATGTCATTGCTAGAGTGTAGAGGAGACAGAAAAATCAGTGAAAAAATAAAACTTATTCGACTACCATGGCCTCAAATGCACCACTACAGACACAATTTATACATAGAAACGTAGGAAAATGTGTCCTCTAGCTCACACTTGCTTTACTTTATCTGTCAGATTTATTGTTTTAGCTTGACATGCGAAGATTCGGCCGCAGCACCCATGAACAGCCTCATAGACTCCCATGTTAAGAGTGGTGGGATAGTAACTAATAAGAAATAAAAAGAACACTTTTTAGAATTGCTCCCAAGAGAACATTTCTTCACTTGTCAACACAAAATGCCTATGTAGACATTCAGGAAGGGCTCAGCCTGCTTCACGTTAACCTGGTTTTAAGTTCTTCAACTTGAAGTTCTTTAAGTTCTTTAAATGTTCTTCAACAATTTTTTAATGTTTCTGCCTGTATGGCATCTGCATGTGCAGCCCATCTAGTGTTAGAAAGAAATGTCAACTTTTCAATGCGCTTGTTTGCATTAGGCTGCAGTCCACCTTCCACCATGTTGTGGACTTAGTGTAACCGATCGTGTATGGTGTAAACTGCAGCACATGGATCTTCAGCTCTGAATGTTCTTTCTCTCTACAACAATAAAACGTGATCGTATAGTGTAACAATTTTAACGTGGTCGTATAGTATAACAACAAGTTGCGAACATTCACAATAAACTTATTTTCCTTACAAATATACAACAATAATACATAAAACACAAATAAAATGGAGCCCACCTGGCACAGAGATAAATGAAAAAGATCATCAAAACATGTAAAACTGCAGCACATGGATCTGTGTAACAAGACAGAAAACCTAAGTACCTCAAAACCCAGCTAATACGTACATAGCTAGCTAGATAACTAGCTACAGTTGTGGTCAAAAGTTTACATACACTAGTGAAGATCATGTATGCCATGGCAATATAGGGTTTTCAATAAACTCTACAACTCTTATTTTTCTGTGATGGAATGATAAGGAGCACATATTTCTTTGTCACAGAAAACATTCATGAAAAATGGTCCTTTTACGAATTTATTATGGGTCTTTTGAAAATGTGTCAAAATCTTCTGGGTCAAAAATATACATACAGCACCTTGAATTACCAATTTGGTGATGTAGAAAAAGTTGTTTCAATCCAATTTGCTTTTTGGCATGGCCTCCTAACTTATTACGAGTGATTATGATTGACTCCAGCTGGTGACTTCTTTCAGTCCATGTAAATAGGGCTTGTTTGACACATTCACTAGACTCAGCCAGAAATACTACAATGGGAAAGTCTAAGGAGCTCAGCACGGATCTGAAAAAGCGCATCATTGACTTGAACAAGTCAGGAAAGTCCCTTGGAGCCATTTCAAAGCAGTTGCAGGTCCCAAGATCAACTGTGCAAACAATTGTTTGTAAGTATAAAGTGCATGGCACAGTTGTATCATTGCCACGATCAGGAAGAAAACGCAAGCTATCACTTGCTGCTGAGAGAAAATTGGTCAGGTTGGTCAAGAGTCAACCAAGAACCACCAAAAAGCAAGTCTGCAATGAGTTGGAGGCTGCTGGAACACATGTGTCAGTGTCCACAGTCAAGCGTGTTCTACATCGCCATGGGCTGAGAGGCTGCCGTGCAAGAAGGAAGCCATTACTCCAGAAGCGGCACCTTACGGCTCGACTGAAGTTTGCTGCTGATCACATGGACAAAGACAAGGCCTTCTGGAGGAAAGTTCTGTGGTCAGACGAAACTAAAATTGAGCTTTTTGGCCACAATGACCAGAAATATGTTTGGAGGAGAAAAGGTGAGGCCTTTCACCCCAAGAACACCATACCTACCGTCAAACATGGTGGTGGTAGTAATATGCTGTGGGCCTGTTTTGCTGGCAGTGGAACTGGTGCTTTACAGAAAGTAAATGGAATAATGAAGAAGGAAGACTACCTCCAAATTCTGCAGGAAAACCTAAAATCATCAGCCAGAAAGTTGGGTCTTGGACGTAGTTGGGTGTTCCAACAGGACAATGACCCCAAACATACATCAAAAGTGGTGAAGGAATGGCTAAATCAAGCTAGAATTAAGGTCTTAGAGTGGCCTTCCCAAAGTCCTGACTTAAACCCCATAGAGAATATGTGGACTGTGCTGAAGAGACAAGTCCGACTCAGAAAACCAACAAATTTAGTTGAACTGCACCGATTCTGTCAGGAGGAGTGGTCAAAGATTCAACCAGAAGCTTGCCAGAAGCTTGTGGATGTCTACCGAAAGCGCCTAATTGAGGTGAAAATGGCCAAGGGACATTTAACCAAATATTAACATTGCTGTATGTATATTTTTGACCCAGCAGATTTTGTCACATTTTCAAAAGACCCATAATAAATTCATAAAAGAAAACATTTTCATGAATGTTTTTTGTGACAAAGAAATATGTGCTCCTTATCATTCCATCACAGAAAAATAAGAGTTGTAGAGTTTATTGAAAACCCTATATTGCCATGGCATACATGATCTTCACTAGTGTATGTAAACTTTTGACCACAACTGTACATTAGCTTTTAAACATGCCAATAGAAATTAGAGGTGGGCATATATTAATTTTCTTAATCTAGATTAATTTTGGAATTAATCTAGATTAATCTAGATTAAAATGGCTCATTTGAATTAATTCATAATATGTGTGTGCTCCCTAAATAATGACTCAAAGTAAGTCTTTGAGAACGTGTTTCTCAAGCCAGGTGGTGCACCAGACCAGGGGCTCATCTCCTGTTTCCAACATGCATCACAAACTGCTTGAGGAAGCTGTTCTACTATGATAATTGGTGATGAAAATAAATAATGTTCACCAAGATGTACTTGTGTTTACAAACTGTTCAGTTCAGTTAAACATGATTAAACATGGTTTGACGAGCACGACTCTTCCCCTGCGCTGCATCAGTGCTTGGCCCGGCATCTTCCGCATTAGCTAAGGGATGCTTTGCGTTTAGGTGATACCTGAGACTGGAAGAACTCCTAAAGTAAACCAATTCCGCATTGCACAAGGTGCAAACAACCTTGGTCTTGTCGAAGTTTCCATTGGGAAGCTTCTTAAAAATAAATTTTCCCTGAAGCAAACCCGGCAGCTTCCTAGCTGCATCCATGTCAGCATGTTACGTGTGATGTGGTACACAGGTGCGAAGTCGGACTCGTTCTGACTCGTGCACTACAGTGCAATTCGGCCAGGTATATATCCGCGCTAAAATAAGAGGAATAAGAGATTAACGGCAATATTTTTTTTATCGCCGTTATCGGCCCACCACTGATAGAAATACAACTTATTTCTGCACAAAACTGTCTGAAACTCCCAATTTACATGTTAGAAGTACTTATAATGAGAACACATGGAGCTAAGCGCTATAGAAATAACCAGAAATATCGAACAAGTTATAATATTCACCACATGTTTCTCACACACCCACCTTCAGATCTGAATGTTCTTTCTCTGCTGAATTATCTACGGTGTGTAGAGGAACTCTGTGCCTGCAGTAACCCTTTTAACCCACCAGGTGGTTCTAAACCCAACATATACAGACTAGCACATTAATTTTGACGAAACTCATAAAAGGGTATTTCCAACCCTGTTACATCCACCCCCACTGAATTTCGCTCAAAATTTAAGACGTACTAAACACTACCTACCCTCCCCAAGACAAACTTGACATGGTTACCCAAACACTCCAACTCAAAGAGTATCCCCTAAAGAATGAAGTGGACAGTGAATTGGCGCCTAATCCACCACCAACTACTGGAAGCAGGATGCAGTCTACACCCCACACAAACCATATACCACACAAGAAAACAGGCCCTCACACCTGAAATGGAGCCCAATCACGGTGAAGCAATGATATCTCGACATCCCTCAAAAACACAAAGACGTCCTGAAACCAAATACTGTACATTTGCAAATCATTGCTACCGGCTGAACACCTGGAACAATGACTTAGAAACTTTGCCAATTAACTGGCTAGTATCACTAACGACACCTTGTTTGGACATCTGATACAACAGACAATCGACTGGCCTCACCACACGCCCAACACGAGTACTGACTCTGTGAATGGTGCTGGAATCAGAGCGAATGGAGGGTGGTCCTGCACTACGTGCATCATCTGACAGTGCTGAATGCGTGGAGCGCGTGTGTGCACTCTGAGTATCAGTTGAAGGGGCACGTGTTCAGCTCTGGTCAGGGCCTAACTCTGACTGCATCTGAGCGTGAGGACTGCCACCACACTCAGACACATTAATCATTCCCAGGGAATCTTCTGGTGCAGTGGTCTTCAACCCTGGTCCTCAGGACCCACTGTCCTGCATGTTTTGGATGTTTCCCCCTTCCCACACACCTGATTCTAATGCATGATCGTTTACCAGGATTCTTCAGAGCTAGATAACGACCCATGCATTAGAATCAGGTGTGTTGGAGCAGGGAAACATCTAAAACATGCAGGACAGTGGGTCCTGAGGACCAGGGTTGAAGACCACTGTTCTGGTGCATAGTCATCCATACTCACAGTCGACAGATTGCCGACCCACTCCTGAGTTCTGCTCTCAGCATCTTCCCGACCCCAACAGACATCAGTCCAGCTACATCAGTGACATCACTTGACTCAGTCACTTCAGAGGTCACTTCAGACATGGAGGCGTGATCTGAGACACTGTCCACATCCACAGGTAAGAAGTTAACAAGCATCAGCAGGTTTCGATGTACAACTCTCTCCTGTCCAGTTGTAGGATTCCTGATTCGATACATGTGAGTGCAGGCATTCTCACCCACGACTGTATATACTGTGGATTCCCATTGGTCCGCTGTCCGCTTTTTTGAGACCAAGACTCACCTGTACTGGTGACCTGTACTATCATGTTACCTAGTGTTCTGTTGAAGCGCTCCACGCTATCATTGCCCATCAGATGGTACGGCGTAGTCCGGGATTTCCTCACACCAGCAACCTCCAGCAGTTCAGTTATCAGCTGACTTTCGAACGAGGCGCCCTGCTCTGAGTGGATTCTTTCAAGAAATCCGTAAATGCAGAAGTACTTCTCCCAGAGTTGCTTTGCCACCTGTTAAGCAGACTGATCTCGGCAAGGGAAGGCCAGCAAGGTAAAATGGTCTGTCACCACCAGCACATCAACAGATTTGTTGTGGGAGTCTTCTGCAGTCCAGAAATCAATACAGACAATTTCCAAAGGTGCAGAGCTCTTTATACTCTATAGACGCGCCCTACCCTCTGGTTCAGCCGTCTTGCTAATGACACACCGCGGACACTGGCGGACATAGTCTTTGATATCTCTGTCTATATGAGGCCAAAAGAACCTCTGACGGGCCAGGCCCAAGCTCCTAAACTGCCCCTGGTGACCAGCACTGTCATGGATGACCCTGAGGACCTCAGCCTTCAACGAGTGAAGGACCACAAACTGGTGTCTTTTCTTCTTTGAGACCAGGTCCTTGGACACTCTGTAGAGCAGTGGTTCTTAACCTGGGGTGCGCGCACCCCCTGGGGGGCCGTTGGAGATCGCAGGGGGTGCGCAGAATTTTGTCTGCTGTGAGGTTTTGACGTCACGTTACCAAAATTATATTTCTTAAGTTACATTACAGAATCCTAACAACACATCCAAATGGTGTGCGCAAAATTAAAACATTTAAAAATTAATTGCAAACAAGTTAAGTCTCCATCATGCAATTTCATGAACGTATTTTTCGAGGAAGAGCTAGTTGTAGGCATGCGTGTATTGTTACCATGACGATGAGCCGTTCACAGTGCAGCCATGGGCGTCGTTAGCCCTGTTTTAGGGGGGCTGAAGCGGCCAGGCGGGGGGGGGGGGGTGCGCGGCTTGTCTTGGTCATAGCTAAGGGGGGCCGTCGGGGGAAAAAGTTTAAGAACCACTGCTGTAGAGGATACCATTGCAAACAGTCAGTTTCTCCCAATGTTTGAGATATCTGATGACCATGACAGACTCCTTGGGCTTTTCTCTCCTGGTCGGACGTCGGCCACGCTCCACAAAGTACAGCAATCTGGAGAGGACAGGATCGCTCAACTGTCCTTCACGCAACTTAGACTCAGACAACACAGGTACCGGAACCTCTGTAGGGGGAACAAGCTGTGGAAGCTGCTGGAGAACATTGACAGCTCGTGTCCTGGCACTGAACTCCCACATGCTATGTGTCTCAAGGATAGCAGAGACCTCCCCCGTGGAGAAGGACTGGCTCCTGGTACAAGCAGACACACAGGGCTCTTCCCCACCTCTGTCGACACAGTCCTCCTGACCAGTGTTTGATTGTCTGAATGTTCCTTGGACAGTCAGAAGAGACAGGGACTGCTTTCTCGAGGGGGCTCATCGTAGGGGTCCTGAAGCAACCTCCTTCCCACAACTGACCTCACAAATGGGCGGCGGCTCAGTGCATCCGCAACAGTGTTCTTGGAGCCTGGGATGTACTTGATGTCAAACGTATACAACGCCAACTCGCAGGCGTCGAGCCATGGTTTTGTCATGATGTGTGTGAGGGGATTATTGTCCGTCCACACTGTAAAAACATGGCCCTTAAGCCAATGACTAAACTTGTCACAGACTGACTACTTTAGCGCAAGGAATTTAAGGCGATGCGCGGGGTAATTCCTCTGAGCTCTTGAGAGGGACTTACTGGCAAAAGCCACTTGCCGGGCTACACAGTCACCCATCTGAACCTGTGATAGCACCGCTCCCAAACCATCCAGGGACGCATCGGTGGACAACACAAAGGGGTGAGTGAAGTCCGGGTGAGCCAAAATCACTGAATCCACCAAAGCTGCCTTCAAACCCTCAAATGCCTGACAGTGATCTGGTGTCCAGTCAGTGGGTGTTAACTTCTGCATCGTGCGCTTAGTGTGAGGCCTCCCCTTGCGTTTTTGTTTCTGGCCAGCCAGCAGGTCAAAGAGGGGTCTTGCCATTGCGGAGTAATTGAGCACAAAGTGCTGGTAGTAGTTGACCATGCCCAGGAATGACCTAACCCTAGACTGAGACAGGGTGACCCCATCGGGCTCCATCAGATCTGCAGAGACCATTTTGCTCACAGCCTCAACTTTGGTGGGGCCTGTAGACACACCAGACTCACCTACGATGTGCCAAAGAAATTTCACCGACCTCCGGAGCAGCCAACACTTCTTTGGAGCCAGTTTCAGGTTGTGCAGACGAAGGTGACTGAAGACGAGCTCCAGCCGCACCAGAGCCAACTCCTCAGTCGGCGCGAAGACCAGCAAGTCGTCGAGGTAACACAGCAGGCTGAGAAAGTTCTGGTCACCGAATATGCACATCATCATCCTCATGAAGCTGGCTGGGCTGTTGCACAAGCCATGTTGCCTTGCGATCGTCCTCGTGCAATGGCATGTTATAAAAGCCAGACGTCAGATCCATCGTACTGAAAAATGCATTCCCACCCAGGGCAGCTAAGCAGTCCGCTTGGTGTGGCAGGGGATGGGCATCTTTCAGTGTCCGTTTGTTGAGCCATCGGAAGTCTGTGCACACCCGCAGATAACCGTTTCTCTTCCACACAAGGACGAGAGGTGAGGTGAATTCGCTCGCAGACTTCTTGATAATGTCCTTTTCCTTCATCTCAGTCAGGACATGGCGGAGCTTGTGGTATTCGGCAGGCGGCACACGTCGGTAGGGCCGTCGAAAAGGCCTCTCATCCGTGAGCCAAATCCTGTGCACAAACCCTGTGGCTTCTCCACAGTCCAGGTGATGGCGAGAGAAGACATCCTCATATCTGAGCACAAGATCAGCCAACTTCCTCTGCCACTCCTCCGACACATCGGAAGACTCAAGGTCCAGGTCTCCCAGGCCCACATATTCCAGTCTCTCCCGTACAGACTCTGGAGACCTGCTGGAGTTGACCCTCCAGTGGGTTCGACAGATGAGCTTGATGAGAGCACTTGACCTCCGGGACCTCCATATCCTCCAATGCCAGACAGGTGTGAACATCAGTGAGCTTGGCATTCCTCCGCAAGGTAACGGGGACATCTGAGGAGTTGAGGATCTTGAGGGGAACCCACCCATCACCCCAGAGAGGTGTCACTACCCTGGCAACCATGATACCCCTGGGCGCAGAGCGAGAAGTGGTTGGTTCAGTCATGACAGTGCAACCTGGCGATACCCTCACACCCTTAGGAAGTTTCCCCATACAAGACATTCACTGCAAGCCTGCAGCGTAACAGCTCTGTTGCACCACTTTGTCTGGGACATCATTATCAGACCAACGGTCCAGGCCAGTGAGCAGAGAGGGGAACTGCTCAAATTCACGGTTACCTGAACCAGGCGCTGACACGGCTTCCCAATAGCCTGGATCCTTCTTGAACTGGCGGAGTAAGTGTCTGATGACATTAGAGCCGATGATCAGATCATCCTGTTGGCCCTGCACAACAAAAGTGGGGACCAATATTTCACATCCATACACTGACATCGGATCTGGACGGAATGTGCACTTGGGAAGGCCCGGTAAACCACACATCAGATGGTATGCAACACGAAAGATATGCACATTTAGTTTTAGTCATCCTTAATGCTAGCATGACGCGGGATACAGTACTAAGTCAAGGCTCCGCTTATACATAATGTCTGGCAGAGTGGTCGTATGTTTGGGGATTATATATCTATTGCTTCATGCCTCATCATATATGTATGCACGTATGTGTCGCTTTAAGGCGGTAGGGAGTGTTCCCCTTTTAGACCTTCCACTCCGCCAAAGTCAAACATATTGCCATGTCATGGTTATCCATAAATCATCAATTTATTATCAAATCAATCATGTGAGTGTCTTGACTGAACTATTTCTGATAGAACACGATCACCCATCAGCTGAATAAACTCCTCACATGTTTTGGAAGAAAGATATGAGGGTGTCCCTGCACCTGCATTTCCATATTTCTCATTGTGTGACTTCTAAAAGGGATCCAACTCGCTGATTAACTCCAGAACACATATGTGAACACGGACCGCACTAACTGAAAAATGATACAATGTATTTTGGTGCGGTCCAAGGCAGCACCACGGTGCGCACCAACATATGTGAAAGCAGCCTAAGAGTCTTTATTATAATGGGACATTGGATGTATTAAAACCAATCAGTGGATGGTAAAGTTTGGGTACCACCAGGGCTACACAGCCACACAAAGGTACTTCGGCCTCTATCACCCACACTCCACCACTCCCACTCAGTGTTTTATACACTCAAAGGTGGGCCAAACCCAGTTAGCAAACCACTTGATGCCATTGCAATGCCACTGCAATGCCCACACTCACTCCTAGTCATTAGATTAGATTAGATTAGATTCAACTTTATTGTCATTACACAGGTACAATTCCAGGGCAACAAAATACAGTTAGCATCCAACCAGAAGTGCAAAACAGTTATTACAACAGAATATAATAAATATGGGTATACTCAGAATATACATATTATGAACAGTATAATAAGAATATACAGGGTATGTACAGATTCAAATTAGACAAGCAGAAATTACCGGGTAGCATGTATATACAGTTAGTGCAAATGATGCAATTGAACAAAATGAACAGATGTGCAAAGTGAACAAAATGTGCAGGTGGTGCAGTAACAGATGTGCAGATGTGCAAAATGGACAGATAGTGCAATAACAACTCACATATGCAAGTGAGTGGTGCAAATGTACAAACAGAAATGTGCAAATATAGGGAGGTGGGGGTTATATGGGGGGGCGGGGGTTATATAGGGGGGCGGGGGTCTAGTGGAGTTCAGGAGTGTCACAGTTCTGGGGAAGAAGCTGTTCCTCAGTCTGCTGGTTCTAGACCGGAGACTCCTGAGGCGCCTGCCGGAGGGCAGGAGGGCAAACAGTTTATGGGCGGGGTGTGAGGAATCTCTTCGGATGCTGTGAGCTCTACGTAGACAGCGCTTCCTCTGGATGTCCTCAATGGACGGAAGAATAGTCCCAGTGATGCGTTGGGCGGTTTTCACTACCCGCTGCAGTGCCTTGCGCTCAGCGACTGTGCAGTTCCCGTACCACACTGTAACACAGTTTGTTAGGTTGCACTCGATCGCACAGCGGTAGAAGTTCACCATGACAGCCGAGGACAGGTGGTGTTTCCTCAGTGTTCTCAAGAAAAAGAGACACTGGTGAGCCTTCTTGATCAGGCCGGGGGTGTTAGTAATCCAGGACAGGTCATCCGAGATGTGGATCCCCAGGAACTTATAGCTGGAGACACGCTCAACGGCCATCCCGTTGATTTGAATGGGGTCGTGCGTGTCTCCCCTCTTCTTCCTGAAGTCCACGATAAGCTCCTTGGTCTTTGTGGCATTGAGGAGCAGGTTATTGTCACCACACCACATGGCCAGGTGCTGCACTTCCTCTCTGTAGGCTGTCTCATCGTTGTTAGTGATGAGGCCGATCACCGAGGTGTCAGCAGCAAACTTGATGATGGAGTTAGATCCATACATTGGCTTGCAGTAAAGAAATCTCTTGATAATAAACTCATACTGTATTCTCTCTCTCTCCCTTTCAGTCCATGTCTGTAAGTCATGTGTGTAAGGGAGACCTCATACATCCCGATCCGCCCAATGCCCACCTCTTCATACCCTCCTCTCACCTCCCATCGAATTAGATACTCTAACTAAAATTGCACAGAACAACAGATAATTATAATTGTACTTAGCCTTGCCCCTCAACGAGACCCTTCCTCGTGGTCCAAGTTTGTGCAGTCAGCTGTCATTTTGAAAGAGCCTTTAATGGGTTTCAATGGCTGCTAAACCCGGCCTACCTTGCTACAGGACATATAATGCCTCCCCTCTTATTCAGGAACACCTTAATTCCCCTCAAGGTCTATTTTACATTTAGTCATTTAGTAGACACTCTTATCCAAAGCTACCCAGGAACCAACTCAATCCCCATTTAACCCCTCCTCCCCCCTATAATCAACTTCACCCGAAACCATTAATTACAGGAGACAGACACTCATTCCTCTATCATTCCTTTATCAAGAGAAATCTCTTGATAATAAACTCATACTGTATTCTCTCTCTCTCCCTTTCAGTCCATGTCTGCTGCTGAGGAGGCGATGAACAAACCCAAACAGAGCCGCAGCGAGAAGAAAGCCCGCAAGGTCAGACCTCAGCAGCCAAGCAGAGAGCTCATCAAACATACAGCTAACTCAGTCGTGTACATACTGTCTGTGTTTGTGTGTAGGCCATGTCTAAGCTTGGTCTCAAGCCAGTTCATGGTATAACCAGGATCACCATAAGGAAGTCTAAGAGCATCCTGTTCGTCATCAGCAGACCAGACGTGTTCAAAAGCCCAGCATCTGATGTGTACATTGTGTTTGGAGAGGCCAAGGTGACCACTGCCATTCTCCCTTTCTCTCTCTCCCTCTGCCTTGTCCTTTTCTGTCTCTACCTCTCTTCTCTATTGCTGTCTATTTATTTTCCTGTTGCTGAACACATTGCATTAACAGCCCAAAGTGACTCTTTTCTACTTGTGCCCACTCTATTTCTACCATACTTCTCTCTCCTCCCCTCCCTAAGATAGAGGACCTGTCTCAGCAGGTCCACAAGGCTGCGGCAGAGAAGTTTAAGGTACCCACGGCCCCTTCCCTCCTGGCTCCCCCTGCCCCCCCCAGTCTCACCATCAAAGAGGAGAGTGAGGTGGAGGAAGAGGTACATCAAATGGCAATACTGACAAGATATGCTAATAAGTATATGCTAGCCTGCCGTCTTACCCATCTCTTTCTCTGGAGAATGAAACACACTTGTAAATACCATATTGTCAAAGCAATTGCAATGCAAAATGCAAACATTTGGAAAAAGTAGCAACTACTACTTTTAATAATAATGAAAAATATTCCCTCCCATTTTTAATCTCCTTTCTTCCCCTTCTCTCTGTTTCTCAGCAGGATGAGGGAGGTCTGGAACACAGGGATATTGAGCTGGTCATGGCTCAGGCCAATGTGTCACGGGCCAAAGCTGTCAAAGCTCTTAAACACAATAAGAACGACATTGTCAATGCTATCATGGTGAGGAGAGGGAATTTCGTCAACACCCACTCTGTCCACTAGAGAGCAGTGAGACTTTACACAAACCAAAATTCACTTCATTGCCAAGTCAATGTTATGTTGTTTCACAAAGCCTTTCTCATTCCACCCCATTTAAGTAGTACTAACATGTTGATTTCTCTATGTCCATCTCCCCTTCTCTCTTCCCTCCCTCTCTCTAGGAACTGACCATGTGAGAGGAGAACCTCCCAGCCCCAACCATACCCACCCATCCAAAACTCTCAATCCTACTCTGCTCTATCGCTACTTAGTTGCATCCTCAGTACCTGCTCAATAAAATCTGTTATAACCACCCCCGAGTGAGCTGTGACTGACCTACGTGTCATGTTCTGGGTCTCTCTCTCTCTGTCTCTTTGGGTCTCCACGTTCGTACACAGAAAAGGATCTAGTTTTGTACGGGTACAGTCATACAGACCACTGTCGAAAGTAATTTTTATTTCATAAAATGTAGAAAGAATATACAAAAACACAAAGTCCATTTTGATAGGTTAAGGTTAGTTTGTTTCATTTTGGGTTTCTGGTCTGGAGATTGCGATGGCTTTGGACAGAGGCTGAGACTCTGAGATGTTTTGAGGAGAAGGTCTTCTGTTATGGTGGTCATATGTTAGGTTGATCAGATCCTAAACCAGATACAGCATCTGATGTCAGTGTTGGAAAACAGTCGATTGAGTGGGAGGATGATGCTGATGGAAGGAGTCTATATCTGCCACAGAACAAGTTTTCTGGTCAATTACTGTCAGTTCAGGTGTGGGGTGGGGCAGAATACGAGGGATAAGGGGAATGGATGATCAAGTCTTGGCTGGAAGTACATTACTCTCAAAGTGTCCCTGGTTGGTGATGTTACCAGCTGGGAAGTACCTGGCCACCACAAAGGAGGAACCATCAGAAGCTATGGCCTTTCCCACACCCAGCTTCTTGGTGGCTTTCCAGACCATGGCTGTGAAATGACCTGGGAAAAGGGAGCAAAGGACAGAAAGGGAAAGATGGAGAATGAGAGCAAAGGACAGAGAGAGAAATAGAGAATGGGAAAAAGATAATGAGGGACACAGAGAAAGAGTGAGAAACAATGGGAGAATTAGAGGTGGAGAAGATGAAAGGGACAGAACAAGTCAAATACAAGGATAGTGGACAATGTGTGTTGTTTGTATAGCAACAGTGTGAACTCACCACTCTAAATATTTACTCCCATAGAAGTCTGCATTCCTTTCCTCTGCTCTTATATTCTGTCTCAGGGAGGCTCTACACTCTTTCACCAACCCCTTTTCCCCAAGGTACAATCTTTCTTCACTGTACACTTTATTCCTCTCCCACTTTCGAAATAATTTGTGAATGAGTCATGCGAGTTTGCATGCAGTATTTTGGGGTGATGTCTGGCTGACAGTGCGGGGTACATCAAATTGAACATGGAAACATATCAATCACAGGTAGAACTCACCAGTACCAGAGGAAAATCCAGGTCTGTTGAAACTGTACTGTTTCACCTCATCATACCAACGATCTGCCACGTCCTTCCCTACATATACGACAAGCAGGACTCCATTACAAACTGTAGCAGCAGACTTACATTTATTCATTTAGCAGACTTTTTGTTTGTCTCTATGATTGCTTGGAATAGAAGACACCAAAGTTTGGACACGCCCTCCCATTGGTAGTGTATATATACACTGTATGTATAGGAAGAGAAATGCTTGGGTCATGCTGTGAACCTCTGTAGAGGACTATATCAATTTACATTGACATTTACTCATTTAGCAGACGCTTTTATCCAAAGAGAGAGCTTTACAAAAGAGCATCAGTCACTGAGCATAGCAACGTGATAGACCCCAAACATAGCAGGCTTATAGATTATGAAACATACATTGTGAGAATCAATAAGTGCCAAGGGAAGAGCTATAAGAGCATACAGCCGGATAGTTAACAAATGTATCAATTATATAATTATATATCATAGCACTTAAACATACATATTCCTGCTATAAGTTATAATCTCTGACACGCACGTACACACACACACACTAAAGTACACACACACACACAGGACAATGTGACCCAGCTGTTTCGTGACTGGGTACAGCACCGGGCACAGTTCTTTACAGCATAGTACAGCCACAATGGAGCGGAGATTTTACACTACAGTAATAAAGTCTACTGGTACAGTGCTGCTTTCAGTGTAATAAGACCACCTGTCTGAGAACCTCTGTACCTGGCTGGTCATAGGAGGCCCAGGCCAGGTTCTCTCCACAGCTCCCTCTACTGGACTCCACACTGTGCTTCAAAATCCGTGTGCTGGCTAGGCTCTCTGCATAGCTGCATACACACACACACACACACGCACACATCATCATCACATACCATCACACATTATACACACATTTAATTACACATACAGATATTCACAGTAAACACACATGCACACAGAACGAGTCAGAGAAATGATTGAGGAGAGGTGAATAAAACAGGAAGGAAAGGCCCAGCACCATGACCCACCGAGAGGCCTCTCTGCTTAACTTCCTGCTCAGCTTCAGAGGGGGTGCCTGATGCTTCCTCCTGTAATCATTATGGGTCACCAATACCTCCTCAGAAAACTGCTTGGAGGCTATATAGATAAAAAAGATTGAGACAGAGAGAGAGGAATATAAAAATATAAAGAGATAAATAAAGTAGGACATAGGACTAACTCTGAATTCACTCTGGGCAATTCCACATTAACTTCTACAGATGTACAGACTTTTAGAAAGTGATAGTGACAGTGAACATGTATCAGGGTAATGGAGGAGGGGGGCATTCATGCCTTGCCTTCTCCTGCTGGTGCCTATCACTGGCCTACACACACATCCCCATTCTTTAGAGCAGTCATACAATTGATTGATTCAAGTACGCACACATGCATGAGAGAGCACACACACTTACACAATGCCTTAAGCAAGCACAAACACACACACAGTGCCTTGAGCATGCAAACACATCCACACTCACCCACACGCCATGAGAAAGCATATACTCATACACACCTGCATTGCTCAACAACATTCACATACAGTTCACGATGGATGTTACTGATTGACTGTGAATAAACATAGACTGCATATTTGTACCTATACAACAAAACCCCTCATCATATAGCAGACGCTTTTATCCAAAGCGACTTACAGCAAGTACACGGACATTCTCCCTGAGGCAAGTAGGGTGAATTGCCTTGCCGAAGGACACAACATTACATAGCCACAACCGGGCTTAACCCACTGAGCCAACTGAATCTCTCTTTTATATTTTATATTATACGATATGGCAGCTATGACCTCTGTAAAGTAACACCTCTATGAAGACCAACAGTATATCAGAATCAGAATCAGAATGGGGGTTTATTCGCTATGCAAGATTAACAAACATAGAATTCACTTTGGCAGGAATGAGCAAACATAGAAAAGAATAGAGGAACTCGACACACTCATGGCATCAACATTGACACTATGTCCAGGACAAAAGAGAAATTACGATTTCACTTACTCGATTTTCCCATGGTACCGAAAGACAGCTCTTTATCTGCTATATAAGCACTCTTCTTTTACTGTCCCTGCTCTCTCCTGTCTTTCCAGACAACTTTGACAGCTGGTAATGTTAACTCCCTCTCACTCACTTTCTCCTTTCTTTTCTGACTTTCCTTTTCTTCAAATTTAGCTTCCCCCTGTCACATGGTTACAGACATGACTTGTTGCTCCCTTGAAAACATAAGTCTTGAACACTCTTCTTTCCCACGTTCCTCTATTCTTTTCTCATCCAACTTCTGCTGGCCTGTAATGCAATACTTATCTTCCTTTGCCTCTTTGTGTCTCCCACCCTGACATACCCCTCTCTCTCCTTTTCTGCTACTAAAGAGCCCCATAACACAACAGTCTTCTGATGACATCATCCTTACGAGACACATGCCCTTATATGGGCTTGAGAATGATTGTGTTACATGGATCTTGGTAGCCATGGGTGCTTCCCTCTGTAAGCAACTGTCAGCAACAACCTATACAACAACCCTTAGCCCCATACTTTAATGCAGTGGTTCTCAATTCCGGTCCTCAGGGCCCACTGTCCTGCATGTTTTAGATGTTTCCCTGCTCCAACAGACCGGATTCAATTGAATGAGTCACTATGAAGCTCAGCAGAAGCCTGATAATTACACTTCATTTGAATCAGGTGTGTTGGAAGGGGGAAACATCTAAAACATGCAGGACAGTGGGCCCTGAGGACCTAGTACAGCATACCTTATTATAGAATCATAAATCACGTTACAAAGAAACCATTTTCTATTAAAGTATCAGGTCAATGAAGTGAATTGCTTTTGTTTAGCTCTCTTGATAGGACCCCCAGAAATGGCCTTGAAGCTCTTCTATTTTCCTTGTTCAAAGTTGCATGGCATTATACACTTTAGGGATATTGGGACCATTGTTCCATCCTAGTGTCACAAGCATTTTCTAGTCGGACCTTACAGATAACTATCAAATAGCCGTTCACATCATGAGCAAACATCATGACAGTTTATCAATGACACAACAAACATGAGCATATCTCTTTCCCGGACATAACTAAAAGTCATGTTCATGTAAGCTAACAACGTAAGCTAACAACAGTGTAGATCAAAACACCATTCATACATTTCAGATCATTTCAGACAGATTTTTATCTTCAGATTTACACACAGCATTGTATTTCAGTTGGAAAATAGAAGGAGGCATATCGCCATCTTTATTACGTACATTGGCAAAGTAGTCACTTGGTACTTGACACTATATATCAGACATGTCAATCATTCTCAGGGCAATACAATAATCATCAATATTGCTTGCTTCTGTCTGTGCTTTATTTGGGCTACCACAATCTTACTGGCAGCCTTCCGAGAGCCTACTGCACTGCACTCTACACAGCACGCAGTAGACAATTTCCAAGCACAAAACCACAATCAGCAGGGGTCTCATTTGTAAAGCAGTGCGTAGAATTCTTACTAAAAGTGTGCGTACGCCCAAAAGCGTAAATTGGCGTACGCACCCAAAAATTCAGATTTATAAAACCGTGCGTACGCACACCTGTAGGCAATGTTCGCTGTATAAATCACAGCTTAACCACAAGTGTGCGTACGTAAAGTATCATTGCACCCCGCCCTGAACACGCCCATTTTTTACTATAAATGGTCAATGCAAAGGACCTCATTAATGCTAATAAAGGCCCTGTCCCAATACCCGCACTTGCGCCCTTGCGCCCTTCAATTGCGCGTTCTCGCTGAAGGGTGCAAGTGCGCAGGGTGTCCCAATTCTCCAGTAAGGTCTTAAGCCCCGCCCCCTATGCGCACTTGATCCGCACTTCCACGAAGCGTGCATCGATGCGCACTTTGGCGAAGTGTATTACCCACAATTCATTGCTGCGTGTGACGTTTTCACAAAAAAGGCAGAATATGGCAATGTCTGGTGGTCGGCCCCATAGACAACAGATGGTACATATACATGTCTATGGTCGGCCCGCTCATGCGGTAAAGTGTCTTACCAAGTAAGGTGGTCAACAAGTTTAATTTGATTTTTGTTGCCCCTGAAAAAGTCAGTTTGTAATGTTTGCTCAGTTGAGTGTTTCATACATTTCCATTCGATGAGTTTGCAGCATAGTTTGCTCAGTTGTTGAGTTTGTTTTTATTACTTGCTCCAGAATATTCGAGTCAATTTGATTAATTTATATTTATTCAAAGTTGTAAAAAAAAGAAATACAATAAACACCTTTTCGTAAAAACAATCAAAGGTCTTTTTTTATTTTCTTTTGTCACGACAGCGAGAGTCTGACGCATACGTCTTCTTCGATTTCGAAGCTTCTTTCTTCTCAACATTGTTTGGTTCAGCTTAAAAATTATTTTAATCAGCAAAATTGCAATAACAGCAACCGGTACCGCCATTTTAGATGTCGTGGTAATGACGCACTGGCTAAATCGATGACGTAGCCATCACTGTCCCAATTCTCTAATTTTCGCACGCTTGCGGCCTACGCACTTCGAACCCTTCGCGCACTTCTACCACTTCCGCACTTCACAGAAGGGCGCAAGGGCGTAGTGCGGGTATTGGGACAGGGCACTAGTATCATTCTCATGAACCTGGCAGGTGATTCTTCACGATGAATCAAGGCAAACAAAAAACAACACAATAGTGCGACAGCGCCAAGTGGCAGAACCGGAGAAGAAGCGGTAACAACTGCAGTAGTGAATTCCGAGTTTATGTATCTTGCATGGCGATTAAAAACGAATTCTGATTCTGAAGTGTAATGAGTGTAGTGATTGCGCGGGAGCTTAACAACTGTATTTCCAGTTTTTGACATATGATGATATATGCACAGTATTAAATAAATATATTTAGTTATACTTTGTGTTCTGAAGTTACATGCATTTCAGCCTCCTACACTGCGGTAAAAGGACAATCTGATTGTGAGACAGACAGCGCTGAATATTGATTTAAAATTTGAGTTGCATTGTACAAGATGTGTATGGAACAATTATCATGCAGATCAAGCTCAAATAACACTGATGTATTTAATCTTCATTATGATCATAAATTGAGTCAATGTGTGTGAGGACAACAAAATACATAAATATTACGAGTAATATTAAATAAATATATATAAGTATATATTAAGTAATCGCTTCTCCGACTTTTACTTTTTGCAGTATGTGTCTCCAATTCCCACTGTCTCCAAAAAGTGCGTAGGTTTACGGGAGGGTCATAGTTTGCGTGGAGGACCGCACATTCTACCGCCAAGTTAGAAATCACTGACTTTGCGTGAAAACTGGCGTACGCACGTTTTCAGCCCCGTTTTGTGCGTACGCAAGCTTTATAAATGAGACCCCTGAACACTTCTTAAAATGCCCAATCCAGTGATTCTCGGTTGACTGGTAATTCAAAAGAAAAACCCCCTTAGAGGTCAGTTAATCAGCAAAATTCCAAGCTTCAGGTTCTTCCAAAGCTAAAATTATCTCTTTAATGTGAGCAGCCATATTTGTATTATTAGCAGATTGATCTGGGATGAAAGTACAACAGTCATGACCTAACAGCACATGTACCTCCGTGACAAAAGATAATCCAGTGCCATACGGTTCTGTAGCATTACCTACCTCATGGCCTTCATCTCAGAAGCAACTGCAGTTAACGTGTTGGCTGTCTCATTACTAATGGACTCCAACTCTACTGCTGAACTCCTACTATCATTAAAGGCAGTAACAACACCATACACAGGGAGAATTCCATATACCGTATTTTTCGGACTATAAGCCGCTACTTTTTTCCTAGGGTTTGAACCATGCGGCTAATAAAAAGGAGCGGCTATTCTGTGGATTTTTTTCCACCGCTAGGGCCGCTCTAACTCGGAACTAGAATCAAAACTAAGATAAAATAAATGCAAAGAAGAATACGATTTCAAACACAGGAGAAATGAAGATAAATAAATACCGGTTATTTTCTCTTGGTTCTGTCTCGGTTTAATCAAAGTTGCTGTCGTGTTAAAAGACAGGTTGGGAAAGGATCTATTTAGGTACATACATGTTCATTTACAATTCAAAATCGTTTTGTACCTGTTGTAAATACCTAATCTAAAAACATAAATATCTGTGGCTCGCAAAACTTTTTTTAATGAAGTGGATGCGGCTTGTATGTCTTTGTTTATTATTTTTTTTAAATAGAGCGGATGCGGCTTATATGCAGGTGCGGCTTGTATGTCTTTATTTAATTTTTTTTTTTTTTAAAGCGCGGATGCGGCTTATATGCAGGTGCGCTTTATAGTCCGAAAAATACGGTAAACATAACATTGTGTGCTAAAATTCTCTTGTGGCTGCACCACTAATATTTGGGCAAGGGTGCAGGGGCAACCCATCTACAGGTCTGAGGGCTCCCTACAATAAACTTACGGTTTACCAGTTGACCAGTTGGCTGGCAGGACATATTAAGCGCTCGAGGGCTCCATGGCCACCAGTCCTTAGTGCCAATGTTAGCTGCATGATGAACTCAAAATGGTGATGCCCTTGTACTTACAAGGCTGCAACAGGCTGTTGGCATGAGCACACCTCTTGCATGGTTCTTCACCTTCCCCTAAATATTGGAAACATTTAATCAATAACATACTACATGTTCTGTAGTATACTGTTGTAAGGACAGTACAGGAACTGCATTGTCAGCAACATCAGGAACATTACCTACCGGAATGATATGCAAAACAAGTAACATTTAACTCATACAGCTGACCTTACAGATCATCCAGTACAGTGTGAGCATACCTAGAAACAGTATCATTACTTGTATTCTTTCCAACGCTCTCACTGTACTACTGTTCCATACACATAACCATCCAGATGGGACATATTCAAGAAATGCCTGACTCGTCCAATAAAAAACGGTTAGTCACATTCTTTACATCCAACCCTACTCAAAGCCACTTCTTGACCTTTCACCTATCAGCCATTGATGGAGGGACAGCAAGTCCTGGATAACCTCCAGAATGCTTGAGACCCCCAACCCTGCAAGGTATGTCTCCTTTAATGCTGAGAAACATCAGAAACATCAAAATCATCAAAATCAGGCAAACATCAAAATCACATTTTCCCCGGAAGGTGTTGTTCTTCATGTGTGCTTCTTTTCACAATGTTCAGATCAGTATAAATGGGAGCTACAATAGTGACTCTGGTAGTGGCTCGTGTCTGCGAGGTCTGTGGACTCGTGCGTCCGGTATCAGTAAGCGTTTGTCGGGTGTGTGCGTCAGTTTATGTGTAGATCTGATCTCTCGGCGCAGCTCAGGCAATGGCCTCGGTTTCCTTGAAACCACGAGGCATCCGCCTCGGTATCCTCTTGTCCCCGTCCTGGGTGCTGTTCTCTGCTTCATGTAGAGGCTGGAGGAAGACCGAAAGTGTCTCCCCCTCTCCATGCGCCTCTCTCTGGTTTCCTGTCTGGGTGCTGTCGTCTGCTTCATGAAACACACATGGGGGAGAGAGGCATGGTAGCATCAGCAGCCCCTCTCTGGCTTCCTCCACATGTGACTCACCTTTCGACGTCTTCAGCACCTCCGCATGGGTGCTCTTTGGGACCTCCTTCTCCGCGCCCCTGGATTGGAGTGCTGGATCTGGCTCAAATCGGTCCACTGGACTGGAAACTGCTCCCGGTTCAGCCACCGCGAATGGGTCTCCACCCCCTCCCCTTGGTGCACTCTCTCCCTTGGAGGGAGGAGTACCCCAGTGGGGATGAGACAAAAGGCAATTTGGAGCAGGCACCATCTGAAGGTGCCCCTGCTCCTCTTTTGGCCCCTGGCTCTCCGTTGAGACCCTCCACCGTGTTTTTCGGTGGAGGGGCCCTTTTGCAGTGTGTTGCATGAATCCAGGTGGGACGAACCCCCACCTTCACTACCGTGTGAGTCACCAAGAGGACCAGGTATGGCCCGGTCCATCTTGGTGATAGGGAAGTCCTCCGTTTGTGCACTTTCACATACACGTAGTCTCCCCGTTGACACAAATCACTTGGCTCCCCAACAGGTTCAGGCAGGGAAGCTTTCACCTGTGAATGCACAGCCCTAGCTGCTCTAGCTAGGGCATAACAAAAGTTTAACATTGTATCATCCGTCTGGTGGATATTCATCTGTTTCATTGATAGCGGGGGAGAGACAATCTCATTGGCCTCCCTAACACTATCTCGTGTGGAAAAAGCCCATTCCTCCTCTGGGGAGTGGACCTCATGGCCATGAGGGCTAGTGGGAGCGCGTCAGGCCATTTTATGCCCGTCTCCTCACATATCTTGGCTAGTTTGTTTTTAAAAGTTCCATTCTGCCTCTCCACTGCCCCCACAGGTGGTAGGGGCAGTGAAACTGCTGGTTGATCTGGAGTGCTTTAAAAAGTTTTTGAACAATTTGACCTGTGAAATGGGAACCTCTATCACTGGACAGTCTTGTGGGGATCCCATATCTACAGATCACATCTCTCATGAGAATCTTGGCTTCCGTGGTAGCATCAACATTCTGACATGGGTAGGCTTCCACCCATTTCGAGAACATGTCAACAATTACAAATACATACTCAAAATTACAACACTTGTTCATCTGAATGAAATCAATTTGTAAATGCATAAAAGGACCACTTGGTGGCGGGTGGGCTATGTCTCTTGTCTTAGGTCCCTTACTGGGACATTTCAAGTATGCACAATGTTGCTCAGCCTTGGTGGAAAGATTAGGTGCAAACAAATCAGTATTTACTATTGAGACCATACCCCCCTTGAGACCATACCCCCAACCAAGGGACCAATGCATGTGGCCCCACCACGCGGCCATCGGCGTGGCTCCACACTGCTGAAGTTGGATCTTTCACACAGCCAATGGATAACCAACCATCCCTCTCAGAGTTATCAGCAGCGGCGTGAAAGTCTGCCCCAAGAGAGGGAGTGTGTGTTTCCGTCTGCTTGGGACACAGATATAAATTAAGACCTAGCTCACATGAGACACATTTTGACTGCAGCTTATGCTGCTCTAAATCAGCTTCAGCATTTCCTCCCGAAACACCACCTGTATTGTTAGCATGAGCCCCACACTTCACCATAGCTAGTTTTCCCGGTAGTATTATTGCATACAGCAAATGATCGATTATCTTTCATTCTTTCTTGCTCCATCTGAGGAGTTAATGAAAACTCTTTCTCGCCATATGGCACCAAATCTATACCTTGAGTCAGTGTAGATATTTACGGCCTTGCCTTCTAAAAACGACATGCCCTTGTCAAAGCAAACAACTTTGCCTGCTCTACAGCGCATTGTGTAGACAGTTTACCAGATTAGAAAGTCTCAATAGCGATACAGACCGCATATCCACCGTCTAAGTAGTCATCCCATGTTCAGGACGAAGATCCATCTATGTGCAATACAAATTCAGCATTGTCAATAGGTTTGTCAAACAAACAGGTCTGGCTGCTAGCACTTCATCAACAACCATCTCACAGTCTTGCGGTTTGCCAACTTCAATGGTGGACAACTATGGTTCTGGATTCAACGGGGAGCACCCATGGATCATACTGGATCGTTACTTTGAGTCAACAAACCAGTTCATATTTGGAAGCTCTACTGGCTGATGTATAGGTGTGTAACAGACGAACACTTACTGTGTGCGGAACCATCACAGCCATAGGCGACCCCAACACTATATCTGCAGTTGCTTTCACACACGTTGCCGCAGAACAGAATTCTCGTAAACACGGGGGGGGGGAAACCTGCTGCCACATTGTCTAAAGAAAAACTCACATAAGCGATAGGCCTCCTAAGATTACCATGTTGCTGCATCAGTACGTCCTGGGCAAACCCTTTGGCCTCGTGGCAGTACAGTGTGACTGGCTTGGTGTAGTCTGGCAGACCAAGAGCAGGCGCCTGGGCCAAGGCCTGCTTCAAAGATACAAAAGATTTATCAGCTTCTGTATTCCACAACAAATGACAATCAGTTAGGCCCTTCATTAAATCAAGGAGAGGTCGAGCTAACACAGCATAATCAAGGATCCACTGACGATAATACCCGACTGAACCTAGAAAAAACTTCAGTTGTTTTGGCGTTCTAGGCTTCGGTATCAATCGGATGGCCTCCAACCTATCAGGAGTCAGAAGACGCTCTGTACCTTTTAGTGTATGGCACAGATACTTGACCTCCTCAAACCATAACTGGAGTATTGCTTTTGAGGCCTTGTGGCCCTTCTCAGCCAGTGCTTGTGGCACTGCAATAGTGTCCTGTTGGCAGAAGGCAAGATCCTTAGGACATATCAATAGGTCATCAATATACTGCACCAAAGTAGAGCCAGCTGGTAAGGTGACATCATTGATGTCCTCTTGTAAGCCTTGACTCAACAATGTAGGTGATTCGGTGTACCCCTGTGGTATAACCACACGTATACTGGATTTGACGAAACGTGAACGCAAACAGATACTTGTTCTCCTCTGCAATGGGAACAGAGAAGAAAGCACAACAAATAGTCATTCACAGTGCAAGAAAGTATCAATGTTACTCGCTAAGTATCGTGACAGGTTTAGGCACAGCAGAAATGTACAACGTTGGTATTACCTGCTCAGAAACCCTAATAAACAAAGTATGTATTTGTCTTAAAGGATCTTAACAATGACTCCTTGTTTCAACAAAGCATCAATAACTGGGAAAGTACCTTTCCCCACTGCTCTACTACTAGCATGCTGAGGTTTGCTTGTCAAGAGTCGTACTACAGTCAATGATGACCACTGGAGTAGCATTCTCAATGCACCCACTATGGTTAGCATGTGTGGCTCGCAGCAGCTCAGGCCCAGTTTTAAGCAAGGCTACATCTGCTAAAATCTCTGCGTCCCATCTGTATGGGATTTCTAGGCCAGTGTTCCTTCTCCTGAGGAATAGATAAGAACAGTCAGAAGTGCATTTCACTAGTCACAATTCAGTTTGTACCACAACCTTTCCAAACATGTTTACTTGACACCCCATACTTATATAGAAATATATAGAAATATATGTTTATCCTTCAAAGATCCATCGACCCACTAATAAGAGCTAACTTGTGTCCACAGAAACCCCATCAACTACTAACGCAATCTCATTGATGTGAGTTAAACAACTTAACCTAGTAGCTCTGTTTGACTTCAAAAAGGGAAGCTCTCTGTCTCCCCTGTTCTTGATTTGTTATTATTCTGATTGTGGCTGTTTACTGTCTGAGTGTTCTTGAACAGGCCACAGCAAAGGTCCTCGTTCTGAGGACAAAAGAGGAAAGGTTGCGTGCAGTGCACATTATTTTCTTTCTGAACAACATTCATTTAGCAATGTCATCAATGTATTAACTTCTATTCCTGCATCAAAGCACGATTACATTAGACATGATCCATAATCATATCAACAGTTTAGTTCTCCCAATGCAGAACTTGATTCTTAACTTCTACCTGGAGTTCAGTGAGCAATCCACCAACGAGCACGTGACGATGTGGCACAGGGGAAGCATCCACTGTAAACTGTGTTTGTCAAACATCCTAATAAGTCTTTCCAAACAATCTGTAGGCTCCTAATCTTCTGTTTGCAGTCATACGCTTTGCTCCAGTCTAGTACACCAACTCCGATTTTTGGTATCACTGCTATCAACGAGCCTTTGAGTGCATCATAAGGTCCTTGTTGCAGTGGATAACTATCAACTGGGGTCACTAGTTTATCTGGTGATTTCTGTGCTGGCTGCACCTGACCAGATTCTTTCCTTAACAGTTCCTTTTCTCTGTCTATGGTTCTCCTGCATAGCGACAGCCATAGTAACAACATCATATTCATCAACAGTAAAACAGGCTGCAAATCTTTGGTAGTCTTTCTTATTTCTCTACAGAAATATTGCTACTCTCCACCTGTTTCACAACTTATGACTTCTAAGCAATGCAAGCAATGCCATCTTAACATGTTCAAACAAAGAAAGAGTTTTCTCCTTCTGTAACTTTGTTCAGTTTGATCACGTTTTAACCAAGAGTTCTTGACAGAACCTCTCTGTCTCTCAGGATACTCTTGATCATTCTTAGCTTCTCTATCAGAATCACTTTTAGCTTGCTCACACTGTATCTTCACAAGATAGCTGGCACGACGTCTCTTAGCTTCAGTTGCCCGGAGCATAAAACAGGACAGATTACATATTGTTTGCAAGTACGACTTGTTTCCGTTTCGCATTTAAACTCTCCAGTATTTTTTCATCAAACGTTCACAAACATAAATGGGGCTGGACTATTCTCAAGTAACAATGTCTATTGCTCCTGTGATGAAACCTTGATTACCCATACTGAATTAAAATGTATCTGTAACAACTCAGAACAACATGTGGCCAACCCTTAGAACTTTAGCCTTCTGTAGCAAGGATCATACGACACTTTACAATAGGCACAAACCCACATAGCACTCTAGACCAAGCACATAGCAATATTGAAGAATCACACATCTACACAAACATATGATGGTGAACAATAGAACTACAATTACGTGTGGTAGTGGACTACAAATATGGCCTATCCTCGCCTTCCAGGCGCTTGATAATGGGACGCGCGTACAACGGCTCACTCATTAGGGAGGCGCATACAATAATTAACCCAACTCTGTTACCTCATGGGTAACAAAAAGGACCACAATTCGTACTTAAAAGCGACGAGTTCATCAATAAACTGCCAGTCTGTCTTTCCCTTAGTATTTGATTGCGTCCCTCGCTGATTGTTCAATGCCACATAACACACCTAATAACCTCCTAACTGTCCCTTGACATTGTCAAAGTATCCCTCACTTGTTTCAAACCCACTTTACCCTTAAAAGTTGGTCTCCCGCGTAAAGCCTTTGACCATAGTACATTGTGACTGCCCACCTACTGTGCTTGGTCTAAATGAAAAAACAACCCAACACCAAAACGTAATAAAACTTACATTTATAGGTAAAACGAAAAACAAAAATAAATCTCACTAAAGATCTCTGCTCAACTAAGGTTTTCAGATGTAACAACACATTATCATTTACACACGCCTAATTGGTTCACCCCTTGTCTGTAAGAAGTATAACCACACTCTCCGTCGATGATCTTTTTCCTCAGATCGAGAGTATGAGTCGTGTCTTACACGATATTACATCTCTTCAAATCAGCATCGACCAGAGTTCTTGTACGCTATCAGTATCCGTAGACCCCTGACCAAGACAAAGTAAAGAATGCAAGCCATCTAGTGACTACAAACTTCACAAAAACCAATGTCTAATATTACTGTCCTCCTGTTGAGGCCTAGCAGACTATAGTTGTAACTAAGGTATTTAGCTGTAACTAACACATTATCATTTACACACATGCACACCTAATTGGTTCACCCCTGTCTGTATTAAGTATAACCATAATCTTCGTTAACTGGTCCTCTCGGAGCAAGAATATGGATCGTGTCCAACACAATATTACATCCCTTTCAAATACTTGGCGACCAGGGTTCTTGTACGCTATCAGTGTCCCAGACTCTTGACCAAGACAAAGTAAAGATGACGAGTCATCTAATGACCCCCAACTTCACTAAACCAGTGTCTAATTTAAGTGCCCTCCTGTTGAGGCCTAGCAGACTCTAGTTTGCTAAGACCAGACTGTCAACTGAACGTCACAATAAAAGTTCTTTAAAGGATTTACGTTACCAGTATTGCAGAGGGACAGCAGGCACACCAAGAATAAAGCAGTCCGTTAAAGGGGTTTTAGAAAAAGGATCCCCATACCTTTTAGTTTTGCGCGCCACGGGTTCTGCTTTACACTGGTGCTGCCGTAGGTCCCTCCTGGATCCAGTGCCGCAATCCTGCCGACAACGCCAATTGTTGAAGAAAGTGTTTTTGAAAGTGCCTCTTCATAAACGGAGTGACAGTTCAGTTGAGTTCTGGATTCAATAAGTATTTAACAACCTGCAGATTGGGAGAGTAATGACCAGACCTCTGGCAACAAAATGAAGACAGTACAAGGCTTAGGTCTCAATCATGGCTCTCTCCCGGACGAAGGCAAGAGAGCATTCTTTTATAGGGCACAAGAATGTAAACATAGATAGTGACAGTCAGGCGGTAATGACGTTACAACAGTCTTCATAGAAGGTGTGTTCAGTAGTGATTAATATAAGTCATTGTTTCCCAAAGACTGGGTCGCGACCCTCAGCTGGGTCGCAAGAGATTTTTTTTGGGTCGCCTTGTCACGATCTGCATCGGTAGGTCTGCAATATACCTTTCTGACACATGAGGGAGCTCACACTGAAGTGCGCTGGTTGTCCAAAGGCAGAGTTTTGACCAGATTCTATGAACTTAGACATGAAATTCATGCGTTCCTCATCCAGAAAAAGTCCACTCTTGCCGAATTATTCACTGATGATTGGCTTCTCAATTTGTCTTATCGGCCGATATCTTTTCATCCCTCAACGAACTGAACCTGAAATTACAGGGACGGCACGACAATGTTTTCCTTAATTGGAAACATGTTCAGGCTTTCCAAAAGTCCTTGAAACTTTGGCTTGCACGACTCAGAAGGCCAGACCCAAGTCACTACATGTTTCCAACTGTGTTGCAGCACGTAGAAGAACATGATGTTGCTGCCACACAAGTGAAACACCTCTCTGCGCTTATTCAAACTCATCTTGCTGCGCTTATTGAGAACTTTGATCGCTTTTTTCCAACAGAGAGGTATGCCATTCTGAATGATAAAAGGTGGATCCAAAATCCCTTCGAATTTGAGAGTCCGGAGTATTTGCTTGAGTTGACGCTTAGTCCTGCAGAAGAAACCGAGTTGTTGCAGCTCAGCTGCGATCGCACTCTGCAAAGACGCTATGGATCTGTGACCTTATCATCATTCTGGATAGGCATTTCATCAGAATATCCTGTCCTCAGTAGGGCCAGTATTTCTATGCTTATTCCTTTCACTACAACATATATGTGCGAATTGGGATTTTCTGTGCTCACAAAAATGAAGACTAAGCACAGAAACAGATTGAATGCTGCGCCTGATATGCGTGTTGCGCTCTCCTCCTGCACCCCGGACTGGAACGCGCTACAAAAACGCAGACAGGCCCACCTATCCCATTAACAATGTAGAAATGTTGACATGTTTTGTATAATTTGTAATCTTTTTGTAATTATTTCATATTTTGTATCCAATATTGAATGTTGAATTAGTAGCCTACATTTAATGCCCAAATAGGCACTTATTTTAATGTTGCTAGTTCAATTGCATTGTTTTTCATTGTTTAAAACTTGAGTAGTAGCCTAGGCTACTAATTGTTCAGAGAGAAGTGATCACTCAATGGCAGTAGGCCTACAAGTTCTGAAATAACAATAAAATATAATTTATAAAATAAAATAACAATAAAATATCCTCATTAATGTTCAATAATGGCCAAATCCACCTTTATTTTGTGATTTATGAATAATGTCTATTGGCTTGGGTCGCGAAGGCTTGTGACTTTTAAAATATGGGTCCCCAGAAAAAAAGTTTGGGAAACACTGATATAAGTAAACAGGAAATCTAATTTCTTCCACACCACCTTGCCACGATTTTAGTTAACTGCATTTGTGCATCACATGTGATTTGAACATTAATGGAATGAAAATGTTTTCTATTTACATAAACAAATTCATCCTGTGATGGCGCTTTTATAGCAATGTGTGTGCAGTCAATAGCTCCGATAACCTTAGGGAAACCGGCTATCGCTGCAAATTGCGCTTTAATGTTGGCCTGTTCAACAACATTATATGGGAATTTGATGTACCTGGATGACATTCGGATGATTCTGTCCCACACAGCTAGCATAGCTCGGCTCAGGGTTGACTGTCACACTCCTGACTCCACTCCTGTTGCCAGGAACCCCAGCGTGCTCAGCACCTGTGTGGGCACAGACAACCCCTGGCTCCTCGCCGTGTTGCGCTCTAGGGCCGGCCGCAGCCCACGCACATCTCCAGTAACACTGGCCTTGGTAACCGAAATCGGCTTATGAGCCAGTTATTGTTTGCAAGAAAATCCTCGCGTTCCCTAAAAACTCGCTCACGTCGGATTGCACCATTTGCAAGGTCCTCAAACAACGCTAACGCTGTCATTGTGAATACCATTTTCTTTATCACATTGCGCATGTTTTTATATTCACCTATATGATTACAAACGCTTGGGTGTGTAAGTTGTTCATAACGGTGTCTCTAATGTGCACATCACTCTGATGACTGTTTCCACATTATTAACAGTTTCCCAGCATCACCTCTAAGTGTCACCAAAGGAACAATAGCTGTAGAAACGTGCGTACGCCAGCCATGAAGCTGGCATGGGGCACCGCACATTTCCACGGTCATTTCACGTTTGATACATCTGAAAGTGAGCGTGGGAAAGGACGTACGCCACGTTTTTGTGCGTACGCAACCTTTGTACATGAGGCCCCTGGTCTCTTCGACTTCATAGGCCAGCATTCCTCTGAATTTTGACCGATTGTCTGGCCTCATCTTGCTTGGGGAGAATTAGTCGCAAATCTCTGGGTAGCGAAGAAACATCTAAGAGCTTGACAAGGCATCAATAAGGAGATGCGTGTTCTCATGTTGGTAGCAGGCGCATGTATTACAAATCATTTGCCTTGGCTTCTGTAACATAAAATGGCTTATTGCGTAGAAACTGTCTGTAAGACATTCTTTGTTTTAGTTCAGCTGTCTGGAGTATTCCTTGTGCAATTTCACCATAAACTTTACAAGGACTCTCTTTTCTTTGCTCCCAATAGTGTCCTTTTTCCCTGGAAGAAGCCTGCTGTTCTCATCTCTCAATAGGAAGGACTCCACTCGTTTCTTCCTTTCTTGAGCAGTGTTTCCTCGTTTTGACTGTTTTGCTTGTGTGTTTGTATATGCATTTGTTTCCAGCTTCCTTCTTTGCACAAGGCGTTGATTATTTTGTCTAATCGGCACTTATTTTTTCAGTTTCAAGTTGCTTCATTAACTTCTCCTTTTTCATTCTTAGCTTCCTTAGTTGTTTGTTCACATGTCTTTTTGTACTCTTTTGGGTGTACTTTGGTCTGTGGTGGACATCTCTTTAGGTGACTGTGTTGGTGTGCTACATAAAACAGGCACTGCCACTGGGGCCTCATTGACCTCTTTATGGCAAAATGGCTAGTTAGGATCCTGATCTTGAGGTGATTGTATTGTTAGATCAAGGACAGCTTTAGTGGCTTTTTCCCTAGCCCTACACCTCCTCTTGGACTCTCCATTTTTTTGAAGTTTCTTCTGTGTTGCTGATGACACAAACTTTACACTGAGTTGAACAATCTTTCCGCATTCTTTCCTCTCCTGATATATGGGGGATGATCATTAAACAAAAAATGACTACTGTGATTCAATGCTTGGAAAAATGATTATGTACAGACTATACAATTACAATTATACAAGTATTAGTCTTGTAGAATATACAGTGTTGTGTCAGGATTTACAGGATATATAGGGTTTTAGCAGGATATACATAGTTATATTATAGGATGTTGTGTCAGAATATTGCCAAATATGCATTGTTATATTACATGATGTTATGTCAGACTATTGCCTAATGTACATTGTTAAATTACCGGATGTTATGTTATGTCACAGAATATACAGTTGGCTCACATACTAATGATGTGAGGAATTGTAAAGTTTGATGGCCACAGGTAGGAATTACACATCGGGTGCATTTCGGGAGGATGAGTCTCCCGCTGAAAGTACTCCTTTGTCCGGCCAGCACATTGTGGAGTGGGTGGGAGGTACTGTCCAGGATGGTGTGTAGTTTGGCTAGCGTCCTCCTCTCTGACACCACCGCCAGAGAGTCCAGCTCCACTCCCACAATGTCACCGGCCTCACCAGATCAGTCTGTTGGCATCCGCCACCCTCAACCAGCTGCCCCAGCAGGCAACAGCATAGAGGATAGCACTGGCCACCACAGACTCATAAAACATCCTCAGCATTGTCCGGCAGACGTTGAAGGACCTCAGCCTCCTCAGAAAGTAGAGGCGGCTCTGGCCCTGCCTCTGCCCTTCTTGCATAAGCCACTTTGAACAATTGCGCTACTGTGTATATCCATTCTCACCCCTATTCTCTATACTTCTTATACTTTTGTAATATTTATAGTTTTTATATACCTCTATCCATGTATAGATATTGCCTACTTAATTTTTTTATTATTAATTTATGTCCCGTATATGTTCTTTGTTTGCGCCATCCTGCCAAAGTAAATTCCGAGTTTGTGTAACTTGCATGGTGAATAAAAACAAATTCTGATTCTGATTACATCAAAGATTTGTTGAGATACGAGACAACTTCCTGTTTTATGATCCAACTAGCCACCAAATGGCTACTAGGCCTAGGAAGGGGTGAGGTTGGGGGCTAATTCAGCCCACTGTTTTCCCAAAAAGATGAGCGGTAGTGTGTGTTTGCCTGAGCTTGTGCGCGTGTGACCGGAGCAATGTAAACATTGGAAACTGCCAATCTTCAAAACTGGTTTATGTTCCAATGTTTAAATTGCATTTTTGTTTGTGTATTTTGAGATACAAAAACAGATTGCAGCAGAATTTCCATCTGAATTCATAAAGTATGTAAAGTAGAGTAAGTCTGGCATGGGAGATGGATGCAAGGAGGCTAAAGGCGGCAAAATCTGACATCAGTCGCTAGAGCATCCTTTGAGATCAGAGTAAGGTTTACTCCCTCAGCAACTACTAGCTGGCACCAGTTTTGACCAATTTTGGGAATGACTGTAGTTCACTCATCCACCATTGGGTGGAACTGTTACCAAACACATACAAGTGTATTGCACAAAAGCAGAATAAAGAAATCCAGGATAACTGAGCAAGCGCGGCTTGACCTAGTCTGGTCGGCGTATCCTGGCTTAATTGGTTGCACGTTTGCCAAGCCAGGATGAAAAGGCGCGGCTATGTCAAGCCAGGAGTAGGTAGTCAGGATAAATGCGTGTTCACGGCATTCCTAAATAGACCTCGCGATCGCTCACAGAATCACCGATCAGAACATGGACAAGAGTCGCGCAACATATTTCACGGCTGCAGAACAACAGCTCCTGATGGAGTTTTATGAGGAGGACAAAAAATTATCAAAAAAGGCAATAGTCAAGCCATAATCAAAGAAAGAGAATAAGCCTGGCAGACAATAGCGGACCGGCTTAATGCTTTAGTGTTAAAAAAGTGTACAATCCTCTGGAGCTGTCATAATTGGGCTACAATTAAGCATGTCCATAAGTTTAACTTTTTCTGCGAATGTTATGTACGTGTTCAGTACATTACAGTAAACCGCAACTTTATTGATGCACAGGTAGAGAAGACGTGGAGAGACTGTTTAGCCAATCAGAATGCAGAACACAATGCAAGAGGCAAATCCGTGAAGTAGCGAAAAAAAGTGAACTGTGATATCGCGAGGGTTTACTGTACTGAACCTTGATATTGCGAGGGTTCACTGTAATGCAATAAAACACATCTTTATGAAACCTCTGACGGCAGTTTGACAAGCAGTCTTCATCAGCATATCAATATAACACTTGGCCAGAGTAATAATAATACCACTTAAATCAATATAATAAGACTGTTGTAGATTTAAATGAAATGAGAAATGACACTATACTATATATATATATGTACATTATTTATGCCGTATAAATAAAATGATGCAACATATTTAAAAAGATCATGGACATGCTGTAAAACACATGAATTCCTCACAGGATTGATGGTGGAAATACAGGTGAATCACTGGGATTAATCATAGCCTGGCTGTTAGTTTGGTCCGGAGCAGGCTAGCTGCAGAGAATAAATCACCATGGTAACTTGACCAAGTTTTATCTGCTTTCATGCGACCGACCTGAGGCTAAATTCAGCCAGGACACCTAACATATCCCGGCTTAATCCCTTATCTTGGTTTTGTGCAATACCCCTCTGGTCACTGGAGGCGCACAGAAGCTAACAGAAGCTGTCAAGAATCTTGTGTCTAGATTGTGACGTGGGCGGCAGAAATGACAGTTTGTGTGTTTGAGGAAAGACTGGCCACCCGATTTTCCATAGTGGCTTTCTTCCCATGAGATAGGACCAGGGGCTTGTACTACGAATCTAAATTTGGCGTTAACAAGTTCACTTCAGGTTCAGGTTCTACCCAATATAGAAACCCCTGGGTTAAACCTGAAGTTACCGTATTTTTGCACTATAGGGCACACTAGATTATAAGGCGCACTGTCAATGAATGGTCTATTTTTAATCTTTTTTTTTCATATATAAAGCGCACCGGAGTATAAGGCGCATTAAGCGGAAAAAAAAACAGTCAGATAAGTCTGCGTCGTAAGCGTGTATTTTGACAGGTGCCATTTTGGGATCCTTATACACACACTGTATTATTATGGTGAAGCACAGTATGTATTACTCCACGACGCTCCTGGCTACGGTAGCCGTAATGCTGCAAGCGGTGCGGCTTTGTAGTTTACCAAAGTCGTACTAAAACCATGGATGAACCATGAACCATGGACCACCTTGGATGCTGTTTGTAAAAGCTCTCCCTTGTAAGTCGCTTTGGATAAAAGCGTCTGCTAAATGAGTAAATGTAAAACATTTTGACTTAGCGCCGTGAGCGCCTTGTACCACACAAAATCAACGCAATCGATTGCAATCCGATTGCAATCCATCTCCTTCAGAGGATACAGAATGCAGCTGCTCGTCTGGTTTTCAACCTACCCAGACGCTGTCATGTCACCCCACTCCTCATCGCCCTCCACTGGCTTCCCGTTATGGCCCGCCTCAGATTCAAGACCCTGGTGCTGACCTTCCGGGCTGTAAACGGGACTGCCCCGACCTATATCAACTCTCTCCTCCAGCCCTATACCCCCACCCGTCACCTACGGTCATCTGCTGACAACCGTCTAGTGGTACCCCCCCTTAAGAGCGCCCGAGGGCAACACAAACTCTTCCACTGCCTGGCTCCCCAATGGTGGATTCAACTCCCCACATCCATCAGAAGCACAGACTCCCTTCTCACCTTCAAAAGAATGCCTTAAACTCACTTATTTAGAGAATTTAATGGCACTTAGGAATAGTATGGCACTTCACATAATCTAATGTTGTTTAGAACTATTTGTTGGTCCCCATATGTTGACTTGCCAGTGTTGTTGTTGTATCTCTTGCTTTATGTTCACAATCATTGTGTTACGCATTTATAGTTCTTCCCTTGGCACTTATTGGTTCTCATGATGTATGATTCACAATCTAAAAAAACCCCACTGTGTTTGGGGTCTATCACATTGCTATGCTCAATGACTGATGCTCTTTGTAAAAGCTCTCTCTTGTAAGTCGCTTTGGATAAAAGCGTCTGCTAAATGTATAAATGTAAATGTAAAATCGCTTAGAGGTCAGTAAGCAAAACCAGAATTAATCCATATAAACGGCGCTTCGGATTATAAGGCGCACTGTCGTTTTTTGACAAAATTAAAGGCTTTTAAGTGCGCCCTATAGTCCGAAAAATACGGTACCTTGTTAACACCAATTCTAGAGTTGTAGTACAGGCCCCAGGCCCGGATAGATCATCTGGCAAATACTTGGTGGGCTAACACACTTGGGGCCGATAGGATGTAATATATACGTATATGCTGTTCAGGAAATGAAACCTTTTAATATATATACAGAAACCTTGAATATATATATATATATATAAAAAGATACCTTGAATATATATACAGAATCTTGACTGACGACAGTGTTGAAGGAAGTGTTCCGTCCGTCTCTTCATAAACGGAGTGACAGTATTAGTATGAGCCTCACACTTAACAATAGCTAGTTTTCTCGGTAGTAGTATTGCATACAACAAATGATCGATTGTCTTCCATTCTTTCTCGCTCCATCTGTGGAGTTAATGAAAAGTATTTCCCAAAAATTGTGAGTAACTCCAAATCTATACCTTGAGTGTAGATATTTACGGCCTTGCCTTCTAAAACGACATGCCCTTGTCAAAGCAAACAACTTTGCCTGCTCTACAGCGCATTGTGTAGACAGTTTACCAGATTAGAAAGTCTCAATATCGATACAGACCGCATATCCACCGTCTAAGTAGTCATCCCATGTTCAGGACGAAGATCCATCTATGTACAACACAAATTCAGCATTGTCAATAGGTTTGTCAAACAAACAGGTCTGGCGGCTAGCACTTCATCAACAACCATCTCACAGTCTTGCGGTTTGCCAACATCAATGGTGGACAACTATGGTTCTGGATTCAACGGGGAGCCTCCATGGATCATACTGTTACTTTGAGTCAACAAACCCGTTCATACTTCGTAGCTCTACTGGCTGATGTATAGGTGCGTAACAGACGAACACTTACTGCGTGCGGAACCATCACAGCCATGGGCGACCCCAACACTATATCTGCAGTTGCTTTCACACACGTTGCCGCAGAACAGACTTCTCGTAAACTCGGGGGGAAACCTGCTGCCACATTGTCTAAAGAAAAAACTCACATAAGGCCTCCTAAGATTACCATGTTGCTGGGTCACTATGCCCTGGGCAAACCCTTTGGCCTTGTGGCAGTACAGTGTGACTGGCTTGGTGTAGTCTGGCAGACCAAGAGCAGGCGCCTGGGCCAAGGCCTGCTTCAAAGATACAAAAGATTTATCAGCTTCTGTATTCCACAACAAATGACAATCAGTTTGGCCCTTCATTAAATCAAGGAGAGGTCGAGCTAACACAGCATAATCAAGGATCCACTGACGATAATACCCGGCTGAACCTAGAAAAGACTTCAGTTGTTTTGGTGTTCTAGGCTTCGGTATCAATCGGATGGCGTCCAACCTATCAGGAGTCAGAAGACGCTCTGTACCTTTTAGTGTATGGCCCAGATACTTGACCTCCTCAGACCATCACTGGAGTTTTGCTTTTGAGGCCTTGTGGCCCTTCTCAGCCAGTGCTTGTGGCACTGCAATAGTGTCCTGTTGGCAGAAGGCAAGATCCTTAGAACATATCAATAGGTCATCAATATACTGCACCAAAGTAGAGCCAGCTGGTAAGGTGACATCATTGATGTCCTCTTGTAAGCCTTGACTAAACAACGTAGGTGATTTGGTGTACCCCTGTGGTACACATGCATACTGGATCTGGCGAAACGTGAACGCAAACAGATACTGGCTCTCCTCTGCAATGGGAACAGAGAAGAAAGCACAACAATAGTCATTCACAGTGCAAGAAAGTAACAGGGTTACTCGCTAAGTATCGTGACAGGTTTAGGCACAGCAGAAATGTACAACGTAGGCATTGCCTGCTCAGAAACCCTAATAAACAAAGTCTGTATTTGTCTTAAAGGATCTTAACAATGACTCCTTGTTTCAACAAAGCATCAATAACTGGGAAAGTACCTTTCCCCACTGCTCTACTACTAGCATGCTGAGGTTTGCTTGTCAAGAGTCTTTCTACAGTCAATGATGACCACTGGAGTAGCATTCTCAATGCACCCACTATGGTTAGCATGTGTGGATCACAGCAGTTCAGGCCCAGCTTTAAGCCAGGCTACATCTGCTAAAATCTCCGCATCCCATCTGTATGGGATTTCTAGGCCAGTGTTCCTTCTCCTGAGGAATAGATAAGAACAGTCAGAAGTGCATTTCACTAGTCACAATTCAGTTTGTACAACAACCTTTCCAAACAGGTTTACATGACACCCCATACTTGAAAGAAATATATGTTTACCCTTCAAAGATCCATCAACCCACTAATAAGAGCTAACTTGTGTCCACAGAAACCCCATCAACTACTAACACAATCTCATTGATGTGAGTTAAAGAACCTAACCTAGTAGCTCTGTTCGACTTCAAAAAGGGAAGCTCTCTGTCTCCCCTGTTCTTGATTTGCTATTATTCTGATTGTGGCTGTTTACTGTCTGAGTGGCCTTGAGCAGGCCACAGCAAAGCTCCTCGTTCTGAAGAAAACAGGACAGGTTGAGTGCAATGCACACTATTTTCTTTCTGAACAACATTCATTTAGCAATGTCATCAATTTCTTAACTTCTATCCCTGCATCAAAGTACGATTACATTAGACATGATCCATAATCATATCAACAGTTTAGTTCTCCCAATGCAAATCTTGATCGACTTCTACCTGGAGTTCAGGGAGAAATCCACTAGGTTTTCTGTGATCTATAGTGACTACAACTGGAAGGGCATTCTTAATGCGCCCTACGTCGTTTGCATGTTTGGACCACAACTGCTTGGGCACAGCCTCTAGCAAGGCTGCATCTGCGCTGGAAGAATCTGACCAGATTCTTTCCTTAACAGTTACTTTTCTCTGTCTATGGCTCTCCTGCATAGCCCCAGCCATAGTAACAACATCATATTCATCAACAGTGAAACAGGCTACAAATCTTTGGTAGTCTGTCTTGTTTCTCTACAGAAATATTACTACTCTCTGCCTGTTTCACAACTTATGACTTTTCTAAGAGTTCTTCTAAACTCTTAGTTTTGGCACTGGCAGTCTGTACAAGCAAAGCCATCTTAACATGTTCAAACAAAGAAAGAGTTTTCTCCTTCTGTAACTTTGTTCAGTTTGATCACGTTTTAACCAAGAGTTCTGGACAGAACCTCTCTGTCTCTCAGGATACTCTTGATCATTCTTAGGCTTCTCTATCAGAATCACTTTTAGCTTGCTCACACCGTATCTTCACAAGATAGCTGGCACGACGTCTCGTAGCTTCAGTTACCCAGAGCATAAACAGGACAGATTACATATTGTTTGCAAGTACGACTTGTTTCCTTTTCTATCAAGACCGCATTTAAACTCTCCAGTATTTTTTTCATCAAACGTTCCCTCCAGAGGGAAACAATGTATCGTGTCATATTTCGTCCACTCATGCCATTTCCCAATGCTTGAAACTGATTGAATTCCATATAAATCAAACATAAATGGGGCTGGACTATTCTCAAGTAACAATGTCTCTATTGCTCCCGTGCTGGAACCTTGATTACCCATACTGAATTAAAATGTATCTGTAACAACTCAGAACAACATGTGGCCAACTCTTAGAACTTTAGCCTTCTGTAGCAAGAATCATACGGCACTTTACAATAGTCACAAACCTACATAGCACACTAGACCAAGCACATAGCAATATTGAAGAATCGCACATCTACACAACCATATGATGGTGAACAATAGAACTACAATATCGTGTGGTAGTGGACTACAAATATGGCCTATACTCGCCTTCCAGGCGCTTGATAATGGGACGCGCATACAACGGCTCACTCATTAGGAACGCGCATACAATAATTAACACACTCTGTTACCTTATGGGTAACAAAAAGGACCACAATTCATACTTAAAAGAGACGAGTTCATCAATAAACTGCCAGTCTGTCTTTCCCTTAGTATTTGATTGTGTCCCTCGCTGATTGTTCAATGCCACATAACACACCTAATAACCTCCTAACTGTCCCTTGACATTGTCAAAGTATCCCTCACTTGTTTCAAACCCACTTTACCCTTAAAAATTGGTCTCCCGCATAAAGCCTTTGACCCTTGTACATTGTGACCGCCCACCTACTGTGCTTGGTCTAAATGAAAAAAAACAACCCAACACCAAAACGTAATAAAACTTACATTTATAGGTAAAAACGAAAAACAAAAAGAAATCTCACTAAAGATCTCTGCTCATTTAAGGTTTTCAGATGTAACAACACATTATCATTTACACACGCCTAATTGGTTCACCCCTTGTCTGTAAGAAGTATAACCACACTCTCCGTCGACGATCCTTTTCCTCAGATCAAGAGTATGGGTCGTGTCTGACACGATATTACATCCCTTCAAATACCTGGCGACCAGAGTTCTTGTACGCTATCAGTGTCCGTAGACCCCTGACCAAGACAAAAGTAAAGAATGCAAGCCATCTAATGACCACAAACTTCACAAAAACCAATGTCTAATTTTGCTGTCCTCCTGTTGAGGCCTAGCAGACTATAGTTGTAGCTAAGGTATTTAGCCGTAACTAACACATTATCATTTACACACACCTAATTGGTTCACCCCTGTCTGTATTAAGTATAACCATAATCTTCGTTAACTGGCCCCCTCGGAGCAAGAATATGGGTCGTGTCCACCACAATATTACATCCCTTTCAAATACCTGGCGACCAGAGTTCTTGTACGCTGTCAGTGTCGTAGACCCCTGACCAAGACAAAGTAAAGAATGCAAGCCATCTAATGACCACAAACTTTACTAAACCAATGTCTAATTTTAGTGTCCTCCTGTTGAGGCCTAGCAGACTCTAGTTTGCTAAGACCAGACTGTCAACTGAACATCACAATAAAAGTTCTTTAAAGGATTTACGTTACCAGTATCGCAGAGGGACAGCAGGCACACCAAGAATAAAGCAGTCCGTGAGTGGGGTTTTAGAAAAAGGATCCCCATACCTTTTAGTTTTGCGCGCCACGGGTTCTGCTTTACACGGGTGCTGCCGTAGGTCCCTCCCGGATCCGGCGCCGCAATCCTGCCGCCGACAACGCCAATTGTTGAAGAAAGTGTTCCGTCCGTCTCTTCATAAACGGAGTGACAGTTCAGTTGAGTTCTGGATTAAATACGTATTTAACAACCTGCAGATTGGGAGAGAAATGACCAGACCTCTGGCAACAAAATGAAGACAGTACAAAGCGTAGGTCTCAATCATGGCTCTCTTCCGGACAAAGGCAAGAGAGCATTCTTTTATAGGGCACAAGAATGTAAACATAGATAGTAACAGTCAGGCGGTAATGACGTTACAACAGTCTTCATAGAAGGTGTGTTCAGTAGTGATTAATATAAGTACACAGGAAATCTAATTTCTTCCACAACAGACGTCGCGGCAGTGCCTGCGGCCATCTTGTGTGCAACAGTGTGTAAAGAGACAATGAGTCAGGCTGCCCGCACTCTAGTTCCAACAATTTTAAATAATGAGCAAATGATAAATACACTGGCGAATGCCTGTCAAAATCCTCCTGATACCCCTGCCCAATACCCTGCCCTTTCTTCTGACGAAGAAGTTCGCAAAATTTTTAACCGTGGCAGACCAACAACAGCCCAGGTAGCTGCCTATCGGGCTAACCTGATGTAGCCCAGTGGAAATTTATGAATATTAAAAGGACATATGTTTAAGAAAATAAGTTAATTTCATAATAAATAGCAGTTAAGAGTGAAGGTCGGAGTTCATGGTTGGTAAATGTCAGTTAAAATGATGTAAATAAGTTAATCATTCAGTAAAAGAAGCGAATGTTGGGTGATGTTATTGGTTTACTGAACTATGCATTTCATATGTTAATTATTTGTTGTTTATAAATGTCTGTAATTATGTTTAACTATACCTGAAAGTACAGGAAGAAATAGACACACAAATGGTTGTGAAGGTATTTTATTTTGGAAGGTATTTTATTTTGAAGGGTGTTAGTGAGCCTATGACTTGTGGGAAGGGGGAACGAAGAAAAGGAAAAAGAACGGTTGGGCACGAGGCGGGAGTGGTGTAACGAGTGAAGAGAAAAAGGGACTGTGAAGTAAGCATCTGTCACCAGGGTCAAATAAGTGTTCGACTAGGACTCTTAAGAAAGACTTTGTGGTGACTTTGGGTTTGAGTGGATGGCTTAACCCGAAAAAGGTTAAAGAAGTGAAGCTAGCGGCTAACCAAGTGGCTAGTACTTTACATGGACTTTGCTAACAAGCTAGCGGCTAGCGACCCTTATGGCAGAGTCTGTGTGAACACGTGTGTGGAGCTGCGGACAACGGAGCCTAGCCACCGCGAGATCAACAGCACCTCCTTTCCTCCAGTTGGATCATCTTCCCCTCTCCTCCTGCTTCAGCCATTCTTCAGCTCACTAGTGAGGCTACCACCCACCTGAACTGCATTCAGGCCTGCATTGGATGACCGGTATTTTTGAACAGTTTATGGTTTTATTTTTTTTTGCCGGCTATTTTATTTTCATGGGGCCCATAAATGTATTATGCTGATATATTATTATTTGAGACGGTTTTTGATAAGGTGTGTGTACCTGTTGAATTTCATTTGGTAGTAAACATTTCATTTTGTATTTACACTAAGCAGTTGTGGTTACTGAGTTGAATATTTTAAGTTATTAAGGTCAATAAGAATAATTTAGAAACGTGATTAACAAGTCTTATTTGTTAAAAAAGTAGTTAAGTTGAAAAGAGAGTTAAATTGAAATCATGTATGTTCTACGTTTATTACAGAAACCCATTTTATTGATAGTTAGTAAAGAGAAAGAAAGAAGAGCTCAGGTTAGCCACCTCTCACTGTAGTTACACAAACTAGAGAGGCGCTACACTGATCATGCCCTCCACTTCTCAGGAGTGCCCCGGAGAAGTGCCGCATCTCAGCTCAGTGCCACTACGCACGGCCATTCACTGTGTTTCACCTTTATTAAATCACCTGAAAACTATATCAAGTTAACGGGTGGAGATTGTACACGGGGTGTTGTGGGGCTCTCCTGTGAGGCTGAAGACATGCTGAGGTTGGCCTGATAAACAGCTGCCTATTGTAGTAGATCTGCCACGATTATAAACGTAGCGAACTTCCTTGTATGTTGAACTGTATTGGGCAGGCCATCGGGGTGATTTTGGGCTGTACACGCTTTCGCCAGTGTGTTACTGATGTCCTCAGTTTAATATTGCTGTATCGAGATTGTAATCGGACTAACTCATTGTCATTCACTTTTTGCTGTAGCATCCATACATTACATAACAGCGCAAACACTGCGGTGAAGTCTGACATCAGTCAAGTTTCATTCCATATATTCAAGGTTTCTTTATATATATTCAAGATTTCTGCATATATATTCAAGGTTTCTGTATATATATATATATTCAAGGTTTCTGTATATATATTCAAGATTTCTTTACATATATTCAAGGTTTCTGTATATATATTCAAGGTTTCTTTATATATATTCAAGGTTTCTGTATATATATTCAAGGTTTCTGTATATATATATTCAAGGTTTCTGTATATATATTCAAAGGATTAATTTCCTGAACGGCATGCCATAATATATATATACTGTCAGCATGTCTACCTGTCTGTCAGTCTGCTCTTTCTCTCCCTCCTCTTTCATGCTCAGTTTAGCCTTATTCACTAATCTTTCTTTTCCCCCTATCTAAACAAATACTTTGAGTCCAGCTATGAGGATCACACTCCCAACCTTAACCCACCACCATGCCCTGCTTCCCCTCCTTCAAGACCTTGTGTAATAATGTGTTTTAAGTGTATAAAACAGTAAAGTAAAGTGCACATTACTCCTCTAAACCAGTCCCGAGACGAAGGCTGAGAACTTTTTAATAACTCTTCCAGTTCACTCCTCATTAAAAGGTCCGCTGTGTGGAGACTCATGCTGAGATGGGGTAACTGAAGGGAAGTTACATCTTCTTTTAGAGGCCCACTTTAACAGCTCGTCCGAATAGTCTGTCTCTGCCATGGTTCGGCAATCCCTTTATATGTCATTATTTAAACTGTACTGCAGACCGAGATAGATTTGCTGGGTTATGATACCTATAAGGGATATCTTGATACAAATGCTGAGTAAAAGGATGGAAAGACCTACAAGGTAAGAATAAAACAAGGATTGAGAGGATTGTGAGGCAAAAATAAGAGATTGATAGAAATACAGTGATAGAGACAGATGGAGTATACAGCAGAAAGGCAAAGAGATGGAGGCTGAGGTAGATTGCTGGAGGTAAATATAGGCAGATACAGAGACAGATATATTCACACAGAGACAGAGTTATGGAGGCAGAGATGGAAAGACGAGGCAGAGATCGAGACAGAGGCAGAAGCAAAAGTAAAGAAAGAGACATAAGCAAAGAGACTGAGGCAAACAAAGACATCACAAAGACATCAACAAAAATGGTCTCAGGAGAGCTGGCTGACTCTTATCTGACACTGCTGCAGAAATTTAATGTCTTAAAAGGCCACTGCAGTCAGTTAAGTTAGTAATGTGCTTAAAGCAATTAAGCCTTTCAGAGAGGAGCAGAGTGTATGTAGGATATTAACCCCAATAACCTGCCCTATCTGGGCCCTAATTAAATTACCCTCACATCTGCTCAGACTGCCCTCCCTCCCTCCCCCAACACACACCACACACAGACACAAGCAGAGGCTGAAGGCATAGAATCAGGACTGATGGTGACAGTGAGGATCTGCATCTGGATTATGTGGCATTGTTGGTTTCATGTGAAAATATGTGTTAAGTTTAAATAAAATGTCCTGTTGGGTAGCCAATCTCTTCATTGCTGCTTGTATAAAGAGCTTTGCAGGTGTAACTTGGTGTGAGACTGACCGTAAGTTGTGTGTGTCTTGTGTGTGTTGTGTGTGTGCTTAACACTATTTATTCTCCCTGTACGCCAACAGCTGGACCTCACTCCACCCGTCCATCAAACTCCTGAAGTTTGCAGATGACACCACCCTGGTGGGCTTCATCTCCAGGGGGGACAAATCCACCTACAGAGCTCAACCCATCGAAAACAGTAGGACCTTGAGAGAGACTAAAGTAATGTTGTTGTTGCAATTGTTTAAAGCTCTAGATACAGTTTTTCACAGTTGCTTTGCACGTGTGAGTTGCTCACATCACTATTAACATTTGCACAGCAGTTTGTGCATTTCTCAAAACAATTAGTGCAAACTGCAAAATCAAGTGGATAACCTGCAAAAGCACGTCACTTGCTCAAAATGGATGGTCCATTTCTCAAAAGCAAGTATTCATGTCACTGAAACTGCCAGTGTCATCAAAATGAGAAGTCTTGACACCATCGTTTATGAACAAGATAGTCAAATGGCTTTGTCATGTTTTCATAATGACTTCGTTATGAGTTTATTCTCTTAGTGTTTTCCAATGCAAAAAAAGGTCAGAACTCGGTGACACGACCTGAAAATGATCAAGACAGCACTATACACTACTTGTACAGCCATTTGAAAACTACAGTAAAGTTACACATTGCTGTGGTTAGGGGAGTAAGTGAGTACAAGATGCTGAATATGTACGTTTCACATTTTTACTGTATATACTCTTTGCAATTCTACAGCATTGTGCAAAAGAAAAACACACTATAAGCACTTATTTAGAACAAACATAAGACACACCCTTTTTGTAGAGCTGTGCACAAATATGAACAATATAACAGTACATATTGTAACTGAACATAGGTAAATAATTCTGATTCTGGCACATCCAGACGTTCCTGTCTGTCCGGCCACATAATTTAATCTACATCACAATGGATATCATCCATTGCAATGCAGCGAGGAAAGTATCTCCTGGAGTGGCAAATCCACCCTCTGCATGGCTCTGCTGTGATGTCGTCACATGCTGCATCCATGGCTACTAGCAGAGACATTTGCGCATGTGGACACCAATCATAAACCTTCCACCTCCAGGCAGAGAAAAACGTCTCTATCGGATTAAGGAATGGGGAGTAGGGAGGGAGATATTTGACCAGCATCCTGTCATGGGCTGCAAACCACTGTCTGAACAGATGTGAGTGGTGAAAACGGACATTATCCCACACAACAACATACTTGTTTGGTTGGCCTCCAACCCTCTCATTCTCAGGGACTATGTCCCTGTAAAGAGTGTCTAAAAAGTCAGCAGATGTTATGTTATAGGGACCAAGAATGGGGGGCGGACGCCATTGTCTGAGATGGCTGCACACATTGTAACATTCTTTCCACGTTGGCCTGGGACATCAGTGGTTGTTGCTCTCTGTCCAATGTGATTTCTTCCACGCCTTTTGGCCAGATTGAAACCCGCATCATCAAAATATATGAATGTGTGCAGTGGTTCTCTGCCTTCCAGCTCCAGTACACGCTTTATCAAGAGAGAGTGAGAGAAAAAGAAATGTAACAACTTTTCCGGTGTAACATAATGCATTTTGGATAACATATTGTACAGTATGTTCTGTGAATACATATACAGAATTTCTAGTGTACTGCATGAAACTGCACAAAGTAAAACAGTTTACAGTGCTGAACATTAGAGTATACATAGAAGACATGTTTTACCTGTACATACTGGTGACGGATATCCTTCAGTCTTTCACTGTTCCGATCAAATGGCACTTTGTGCAACTGTTTCATGCGCATTTAATTTCTCTTGAGCACTCTGTCAATTGTTGCAATTGACACAGATTCAAGACTGCCAAATACATTGCTATCATCTATGGCAGCACTTTGAATTTATTTTAACCTTATTGCATTGTTTGCAAACACCATTAAACAAATGGCTTCCTCTTGTTGCGGGGTAAAAAGGGGCCCTCTTCCACCTTTGCGAGGTTGTCTTTCGATCCTATGTGGTGCGGAGTAAAATTACATGAATGTACAGTAAACATGAGATATTATGAGATAAAATTAGTTGGATTACTGTCCAATACTATACATACCTGTTATCCCTACGAAATGTTTGAATGATTGAATTCACAGCGGTTCTTGCAACATTTGGTTGCACCCTCTGACCAGCCTCAGCCATTGTGAAGCCGTGATTGACAACATGGTCCACAACTGTAGCCCTAATTTCATTAGGAATCTGCCTATGTATTTGGCCTCTTCTCCCTCTTCACCTGTTTTGTCCCCTTCCTCTTCCTTCCCGCATCCTCAACCCTCTTCCACGATGTTGACCTTCCATTTTGGTGTCACAGAATTGTAGAAATGGTACACACTATGTCCTGCTCGGTTCATATATACTTGCCAAATGAGGGTTCATGGGATTCATCCCTGAATGACTGTGAACAAGTGGCTTGTCATTGGTTACAACTAATACTTCACACACTTCCTCGTGAGTGAAAGCTGAAGTTCACCTGAGAGCAACTGTTCAATTTAGGATAGATAATAAAGAATATTTATTGATAATCATAACATGGAATATGTTTGACTTTGGCGGAGTGGAATGTCTAAGGGGAATCGCTCCCTACCGCCTCGAGCGACACATACGTGCATACATATATGACATGAGGCATGGAGATATAGATATATAATCTCCCTGATAGACAGAAGACAGATATTCATATAGTCAGACAAACAGACAACCAGGGGAGAAAGGGGATGGTGGTGGAAGGCAACAGCACTGATCCTTAGCCCGTCTATGTGAGTGTTAGATATCTGCGCAGCCTTTTAAGGCAGTCTTACCGGACGAAGCCCCAATGGGCTTGCACTAGCCGAGTCAGGTGTGTTCATGATTGATTTCTTGCGCTACCTGTGTGCTCTAGCTGCTACTGCATGTGAACTGAGGTGTGTGAATGAGTAATAATGAACTGAATGAGTGATGATGTATACTGAGTGTATGATAGGTAATGTAGGGGAGACCGGGGAGTGTTGTAAAACGGGGTTAGTTGTAACACTGTCAGTTTGGCCAATTAGAAAAGAGCTACAGTGATGTCATCAATATCGTAGATTCCCATTTCCATTTCAAGCTCACATGAAAAGTGGCATGTCTAACCCTAACCCTAACAGAAGCAGCTGATCTGTTCTATGGGTTAACCCCTCGAGAGGTAACAATTAGATAGGCATAATAAAAAAAGTTTAATATTCTTTCCATAATTATTATACCTATTATTAAGAGGTAGATAATTTATTTACAGCTATCCAAAACAATTGTTGTGGCTTACTTGTTGTCCCAAGGTGTCATACACCATTCATAGGGATAACATGTTTACTGATCATTTGCTTTTAGGTCAGGAAGTTTGCATACCAGTTGGCACAGGACAATAACTGTACATTTTATAATGTGGATCTTATTTTAGAAAATAACCTCTCATTGTTACATCCATCCCCAGCTGGTGTTACATCTCACCCCAGTTGTGGGGTAGATTATAACAACGGAACTCTTTGTATTTGAAACTAACTCACATATACTGAGTTGTGCGAATGAATGATGATATGTACGACTGAGTGATGACGCGGGCAGCCCGAGTGTCACCCATTTCAACAATTTTGTATGTAATGACTCAAACAATGAAATGAAGACTATTCGTTTTATTGGATTCAGCATCCATAAGTATAGTTCATTTTGACTGACATGACATAAGCAAATGATAATGTTATAAAACAGCAGAGAATTGTATGAAAGCAACTGATACATGTCCAAAAGCATTTGCAATTTGTTCAGAGGAAGGAGAAATTGCTACACTGATTTTTTGGTGTAGTAATATTTATTAGTTTAACTGTCACAATTTTTATTTCCTAATTGTAAGTATCAGTGAGAACTGGAATTTCTCAACTAAAACTATATATGTAATTCATGTAATAAATAAACTGTCTGGAAAGAGTAAGTTTTATTATGTATTTTCACATAATATTCAAAGGTTTCATAGTCATTTCACATGAACTTGGAAATACCAAGTAAGTTTTAAGTCTCGCGTTTGAATCCGCACATCTTGCGTGGTTTGAATTTGCGCCCGCGCCTTGTAACGTGCATACAGGACACGTGCGCTTTTTCGCCAAGAAGTTTATGGAAGAAGGAGCGACTACAGAACACGTAAATCATCTTGAAGGTAAGTCATTCAGGGTTTTTCCTGTATAGAAGTGGGGAATGTAGGAGAAAAAAAAACGTTTCAAATATCACCGGCGTTTCTAGGTCAGCTTGGAGAGGGAAGATGGCTTGCTGTATCACTGACTCTGATTCTTGCTAGCATAACGTTAGCTTTCTGGCTAATTGCTGAGCCAAACTCTCTAGTTTCTGCAGATTTCTGCAAGATTCTTCCATAAACATGAAGGAATGACTATCTTGACAGTTTAATATCTGAACATCGCAGCAGACTTCTTGAAGCATTTCCTCAACAGAAGCTCATCCCTTAGCACCATTTTCTTTAGCACTACCCCAGCTTATCCAATAATTTGGTCCTGTAGCTGCTCTGTGGACCATGAGGTTCGAAGCGAAACACAGCTTCTTCAAGAGAATTGTCAGACACACAGGATGTTTCAAGAATATCTTGCTTTCTCTTGCAAACAATCACCAGCTCATGATTGCAAACCATCTCCACGAATCGAATGCAGTCAAACCATCACTCTTGGTTACAGAAGCAACAGAAGTCTCTTTAGATGTTCTGAAGGATGACATTAAAGATGCATCGAAGTGCAGGTTTCCAGGTGTTCGAACAGTACATATTGCCAACTCTGTAAACTGTTCAGGGACAACCTATGCTGCTGGTATGGTGGTGTGCCATGGTTCTACTGCTGGGTTGCTAGACTTTGGAGAGGTGCTACAAATTATGTTAGTTCATAACAAACCAGTGTTTGTCATCAGAGTAAAAAAGCCATGGTACAATGAGCATCTCAGAAGTTATGAGTTGGAGAACACAAGCAATGAGCAAGTAATTGAGCAAAAGGATCTTCCAGATTTTTATCCTTTGGCGGCATACACTCTGGCTGGAAGACGTCTGGTAATCTTGAAGCACTACAGTTGCCTCCCTTATTAGTGGTCACAAATGCAGAGTTTTTTCTGGACTTGAGTGAAAAACTGCAGATAATGATCATATTCGAATGAGTTAGGCTAACATCAGCACACTGTATTTAATTACTTGCAACTTCACATCGGAATGAATGTCTGGAAGTATTAACAAACTATTTTTGTCTTTCTGATGCAGCTTTCTCTGCCAGGACGGGCACCCCAGCAAAGCTCTGCATCATTTTTGGAGACGACGATATTCGCAAATTCGTTCTACCTGCAGGCATACCAAGCAGCCTCACAGACCTTATTTGTGCTATCAAAGATTATTTTCATATTCCTGGGGATTTTTCTGTGCTTTATCAGGACATGGATTTCAATGGTCATTTTTTCACTCTAACCAGCATTAAAGATGTGGAGGATAAGGCAACGTTAAAAGTTATGCCAGCAAAGCCAATTGTCCTCAATCTTCACTTAGTGCAAGACTCGCCTTCACCTCGAGAGTCCTCCGATACCCTCTCCACCCACTCATCATCATCATCTCCAGACACCATCATTCTCTCCTCCTCTGATGAAAGCGGAGCTTCCCGACGCTCTCAACCATGGCCAGCCAGATTTGAAATACCAACATTTTCCTTTGATGTAGAACAACATTTGGAGGCTGGAAACCAAGCATTCCTGAAGGATGGTACCCTGCTCAACCACCCAAGTTTGACAAGCAGCATACTGGAGAAGCTTGCAGAGGTGGTTTTTGGTTACACGGCATACCCCACAGGGATTCAAATTTTGAAAGTGGTCGAAGCCTTAATCGAAAAGTTCCCATGTCTCAGGGAAACAGGATCTTATAATGGCCTTTATGGGTGGGAGCAGAGGATGAAATGGAAAATGGGGAATTACCGTGCAAAATTGAGAGGCCGTCAACTCACCTGTCCGGAGCTGGAAGTCAACTCGCTGAAAAAGTCAAAGGAGAATGGTTCAAGCAAAGGCATCAAAAAGCCCAAGAAAGCAGAGGTAAACTACCTGCCTCCACTGCCAGTTGGGGACACGGAAGCTACTTTAGAGAAGGAGAGGGTAGACCTCCTGCAAGAAATTAAGAAGAAAAACAACGAGAGGATAATATCGGAGAAAATAGAAAGATCTTTCTCCTTCCGACGAATGGAAGTTGTAAAGCAGTGCCCTGCCATCCAAGATTTCCGGGAGAGATGGCCTGCTCTTTTCTCTGAACCTCAGGTAAAAGTCTGTGTGTGTTCCATTAAGATATAGTGTTAAAAAGAAAAGTAAATGGCATAATCATACCGCCTTTTTTCAGATCAAGGAAGAATTCAAAAGAATCACAACGGTTCACTTGGAAAGAACTTTTCTCACTAAGCTGGACTTCTATACTCCAAAAATGCAGGAGATATTTAGCAAAAAAGGTGGAGTAGCTGGGACCAAAATACGACCACATCTGGATTCACTCAGCCAGGTAAAGCAGGGATTCCTAAACTTTTTTGGCTCAAGACAGATTACAGAAATATATTGTCTTGCCGGGACCCAAACCTGATCTCTTTGTCATGCACACGCGCACACACACACACACACACACACACACACACTATTGACAACGTGTATAGATCATTGAATTCATATAGTACTTCTGTCTGTCTGTTAAAACAGCGACATGTTGAAGTGAGGCGGAGGCCATTATTCGGGCTCTGATGGAATTCCTGGGAGAGTCTTCAGGGGACCTCATCAAGGACTACAACGTAAATTAACACATTTTCAGATCACAAATTTCACTACATTATATTGAATTCTTAATCACTTCCCCTTAAAATACAACTTGCTTAAACCATTATCCGAGTTGTGTTATATGGTTACATTTTGAAGTGGTGATATGGTCTTAAAATATTTTTAGACTGTGTTTAAAAAGTCTTGAAAATGTGATGAAATTAACTTATTATAGAATTATATTATTTCAAATGTTCAGGATTTATATTTTTGACACTAGTCTATAACGTGAATGAAAAATTAAGCTGTACACCTGAACATTTCACATATATTTTACAGGATATCAGCAGAGAGGCAGCTCAAGAGGACCAGGCTGAGCAAGTCATGAGGATCTGTGTGTTCCACACAAGTGAAGAAGATGAAGGTGCATCCAACACTGATGTAATGATTGTTGTTGAAGGGGCTGAAGTACTTGATAACTGTGGAAGTGTTGCAAATGCCTGTCTCCTGCTCATGGGCATCATTTATGCCATGAACTTGAGTTACCCACCAAAAATGAGGTGCACTTTCAAAGTGTTCCAAAATCTTCTTCTAGAGCTTGACGTCCTTAAGCTGTCCCCAAAAATCCTGTCTCTGCGAAACAAGCTTATGACCAAATAATTGCCATTTGTTTACATGGCTATTTGTCCATTTTCTTATTTTTCTCTTGTTTTAATGATGTAATTATTGATTTCAACTTGTTTCACTGTTACAACTCCGTTCTAAAATGTCCTCTCAAAAGTTTTAGCTGTGAACAATTAACGATTTAAATTTTCAATTAAATGTATTGTTAAATCAAACAGTTGTCTCATTTTGTCATTGTTTCAATAAACACATTAAAAACATTAAGAACAAATTTAGGCAATTCAAACTGCAGCAAAAAAATGTGAAATGGTGTGTAAATGTTACTTAAATATAATCCATAAATGAAAATTAGAAAAAGCATTAAAAAATGACCTTGAAAAGCCATTGGTTTTAGGTGAGATTTTTCAGTTTGATGTTCAGTTAAGTCTAAGTAAAACTTACAAAGAAGTAGAGAGTAAAAGTCAATAACAATATTAATAATCATCAGTAAATGACATGGGGTTTGTTTGTAAAAGAAACTCATATCTGCAAGTAAAGTTTGCTTGATCATTTACTTCCAATTGTAAGTGCAAAAAGTTGCCTAGGTTTTTTCAAGTAAATAACACCCCAAATTTTTTTTGGTGTACTATAATGTGCACAAATGACTAAACACAGCTGAGAACAATGTGCACAACTGAGAAAAACTGTAATATAGCAAACAAAGAGGTTCAAAATAGCAAACTAAACCTAAAATATACTTATATATTTTTGAAATATTTATTGAGGTTAGGTGAGCACTGTTTTTGCCTTTAGAAAACAGCTTGAACCTGTTACCGCTTTTCTGTCCTCTCTATTCTGCTTTCTCTTTTTTCATCCTTGCTTTTTTCCTTTCTGTAGCCACTGCTCATGTGCGGCCAGCGATAGAAAAAATCTAATATAGAGAAAGAATGCATGACCACAGCATTGGGGAACAAAGACAGAAGGACTGTATGTATGTGTGTGCATGTGTGTGTGTACCTATGACAAGAGGAGAGGGACTGTTTCTCTCGAAAAGAAAATTAGGTTGGCAACTTGGATAGAGCACTTTCTTTCCTTCAAATGAAAGTGGCCCTCATATTCGCCAAAGGACTGATGGGGTGCGAAGAAAGCCTATTGGAGATGTGATGGGAGAGAGGGGTACTCATACTCCCGGACAGATGACAAGAACAAAAAACTAAAGGAGGTGGAAGACCGATATACATTGTGCTTTGAGAGCCAAGGGGCTGGCACTCCCTGAAAACTTTCTCAGAAAAACTTGGTGCATGTTGGGCTTGAGTGAGACACTTCACATATATTAAGTTCAGTTCAAACTTTTACAATGAACTTGTAGCCAGACAAGCACATATAGCACATTTCAACTATCCCCAAAATAAAAAAAACATTGTTGTGTACTGTAATCCCTCATTTTTCACGGGGGTTACGTTCCAAAAAGCACCCGTGATAAGTAAAATCAGTGAAGTAGAAAACTTATTTTTTTTTACAATGATTATACTGTACAATTACATTTAAATTAAAGATTCATGCATTCTGTAATGCCGACATACAGCCGCACAGATTTTAAAAGTTAAACTTTTTCTGCGACTGTTAACATCTTCCTCTGCCTTTTGGGCCCGACCGCAGGTGCCTTTGTCGGTGCAGAACGTTTTGTCGACATTATTGGTTAAGATCATTTGCTTGTACAAGAGACATTTACGTGTATTTTATTTGGCTAGCGGTTTTGCACGTGTACAGTGCATACAGTATTACAGTAAACCGCAACGTTATTGACGCACAGGTAGAGAAGAAGCGGAGAGACTGTTCAGCCAATCAAAATGCAGAACACAATGCACGATAAAAAAAAAACGTGAAGTAGAGAAACCGTGAAAAGTGAACCGTGATATAGCGAGGGATTACTGTACTTGTATTGTCAATAGAAAATTACAAGCAGTGCATTTTTTATGTACATCTGGGTTAGACAGAGAGATGGAAGATGGAGAGAGCAGTGGAGTGAAAGATGGAAGAGACAATGAGAGTAATTTAATTATTGGGTTTTAGGGTATGAGAAGTAGAGGACAGGAAAATATGTGAAAATTGTCTGGTAAGGTTGTGGTCTTCTTCCTATGCCCTTCTCTCTATCTCTTTCTCTCTTTCTGATTCTCTTCTTCTCTCTCTCTTTCTCTGTCCCTTGATTTTTCATTCAGGGATCAAGCCTGAGCTTACTGAAGCCTATGTGTAGTAATTTGTATTAAAGTATTAGAGTTAAAGAGGAGGCTTTAGGCCTGATTATGATGAAGGAAAAAGTCTAATCCAAGTATGTCCCCATGGGCATACTGAGACCCAACACCATCCACTCCTTCAGACTTGCGTGTCAACAGAACACATAAAGAGCTGGAGTCTTTTTATGTGTGTGAGTGGTGTGTGTCTTTTTATGAGTGTGTATTAATGTACATCGTATGTTACATGTATTTCTGTGTGTTTGTGTCTCTGTGAGAGTGCATATGTACATATGTGTGGATGTGTCTGTTGGTGTACGTTTGTTTGCGTGTGTGTTTGCTTGTGTTGGGTGTTCTGGTTAGTAGCCTTCAACTATTAACTACTTCAACTTCAACTGCCCATTTCCTTTCGTTAATAAATGTATGTCCTCTCTACTGCTCTCTGTTCCTCTCTTTTTCATTTGTGCCTTTCTCTTCTTCCCCTTTCTCCTCTTCCACTTCCTTTCATTTCAGTCTTTTTTCTCGATTTTCTTTTGACTATTTCCCCACAGCCACCCCCCACCACACACACACAACACCACTACCACGTCCCCAATGCTCCGCCGGTCTCCTTCTGAACATATTTCATCAAAGGCCTCCTCTAGGTAACTCCAACCCTGATCTCATTAACTACTGCTAAGCACAGTTGACTGCCGAGAGAACACACCCACAATCCTGCTGGCGCACACACACTCCGACATTCACACACACACGCGTATACACCTATGAAGCAGAGAAACCATTTGAGCCAAGCTCAGGACTTATAAATCAAAGACAGAAATTGTTTGCAGGAGGCTCATGTTGAATAAGGATAATGCAGGAGAGTTCTAGAACATTTTCTAATGATCTGAAACTAACGAAGGAGTGTGCCAGCTCTTTCTACCGTTTCTCACTCCACCCTTGCCCTGGTAGCTGCCGCGTTAACACAGGTCCTTTCTTCTTTTCTAAAGATCTCAATTATGCAATTATCTAAAATTGGCTCTCATTAGCTCTCATTAAGTCCCAGGCAGTTCCTCTTGTGGATCGTTAGTATCTGCACTGCCACCATGCACCAAGGCAAAAAAATTAAATATGATAACTAAAATGTCAACTGTTAGACATGCAAACAGCTAAGATAAGACATGTCTTGTGTTTTGGGTTAGAGTTGGGCTACTGTAGCATCAAGGAGAAGACTGAGTTACTGGTGCGAGTCAAGTCAGTTACCCAGCGTCTGACATGCGGGTCCAGCTATTTACCCTTTGTTGCTCTGTTCATACTTTCGTCAAACATGAGGACAAATGAGGACATGAGGACATGTCTCTGCCACAACTAAACAAGCTCACATACTCGGAGTCCGGGAACATCGCTTTGAAGACGGTGTGAATGTCATGGCTTGACGTATAAGATTGGCGGTGGCTAACTGTTCGTAAAAGGGGCACTTCATGGCTGTGTTAGAGAATGTACTGAAGGTAGAGGTCGACGCACAGGAGGTAGATGCAATAGGCCTACTTGGCTGAGCACTGGGCGATGGAGTTGGGAACATTTGAATAGGTAAACTACTCGACTGATCCGCAATGTAGCGCTTGTGTTTCTCGCCTTTCGCGTGGGATTCTAGGGCTGTTTGGCCCATTGTCCCCAACTGTATAGATTTTTTGGCAGAGATCACATCGCGCCTCAAGTTGGCAGTTTTCTTCAACCAACCTTTATATCTATCATCCTCTAACCACTTGTCGTTAAACAGACATTTGCCCATAAAATGGGCTTTGCTTACTGGCAAACCAACTTCTCGCTCACGCTCACTCACGTCGAATAGTAAGGCAGTTAACACACCAATTCCACTTGTCAAACCATAACGACTGTCAGAAGCACAGACTGCCTTGTCACCTTTAAGAGAAGGCTTAACACTCACCTATTTAAATAATTTAATGGCACTTAGGAATAGTATGGCACTTCACATAATCTAATGTTCTTTAAACAAAATGTTGGTCCCCATATGGTGACTTGCCAGTGTTGTTTGTTGTATCTCTTGCTTTATGTTCACAATCGTTGTGTTATGCATTTATAGTTCTTCCCTTGGCACTTATTGGTTCTCATGATGTATGATTCACAATCTAAAAAACCGACCGTGTTCGGGGTCTATCACGTTGCTATGCTCAATGACTGATGCTCTTTGTAAAAGCTCTCTCTTGTAAGTCGCTTTGGATAAAAGCGTCTGCTAAATGAATAAATGTAAATGTAATGTAATGTAAATGTGTTTAAATTGTAAGTCTAACAGACTTCCCATTATTAATGGCCTACTGATAATTTGCGTAACTTGATGAACTGTCTGAGACCTTTCTGACAATAGCTTAATCAACGTGCAATATTTTCACAGGAAATTGAGAATAGACTAATAGCCAAAAAATTATGTGGTAGTTGATGGTGTAAATTGTAGGATAGATTACAAAACACTGAAGAAGGTCATTGATGTGGGCTAATCATTGTTTTGCTAAAAAATTACTTTGCTATATATGTTTATTAAATTATTAAAAATTCTTAAAAAGAGAAAGATGACCATGACTTAAACGGGAATCACTGAAATACAGATCCAGCACGGATTTCCAATGCTTGGCATGACAAAGAATATATAATTATATTACAAATGCACATTTCATCCAAATCCGATTATTATTCTTCTGGCAGACAGTGTAAACTTGTACAGGTTTGTTCAGGCTATGGAGAGATTTCCAATTAACAGTCTGCCTCCACAGGTCTAGATGGGACTTGGACAGTGGCAGACTGGCAGACTGAAGGGCATGGACAGAAAAATTCCTAAGGCTGCTACTGCACACCTCACTTTGGGAAAGCATGCCTTAGTTGATACGTCATAGGGGAGAATGTTGGGCACAGCATCTCATTTTCTCTTTTGGAAAGGACACTCATAGGGGCAGCATACAGAGCACTCATTCTCAGTGGGAATGACATGGCACTTGCTTATTTTTTCACTGATTCTTGAGAGTCGGGACAAAACATGTCCTACATAGAAAAGTCTAATTTATATAAAAAATCTAGAAATTCATCATGATTAACATACATACATGTTCCTAGTGAGTTTTTCTGGGAGTTTTTCCTTGTCTTCCTTGAGGGTTTAGGTTGGTTGAGGGGCAGTTCTATGGGCATATGTGAAGCCCTCTGTGACATTGCTTGTAAAAAGGGCTATACAAATAAATGTTGATTTGACATACATACATACTTACAAAGTTAAATCTAAAATAATTGCGTATTAATATGTGATTTTTAGAATATACTTTTATATCTTTTTGGGTGGAATTTGTTTACACGTATGGTTTGTGGTTGGAAGGTCAATGTTATAGCACTTGTCCTCAGTAAGAGGTCACAATATTGACCATCCCAAAAAACTTTTAAAAAGCTCTGCAATTGTGAATACATACATATCAAATAAAAAAGAAGGCGTATACATATAAAAAATAATGCATGAAGTGAATGCCAAACAATATTTTCCATAAAAATCTGCCTATCAAAGTTGTGTCCTCAGTTTCTGTCAACTCTATCAGATTTTTTTCATAAGCCTCATTAAACCAGGAAATAGCTTGGTTAGTTATATCCCTGAGGACCCCTTTTCATCTCCCTGCCTGTGGTAAGTGCAACACTACCACACATGCTCTGGTACATTTTACATTTTTCTATATTTTAGACAATGTCAATATTCCTATGGTCACAGCTGGACCATGTCAATACCATCTTTCTGCTACGATGCTTTTTTTAAACCATAGTGGACTGAATTTAAGCATGTTAGTGAGGTTATTGGGACAGTTAACAACTGAGGAAAAACTAGCTACCTGCAGTGTACAATACATGTTTTGGAGGGAAAATACATATCCTTACGTCAACTCCGTGAGATGTCAACTCTGTCTGACGGAGTTGACCTGTAAGCTGACGGACGGAGTTGACAAATCCACCACTACTTAATGTGCTAATATAATATTATTTTTCAATAAAGTAAAGGGTTAAAATGTTAATTGATGATTTTATTTACACATAAATGTATATACATAGCATGAATTACATTATTTAACCTTACACTTTTGACTTGTAGAGCATGGGCAGGCAATAGTCTGCTTATGATTGTGTAATGTGTAACTTTACCAGCACTTTAAGGAGAAGAAACTGAGAGTACCAACGAAAAAGAAGAGAAAAATTAAACAGTGACCAAGAGAGAAAACATGCAATGCAAGAGAAGGAAAGACAGGTGGGAGAAAAGAGTTAAAGACAAAAAAGTAATACAAATAGACAAGATGGGAGACATGGCAAAGCGGAATCAGAGAAAGTAGGCACAGAAAAGGTCCAATGAAGATGCAGTGCTGGAGTAACACACCCCTCCAAATAGTCCACAGGATCAGGATATTCAGGAATACAATGCCAGACAAAGCAGACAGTCTCTCAGAGGAGAAGTTGGAAGAGGAGCCTCTGAAAGGTCCTGAGGGTACTGTGACAGTAACGACTGTTAGCAGCCTTAATAATGGAGATTGGCTGGCAGTTGTATACGATGACCACTGGTGGCTAGCCAAGACCATTGCTGTAGATACTGAGCAGAGTTTCTGCATCCCTATGGTCCAACAGCAAAGTATCAGCCTAAGCTTGGCAGGAAGGATGTCTGTTTCTGCCCAGTTGAAGACATCATGGTGAAACTAATGGGGAATGCATTAACAGTCCAATTAAGAACACGAGAGATCTGTCATGTTTCCATGCCTAGCAATATTTTTGATCTCTCTCTCTTGGCAGGTCCAGGTGGAGGGGCGGGGCTGATCACCTCTGTGGTGGGTCTCCAGACATACCTGCCCGACATCGGCAATGAGGCTCTCTATTTAGACTGCCTTGGACTCACACTGTTGTGAGTCGATTGCACCAACTGCTCCCCAAATCATTGCCTTCTGAATCATCCCCAGACGCGGATCTCCTTGTTCTTGAACCCCTGTGTAATTTGTGCTCAGCAGTCAGTGAGTTTTGTGCAGTCCTGTTTTTTTCTTTTCTTTTTCTATCGATCAAGAGTTTTCTTCCCCTGTGGTGTTTTTGCGTTGGACAATAAATCCGTTTGTTATAAACCTCTGCATTCGGGTCCGAGCTCTCTCCCTACCGTAACAAGATCTACAGCATGTGATGGACTTCATAGAGCGTGAGCCTGTTGCTCAAGGCAGAAGCGCAGTTTAGACTAAAATGAAATCATAAGTTAGCTACCGTATTTTTTGCACTATAGGGCGCACTGGATTATAAGGCACACTGTCAATTAATGGTCTATTTTCTTTTTTCATATATAAAGCGCACTGGACTACGTATAAAGCGCATTAAGGTGAAAAAAACAGTAATATAAGTCAGTCCGCGACGCGGACGCTCCTGGCTACGGTATCCGTAATGCTGCAAGCGGTGCGGCTTTGTAGTTTACCAAAGTCGTACTAAAACATTTTGATTTAGCGCCGTGAGCGTCTTGTAAGGAAGTGGAGAACAGGTGGATAAAAAAGATCAGAGCAGGAAGTGGTGTAGGGGAAGATAAGGGAAGATTTCCATTATTATTTTTGGATAGTTAAAATTGTTGTAATTTAGTTGGAACGGTATATGTGCAATATGTTTATTATAATTTGCTTTAAAGTAAGTTCAATACTCTAACAACAAGGAGTAGTTTTAGCAGTAGTGTTTAAAAAGCAAAATTGTTTAACAATCAGCAATGCACATTTATTTTTGTCAACACCGTCAGATGTAAGTTTTTGGTCATTTTTGGGGAGAAGAAAAAAAATGTATTCAGTTTATGTTGTTTATGTAATAAAGCACCATCTGAACTACATATTATTACGTCTTAGTTATTTAAGGAATTGTTTGTACAATATTGAAATTAAAAACAAAGTTTGAAAATGCTAATATTTAGAAATGTGGGTTTTCAGAATAGTGTGAAATCACAACTTTTTTCACAACAGGTTTATTTATTGTATTTTATTAAGTATCAGAGTAACTAAACACTGTTGCAACATACTTCAGATCTTTAAAGTCTTGTTGGATTTAAATAAATAAATTGAATACTTTTTAGTGTGTCTGACGGAGTTGACACAAATCCAGTTCGGAAGGGAAACGTGTTTATTTGTTAAAAAGTTCCTTTACATGGTTAAATAGCTAAGACCTTTCTCTACATAAACATATAACTCAAATTAATATAGAGTTTTTTAAACATGTTTTGTCCCGACTCTCAAGAATCAGTGTTTTACCACTGTATACAGCATTTTAAAAATGCTTTCTCAACCCTGGGACAGTCAGCACCTGAGTCTTGCAGTGGGCCTGGAAACACCCATTGGGAACGTATATTGCACCTATAAAATGGAGGAAACCAGATGGAGAGGATGAAGTAATACAGAAGCTTGTCAACATGTTCTGTATAGACGACTTCAAACAATGAAAATACTTCATATAATAAAAGGTCTCTGCTGCTACCCTAATTAGCCAACGGCTTTTGAAAACAGTGAAAGGGACATTATTTGTCATAGCTTGTTCATTTAAATATATACATTCTTTGAAGATGAAGTAAACGTGTAGCTTAATTCATCTGAGTAATTTTGTGGGAAAAAGTCTGCACTAATGTTTCTTAACAAGGATGACACAAAGATTCTCAGCAAAAATTCACATTCTGTTTCCGTCTGTTTTAAATAATTTGCAACACATCTTAGTTTATCTTGACCTTTATTCGGACATGGACCAGGCTAGTTCTGAAGTCTTAAGCTATGTTACTTACATAGCTTGAACTACAAACAAGTCACCTTAATGAACCAGAACTGTCGCTAAGGTAAGCAAGACGTAAAAAAAAAGCCTGGCTTTTACTTAGACGACATTGATGGAATACCACCCTCGTAGCCAGCAGGGCATGATGGGGAGGAGTGGGTGGCAGATACTGATTGCTAAACAGCAGATTATAGTTATTATCGCAGAGGTGAAATATTTGTGTGGGAACAAAAGGGTGTCGCATACAAGTGAGACTCTATTCAGTGCACAAACACACATCTTTGACCTAAACCAAACCACCAGACTAATGACAGTGCTCTAGGGAGGCTAGTGAGGGGTGCGTCCAGGCAGGAAACAGACTGGCTATGTCAAGAGGTGAGGTATGACAGTGTCTGACAAATCCCAGTCACCTAGCACACATGCATACACATGCATACACAAACAAACACACTCAAATTCAAGAGCATGCAAATAGACAGACATGCATAGACACTTAGAACATATTTACATTGATAACAGTTTGGTATTTTAACAAGCCAGGTTCATTTCTTTAGTAAACATTTTGATAATCTCAAGGTCATTCAACTCCAGTTTATATTCACATGACCTACCAGGTCCAGTATTAAAATACATTTGGCTTTTCACAGCAGAATACACTGAAGCAAATTTTGGCAAGTAAAAATATTGAAAAAGTCTTGTAAGTTAGATTTAAAAATGTCACTTTAACTTCAAGTCTTCAAGAGTTCTTACAAAATGTAACGATATTACATTTTGTAATGTATGAATTAAAAAAAATCTTGACTAAAACAATTACTTCACAATTGGATACATTTTATCAAATAAAAGTACTTCTTCAAACTTTTGGTATTCCCTGTATTCCTATCCCTCTGTCTGGGGTGATGAAATCCAGATGGAGGATTGGGGAGGTTTTCATGGCCATGTACTGGGTCAGGAGCCGTAGCTAAACTTTCAAAAAGTAGTTACCGAAACATTTGTTGATCTATGAAAGCATGTGGGCAGATAACTCTTTTTGATTATCATTAACTGTGTGTGTTTGTGACTGTGTCTGAAGAAAGTTGCAGGTGTGGATGGGTATAGTACAGATTCTCCAAATCCTGGAAACTCCCAAGGATTTGGCAGGCTGCCATGGCATTCCGCTATTGCAAAACAGCACACTCCTTCCCAGAAATCCATGTCCTCTGAGACACTGGCTGATGGCAACAGAGGGGAGGTCCACATGCACAAACACTCCCTCTTCTTAATCTAAAACGGAGAGAGACACACACAAGCTCCAGAGGCAGGACATTCTCAGAACTCTGGAAAAACTACAGGAGACCTGCAGGAGGTGACAGGAGTCTGAAGACTATCATTTAGGAACTCTAGACTTGTAATTTTGTGACTAACCAAGCTTTACTTTTAAAGTCTGTTCAATTCTTCTGACTGCAGAGTTGTCACAACAGCAAGTAGCAGACATTTGCCTTGTCTGTTTCTCTCTGAAGACACCAAACCTGCCAGCATGCACATGGAAGAGAATACCAAGTGTGTGTCACTGTCTCCTCCGGGCCACTCAACCCCCCCTGAACGTGAGCTGGTGTGCATTTTTGGGACGGGGGACCTGGGCCGTTCTTTGGGCCAGCGTCTTCTCCAGGCAGGCTACAGGGTGGTTTTTGGTAGCAGGAGACCCCACAGCTGCGGCCCTTTGCCCCAAGGAGCAACGGTACCTGTCTGTGTATTTGATTGTTTGCTGGTCTGTCTCTCACCTCTGCCTGTTCGTCTGTCTGCTCACTGGTTTTCTACTTTGCATTTATGTAGACATGATACTGATATACTTACAGGTTGAGGGTCATGCAGCAGCTGCCCAATCAGCCCAGTTGGTCTTCATAGCTGTCCACAGAGAACACTATGGCTTTCTAGAGTCTCTGGGAGCACAGCTAAAGGGGAAGGTCAGCTCTCAATATCTTCAGCATGAATATTCAGTGACTTTAGATTGATGAAGATAATCTTTTTGTGATGTGGTTACCTGATGATTGATACCCTGATTGGATGGCAGGTGTTGGTGGATGTCAGTAACAACCAGAAGAAGGACCTATACCCTGAGGCTAATGCTGAGTACCTGCAGAGGTGCGGTACACCCCAGTGTTTTAACTAAAGTAAGTTGTTCAGTAAAGTCTGCTGACCGAGGGTGTGTATGTGTTGACGTATCTCACCAGATTGGTCCCTGGAGCTTCTGTGGTCAAAGGCTTTAACACCCTGTCTGCCTGGTGTCTGCAGAATGGATCCACAGATGCCAAAAGACAGGTAGCACATATATGGTGTACACAAACACTCGTGCACAAGCAAAAACATTGATCTACATATTGCATTATTTTTAAGTGGTTGAGTGGGATGCACGATTATCACATTTAGAACATACATATGGATCATACACATGTGGACCATAGACAAACACATATACAATTTCTGGTTTACTACAAAAATTAGTACCCCTAATTACATAATAAAGGAGTCCTTGAAATTCTCTTTCACTCTCTTTTTCTCTTTCTGTCACACAAACACACTGCTGAATTTCCTTTTATCTTCATGCACACACATGCACGTGGAAAAGGTTATTGCTATCTGAACATCTAACATCCCTGTTGATGTATGTAAATCAGTGTGGATGCAGGTACACAAATTCACATAGCTAGTTGTGTGTGACATTCGTGGAGCTGATTGTGTGTGCTTGTGTGTCTGTTCTGGAAGTATGCATCCACTGTAGATGCACAATGTGTAAATGACACCCAGTGTCTGTGTGTTAGTGTGCATGTACAGTTGTGGTCAAAAGTTTACATACACTAGTGAAGATCATGTATGCCATGGCAATATAGGGTTTTCAATAAACTCTACAACTCTTATTTTTCTGTGATGGAATGATAAGGAGCACATATTTCTTTGTCACAAAAAACATTCATGAAAATTTTTTCTTTTATGAATTTATTATGGGTCTTTTGAAAATGTGACAAAATCTGCTGGGTCAAAAATATACATACAGCAATGTTAATATTTGGTTAAATGTCCCTTGGCCATTTTCACCTCAATTAGGCGCTTTCGGTAGACATCCACAAGCTTCTGGCAAGCTTCTGGTTGAATCTTTGACCACTCCTCCTGACAGAATCGGTGCAGTTCAACTAAATTTGTTGGTTTTCTGAGTCGGACTTGTCTCTTCAGCACAGTCCACATATTCTCTATGGGGTTTAAGTCAGGACTTTGGGAAGGCCACTCTAAGACCTTAATTCTAGCTTGATTTAGCCATTCCTTCACCACTTTTGATGTATGTTTGGGGTCATTGTCCTGTTGGAACACCCAACTACGTCCAAGACCCAACTTTCTGGCTGATGATTTTAGGTTTTCCTGCAGAATTTGGAGGTAGTCTTCCTTCTTCATTATTCCATTTACTTTCTGTAAAGCACCAGTTCCACTGCCAGCAAAACAGGCCCACAGCATAATACTACCACCACCATGTTTGACGGTAGGTATGGTGTTCTTGGGGTGAAAGGCCTCACCTTTTCTCCTCCAAACATATTTCTGGTCATTGTGGCCAAAAAGCTCAATTTTAGTTTCGTCTGACCACAGAACTTTCCTCCAGAAGGCCTTGTCTTTGTCCATGTGATCAGCAGCAAACTTCAGTCGAGCCGTAAGGTGCCGCTTCTGGAGTAATGGCTTCCTTCTTGCACGGCAGCCTCTCAGCCCATGGCGATGTAGAACACGCTTGACTGTGGACACTGACACATGTGTTCCAGCAGCCTCCAACTCATTGCAGACTTGCTTTTTGGTGGTTCTTGGTTGACTCTTGACCAACCTGACCAATTTTCTCTCAGCAGCAAGTGATAGCTTGCGTTTTCTTCCTGATCGTGGCAATGATACAACTGTGCCATGCACTTTATACTTACAAACAATTGTTTGCACAGTTGATCTTGGGACCTGCAACTGCTTTGAAATGGCTCCAAGGGACTTTCCTGACTTGTTCAAGTCAATGATGCGCTTTTTCAGATCCGTGCTGAGCTCCTTAGACTTTCCCATTGTAGTATTTCTGGCTGAGTCTAGTGAATGTGTCAAACAAGCCCTATTTACATGGACTGAAAGAAGTCACCAGCTGGAGTCAATCATAATCACTCGTAAGAAGTTAGGAGGCCATGCCAAAAAGCAAATTGGATTGAAACAACTTTTTCTACATCACCAAATTGGTAAATCAAGGTGCTGTATGTATATTTTTGACCCAGAAGATTTTGACACATTTTCAAAAGACCCATAATAAATCCGTAAAAGGACCATTTTTCATGAATGTTTTCTGTGACAAAGAAATATGTGCTCCTTATCATTCCATCACAGAAAAATAAGAGTTGTAGAGTTTATTGAAAACCCTATATTGCCATGGCATACATGATCTTCACTAGTGTATGTAAACTTTTGACCACAACTGTATGTTCCAGAAGTATGCAGCAATCGCGTAGCTGACGCCCAGTGTCTGTGTTTGTGTCATCAGGTGTTAGTGTGTGGGGACAGTGTAGAGGCCAAGCAGGTTGTGGTGGAGCTAGCCACCAGGATGGGGCTCAGCTCGCTGGACCGAGGCTGCCTTTCCTTAGCCAGGGAGCTGGAAGACATCCCTCTGCAGCTTTTCCCTCTGTGGAGGCTCCCCCTGCGTCTGGCCATCGGCCTCACCGCCTCCTTCTTCTTCTACCTGCTCACCAGAGATGTCATCTTCACATACGCAACCCAGGGCAAAGACGTCTCATTCAGAATAATGGTCTCCTTGGCCAACAAGGTACCATGCAGCTACATTCTTATTTAGCTGACTGTTTTCCAGCTTGGTGATCTAATCCGTGTGTGTGTGTGTGTGTGCGAGCGAGCAGGTGTTCCCCATCGTGTCTCTGATAATGCTGTCTCTGTGTTACCTGCCTGGTGTTCTGGCAGGCTTCCTACAGCTCTACAGAGGGACCAAATACAGGTCAGACACCTGCTGGATGCTTAGCATTGATAGGCTGTGAGGGAGGGGCTCTTTTTAGACAGGGCATTGTTTAGAAAATCTGTGATGTATTTACAGGAAATTCCCTGATTGGCTGGATCACTGGATGTTGTGCAGGAAGCAGCTGGGATTGCTGGCATTGGGCTTTGCCTTCCTGCATGCCATTTATACCCTCATCATACCCATTCGGTACGTGATATTCACACAAATCAGACTCAAACTGGTAAACAGTCATACTAGGCGATAGTGTAGCTAAGTGGTAGAATGTTATAATAGGGATGTGAGATGGCTCAACGGGTTAAGGCCTTGGCCTCATGATTGGAAGGTTGTTAGATCGAGCCCTGGCTGTGGCTATATGACGTTGTGTCCTTGGGCAAGGCACTTCACCCTACTTGCCTCAGGGAGAATATCCCTGTACCTACTGTAAGTCACTTTGGATAAAAGCGTCTGCTAAATGAATAAATGTAAATGTATAATGCAGATAGGTTGCAGGCGCTGCCCTTCTACATTACTTTTGTTGAACATTTTTGCTAAATAAACCTTTTTCTTTGTTGCAAACTCCATGTTTCAGTATTATGGAATGGATTATTGTTTTTCAGATATTATGTGAGATACTGGATCAGTGCAAATATTGTCACCCAGGTAGGAAAGACATCCCTTTAACTGAGACTCAGTTGTCTCAAAACGTCATCCCGGCATACATACTGTGTGAATAACTTCATAGGCAGGCGGGAAGACAAACTTTTTTTCTCTCTCCCCTTTTTATTTCCCCCCTTCTCTCTTTGTTTCTCTGTCTTTCTATATTTATTTCTCATTCACTCCAAACTTTCTCAGTTGAAGGAGAACCGGTCAAATGAGTTTGACACCACTGTGGCATGGCGTTCTGACTCTTACTATTCCCTCGGAATTCTGGGACTTGGCTTGTTCATGTTGTTGGGAATAACGTCCCTCCCATCAGTTAGCAACGCCCTCAGCTGGAGAGAGTTCAGCTTCATACAGGTTTGTAGATACATATGTGTATGTGTGTGTGCATGTGTGAGAATTATCTTATTTTTGGAGTGAGTTTTCACAGTCTGGTTGTAAAGGAGAATATATCACTATCACCACTGGGAACACACTCATTCATAAATGTAACTGGTTCACATTAAGCTCATTTTCTAATTAACTTACTCTCTCTCCTTTCTCAGCACCCCCCTCCCTATTATCTCCCCCAAATTAAAGCTATGCTTTAAATGTTAAGTTATTCATTAGCTGTAATTTAGGAAGCATACATTGACTAAGGCCAGGAATTGTGTGTTAGTTTTCAAACCATTGTGTCTGAGAGCAAGTCTATGTGTGGGTTTTGAGTGTATTAATTAAGTCAAATTATTGTATCTGCAAAGGTCAGACTCTGTCATAACTGATCATTTAGCATTAGATGGCATTTATGTTCCATTGTGTGAGTGTGTGTATGTGTGAATGCAAGTGTTACACCCACAATACCTCTGTGTCCTCCCCTGCAGTCCAAGTTGGGCTACCTTACCTTGCTGCTGTGCACAGCCCACACCTACCTGTATGGCTGGGACAAGTTCCTGCGTTCCTCTTCCTACAAGTGGTGGACCCCTCCAGGCTACATGCTGTCTCTGGTGCTGCCCACCGTGGTGCTGTTACTCAAGCTGCTACTCATTAGCCCTTGTGTGGAGCCCACCCTCAGTCGCATACGGCAGGGCTGGGAGAGGGGGCCTCCTGGAGAGCAAGCAGAGGCCACAGGGAAGCCCTTGTTGTTCTAGAAGACACACAGATGGTCACACAGCTCTCATTGCATGTACACGTTGCATGTCTGTCTGGGGGATTTTGGCTGATAGCTCTAAAAGCTGTCATGTGAAAGACCTGCTGCTGAGTGTGCTGTAATGTATATTGGGAAATACTGCAATTTCCTGTTTTCTCTTCAAGGAGGAAACACATTTGAACTTGAGCAGCCACAAAGTTCAATGGCCATTTGACAATGCAAATATTTTGCTTAGCCCAGTCAGTTCTAAAAAGCCCCAAAATGTACCCTTACATATTTTATCTTGGGTCACAGAACACAGCGCCAGCAAATATTATTTTTCTTTGTTGAAAGCATGCTTGGAATACATTTTCTGGAACCTATATTGCCTACTGTTGAAGAAAGTGTTTATTTGTCTTTTCTTAAACTAAATAACTAAGTTCATCTGACAATTGATTCAGACCTAGAAAAGTAGGTCTATGTGCATCGATAGCTATTTGCAACTCTCTTACAAGTTTTGCTGAGTCTTCTTTTAAGACAGGGAAACCCTTTCTCAGCTCAGTCACTGAACACTGGCAATAAAGGTATATAGGTGGTAATACATCAGGAACTGGATAAGTTTGCATAGGGTACATGGGCTTCAACTGTCCTGTGCTACATGCATGTCGTTTTTATGTGTATAGGCTTCTCTTTCCTTGCTTGATTGATGTGAACCCCAAGCTGATCTCAAACCCTGATCTCTCTCTTTGTGTTGCTGTGGGTCCCTGCTCAACTTTCTCAACTTCATCATAAGTAGTGCCTCCTTTGTAGTACTTTGCTGACTAATGTCCATCCCATTTACCGTGGTGTTTGTAACAGTAACAGTGGGTAACTCTTCAAGCTTCTCTGGTAGTTTCTGTGCTGGTTGCACCTGACATGCTGCTTCGCCAAACAATTCATTTTCTGTCTATAGTTCGCTTCTGCTTAGCTACAGCCATAGCAGCAACATCATCTTCATCAACAAAAAATAGGCTACAAATCTTTGGCAGTCTTTTTTGTTTCTCTAGAAAATAGCACTTCTCTTAGCCTGTTTCACAACTTCTGACTTCTCACGCCTAGTTTTGGCACTAGCAGTATGTTCAAGCAATATAATTTTAGCATGTTCAATATCTCGAGTTCTCTCACTCTTTCACATTTCAACAAACACTCCCAGACAGTCTCTTAAAGTGCTCCAGGTCATTCATAGCTGCTCTATCAGAATAAATACCAGCTATATTACATATTGTTTACATGTAAGACTTATTTCCTTGTCTTTCAAAAAACCTTTTAACTGTCCAGTTATTTTATGTCAAACGTTCCCTCCTGCAGAAAACAATGTAGGCCTTATCGAGTCATGTTTAGTCCACACATGCCAGTTATCAATATTTGACACTGCTCAAATTCCATGCAAGTCAAACATATATCGGACTAGACTATTCTCAGGTAACAACATCGGTAACCCTTCCTTTTACAGTCCCTTAATTACTGGGTATTTACATGGTACATAAAGGGTACTAATGTGTATTAATATATAATTACCTTTGGTACCAAGGTGGTAAATACAGGGATAATTTAAGGTATTTAACAATTAAATACATGCTAACATGATGGTACAAAAGGGGTACTAATGTGTATTAATTGGTAATTACATTACGGTACCAAGGTGGTAAATACAGAGTTAATTAAAAGGTATTTACCAATTAAATACATGCTAACACGTTCGTTATTGCTGGGTATTTTTACTGGTAATAATTGGTTGGCATACCCACTGACTTACCTGGCTTGTTACAACCTCCGCAGGAAGTGGCGTTACCGTGGTGTTACCAGGCTGTTACCATGTGCTTTGTAACAAATATTACTTTGTCCATGATTACCCTTAAATGAACTAACAATATCAGCTCCACAATCATACCAGGTAAAACATGGCTTTTTACTCAGTAAGTAAGATGAAACTGGACCATAAAAGGAAGCTGTGTCTGTTTCCCTGGTGTTACCAGGCTATTACCATTTCCTTTGAAAAGAATATGACTTTGTCCATCTTTACCCTTATTATGAATTAGAAATATCAGTTCCACAATCATGCCAGGTAAACCACGTTTTTTTACTCAGTAAGTAAGATGAAACTGGACCATAAAAGGAAGCTGTGTCTGTTTCCCTGGTGTTACCAGGCTATTACCATGTCCTTTGTAAAGAATATTACTTTGGCCATGATTACCCTTAATATGAACTACCAATATCAGCTCCACAATCATACCAGGTAAAACATGGCTTTTTACTCAGTAAGTAAGATGAAATTGGACCGTAAAAGAAAGCTGTGTCTGTTTCCTTAGTGTTACCAGGTTATTACCATGTCCTTTGTAAAGAATATTACTTTGTCCAAGATTTCCTTTAATGTGAACTAGGAATAAAAGTTCCACAATCATACCAGGTAAAACATGTTTTTTTACTCAGTAAGTAAGATGAAACTGGACCATAAAAGGAAGCTGTGTTTGTTTCCATGGTGTTACCAGGCTATTACCATATCCTTTTCTCTTCTCCCTTCCCTTCATCCCTTCTCCATAATAGACCTTTTTCTTTGGAATTCTGCTGGAATGTGGCTGTCCTTACCTACTTAGTAGCAGTGGTATTTAAAACATTTAAATATTTAAAACACCACATATATGCTGTAGTTACCAACTTAAAACCAGCGGTATTAAAACGGTTATATTTGTACCTTTACTGGTAATTACTATGTTTTGTTTTCTGTCTTCACCCAATTATTACCAGTAAAAATACCCAGCAATAACGAAAATTTTATCATGTATTTAATTGGTAAATACCTTGAATTAACTCTGTATTTACCACCTTGGTACCAAAGGTAATTACCTATTAATACACATTAGTACCCCTTATGTACCATGTAAATACCTAGTAATTAAGGGACTGTGAAAGAATGGGTTACCACAACATCTCTATTGCTCCCGTAATGGAAGCTTGATTACCCATACTGATTTACAGTGGCCAAGTCTAAGGAATCACTGCAGCAAGGATCACACAGCACTTTACAATAGTCACAAAATCACATAGCACTCTAGAACAAGCACATAGCAGTATTGAAGAATCACATAATTACATGAGCATGTGGTGGTGAACAAAATAATGACAATATGTAATTAAATATGGCCTATTCTCGCCTTCCAGGCACTTCATTATGGGTATGTTAGTAGTATGTTATCTAGTATGTTATCGCTACCCACCTACTGTGTGTGGTCTAAAGGAAACAAGCCCAAACCAAATCTCAATAGGTCTACAGTTTCAGGTAAAACTAAAAATTAAATCCCAATTAAGATCTCTGTTCAACTAAGGGGTTCAGCTGTTACATACACACTATAATTAACACACATCTATTTGGTTCACCCCTGGTCTGTATTCATGAAAAACCATGCTCTCTGTTAACAGATCCTTTCCCCTCGGATCAAGAATATGGGTCATGTCCAACATAATATTACATCCATTTCCAATACTTACAGCGAGCAGGGTTCTTGTACGAGAGTACCAGAGTACTCTGACTAACACCAAGTAAAAACAGCAAATCAATTAATGACCCAAATTTACTAAACCAATATCTAATATTATTGTCCTCCTGTTTAGGCCCAGCAGACTCTGGTCTGCTAAGACCAGGCTCCCAACTGAAATATAAAGTATGAAAATGTATTTATTCTGGTTTTCTGTGCCCACCTCACCCTGACCATGTACCACAACTAATCACGCCATTACCCTTCATTGAGATAAAAAGTCCTCTATTGCATTACATTGAGTCATTTATCAGATGCTTTTATCCAAAGCGAATTAGAGCAAGTACAGGGACATTCCCAGAGGCAAATAGGGTGAAGTGCCTTGCCCAAGGACACAACGTCACATAGCCACAGCCGGGAATCAAACTCACAACCTTCCAATCATGAGCCCAGTGCCTTAACCGCTGAGCCACCTGACTCCCTCCCACCATATATTTTGACTCGTCAGACCAATCTCCTGGTCTCGGCAGAAATATTGCCGGTATTTCAAGAATGCTTCACTCATTCGCACCCATGGATCTGGACAGTTTGTGACAGATTCTTTTGACTTGAAGAAGAAGTAAGTGCGGCTGCTTTGCTCAATACTCGAGTGAAAATAGGAAGTGTTCAGATTTACAAGGAACACGTGTGAAGTGTCGTACACACATGAACACACATTTGCACACACCAGAGATTCAGCAATGCAAACACATGCTGACGCAGACACACAGACAGAATGCGTAAAAACATTTGAACAACCCACTCTCACACTACTACATAATCTCTAGGCGAGAAAGACAGTCATCAAGGTAGGAATGAGACTATATTCGGGGTCTATCACGTTGCTATGCTCAATGACTGATGCTCTTTGTAAAAGCTCTCTCTGCTCTTTGTAAAAGCTCTCTCTTTGTAAATCGCTTTGGATGAAAGCGTCTGCTAAATGAATAAATGTAAATGTATATTCTTGTGATCTTTTCTCTATACTGTAAAACAATGTCTTCATACAACAAAAACTTGGATAATCTGAATAATATGGTACTGTTTTTAAATGTTTTCAACATGTGAAGTTAAATGTGTAATGTTATGTGATATTTTGTGAAATATGTTGATTTTTGTCTATATTGTAGATGAAGAAGCTTATTCTCACACTTCTTATTTTCTCATCAGGGTATTCTGAGCCTCAAGGTATTACCATTCTACTATCTATTAACCACTCTGTTACTACCTATTTACTACCATGATACTGCACTGTTACTACCTATTTACTATTCTATGGATACTTATGTACTACTCTGTTAGTACTCCATTACAACTGTTACTACTCTCTTCGTATAGAGAGATATCTTCCTATGACTCTTCGAGAGTCATGGTGCTGAGCGGATAGGGAGTCGAGCTAGTAATAAGAACGTACCTGGTTCGAACCCCGGCTGTGCAACATGTGTGATGTTGTGTCCTTGGGCAAGGCACTTCACGTTACTTGCCTCAGGGGCAATGTCCCTGTATTTGCTGTAAGATGCTCTGGATACGAGTGTCTACTGTCTATTTATTACTAGCTCGACTCCCTATCCGCTCAGCACCATGACTCCCGAAGAGTCATAGGAAGATATCTCTCTATACGAAGAGAGTAGTAACAGTTGTAATGGAGTATTAACAGAGTAGTACATGTATAAACGTATTCGGTTAGTACTGTAAGAATTAGAATATCTCCCGTGTTTTACTGTTCTGTTGTTATGACTGTTACAACTCATCTAATATTAATTTACTAGTATTATGTAAATTATAAATGATGTAAGATACTACTTATTTACTAGTCTGTCTAGTCATTAACCAGGTTTAATTAGCTTGCATCTTGAAAAATGTGAGACATGATGCTTTCTCAAGATTCACTGGGATTGACTAACTCTGTCTTTGTTGTCTAGACCTATCAGGTAAAGTGTTTACTTTTCCTCTGGAAACCAACACAGCACACGTGAGAGTTAAAACGTCCAAAGAGACTTTCACTTCCATGACTGTGTGTTTCAGGTGGGCTTTTTTTACAGTAGTAGGTGGGATTCATAAATGTGCTGTTTTTGGATGCTTTCATAGGCCTTATCTAGCCATGTCCCTATCTGAACTTTTTTTTCTCCTAAATTCACCCTTGGTGCAGGGTAGAAGGTAGAAGGCCACTACGAGCAATTGCACAATTAGCTTTCCTTAGAACATGCCATTTCTGTGTCTGTACCTTTAAACGCTATGAGGAGGAGAGAGCTGCCATGCTTTGGTCATTTGCAAACCATGATGTCTCTTGAGGAAAAAACAATATCACACTTGTAAGGTCGTAGCTCAAATTCTCTGGGCAATCAATGCAAAGAAAAGGGGAGGTAATGAAAGGTCAGACAAGCCAATATGGATTTATTTATCTTATGATGACATAAGAGGAAAAATCCAGATTGGCTTGTCTGAGCTTTCATTTTCTCAACAACGAAAAAGTATACCCAGGACATGTTTGCACATATCGGAATTTCTAGCCACTTCGGGACCAAATGTAGGAGAACCTACATTAATGTTAAAATACAAAATGAAGTGAAATTCTCATGCCATGGGACCTGGGAAATCAAATAGATAACAGACATATATTGTTGCAGTTGTAGGAATAGCATAGCATAAGAATACCTCCCTCCCCTTCTCACTCCATAACATCTGTTTCCCTGCAGGTTCTTCACAGACCTCTCCAGGAACCACGCCCTCTTCTCCATGGCCACGCCCTCCAGCGACAATGCCTTCCTTGTCTTTAAGAGCGCAGCTGATGGCCGGATCATTCACCATGTCCAGAACAAAGAGGCCCGGTTTGACGGGCTTGGTTACTTGTCCAACATCTGGCAACCATTTTGCGTCACCTGGGCTTCCGAAAGCGGGCTGGTACAGCTATGGCTGAACGGCAAGCCGAGCTCCCGCAAGTTCATAGAGGCAGCTCCAATCAAAGGAATGCCCTTAGTGGTCCTGGGGCAGGTGAGATTGAAATATACTTTGCATGTAGTATGTATGCATACATGTAGGCATACGCTGAAGGGCTGCTCACTTTTTGCATTTAACATAGATTTTTATTCATTCATTTTCTACCGCTTATTCCCGTTAGGGGTCACGGGTGACTGGAGACTATCCCAGTTACATCCGGGCCGTAGGCGGGCCGGGCCAGCTAGTCGCAGGGCTATCACACAGACACTGACAGACAACATAGAGACAATCATTCACTCACACAGTCGTACACTAGGGACAATTTTTCCACAATGTCCAATTAACCTACCACATGCATGTCTTTGGACGGTGGGAGGAAGCCAGAGTGCCCCGAGAGAACCCAGAGAGATCATGGTCATGGAACTTGTTTGGATGTTATTCAAGGTTCTTTATCCACCATCTGCACAATCTTTCGTTTAAATCTCTCGTCAATTTTTCTTTTCTGTCCACATCTAGCGAGGTTAGCCACAGTGCCATGGGCTTTAAACTTATCTGATGACACTGCACACGGTAAACACAGGAACATTCAGGTCTTTGGCGATGGACTTGTAGCCTTGAGCTTGCCCATGCTTCCTCAAAATTTTGCTTCTCAAGTCCTCAGACAGTTCTTTGGTCTTCTTTCTTTTTCTTAATGCTCAATGTAGTACACACAAGGACACAGGCCAGAGGTTGAGTCAACATTAATCAATTTTAACTGGCTGCAAGTGTGATTTAGTTATTGCCACCACCTGTTATGTGCCACAGGTAAGTAACAGGTGCTGTTAATTACACAAATTAGAGAAGCGTCACATGATTTTTCAAAGGGTGCCAATACTTCTGTCCACCCCCTTTTTATGTTTTGTGTGGAATTATATCCAATTTGGCTTTTTGACAATTATTTTTGTGGTTTTCCACTGAGACAAAAGAAATGATTTTTTTTATATCAAAGCATTTGTAATTGCAATCATTTTCTGGGAGAAATTTAGCATTATCTAACAGAATTGCAGGGGTGCCAATACTTTTGGCCAGCACTGTATATGTTTGTAAATATGTAGATGATTTAAACATTATCTATATATTGTCAATAAAGCATCAAGAAAATGGTTAAATTACTGTAAACCAACCGTAATCCTGACCAGTACCACCTCTCCTTCAGGATCAGGATTCCCATGGAAGTGGTTTTGCAGCTGACCAGTCTTTTGTGGGCATGATTTCCAACGTTCACATGTGGGACTACATCCTCTCACCCTGTGAGATTCAACGATTCTCCAGCGAAATGAACTTCACCCCTGGGAACGTGATAAACTGGAGAAGCCTGGAGTACCAGATGTTTGGGAAGGTTCTGGTGGAGGATAAACACCAGAGCTGCTCCAATTAATGAACCCTGAAACATCAACGTAGTAATGTAGTAAAGTGATCTGTAATATGTCTCCAATGTAGAGCTAGACCTAGCTATCAAGGGTGTAGGTTTGGTCTCGGCATTGATGGGGACCTAATCATCAACCCCCCCCTCCGGCCGCCGCTACCGTGAATGAGACGTTTGCCAATCTTTTTTATTTTTTGGAAGTGACCAAATAATATTGGTGGGGACACGTTCCCTCCGGCCATGCCAAATCTACGCCCTTGCTAGCTATATACCCTGTCTTGCGTTCAACAGATGCATAGTAGGCCTAAAATGAGTCAGAAGTGTGGTCAAATCAACTGTTTCGGAACTATGACTAGGAATTTGTGATCCATTCCTCACTTGGCACCAATGTTTGCAAGTCACAGTGGGGCTTCAAATCACGTATAACGATCATTTGGGTGTCTCTTTGCCAGTGGATTCTGTTTGGCAGGACAAATATAATTTGGTGACGGATGTCAGAACGTATTTTTTAAGTGAAATTAAACATGATGAGAATTATTATTGTGAGGCTGCTTGTTTCACAGTACATACAAACTTAAAACTATCCCATAGCCAGCGATGACTCAGCGCCTTTATCGGTATCCCCACATGCATTTGTTGCTGCTCATTTACAACTTTAATATGGTGATCGGCTGTAGCAGCCTAATAGTTAAAAAAGTTGAATCAAAACAAGTTAGTTGGACAAAACGGTGTAAAAATCGTCCTAACCTCTGTAACTTAAATGTGCCTTAAGTTGTTCCCTTCTAGCAACATGTTCAGGAATTTAGGGAGCTTGCGACATGGGGCTGACCGATTGTTCTTCGAATCTGCAGTAGAATTCGTTCAGGTCATCGGCCAGGCGGGAGTCGTTGGTGGTGGGCGGGGCTCTGGGGTCTCATTTATAAAGCTTGCGTATACACACTTCCAAGCAAAGTTCCCCTTTATAAATCACAGCTTAACCACAAGTGTGCGTACGTGAAATATCGCAGTACCCCGCCCTGAACACATCCAATTATCACTCAGTACAGGCGCAAATAACACGGCTGGATTTAATCTTCATGATAATGATGACATTGAGTGAAAAAACGTGAGAGGACAACAAAATACATAAATATTAAGAGTAATTGCTCTTACCGCTTTTACTTTTTGCAGTATGACTACAGTACGGTGATCTGTGTCTCCAATTCCCACTGTCTCCAAAATGTGCGTGGGTTTACGGGAGTGTCATAGTTTGCGTAGAGACCGCACATTCTACCGCCAAGTTATGTTTTTTATAAATCACTGACTTTGCGTGGAAACTGGCGTACACACGTTTTCAGCTCCGTTTTGTGCGTACGCAACCTTTATGAATGAGACCCCGGGTCACTGAACACCTTACGTCAAATCAGTTGTACGAACCTCTCCAGTCTGGATTCCGTCCTCATCACAGCGCTGAAACTGCACTAGTAAAAGTAATCAATGATCTATTATTAACATCTGATGCAGGCTCCATCTGTCCTGATACTTCTCAACCTAAGTGTGGCATTCGACACTGTCGATCATCAGATTCTCCGAGAATGTATGGAAAATTATGTTAGGATTTCTGGAACTTCACTCCAGTGGTTTAGATCATATCTATCCGATAGATCAGTTTGTCCACTTTGATGGCCGCTCATCCAGGAGCTTCCCTGTAAAATATGGAGTACCCCAGGGTTTTGTCTTATATAGCCCTTTGCTATTTTCTCTATACATGCTACCTTTAGGAAATATTATCAGAAGATTTGGTGTACACTTTCACTGCTATGCAGATGACACCCAGTTATACCTGTCCCTGAAGCCTGGCGAACTACCTCAAGCTCACGGTCACGGACCAGATAGAGGAGGACCACAAATGCGTCACTTAACACCAGTTTATTAAAGGGTTGGTGGGGATGGGAGTGAATGTGCGTCTGGTGTTGCGTCGCGAGTGGCATCTGGTGTTGGGAATGGAAAACGTCCGGGCTTACTCGCCACAAGTCTAGAAGTCCTGGGGGAACACACACACACACAACAGCAGGGCAGGTGAAAACAGGGCAGCGGTACAGTTCAGGGCTAGACAAAGACGTAATCAAAGACAGAAGGCAGGTCGATTCCCCGGGGCAGAAGAGCAGGTCGTTATCAGGCAGGTCCAAATTCTTAACAGGAGTCAGAGTGGAGTGCTTGGCAGGCAGGTTCAGATACAGGCTGTGCAGGATAGAAGCAGACGATCTGACGGAGTGGGACTGAAAACAGGAAGGTTACGTACCGGGGGAGAATGCTGGCAGACCAATGAGGAGTAGATAGAGAACAGGTCGAGTTAATTAGCAGAACAGAGTTGCACAAGGTAGTACATTGGAACCCAATCAATGTCAGTGTTCAGGAACAGGGAGAGGCCATGACAGAGGTGCCGAACTCCTCCCTGTCCCATTTAAAAATGCAAATTATTTTAAATAGCCCCTGGACCTGAGATTTCCCTTTTGGTCCAATCAGATAAATCAAAATGAGTAGAGGGAAGAAAATACATTTCTGTGAGTCAGAACTAGAGGTTCTATTATGTGAAGTGGAGACACAGAGGGACATTTTATTTGGTACCCTGTCATAAGGGATAAACTCCAACAAAAAAAGAAGTGAGTGGGAGCGTGTGTGTGAGGCCGCAAATGCCGTAGGTGCGAAACAGCACACACACACAGCATAAAAAAAAATGGTCAGGCATGAAGGTGGAGGTGAAGCGGAGGGTGTCTGCCCACCGCCGAAGCGTGACCGCAACAGGTGGGGGGACAGGAGTGGAGGAACTGTCCCCCTTTGATCAGAGGTGGGTGACACCGCTCTCACCGGAGTGATGGCCGCCCATTAAGGCGACACAGATCCTCCCCAAGGTAAATATGCTGAACTCAAATGTTATTATACACATAGCATAGTGTGTGCGTAAAGATGCAATGATATTAAACACTTTGACTTATGTTTAATTACCGGCCTGTCCACCGGCGTCTCCGCGCCAGCTGCTAACGCTGCTCCCTCAACCTACCTATATAAAAGGTAGCAGCATAGAGGTGGTAGAGAAATACAAATACCTGGGCACTGTGATAGATAGTAAGCTAAAATTTGATGCAAACACAGAGACCATCTGTAAAAAGGGTCAACAACGATTGTACTTCCTCAGGAAGCTCAAGTCTTTTAATGTTGATAAGGTTATTCTGTCTTTGTTTTATAAATCTTTTATTGAATCTGTCCTTACTTCTGCTTTTATTGCTTGGTATGGGGGTACCAGCCTGAAGGAGAAAAATAACCTCAGCCATATTGTGAAGGTGGCTGGCAAGCTAATAGGCTGTCCACAGTCTTCCTTAACATATATCTATGAGAGGCAGGTTATTAGAAAAGCAGATGCCATTTTGGAATGTGTAAATCACCCCCTTCATTGCTCTTTTGAGGTTCTCCCCTCAGGCAGGAGATTCAGAGTTCCTTGTTTTAAGTCCAATAGGACAAAGAACTCTTTTGTACCAACTGCAATCAGGTTATTAAATTTGCACAATTCTTGAAGTTTTAGATGAATTTTAGTGTAACAGTGTTTTTAACTAGTCTGTGTTATGTGGATGTGGATGTGCCTTTTTAACTGTTTTAACTGTTGTGCTATCTGTATGTTTATTTTTTTTACCTGCTGCAAGTCAAGTTTCCTCCTTTGGGGGACAATAAACTTAAACTGAACTGAACTGAACGTCCACCCGACTGGCCGTGTCCTCACACAAGCTGTCCTTGAGTCACAGGCGGAAATTGTGAAAGCCATCGGTGGCATCAACGATCGCTTAGACCGATTAATTAATGTGCTCACTGACACGGACACAGCATTAAATGCACTTGTGAACAAGTAGCTAACCAACTGTCAAGCTTTCTTTCCCAGAACAACCTTCTGGACTCTAACCAGTCAGGCTTCAAGACCGGCCACTCCACTGAGACTGCTCTCCTGTCGGTTACCACGGCCCTCCAGTCTGCCAGAGCAGCCTCAAGGTGTTCTGTTGTCATTCTGCTGGACCTCTCCGCAGCTTTCGACACAGTCAACCACCAGATCCTGCCCGCCACACTCGAAGAGATGGGCATCACTGCCACTGCACTGAAATGGATCTCATCCTACCTGAAAGGAAGATCCTATCAAGTCTCCTGGGGAGGAAAAACATCTGGTACCCGCCTGCTCTCCACTGGGGTCCCACAGGGGGACAGCGTCTGGGTAGGTTGAAAACCAGACGAGCGGCTGCATTCTGTATCCTCTGAAGGGGACGGATTGCATTTGCAGGAAGGCCGGCTAGTAGCGAGTTGCAGTAATCCAGCTTTGTGAGGACAAGGGCTTGGACTAGCAGTTGGGTGGAATGTTAAGAGAGGTATTTTCGGATTTTCCTGATGTTGTAGAGGGTGAATCTACATGACCGAGAGACTGCGGCAATGTGAGCTGTGAGGGAGAGCTTGTCGTCCAAGGTGACCCCCAGGTTCCTGGCAGAGGATGAAGTGGTCACTGTTGCAGATCCCATAGTGATGGAGAGATCGTGGGTGATTGAGGGTTTGGCAGGGATGATGAGGAGTTCTGTTTTGGTGAGGTTCAGCTGGAGGTGATGTCTGGTCATCCAGGCTGAGATGTCAGAGAGGCAGGCCTCGATTCTGGTCGATATCCCTTGATCAGTTGGGGGAAAGGATAGATATAGCTGCATGTCGTCAGCGTAGCAGTGATAGGAGAAGCCATGGGAGGCAATGATTGGCCTGAGTGAGGTGGTGTATAGGGAGAATAGGAGCGGACCAAGGACGGAACCCTGTGGGACCCCAGTGGAGAGCAGGCAGGTACCAGATGTTTTCCCTCCCCAGGAGACTTGATAGGATCTTCCTGTCAGGTAGGATGAGATCCATTTCAGCGCAGTGGCAGTGATGCCCATCTCTTCGAGTGTGGCGAGTAGGATCTTTTGGTTGACTGTGTCGAAAGCTGCGGAGAGGTCTAGCAGAATGACAACAGAACACCTTGGTGTTAGAGACAACCATGGTTAATTTTACTTGCGAGGAGAGAAGAGAGATGTGCCTAGTGCCAATTTCCTTCTGCTCTGAAACACATCTCTTCAGTTCCTCTTTTTATGAGTGGTCAGATTATAATGTATTTGTTTACATATGGCAGCAACAGCTAAAGGCTGGAAAAACACTACAACAGTCCATCAATTAAATCAAATGTCATTTAAGAATGTTCTCGTGGAAGCTTGTTTTTATGGCTTGTTTGTGTTGGACCCAGGGTGTCAGGACACGACCCCTATCCTGCATATCATCAACCATCTGGTTTTTCCACTCCAAAGCACTTCTCCTCTGCAAATCTTAAAAAGCACATACCTGACCTTGTGAAGGAAACTTTTTGGTTTCGGACGTTGTAAGGACACAAAGTTTGTTAAGTTTGTTAGATACACATTTATTGAACCTCTAACATGAACAGAGTATTGCAATAGGAACACATGGAACATAAAACAGACAAGGCACACAAGACACACACATAAACAAAGCTCTGGGCCAGGCCTCGCAGACACAGTAAGTTCTGGAGGGACCGGACCTGAGCCTAGTCAAGGCATTGAATATATATCGTTGAACTCCCCCCCTCCCCACCCCATGGTCCTGGTGAGGGGAGGGGTGGGAAGGCCAAAAACCAAATGGCCTCTTCCAGACGTCACAATGGGTGTGGGTGCCGGTTTGGCCAGGTATCGCCATTTGCATTGATCAAATTAGCAAGTCCTGTCTGGGGGAGTGCATCATTTGCACTGGTAGAATTAGCAAGTCACCTGGCTTCATTGTCCTGTCTGGCCAGGTATCTCCATTTGCATTGATCAAATTAGCAAGTCCTATACCATGCATTTTCAAAACATCAACACAACTTATAACAATCTGACAGTACAACTATGGAACATCAAAATATTCCATCACAGACCTGACAACAGTATTAATTATATGAAAATACTAACAGCAAATATGAGATTACTAAAATAGTAATCATACATACAATCATTCTCTTTACATATTTGTTTTCTCTTGTTCTTTCATTCTTTCACTGACACACTACCCAGAACATTCTCCTTCCCCTCCTCCCCTCACTCAAACACAACAGTAATAAATTGTGGTGATGGTAATTACACAGAAGCCTCCAGTAAATTCTGCTTTCATTTCCATTTATATTACAGGATATTTCATTCCTATCAGTCTAGAAGAGGAGTGATGTCTGGCTTTGTCCCTATGCAGAAACAATTGTGTTCATGGCATTTTGTATACATGCTCTAGCACCTACACACACAGGCGCACACACACAGAAGCACTAATACACAAACCTCACACACAATTAATCTTAACGTTCTACATACAGTTTGTGCACATATGAATGAACATTCCGTATGAAGGTAGTAAATCCTAATATTGTCCAAGCACGCACACACAAACCCATATGCTTGCACACGTCACATTCACACACACACATACACATTCAAATTAGAAATGATTCTCACATCCTCGCTGTCATTCTCTTACACAATACATGTACACACGGAAAATGTTTTTGTGAGTGTGCAATTAATGCCTATTTTGTTCATTTGTGTGAACAGATGAGAATGGGAATAATCAGCTCCAGTTACTGGAACTATGTGATCCTTATCTGTTGATAGAATTAACCATTCCCTCAATTTTGGGATACATAAACTGCCTCCCTCTATCTTTCTTGCTCTTTTGCTTTCAATCTTGTTACTCTTTTCTTCTAGTCAGTGCTTTCATAGCAGTGGTATCCCATGTCAGAGTATGAAGACCTTTACACCCCACCCTCCCTACACACACACTTCCTCTTCTGGATAATAAAACATTCAGAAGCAATCTCATCCCCTCTGCGTAAAAGAGAGAAATATGAGACCAAAGCTTTACTGCAATATTTTAATGGTTTATAAGCAGAGAAGAGAATGCCAGAGGGAGGAACTGGAAAGGAAAGATACCAGTAAGAGCTTCCTTCGCTCTCTCTTTCTCCCCTCTCTCCAATATTCTTTCTTTCATTCTCTTTCTCTCTCTCTCACACACACACTCTCTCTCTCCCTTCTCCTCATTCTTCTCTTTCTTCTGTTCAGCTGCATCATTTCCTTCAGTAATGAGTACACCAGGCAGTGGCAGAGGCCAGTGAAAGGGGGAGTAGTGAACGAGAGTGTTTGAATATAAACACACAAAGGATGACAATAAACCACCTTCTAATAAACCACAGCCTCAGAGGTGTCAGCCTGCTAAACGCACTACCCCTAGCTCACTTGTTTCCAGACACTATGCTCAACACATCAGGAGTGCTACCAGAGTGCTGTTCACGTGGTGCACCCACAAAACAAAGGCAGTCTGTCTGGGCCCAACTTAACAACTTGTGTGTTGAAGTGTGATTAGAGACTGGGCTTTAGTGAAGGATTTACAATCTTAAATTGTCTTCCATCTACATGCATTGTTGGATCTCCCTCCCCTGTCTATGAAGTGTGATTGTCAACTTTTGCTGACTGTAGTAGATAAAGTCAAAATAATTTTGCCTGTGAAATTAGCTTCTTTGTTCCCTTTGGGGAAGTGTGCTGCTTCCAATGTGAAGGTGGTTGTGAGAAGTCTGGCAAAGCAGGTTCCCAAATTGACAAAGTGTGTGATTCTCAGGGTGCAAACATATACTGTATATACATTTGTAACTCGAGAGAGACCAATAAAGACAGAGAGATAGAGGGAGATTTTAAGAAAGAGAGAAAAAGAGGCAGAGGACCCTTTGTAGAAGGAGTCCTGTCTGGGATTAAGTGTTTGTGTAGGGCAGCTGTATGCAGCAGAGCAGATGGGTCGGGGCCACCCTTGGAACAAATTGATTTCACTCTATGACAACTCTGACAACACAAGACACACTTAACGGGCGATTCACTAAATCAAAATAACAGACAAGATCCCATATATTCTTAACACAGCCACAGACATGATGACATAAACACATGCCTATGCATTCACATACCACAAACATGAACACCGCACCACACACACAGCACCACACACAACACCATCATCACGGGTGTTAAAGATCATTTGTCTGTGTTATATATTTTGCTCTGCGACCAACAAGGATGCATTTCTGCATGCCCTTACGCAGCCTGGCTTAGTCTCCACAGCTCTACAGTGCATCCGGAAAGTATTCACAGCGCTTCCATTTTCCCATGTTTTGTCATGTTACAGCCTTTTTCCAAATTGTATTAAATTAATCTCTTACCTCAACATTCTTCACAAAATACCCCATTATGACAATGTGACAAATGTTTTTTTGAATTTTTTTGAATTTATAAAAAATTGTAAACTAAGAAATCACATTTGCATAAGTATTCACAGCGTTTGCCATGAAGCTCAAAATTGAGTGAAAAAATTTAATGCATCCTTTTTCCACTGATCATCCTTGAGATGTTTCTACATCTTAATTGGAGTCCACCTGCGATAAACTCAGTTGATTGGATATAATTCGGAAAGGCACACACCCGTCTACATAAGGTCTCACAGTTGACCGTGCATGTCAGAGCACAAACACCAAGTATGAAGTCAAAGGAATTGTTTGTAGACCTCAGAGACAGGATTGTCATGAGGCACAAATCTGGGGAAGGATACAGAAAAAAATTCTGCTGCTTTGAAGGTCCCAGTGAGCCCAGTGGCCTCAATTATTTGGAAATGGAAGACGTTGAAACAACCAGGACCCTTCCTAGAGCTGGCCGGCCATCTAAACTGAGCGATCGAAGGGCCTTAGAGGTGGTGACCAAGAACCCGATGGTCACTCTGTCAGAGCTCCAGCATTTCTCTGTGGAGAGAGGAGAGGCTTCCTGAAGGACAACCAGCTCTGCAGCAATCCACCAATCAGACCTATATGGTAGAGTGGCCAGACGAAAGCCACTCCTTAGTAAAAGGAACATGGTAGCCCATCTGGAATTTGCCAAAAGGCACCTGAATGACTCTCAGACCATGATAAACTAAATTCTCTGGTCTGATGAGACAAAGATTGAACTCTTTGGTGTGAATGCCAGGCGTCATGTTTGTTGGAAACCAGGCACCACTCATCACCAGGCCAATATCATCCCTACATAGAAGCATGGTGGTGGCAGCATCATGCTCTGGGCATGTTCTTCAGCAGCAGGAACTGGCAGACTAGTCATTATGGAAGGAAATATCCTGAGATATCCTGGATGAAAACCTGCTCCAGAGCGCTGTTGAGCTCAGACCACAGACGAAGGTTAATTTTTCAGCAGGACAACGACCTGAAGCACACAGCCAAGATCTCAAAGGATTGGCTGCAGAACCTCTATGTGAATGTCCTGGAGTCCAGACTTTGATCAGATCTGAACATCTCTGGAGAGACCTGGAAATGGCTGACCTGAAGACGTCCCCCATCCAACCTGATGGAGCTTGAGAATTACTGGAAAGAAGGATGGGCAAAACTGCCTAAAGATAGGTGAGCTAAGCTTGTGGCATCGTATTCAAAAAGAGGCTGCAATTGCTGCCAAAGGTGGCTCAACAAGTATTAATCAAAGGCTGTGAATACAAATGTAAATGTTATTTATTAGTTTTTTGTTTTTAATACATTTAAAAAATGTAAAACAAAAACGTTTTTCACATTGTCATAATGGAGTATTGTGTGTAGAATTTTGAGGTAAGAGATACACAACGGCAATAAACAGATCAATGAATTTGAAGTTTGAGGGGTTGCAAGCATAAAAGCTGAGTAGGCCTTGTTGGATTCCGTTTCAGCACCAATGTAAAGGACAGCTCCAATCTTAGTGCGTCAACGTTAGAGTTGCTTGTCCACCATGTCAATTCGGTTTTAAGTAGCCTAAATAAAAATGTATTCAAATTAGTTGTAACTTAAAAATAATTACATTATCCACGTGAAGCGAACAATATATCATAAACCAACAATGGAACGTTCTGGAAAATTGCGAAGTACGCAACATGGTCGAGACCTTTGTACACCCCTTGCAATTAGTAGAATCAGACCAGATATTGACTTAATTTTGACTTGACTGAAATATATCGTGGATGGAGTACAAATACGATCCAGTAGAAACCCGTCTGATCCGCCATGTCTGATCTTGTACGACTTTTTCCAACAGCTATGAAAATGTTTTAGCAATCCACACCTGAGGTAGGGTGGACAATAGAACACGTTTTTCCTTGCCAAGCTAACCAACTGTCAAGGGATTCCAGAGCGCAGGTAGCAAACATTGAATCGAACGTCTCTGATGTCATCATTAGCCTGAATGTGGCTAAAAGCGAATGCTAAGAAAATGGCACCGGAATGTTAAGGTCAATGTCCTTTTCATAGCTCAATAACTAGCGACTACTTGCAATAAATTAAAAACAAATATAACAGTTAGCATGTAGACACCTTAATGCTATCAAATGTTGTTTGCGATAAACATTGAGAAAGTATATGAAAATACTGCTTATAGTTTTTGCAGCTTTGACTACCTTTCATAGAGGGTCAGCACAACCGGGAGACATATCTTAAACCAGGGGTGCTCAATACGTTGATCGCGATCTACCAGTCAATCGCGAAGGTACTACTGGTAGATCGCATGGCTGTGAATTTTTTTTACAGATTTATAAAATCAAGTTTAACAAGACTTACAAACAGAAAGATCAAATCTTATATGGATAGACAAAATGCAAAGATTAAAACCATAAAGAGGACAAACACAAAACAAAACCAAACCATTACAGCGTAGACGTCAGCCAATTATACTCACTGTGACATTTGTCACTTGACTGACAGTCGGTTTGACCAATCTGACCTTTTCTGACATATGTCACTGCGCATGTGCTCATATTGGCGAGTTATCTTCCAATTTACGACTTCTAAACTTAAGAGTATAAAAAAGAGTGGGGAAGCTAGACCAAATAAATAGACTAAAACTTACGATTTCCATACGGAATGGGAGTTGGACTTTTTTTTTCACTGTCATTTTCAAAGTGCAATTGCCTCATCTGTCAGACTGCAATTGCTATACCGAAAAAGGGAAATGTGGAGCGGAATTTTCGGACTAATGTAACCAAGCTATATTGGGTTTGCTAATAGTGCATGTGTGAACAATCGCCATTAGGAGAATCGAAAGTTGGTTTGGTAGCCACGCTTCTTTATTCCACACTCTCTCCCGCTTCAAACCAGAACCCGGAAACTACGTCACAGTTGTACAGCAACTCAGGCCAGACAAAACTCCCCTCTACCACTAAACAGTCTGCTACATATGACCAAGCCTCACTAGGAAACGTCCCCGTTTCACAACAACCCAACTAGTGAGCAAATCAAACACATACACAAAAAAAAACAGAACCCACAAAAGGTCACCAAACCAGCAGAAAGGCATAAAACACAACACAGCAACTCACAGTGCATTGAAAACAACACATGCAGCACCAGAAAAGGCAGAGAAAACAAACAACCTCCCCAACACGTCAGACATCCCACAGGGTGCAACAGTCCGACCAACAGATTACCTGGGCTAGAACACCAGGACCTCAAAACATAACAAAGTCCCGAAGATGCGGAGGTGGTCGCATTATTGGAGGGAGAGAGTAAGTTAGTAACTTTAGATGCGACTGGCACACCATCACCCATAGGGAGTTCTAGCAGAGAGGGCTCTAGGTTAGCCTCACCGGTTTCACCTCTGCAGCATGGTGGGAGTGATGGCACTCCTCAGACTTTAGTCATCGGTGACTCTATCACTCGCAACATTAGATTAGAGCCACCAGCGACAGTTTACTGTGTACCTGGGGCCAGAGCTACCGACATAGAATCTAATCTTAGGGTGCTGGCTAGCACTAAGGCTAAGGCAAAGGCCAAAGCTAAGGCACATGGCACACACATTGACGATAAGTACGAGATTGTCATTCATGTTGGCACCAATGATGTTAGAATGAGGCAGTCAGAGGTCACGAAGGTTAATATAGCCCGGGCATGTGACCTTGCTCAAAAGATGAGTCGGCATCGAGTAATAGTCTCTGGTCCACTACCTGTTAGTAGGGGGAGTGATGAGATCTACAGCAGACTTGTCTCTCTTAACCGCTGGCTGGCTCGCTTCTGCATGGAGCATAATTTAGGATTCGTTGATAACTGGTCTCGTTTCTGGGCCAGACCTGGCTTGTTGAAAAGTGACGGACTCCACCCGAGCTGGAGAGGTGCTTTTCTTTTGTCTAGAAACATTGAAGCTAGTTTAGTGCAGACCTGACACTCATTAGAACAAGCCAGTCTAATGTCTCTACTGTCTCTTGGAAAGGCTGATAGGTCTGGGGCGATGTGTGCGAGGCCCGATAGCTTAGTTTGTAGTGTAGCCAGTGGGGTTCCTGATGTAGTTTTTCCCATTGAGACGGTGTCGGTCCCCCGCTACTTCTCAAAAAATATTCGGCCTGAAATTGCTAGGAATTATTCCAACCTATCTTATGTACAGCCTTGTTCTCCTGTTGTCAGCGCTCCTAAAGCTGCTGCTATTAATGTTATATCTTCAGAGGAAGCATCTAAGACTAAAGCTGTTGTAAAGCCTTACTGGACTATTGGACTCCTAAATATTAGATCCCTACCCACAAAGGCTGTTTTGATTAACGATCTGATATCTGAATGTAACCTGGACTTGATTGGACTCACCGAAACCTGGTTAAAACCTGATGAATATTCTCCCCTGAATGCAGCGTCACCTCCGGATTGCATGTATTCACATATCCCTCGTGTCTCTAAGAAAGGTGGTGGTGTTGCTATGATCTATAAAGCCAGTTTCAATTTAAGGTTAAAAGCTCTGAACACATTCAAAACATTTGAAATAATTTGCATGAAGCCACCAACTACACTGAAGAGGAATAATGCTACCATTCCGGTCCCTCCACCCTCTTTTTGTATAGCCACGCTGTATCGTCCACCAGGTCCTTACTCCCCTTTCCTGGAAGAATTTGCTGAATTTTGTTCGGATCTTGTGATGTACACTGATCACATCTTAATTATGGGTGACTTTAACATTCATGTAGATGACCCAAAAGATCCCTTAAGTAAGGCATTCAATGCCCTCATAGATTCTTCAGGGTTCACACAGGTAGTTTCCGAACCTACCCATCTTCATTCACATACTTTAGACCTAGTCCTCATACGGGGTATTGAGATTACTGATCTCACTGTTCATCCTCACAATCCTACATATTCAGATCATTACCTTGTTACTTTTAGAATGGACCTTTGCCACAACCTTGGAGGTGCTATGCACATTTCTAGTAGCCGTCACATAACTCCAACTACAACTCTGGAAATGGCAAGTATTCTACCTGCAGCACTAGAAGCACTTGTTGCACCAGATAGATCCCTGAATGATAAAACTAGAGATCTGAATCTAGCTCTTAAGTGTTCGCTGGACTCTGTTGCCCCTCTCAAATCGAGGAAAAGGAAGGATAAGAAACTTGCACCTTGGTACTCAGAGGAAACTCGAACTCTAAAAAAGTCCACTAGAAAGTTAGAACGTAAGTGGCGGACCACTAAATTGGAGGTCTTCCGCTTGGCCTGGAAGGACAGCCTACTGGACTATAAGCAAATCCTCAATGAGACCAGATCAGCATACTTTTCTAAGTTGATCAGTAAGAACCAGCACAATGCTAAATTTCTATTTGATACTGTTGCAAAACTCACAAGTAAAAGTACACATAGTGAGAGCACGGATCTTTCTCCAAATGAATTTCTGGAGTTCTTTGACAACAAAGTCTATGTAATTAGGGACAAGCTGCAGACTAGTCGTGGCCAATTCACCATGAGCACTGAATATCCCTCTATACCAAGCATTCTTCATGTTCAGACTCTTCGGCACTTCAACCCTATTTCTTTGGAAACATTCATAAATCTAGTAGAGTCGTCAAACCCGACCAGTTGTCTTCTTGACCCCCTTCCTGGCAAACTACGCAAGGAACTCTTGCCCATTATTGGACCACCTATGTTGAGTATTATTAATGAATCTATTGAAACTGGCCAAGTCCCTGATTGTTTGAAAAAAGCTATTATCAAACCTTCACTTAAAAAACCAAACTTGGATCCTGGATGTCTCTGCAACTACAGGCCAATTTCAAACTTGCCATTTCTCTCAAAAATTCTAGAGAAAGTTGTGGCACATCAGCTTACTGAACATCTTACCGTAAATCAGCTATATGAACCTCTCCAGTCTGGATTCCGTTCTCATCACAGCACTGAAACTGCACTAGCTAAAGTAGTCAATGATCTTCTATTAGCCTCTGATGCAGGCTCTATCTCTGTCCTGATTCTTCTTGACCTAAGTGCAGCATTTGACACTGTCGATCATCAGATTCTCCTGGAACGTATGGAAAATTATGTTGGAATTTCTGGAATTTCACTTCAGTGGTTTAAATCATATCTATCTGATAGATCACAGTTTGTCCACTATGATGGCCACTCATCCAGGAGCTCCCTTGTGAAATATGGAGTGCCACAGGGTTCTGTCTTAGGCCCCTTGCTATTTTCTCTATACATGTTACCTTTAGGAAATATAATTAGAAGTTTTGGTGTACATTTTCACTGCTATGCAGATGACACCCAGTTATACCTCTCCCTTAAGCCTGACGAACTGCCTTATGCTTTGGAAAAATGTGTCTCCGGGATAGGAAATTGGATGTCAGCAAATTTTCTACTTCTGAATTCTGATAAAACAGAGGTTCAAATCTTTGGACCAAAGAAGTACAGGAACAATCTATCCGATTTTACCCTAGACTTAAATGGCTTCAAAGTCTCTCAAAGCCAGCTGGTAAAAAATCTAGGTGTCACAATGGATCCTGATCTCTCATTTGAGCATCATATCAAGCAAATTACCAGAACTGCATTCTTCCATCTCCGTAACATAGCTAAAATAAGAAACTTCCTCTCAAAGGATGATGCTGAAAAATTGATACATGCCTTTGTTACATCCCGATTGGATTATTGCAATGTATTATTCTCAGGCCTCCCAAATACCTGCGTACTAAACTTACAGCGGGTGCAAAATGCCGCTGCTAGGCTACTGAGCAGAACTAGAAAGTATGATCACATAACAGCTACTCTTGTCTCTCTACACTGGCTCCCTATCCAAGCCAGGGCCGATTTTAAGGTTCTACTACTAACCTACAAATCCTTACATGGATTAGCACCACTGTACCTCTCTGGCCTTCTTGTACCTTATCACCCTGTAAGGACACTAAGATCCAAAGATGCTGGCTATTTGGTGATTCCCAAAATTAACAGAAAAACTGCTGGAGGTAGGGCTTTCTCATATAGAGCGCCTCTTCTCTGGAACAAATTACCGGTTTCAGTCAAGGAGGCTGATACCGTCTCGACATTCAAAGTTAGGTTGAAAACATTTTTATTCAGTCAGTACTACGACTGTTAAAGTGTGTGGATGTGCTGGGTTAGTTAGTGTGAAGTTATTTGATATCTGTTGTACTGTGAAGTTATTCAATATTTGTTGTAATATGACAGCGATCTCTTGTGGTAGAAAGAACTCAGTTTACGGTGGGAGTTATTAGGCTAGTGTAGTTAGCTTAACAAACTTTAAAACTTACTACTGTGAATTCTGTATTATTGTTTACACTACTGTGAATATACCCCCCCCCCCCCCCCCCACGTACTATATATATCCATTCCAGTCTGTACCCATGTTGTTTGTACTTCCATGTTACCTTTATCATTTGTACTATTGCATCACTTGTATTATTTGTATTATTTGTTTATATGTATCATATATGTAGTGTATTTTACATTGTATTTATTTATATTTTATTAGTATGCCACATATATGTTCTATGTTTGCACATTATTGCCAGAGTGAATTCTATGTTTGTTAACCCTTGCATAGCGAATAAACCCCCATTCTGATTCTAAAACCGTACAGTTAGAGACGACAGGAGACTTGGCTTTCAAAAGATACTATCTTTCAAAAAAAAAAAATATATATATATATATAAATAATAATAATAATATATACATATATTATATATATCTTAGAGTTTTCTCTCATGGAACAGATTTATGTTCCAATTGAGGGGGGCTGGTGCTGTCTTGATGTCTAAGGCTGTGTCAATAGCCCCTTTTTTAAATTGCTGCATTAGCCCACATTGACCGGTGGGGATCTCATTCTGAATATTGCTATAACAGTTAGCTGTTCCTTGCACTCTCTAACATCTCCTCTACTCCGTCTCACTGTCCTCCCCTCCATACCTCCCTTTGGTATGGGGGGACTGAGCTCTCAGCACTTGCGTGGTCATCGGCCAATGTTAGACCTGGTGCCAGTGGACATTGATCCGAGCTGGTCTTCCAACCCCGGATCTGGTCGCCAGTCGGACGTCAGTCTCCCTGATGGACAAGGAGAGAGTTCCCGGTCCTTTTCCTCATCCCCCTGCGTGTGATGCTGCGCCAATCATGGGCCCAAGCCCAGTGACTGCCTAAATTGACGTTGTGCAACCTAAGACCCACGTTGAGCATTGAGTATTGATGTTTCAGCAACTTGTTAACTCTCTCTAGAGTTATGACTGTTTTAGCCTGTGTTCCGCTCTTCACTTTCTCCAACCGTCCCTGGAGGAGGGGATCCCTCACTGAATTGCTCCTTCCAAGGTTTCTTCCATTTTTTCTACCTAGTGAGTTTTTCTGGGAGTTTTTCCTTGTCTTCCTTGAGGGTTTAGGTTGGTTGAGGGGCGGTTCTAGGGGCATATGTGAAGCCCTCTGTGACATTGCTTGTAAAAAGGGCTATACAAATAAATGTTGATTTGATTTGATTACTCTCACCCTGCAAGACTGCTCGAGCACAGGCCCCAATGAGTCCCCCCACAGTCCATCGTCCAACACCCCTGCTTGATGGACAGGCAACGCCCCCATGGCAGGAGGACTCCCCAGAGTGAGGGGAGAGGCAGGCACAGTTTGTGCCGGCAGAGGTAACTTGTATGGCTTCAGCCTGTCATGATGCACCACCTGGGCTCGCTCCGACAAGTCCGGTGGACAAACGATGCGGTACGTCAGGGCCGCCTCTCCCCCAGAGACCAGCACCTGCACGACTCTGCATGGGCCCTTCCAGTGCGGTGCCAGCTTAGTACAGCTCTCCGAGGGATTATTCAGCCACACCAGAGCACCCACTCCATAGGCCCGGTGGCAGCTCTTCTCATCATAATACATCTTCTGCCTCTCATGAGCCACCACTGAATTAAGCCGGGCCGCACTGAAGGCCAACTCCAGCCGCTCTGCCAACAACACCACATAGTCCAACTGGAGCCCAGAGCCCCGGCAGTCCAGGACACTCGAGGGCACCAGCACATCAGCCGGCACCCAGGCCTCTCGCCCGTGCATGAGCTAGAAGGGGGTGAACTGGGTGCTGGCATGTTTGGAAGTGTTATATGCAAAGGCGACCTGCTTCACATACGTGTTCACCCCCGCGTGAAATCAACATCTTAGCCAGCTGGTCTATCAAAGTCCTGTTATGATGTTCAACCATGCCATCAGACTTGGGGTTATAGGCAGTGGTACGCGTCTTCTTTATTCCAAGCAGCTGGCAGAGTCTATGGATTACCTCCGCCTCGAACTGGCGTCCCTGATCGCTATGCAGGATTTCTGGCACCCCATGCACCAGCACATAGTCCTCAAACAGGCAATGAGCCACCGTGTGTGTCGTCTGGTTTGGCAGAGCGTACAACGCAATGAACTTGGTGAAATAGTCCTCCACCACCAGGACATATCGACTCCCCCTGGAAGTCACGGGCAGCTCCAAAATGTCCATAGCTACCCTCTGAAGGGGGCGGCGAACTTGGGACCCCCCCATGGGAGCCCTCGGCCCAGGGACAGGGCACCTGCGAATCTGACAAGCTCTGCATTGGTCACACCACCAACACGCTTTATATCTCTCAGCATGAAGGGCCAGTAGTAGGATTGTCCCACACACGTTCCGCAGAAAAGTGTGCAGAAGCCGGCCCCCCATGCAACCACTGCAGCAACTCTGGCACTACAGCCGCGGGAACCACAATCTTAATCTGCGGCTCTCCTGTGGGCGCAGGCAGTCCGTTCATCACTGACAGATGGTGAAACTCCGGACCACGCCCTGTTCCAGCCAGGCCAGCACGGCACTAATGTCAGAGTCCTCATGCTGTAATGACTGCAACTCCGCATCCGTACCGCAGAGAGAATAGGCCGGGGCCAGGTCCCCCTGCGCTCCATCATCCGACAGACCGCCATCCACTGCCCCCACGGAGGCCACGGTGTGCGGCCCTGCTGATGAGCTGCCTGGCTCAGCAGGATCAGGCAGCACCGGTCGACGGGACAGTGCATCATCATTTTTATGGCGGGAGCCGTCCTTGTGCACCACGACCCAGTCAAACGGATCCAGCTCCAGCACCCACCTACTTCTCCGTTCAGTGGGGTCATCATCGAGAGCCATATGCCTAAGACCCAGCAGGGAGCGATGGTTGGTGATGATGGAGAATGCAGACAGTCCCACATAGTGCTTGAACTCCCGCACCGCCCATACAACAGCCCACAGTTCCCTATCAAAGGTGGACAATTTTTTCTGGGCTTGGGTGAAGGCCTGGCTGGCATAGGCCACTACTCTCTCCTGACCACCATCATCCTGTGCCAGCACCGCCCCCACAGCCTCTTTAGAGGTGTCGGGGTACACCTTGAAGGGAAGTGCAAAGTTTGCCAATGTAACCACTGGTGAGGAGGTGAGTACCTGCCTGAGGTAAGAGAACGCAGCCTCGCACTCAGCCGACCACTCGAAGGGCACATTCTTCCCCGCCAACCGGTTCAGGGGAGCCGCATGCTGAGAAATCCTCCAGGACCTCTTCCAGGTGCACCAGGTGATCCTCAAAAGTCCGGCTGTAGATCAATATATCGTCCAAGTACACCATACAAATGTGCCACGGCAGTCGCCTCAGGATGAGCTCCATCATGCACTGAAATGTGGCCGGAGAATTAGTCAAGCCCATAGGCATGGCCCGCTACTGATACAAGCCTCTGCCGGTAGTGAAGGCCGTCTTCTCTCGGTCCTCTTCAGCCACCTCGACCTGTCAGTAGCCGTTTGAAAAATCAAGCGTGCTGAACCAGACTGACCCAGCTAGTGCATCAAGGCTGTCATCCACTCATGGGAGGGGGTGGGAGTCTTTAACGGTCACTGCATTGAGGCGGCGGTAGTCGATGCAGAACCTCCACTGCCCCCCTTTCTTCCTCACTAGCACTACCGGGGATGCCCAGGGACTGCAACTCTCCTCCACCACTCCGTTAGCCAGCAGCTCCCTCACTTGACGCTCAATCTCCACGCGTTTCTCAGGTGACACGCGATAAGCGCGCTGCTTGATGGGGTTGTGCCCTCCCGTTCGGATGTGATGTCTAACTTGCGTGCACTTGCCTGTGTTCTTGCCTGACAGGTTGAAAACATCAGTGAACTTCCGCAGCAGATCAGTCAGCTCCGCCCTCTGCTCTGCGAAGACAGGAGACTCCTCCAAGGAGACAAGGACCTCAGGAGCCTCTGGGGTGGCTGTAACGTCGATGGGGGCACAGGAGGGCACTAAAATGTCAGTCCTTGCCACCGGGTAAAATTCCCCCAAGTGCAGCCCCCGCTTTAGTTCCACCGCCTCCCCTGTGTCACCCCGCCCTTAATCGTGTTCACTGAATGAACCACATTCAGTTCTGTCGTGTCAGGAATGTTAGGTTCCATATACCCCTCAAAGGTTGTAGCAGGCCGGTCCGCTCCTGCAAGATCATCCACCGGTACCAAAGCTTCACTCAATGGGGGTATCATCACTACATCAGCAAGAGACACGTTACAACACTGTTGGGACTAACTCCTGAACCCGGAGTAGGGGAACAGAAACGTCCCACAACTGCAACACACCCCGTCCTAAATCCAGTAGTGCCTGGTTCTTGCTTATAAAGTCCATCCTGAGCAGAACACACTGGGTAGATTCCCTCAGCACATAGAACATGTGCTGCCAGCATGTAGGGCCCAGGCGGAAGGGGGCCTCAACTGTGCCCAGCATATCCAGCATTTGTCCATTCACGGCACGGGAGTCCACAAAGTTCTTTTTCAGGGGTCTGTTTCGTAGGGCAGGGACTAACATACAGAAATCAGCACTAATCAGTAACACTGTGGCTCCTGAGTCCACTAGCAGGGACACCACTGTGCCTTCAACCACACCCCTCACATAAGACGTAGGGCGGCCATCACAGGCCAAGTCAGCCGTGTCGCTGCAGCTGTCGTGGTATAGGGGGCCCTCAGTCAGAATGGCAGGCGTTTGGGGCGCAACACCAGCTACCGTCCGTTTCCATGATGGTTGTCATTCTCGTGCTGTGGTTAATTTTGGAATTAACTAACAACAATATAAAAAAATTACTGGCTGACGTAGATTCTAGTAGCATTTAAAGCTTGTAAAGATAGTAAGTGCATATATTGTTGTTAGTTAATTCCAAAATATACTTAGACACTTAGATAAAACATGTTTTGTTCAGTAAGGAGAAAAATGAGTCCATCAAAAATACTTATACTTTTAAAGTGAACATGCTTAGTTTTATTTGGTTGTGAATGGAAACTTATTTATTAATTTTGTCAGTCATTCTCTAATAATCTTGCTGTATATATCCAGAGTTTCAGTGCTTAAGTGTCATTAATACCCTTTTCGTTTACATTTCAGACAATTATGTGGATGGAGAGACATACACTGCGGACTCACAGAAAATATGATTGCATTTCTCTTTGAAGTCTTTCAAAAAGCAGCAAAAATTCTGAGACTTCACAGACTGCTACAGGGAGGTCATTCTGACTGTAGAACCAGTCAACCCAGAACAACAAACATGTGAAGCTCCTGTGTCCCCAGCAATACAGAAGTATTATGTATTAAATGTGCCGTTTTTTATATATTGAAATGTTATTATTTAATTATTTTTAAAGTGGTTACAAAATGGCAGAGATAATGTTCATCTCTGGTTGTATTGCAGTTTGGAACCTACTTCCCACAGACTGCCTGCTGTCATTTCCATTCCACAATTGCCGTTCAGAGACGCTTAGATGCCAAAGAACCAGTCGACAAAGAACAAAAGTACTGCAACAGAATAATGTATGAAATGCTGTGACGTTATACTATGTAAGTATTTATTTCCAAATATCATCATGTTTTCAAGGAGAAAAACCTATGTGTGTGTGCGTGCGTGCGTGCGTGTGTGTGTGTGTGTGTGTGTGTGTGTATATATATTGTTTGTTCGTCTTGGATGTGTCAATAATGAACAAGCCTGATTTTGAAGAGTTACCATACGTTTTTTTAATGGCAATGTGTTTTGCTTTATCACTGACAGGTATTCAACCCACTTGGACTACATTCAGGTCATCAAAGCACTGATTGTGAAGTACCCTTTCTTAAGGGATGCACACAGGAATGGTTATGTGAGTTCCTTTGCTTTTCTCTCCTATTTAAAAGGATAGTTCAGATTTAAGTGTGGTTTCATAAGGTATTTATCTATCTTATCTTATCTAGGTATCTTCACCTGCAGTAGATTTGGGTTGGCATGCTTCCATTTTGGAAAAGCAGGCAGTAGTACTGGTGCTGAAACTAATCAATGTTATGCAATGTACCTCAAATAAACTCACTTAAAAAAATCCTGAACTATCAATCAGATTCCACGTAAACATAAGTATGCATAATTTACTTTAATAATATCTGTTTGGAACAATTGGCACACCTGGCACAGCCAACTCGAGAAAAAATTCAAAACAGAACGGGCTCCATTAATCAACAATGAGGAAGTGAAACGGGTCAAAGAGAAGTTTCGGCAAGCAAGAACATTGAACACCCCAGAAGAATCTACATCAGCATGTCCAAAACGACTGAAGCCATCACCTGTAAGTCCCCACACTCTCGGCCTCACAAACGCTAAGGCAGCATATCTAACCATACTGTGTGCATATGATCTGTAATCAGTGATACTGTACTGTGTATGCTTTCATAAAGGAAACCTGCATTGTGGGGGAGGATGCAACCCCCATCAAAGCACATATTGAGGTACTGCTTGAGCAATACAGGAAGTTGCATCCTGACGTGAAGCTGGTGAAAGACCGCATGATGAGAACCTTTGCATGGCGATGCCGAGAAACAGCGGAAGGAATGTCTACTGAGGACCTCTTGAGGAGTTATCCATTCCTCAGAACATTAACAGGGGTAAGAATATCTAAGCGGATACAAGCTGAAGCTGAGGAAAGGACCAATTAAAGTGCATTAAATTGGTCCCCAGTCTACATTGACCCTTAACCAAATTCTGAAAAAGTCTGTTACAGTTGCCCTTCATTTATTCAAAGACTGCATTTTTCTTGGCTGCCAGTACGGCATTCATCCGAAACATCCAGTTACCATCTTCTCGTCTTCATTCACGTAGATACTATTGTTTTAACTGGTGAAACTAAGCTGGTGAGTTAAGAGATTATAACTTGTTGAATGTTATAAATATGTTCTTATATGCACTTTATATGGTGGATAATATGTCCATGTTATTAATAGTATGGTTTTGTGTTCATTTTGTGTTTTTTTGTGTTCATTTTGTGTTCATTTTATATCATTTCAGTTGATTACCTGGCAATTGACATGGTTTCTGTTAATGTACTAATTAGCCTAGCATGTGGGAAAAACGGGAATGCTGAGGAAAATAAATACTTGAAAGACAGTAAGCAGTCGTCCGAGCTTGAGTGGGACACTGTTTCATCAGTTTAGAACACCATTTACAGTGGGAGTTATTAGGTTAGTGTAGTTAGCTTAGTAAAACCGTACAGTTAGAGACAACAGGATACATGGCTTTATAAAAATACTATCTTAGAGTTTTTCTTTCTTGGAACAGATTTATGTTCCAACTGAGGGGGGCTGGTGCTGTCTTGGTGTCTAAGGCTGCGTCAATAGCCCCTTTTTTGGTCTTTTTAATTGCTGCATTAGCCCACACTGACCGGTGGGGACCTCATTCTTAATATTTCTATAACTGTTAGCTGTTCTTTGCACTCTCTAACATCTCCTCTACTCCGTCTCACTGTCCTCCCCTCCATACCTCCCTTTGGTATGGGGGGACTGAGCTCTCAGCACATGCGTGGTCATCGGCCAATGTTGGACCTGGTGCCAGTGGACATCGATCTGAGATGGTCTTCCAACCCCGGATCTGGTCGCCAGTCGGACGTCAGTCTCCCTGATGGACAAGGAGAGAGTTCCCGGTCCTTTTCCTCATCCCCCTGCATGTGATGCTGCGCCAATCATAGGCCCAAGCCCAGTGGCTGCCTAATGGCGCTTTTCCACCGCATGGTATCAGCTCGACTCAACTCGACTTGCATTTTTGGCGTTTCCACCGCAATTTCATGGTACCTGGTACCTGGTAGCGGGTACTTTTTTAAGTATCACCTCGCTCTAGGGACCAAGCGAGCTGAGTCGAGCTAAAAGGTGACGTCGGCAGACGGCCGGCCACTGATTGGCCAGAGAGTGTGACGAAGTCAAGAGAGCGACATAAAGCAACAGCGCCGCATCCAATATCTTGTAGTTCGTCAACATGCCAGCTAAGATTAATAATAGGTCTTCGCCGTGGTCCACTTCTGAGGCGCAGACGCTTCTGTGTCTTGTGGCCGAGGATAAAGTACAAAAAGAGCTGGACGGAGCCACTCGCAATGAAAAGGTGTACAAGGAGGTCGCCAAGTTGATGGAAAAGCATGGTTACTTCAGGACGTACGCGCAGTGTCGTGAAAAGCCTTCCACCTTTTTGTAAATAGTTTATATTCCACCTTTTTGTTTGAAAGTTTGCTGTGCTGCACTGATTTGCGCTTATTGTTTGTTAATAAATTATAAGTGACTTATGTGATTGTTTCATGATTTTGTAATTCATCTGCCATTACACTGGCTCTAATATATTCATTACGGTTCAGAAAGGAACCAGCACCAAGTTCACATTTTTTAAAAGGTGTTTAGTGCATTTTCCCTGTCAAATGTTTTTATCACACTACTAGATTATTCTTAAATGTTTTAATCTTTTAGCATTTAATGTGTTGGTGTTATTTACGTCGTGTACAAAAATACGTCACAGCCCTTTCGCCGACGACCAGGAGGTACTATTTGCGGTACTATTTGCGGTGGAAAACCACCCGTGTTACTACCAAACCGAGTTGAGTTGAGTTGAGCCGAGTCGAGCTACATTTGCGGTGGAAAAGCTCCATAAACTGACTTTGTGCTACCTAAGACCCAAGTTGAGCATTGAGTATTGATGTTTCAACAACTTATTAACTCTCCCTAGAGATATGACTGTTTTAGCCTGTGTTCTGCTCTTCACTTTCTCCAACCGTCCCTGGAGGAGGGGATCCCTCACTGAATTGCTCCTTCCAAGGTTTCTTCCATTTTTTCTTCCTAGTGAGTTTCCTAGTGAGTCCTTGTCTTCCTTGAGGGTTTAGGTTAGTTGAGGGGCAGTTCTATGGGCATATGTGAAGCCCTCTGTGACATTGCTTGTAAAAAGAGCTATACAAATAAACGTTGATTTGATTTATCACACTCTGCTATCCAAAGTGATTCCTAAACCAGATTTTAGTTTAACATACAGTATATCAAATGTTGAACTTGTAAAGTGTGATTATATAAATAAAATGCCTTTCTTTCTCCTATTTCTCTTTTTTGAATCTCAGTTGTGTGATGAGGTTGATGCTATGCACCCCTCTGCAGTCAACATCGGTCGCCGCTTCAGTGAGAACTTAACATCTGTTCTTCAAAATATGCTGAAACTCGTCAAGGATTCGCCACTGAAAAAACTCTACTTGGAGGCAAGAGAGGATGCCTTGGCTGAGGATATTGCAGGTCCTAATTTGAACACATACAAGTAGTTAATTTTGTTACATCTTTGTGTAATCCTTTAAAGAGAATGGGTACAGTTGCACTAAATGATAGTAGAATTGGTTTTGCACCGACATGATACCTATTACAGTAATCCCTCGTTTTTCAAGGGGGTTACGTTCCAAAAAGCACCCGTGATAAGTGAAATCCGTGAAGTAGAAACTTTTATTTTTTTTAAACAATTATTATACTGTACAATTAAATTTAAATTAAAGATTCATGCATTTTGTAATGCCGACCTACAGCCGCACGGCTTTTACCCTCCTTTAGCATGTCCAGAAGTTTAACTTTTTCTGTGACTGTTAACGTCTTCCTCTGCCTTTTGGGTCCGACCGCAGGTGCCTTTGTCGGTGCAGAACGTTTTGTTGACATTAGTGGTTAAGAGAATTTGCTTGTACAAGAGACATTTACATGTATTTTATATGGCTAGCTGTTTTGCACGTGTACAGTGCATACAGTATTACAGTAAACCGCAACGTTATTGACGCGCAGGTAGAGAAGAAGCAGAGAGACTGTTCAGCCAATGAGAATGCAGAACACAATGTACGATAAAAAAAAAAACGTGAAGTAGCGAAACCGTGAAAAGTGAACCGTGATATAGCGAGGGATTACTGTACAGTATATGGGCGAAGCTAGTTCTGGCAACGGCACTCGGGCTGCCCGCGTCATCACTCAGTCATCTAAGTACATATCATCATTCATTCTCATAACTCTTCATATTCCTATCATACACTTCACTAATTCAGTACATTATATTATCATCACACACCGCAATTCACATGCAGTAACAGCTCAAGCACACAGGTAGCGCAATCAATCATGAACACACCTGACCCAGTTAGTGCAAGCCGATTGGGGCTTCCCCCGGTAAGACTGCCTTAAAAGGCTGCACGGATATACAACACTCACAGGTTAGGATCATTACTGTTGCCTGGATCATTGCGGTTGGTTCTGTTTTGCTATCGGGTGGGGGTCGTTATTACTACCGTGTTTTGTTCTTGTTGCTAAGGTATTGGGTTTGTTACTTCAGCAGTGTTTCTTGATCGCGTCGGGGCTTGCCATGTACAATCCCTCAAAATCTGCAGTGGAGTGTTCTGTAACTATGCTAGCAGCCAGGTTCCAGAGTAAGGTCTATTGAATTACTGACTGCTAATACGGACAGGGTGCTTACCTTAGCGGATGCAACTTTAGGGAAGCGGCGAGCGTTTCTTTCTGCTAATCCAAGCGCTCCGGTGGGGACAACCAAAGAACAAAATTGAGTATTCCTCGCCCGGCACCTGCAAAGGCCCGAGTTCCGGCGGGACGCAGTGTTTTGAAGCTGCTGGATGTTAGGACTTCATGGCAGAAGAACAGGGCACCGCTCCCGTTTCCCGCTGCAAACATTTCCGCCCTTCTGCGTGGCCAAATCCTCACATTGGTTAAGATACAGATGCAGATAAGACTTAAATTTTACTGTGTTCCTCCGACTTGGTCGATCGCCAGGACCCGTGCATGTTCCTCAAAGACAGTGTACCCCGGATGCTGACCTTGACTCTTGCCGAGTTTTGCATGGCTTCAGTGTACCGTGATACGCTCCGCTCGCCCAGATCAACGTGTGGAGCTGGATAGACATCTGGCTCCGAGTTCCGTTTAGCCATGCGGTATGGCGGGACGTCGTTTGAGTTTCCAATGCACAATTTCAGATTAGGAGTTCATTACCATGCAGTTACAGGCAGGATGGTGAAGCTAAATAGGAAGCTATGAAGCTAGACCTACAGGTAAACCTATAGGCGGTATTTATGTATGCTTTCTCAAATATTGATTGCAACCAACATTGATAGCATTAAGGTGTTAAAGCGAGCTTGGGAGTATTACAATATTAACCGCTATGTGTCGTGGTCTATCATGTTGTTCTGCTTGGTGGGCGATGCTCTGTTATGGTGCTCTCTTTGGTCAGTTGCTTAGGATGACAGAGTCTGCTGGATAATATCGGAGCGCGTCCATGGTATCCTGAGGGCGGCTTTGGACGCCGTTTCAATGGTTAACTGCGACCTGCTTCTGGCCGGGGCATTTCAAAATGCATGCGCGTCACAAGCCTAGGCAGAACATTCGTTTCCCATCTGTCGGACATAGCCAAGAGGCTACCTAATCTCACCGATAGTGTCCTGCTGGTCAGACTGGCTTTCTAGGGATCATTGTGCACCTGTGGAACAGCATGGGTTTCTATCTGTCGGGTTGGGGGGATATTACAGGGACTAACGGTTCACAAGTGGCCAGCAGAGACAGCTTCCCTGGATCCAGAGTCTTTGCCACAGCGCTCCACGAGCTGTATCACATTGTGGGGTTGTCTGCTTGTTTACTAGGACTGCACAAGACTAGGCCCATGTGCACCAGAAAAGTATGTAGTGTTGGCTGGGGGATACATGCGAAAGGAGATTGCCCCTCCACCTAAAAAATCATATGACAGCGCATGGTTTCAATCATCAAGCTTCGTTCTGAATCTGGAATCAGTCCTATACATGTGATTTGTAGGTTAAATGATTGTGTCATTGTTCGTGGTTCGAATCAGGAGCTGCATCGTCCACCATTGAAACACTGGTGTCGGGCATTCAATTTAACGTCCAGTGTTTGGGTCCGTCAGCGAGCAGCTGCTCGGGAGCCCCTGTATACGCTTGCTGATGAAGGGGCTACTGAAGCAGTGTCCTGTGACTAAAGATAAACGACTACCAATAACCCTACCCATTTTGCACTTATGGTGTCTAGTTTAAGACAAGGTGCTTTGGGCTTTATGTTGACACTCTCCTCAAGTCGGTGTTTCTCACGGCTTTCTATGGGTTTTTGAGGTGTGCTACTTTCGCTCCCTGTCGTGACCTCACCATGTCTGATGTTTTTATGTCTAATGATATGTTCACTGTGGTTCTTAAACATTCTAAAAGGGGCGCGCGTACGGCAGAAGAGCGTGGCAACTACCGGTTGGTCCTTTCCTTCCCTTTCGTTTTCCACCTTGGTGGATTGTCGAAGTTGGTGCTGTATGCACTCCCCTAAAAAAGGATGCATTGTACTATTAAACAGTGGGTGAAGAGAACAGGCACTGCTGGCAGACCCCTTACTGACGTTTCGCGGGTTTCAGGACAGAGGCTCCTGTCTGCCGTTTCTCCTTCCCCCCACTTGTGGTGTGGCGTAGGTTTGGGCACGGCTGCCTGTGGACACTTGTGTCTGCTCGCTACCCGCGTTACGGATGAAGGGGGGGGGGGCATTGTTCTGACGGAGAGGGGGAGGGGGAAAAGGGGTACTCACAGGTGCCGTACCCCTTTTCCCCCTCCCCCTCTCCGTCAGAACAATGCCCCCCCCCTTCACCACAACGACCCCCATCCCCCCCCTATGACCCCAGCTGTGTCTCTCACTGTGGAACAGGTTAGAGGACAACTGCTGAAACTCCATGCAAACAAGGCTGCTGGCCCTGACGACGTGAGCCCTAGGGTGCTGAAAGCGTGTGCCCCCCAGCTGTGTGGTGTGCTGCAGTACATCTTCAACCTGAGCCTGAGTCTCCAGAGAGTCCCTGTCTTGTGGAAGACATCTTGCCTCGTCCCTGTTCCGAAGACGCCGCGCCCCAGCGGCTCCAAGGATTACAGACCGGTGGCACTGACCTCCCACGTTATGAAGACCCTGGAGAGACTGGTGTTGGAACAGCTGCGGCCCATGGTCGGACCCTTCCTGGACCCCCTTCAGTTCGCCTACCAGCCCCGGCTGGGAGTAGAGGATGCCATCCTCTTCCTGCTCGACCGCTGTTATACTCATCTAGACCAGCCGGCAAGCACTGTGAGGATCCTGTTCCTAGACTTCTCCAGTGCCTTCAACACCATCCGGCCAACTCTGCTGGGTGAGAAGCTGGCAGCGATGCAGGTGGATACCTCCCTGGTGTCCTGGATTGTAGACTACCTGACTGGCAGACCACAACATGTGCGCTTACAGCACTGTGTGTCGGACAGTGTGGTCAGCAACACTGGGGCTCCCCAGGGAACCGTCCTCTCCCCCTTCCTCTTCACCATCTATACCACGGATTTCAGCTGCCACACAGAGTCCTGCCACCTTCAGAAGTTCTCTGATGACTCTGCTGTGGTGGGCTGTATCAGTGACGGGGAGGAGGCCGAGTACAGGACTGTGGTGGGGAACTTTGTCGCATGGTGTGAGCGAAATCATCTGCAGCTTAATGCGGCTAAGTGCAAGGAGCTGGTCATCGACCTGAGAAGGACCAGGACAACAGTGACCCCTGTCCACATTCAGGAGGTCAGTGTGGACACCGTGGAGGATTACAAGTACCTTGGTGTTCACTTGGACAACAAACTGGACTGGGCAAAGAACACTCAAGCCGTCTACAAGAAGGGCCAAAGCCGCCTCTACTTTCTGAGGAGGCTGAGGTCGTTCGATGTCTGCCGGACAATGCTTAGGATGTTCTACGAGTCTGTGGTAGCCAGTGCTATCCTCTATGCTGTTGCCTGCTGGGGCAGCAGGCTGAGGGCAGCAGATGCCAACAGGCTCAACAAACTTATCCGGAAGGCCGGTGACATTGTGGGGGTGGAGCTGGACTCTCTGGCAGTGGTGTCGGAGAGGAGGATGCTGGCCAAACTCAACGCCATCCTGGACAGTACCTCCCACCCACTCCACAATGTGCTGGTCGGACAAAGGAGTACTTTCAGCGGGAGGCTCATCCTCCCGTAATGCACCACGGAGCGTCACAGGAAGTCATTCCTGCCTGTGGCCATCAAACTTTACAATTCTCACACCAGTAGTTTGTAAGCCAACTGTATATCCTGTGAAATAGCATAACATCCAGGGATATAACAATGGACATTAGGCAATAGTCTGACACAACTTCTGTAACATAACTACATACTTGGCAATATTCTGGTACAACTGTATATAACCATGTATATTCTGCTAATAACCTGCAAATCCTGTATATCCTGTATATGCTGCAAATAACTGTAAATCATGTACATCACAATTACTTGCATAATTGTAACTGAATTGTATAGATTATAAGGGTATAGTCTGTAACCTGCACTTCATCCTGGACATCCTGTATATTCTGCTGTACATTCTGCACATTCTGTACAATAACTGAAAATCATGTACATTCTAATATAATACTGTATATTATACAAGACCAATACTGTATAATTGTAAATGTATAGCTCCCTGGGAGGATTCACCTCACCCACCATTTTTTACTTTTTACTTATTGTTATTGACCCCACCCCCTATCCCTGTGTACACTTTCTAATCTTTTACCCCACACCCTTACCCTTGTGTGCTTTGCGAGACCGTGTGCCGTTGATACAAAGGAGTTTCCCTCGGGATCAATAAAAAAATCTGAAATCTGAATCTGAAATCTGAATCTGGATGCGCCATGCCGTTAAGCAAGCTGGGGAGTCTGGGTGCGGCGGCAGTCCTCTGCCTGTTGAGCGTTGCGCCGGCATCGCTTCCCGTCTTCTCTAAGAAAGGATGTTGCTCATTGCTCTGTATACGCTGCTTATGAAGGGGCTAAAGAAGCAGCGTCCTGATATTAAAGATAAATGGCTAACTATAACCTCGCCATCTTGAACTAAAAAGGCTGTAGTGTCTAGTTTAAGACAAGAGTGCCCTGGACGTACATTGATACTCTTGAGTCGGTGTTTCTCAAAGGTCTTAATGCCAACAGGCGTGCCACTATTGATCTGTGTTGCGACCTCACTATTCTGATATAGCTGGTCTAGCATCCAGCGACATGTTCACACTTGATGTTGATGTGACAAAATGTCTTCCCCCAGATGTGATGCATGATTTGCTTGAGGGAGTGTTGCCTCTGGTAATGAAGTTGGTCATCTGTAAAGCTCATAATGAAAAGCACATAACCATACGTGAAATCAATGATGAGCTGAAAATGTTGAACATCGGGAAGAATGACAGACCAACCCAACCAGTACCACTGACTGAAAACATCCTGGGAAATTCTAACATTGCTGGGTCAGCCAGTCAGAAATGGTGCCTGTTCAGGCTGTTACCTTTTTTAATGGCTCATCATATCCCACGTGACTGTCCGTATTGGCATGTCAGAAATAGTGGATATTGTAATGGCTACAAAACTGAGAAAAAATGAATGAGCTTGCTCATTTAAAACTGCTCATTCAAGAATTCTTTGACAAAAGTACTGAAGTTTTTGGAAATATTGTAACATCAAAATGTCACTATCTGATACACTACCCAAGACTATTGTTAATGTATGGTCCTCTTCGTCATTTGTGGTGCATGAGGTTCGAGAGAAAGCATCAATATTTCAAAAATATTGCCAGCAAATGCAGAAACTTTGTAAACATAACTGCTACGCTAAGTAACCGTCACCAAATGAAGCAATGCTGGCAGTTTTCCTCTGATAGGTTAGGTGACTTAGAAAATGCACTCAGCAAATGCATTTCTGTGCCATTTTCATCTCTGCCAGGTGATTTACAGAATGCTCTGAAGTTAAACCAAAATTTGACAAATGTGCAGTTTGAGGACAAAGTGGTTCAGCGTGTGTTATCTTTGTCTGTCAATAGTGTGAAATATGCACTTGAGGATGTTTTTGTAATAGGACATGTTCATACTGAAGCCATCCTAGTATTTTGTAAAATCAAGCAAATTCTTAACGTTGAGACTTGTTGGGTGTTGTGTGGAAAACTTTTGTTTCCTTGTTCTTATGACAGTCATTTTCATGCTTACCATGTGACAGTTGACAGAGACTGGGTTATGTTCAATCCAGGGAAAGAGCTGTACCATCAAGCTCTGGACTCATATTTTGTTGATGACAGGCTGTTTGTTTCATCAAGGTATTCTGTCTAAATATGCGTTGTCAAAGTATGCATGATATGAAATTTCACAATACTTGCTGAAAGCAAGATATTAATTCACATGTTTGTATTTTGTATTGTATTGTAATGAGTATACCATGCTTATTGTGCATTTTTAATTGCTTTTAATAAACAGTGAAATAATTTACTATTATGGGACAATACTGGTACATTTTTGTCTCTTTAAAGTCCACAGTCTAGTACCCTTTTAATGGGTACATTGCTGTACTGTTTTTAAAGGTACATTTTGTCACATCCGCACACAGTCGCCAGCCCCCTAGAGGGCGACACTCACCCTAGAGCACATAGCACTCACCTTTTCTTCTGTCTTGGGCCACACCTGCGGTGCATTTGTAATCACCACTTCCTACTTAAGCACTGGGTACCCTTCCCCCTTCACTCTGTCATGGAGTTTCGTGAGTACACTTACCTCTTGTGGATTACCCTCTCTGGATTAAACCTCTGTTAGACTAACCAGTTGACTGTGGAATATTCTGTTACTAAAAGAGACTGTTAAGCTAGGAACTTTGCTAACCTAGAAGTGTTTGATACCATGCACATCCGGCCTATCATCAATAAACCCTTTTGCTGCAACTGACCTACCATCTGCGTGTGTGCCTGAAAACCCCAGCCTGATAGCATGACAGAGTCGAGCCAAGGCACAGCAGAGCTGCAGGAGATCAGGGATGCGATTACTCAACTGGGCACTATGCTCAGTGCCCATGCACCGCGACTGGGTCGTTTAGAGCTAGCAATGCAGCAACTGAACACCACTGTTCAGGGGCTGTGTGCACGACCTCCACCTGATCCACCAACCTCAGATCCTAGCCGTGGGGCTGGACCCAACGCCCAGGCTGCCCCTGCGCTGCTTCCCACCATTTCCGTACCTCTATCCGCCCCCCAACTATTCTCTGGGGAACCCAAAGCATGCCGGGGCTTTATGCTTCAGTGCTCACAGATCTTTCTCCACCAAGCACATCTCTTCCCAACCGAGCCAGCGAAGGTGGGCTACATCATCTCCCGACTCTCGGGATCAGCCCTGGAGTGGGCAACCGCCGTCATGGACTGCCAGCTGCCCGAGGGACGTGACAGCCAGCTGTTCCTGCGTCGCCTTGGGTTGATGTTCGACACAGAGCGCACAGAAGACCAGGCAGCTCAACGAGTCCTTACCATCAACCAGGGGACTCAATCCGTAGCACAGTATGCCATAGATTTCCGTGGCAATTCGGAGTGGCTGGGAGGACCAAGCCCTGCGTTCAGCCTTTTACCGCGGGCTACAGGAGAATGTGAAGGATGAGATGGTCAACCGTGACTGGGGACAGTCGCTGGACGAGCTGATCAACTTAGCCATCCACCTCGATGCTCGCATTCAGGAACGTCGCCGAGACCGTCGTGAGAACAGGGCACCCATGACGACCTTCCTGCCAAGACCAACCACCCCCATCACCACTCCAACACCAACCCCGTTACCGGAAGTACCCATGGAACTCGGCCGCCTCCGGCTGAGTCGCGAAGAACGCAGCCGCCGTCTCCAAAGAGGCCTGTGCATGTACTGTCCTGGTCCTCCGGGCACCAGGTACAACACTGCCCAGACCTGCAGGGGAAAGACAGCACTCGTCAGGGGTTCCAGGGCCTCTGATGAGTGGTGGCGCTAAGACCCCTGGACCCGCCAACCGTCTCTCCATCCCCATACGCCTCCGTCACATCGGCAAGAACAATTCCATTGTCTCCCTCACTGCCTTGGTGGACTCCGGCGCGGCAGTCAACCTGATGGACATCACCCTGGCTAAACAGCTGGGGATTCCAACTACCCCGGTGGCCGTTCCCCAGGCAGTCCAGGCCTTGGATGGTCGCCCTTTGGGCTCGGGACATCTGGAGCGGGTGACGGTCCCTCTCATCATGTCCTCTCATAATGATCACCAAGAGACCATTCGCTTTTGGCTCACCACCACCCCGCAGGACCCTGTGGTGCTGGGTTACCCCTGGCTAGCTGTCCACGAGCCTCAGTTTGCGTGGGCGGTTGGCTCACTACTCCACTGGGGCCCTGCTTGCTCCACAGCAGGTCACCTCCCAGTTCACACACTGACAACACCCTGTGTTCCCCGCGTCACCACTGCAGAGGAACACTCCAGGACCCTGTTTCACCCCACCGTGGCTCCTATTCGGTCGGCTGACACCTCTCCAAGGGTGAACATCTTGGCACCGCCAGACAGAACAGACCTGACCACGGTCCCGGCCTGCTACCACGATCTGGAAGAGGTCTTCAGCAAGGAGAAGGCTACCACTCTCCCTCCCCATCGGCCATACGACTGTGCCATCGACCTCTTGCCTGGAACCTCTCCCCCTAGGGGGCGTCTCTACTCCCTTTCAGTCTCGGAGAGCCAGGCAATGAAGAACTACATCAAAGAGGCACTGCACCTTGGGCTGATTCGCCCTTCTACGTCTCCGGCGGCAGCGCCCTTCTTCTTCGTTGGAAAAAAGGGTGGCGGACTGAGGCCGTGCATCGATTATCGGGGACTGAATAACATCACCCGGAAGAACAAGTACCCTTTGCCCCTCATGTCTACCGCCTTCGAACGCCTCCAGGGGGCCACTATCTTTTCTAAACTCGACCTCAGGAACGCATATCACCTGGTTCGCATGCGGGCCGGAGATGAGTGGAAGACTGCCTTCATCACACCCAGCGGACATTATGAATACTTAGTGATGCCGTTTGGGTTGTCAAACAGCCCTGCGGTTTTTCAGAACCTCATCAACGACGTGCTGCGTGAATTCTTGGAGGTGTGCGTGTTTGTATACCTGGATGACATACTCATATTCTCCAAGTCAGTTCAGGAACATGTTGGCCACGTCCGAGCCGTCCTACAGGCCCTTCTACAGAACAAGCTGTTCTGCAAGGTGGAAAAGTGCGTGTTCCACTCTGCTTCCACCTCCTTCTTAGGGTTCGTAGTCGGGCCTCAGGGGCTCTCGATGGACTCTGAAAAAGTAAAGGCCATCATGGATTGGCCGATACCCACCACCATCAAGCAGGTCCAGGGGTTTCTAGGGTTTGCCAACTTCTATCGGCGGTTCATAAGGAATTATAGCGCCCGGGCGTCCCCTATCATCGCTCTTCTTCGGGGGGGTCCCCGCCGGTTGTTGTGGACCGAGGCTGCTCAGAAGGCCTTCGAGGACCTCAAGCAAAGGTTCTGCACAGCACCGATCCTCACTCTCCCAGACCCAGCCTTGCCCTTTGTGGTGGAGGTAGATGCTTCAGACTCGGGCGTAGGGGGGGTGCTGTCGCAACGTGCAGCAGAGGACGACAAGCTCCACCCATGTGCTTTCTTCTCCCGAGCTCTTTCCCCGGCGGAGAGAAACTACGACGTGGGGAACAGAGAACTGCTAGCCATCAAACTAGCGTTAGAGGAATGGCGTCACTGGCTCGAGGGCGCCACCAACCCATTCCTCATTTACACTGATCATAAGAACCTGGAGTACATCGGAGAGTCCAAACGACTGAACCCCAGGCAGGCTCGCTGGGCCCTTTTCTTCAGCCGTTTCGACTTCGTGGTCACCTATCGCCCTGGTTCCAAGAACGGTAAAGCAGATGCCCTTTCACGCCTCCACACGACTGAGGCTGAGCCAGCAGTGTCTGAACCCATCATTCCCTCCTCTAAGGTTGTGGCTGCCGTACGCTGTCATCTGGAGGACGAGATTCGACAGGCACAAGGACCGTCACCGGCTCCCTCCGAGACCCCTCAGGGCCTTCTGTTCGTGCCCACATCCTGTCGCACAAAGGCCTTAGAGTGAGCACATGCCTCCCGATTGGCCGGCCATCCAGGGGTCCGACGCACCCTGGAATTACTCCAGAGACGGTTCTGGTGGCCGACACTCCGCCAGGATGTGACGGGGTATGTGGCAGCTTGCACGGTGTGCATGGTGGCTAAGCCAGATAACCGCAAACCTGCAGGACTCTTACAACCCCTTCCGGTCCCACGTCGCCCCTGGACCCATATCTCCCTTGATTTCATTACGGGGCTTCCCCCGTCACAAGGGAACACTGCCATCCTCGTGGTGGTGGATCGCTTTTCCAAGGCTGCTCGCTTCATTGCCCTGACCAAACTCCCCACGGCCAAACAGACGGCGGAGATTATGGTAAGAGAGGTGGTGCGCTACCACGGACCCCCAGAAGACCTCGTTAGCGACCGAGGTCCCCAGTTCGTGGCAAGATTCTGGAAAGCTTTCTGGGGTAACTTGGGAGCTTCAGTCAGTCTGACCTCGGGCTACCACCCCCAGTCCAACGGGCAGACGGAACGAGTCAACCAGTCGCTAGAAATTTACCTCCGGTGCTACACCTCCAAAGACCCCACCAAGTGGAGTCAGAACCTTCTGTGGGCAGAGATTGCCCACAACCAACAGTGGAGCGCTGCAACAGCTACCTCCCCTTTCGAAATTATGTGGGGATATCCCCCTCGCTTGTTCCCCTCCTCACTCGGGAATGGAGATGTGCCAGCGGCTCGCTGCTCGGTGGCTCGCCTCCGCAACCGTTGGCAGCAGGCTCGTCGGGCCCTGCTCCAGTCCCAACGACAGATGAGGCAACAAGCAGACCGGCGCCGACGACCAGGTTTGACCTTGAAGATAGGCCAGCGAGTCTGGCTGTCCACAAAGGGCCTGACCCTGAAAGGGGAGACCCGTAAATTGGCCCCGCGGTACGTTGGACCATTCCGGATTCTCCGGAGGATATCCAAGATGGCTTTCCATCTGGAACTACCACGCTCTATGCGGGTTCACCCTGTGTTCCATCGGTCCGTCCTACGCCCAGCAACCTCCTCCCCTCTGTGTCCAGAGCTCCCAGCCCCACCTCCACCCAAGTTCATCGCCGGAGGTCTCGCCTACACCGTTCACCGGATTATGGATGTCCCCAGGGTCGGGAGGTCCACGCAGTACCTGGTGGACTGGAAGGGCTATGGGCCGGAGGAGCGCAGCTGGATTCCCGCCAAGAACATTGTGGACAAATCCCTTATTCAACAGTTTCGGGCCTCTTCCCCTGGGCCGTCAGGAGTCGCCCCTCGGAGGGGGGGTTCTGTCACATCCGCACACAGTCGCCAGCCCCCTAGAGGGCGACACTCACCCTAGAGCACATAGCACTCACCTTTTCTTCTGTCTTGGGCCACACCTGCGGTGCATTTGTAATCACCACTTCCTACTTAAGCACTGGGTACCCTTCCCCCTTCACTCTGTCATGGAGTTTCGTGAGTACACTTACCTCTTGTGGATTACCCTCTCTGGATTAAACCTCTGTTAGACTAACCAGTTGACTGTGGAATATTCTGTTACTAAAAGAGACTGTTAAGCTAGGAACTTTGCTAACCTAGAAGTGTTTGATACCATGCACATCCGGCCTATCATCAATAAACCCTTTTGCTGCAACTGACCTACCATCTGCGTGTGTGCCTGAAAACCCCAGCCTGATACATTCATGTCTCTCAGGGTACACAATTGTAATTGGTACAATTTGGTAAGGTACAAAAATGTTCCAGCACTGACGGGTACGCCATTGTCTCTCAAAAAGGTACAAGCATTTGTACCGTTTTAGGTACACATTGGTACCTCCATTTTTGAGTGTGTAGCTGGGTCCTGCAATAATACGCAATCTAACAAATTCTGAAAAAAAATCAAAAGATACACATTTTATATTATGGCCTCTTGCATGAGACTTTTTACCAGCCTGTAATATTAGGCTTTGAGTGCCTCAGCAGCTCGCGCCCTAGCTAGAAGCAGAGATGTGACGTAGAACAATGCAGTCTGACAGTTTCTCGGTGCCACAAAATCCAAGATTAAAGCAGTGGAACTTTTCAAAAATCTCGCAAAGGGGTTTTGTGAGAAAACGGCTAACGCTAACTAAAATCTGATTTCGGATTAGTTTAAATTGGCTTATGTTGCATACGAATAGCAACAACAACAAGGAAAACAGGTTTTTTTTGTTTGTCCACTCTACCTGAGGAGTCGCATGTTGAGAACTGGATTGGGGTTACCCAGCATAATATCTCTAATTTGGCTGTCACAGTAAGCGTGGACCTGTCAGGACAGAAGACCGTGTGGAGAGAAAAACATAGTTCCTGGAAGACAGTGCAGCCTGCGTAACACAGAAAGGTTCTCAACAGCGGATTATTATCTGCCAACGACAAACTCTCTCCTCTCTCTATCTATCTTCCCCACACACACAAACATACGCGTGAACGCGCACACGCATAAGGCAAGGGAAAGGGAGAGAGATGTGAGGGAGGACAAACGGTGCTACTTTATTTCAAATCACTCAGCGCTGACTCGAGCAATGCCCAAGTCTCTGGAGCGGGACTGTCTGCATTTTGCCTTTCATTCCGACAGATCTGCTCTACAGGAGACAGACACCAGCTTCGACAACTGACTTCTCGAGAGAACATGGGTCCAGCGAAGCTCACCAAATCCAACGCAGTGACAAGGAAAAACGTTATTATTCATCCTCTGGCAAAGGCGACACACTACACACCTTCACTCACGCATCTTTTCCGATAATAACGGATACCTCCGCTGCTCCGCTCCATCTGCGAGCGAAGAAGATGAATCAACTATGCAATGCTGCCCTCGCTGGATGTACTGTCTTCATCACTGACAGGCACGAGCGGGTGATTTGAACACAGGTGATAACTGATTAAGAAATTGCTGGGCATTTTCTAAGGCAAATTTCAGTTTAAAGACTTAAAAGTATGTTAAAAGCCATATTGTTAGAATAATATTTGATCCCTCCAGACAGATTGAAAAAAGGGGATTCGAAGAAACAGAACGAGCGAGAGAGAACGATAAAGTCAAATAATGAGAAAAAGAGGATAGAGTAAGGGAACGTTTCATGGCAAGCAACGATTGACGCACCTGCTAACTGCAGGTAATTTTCTCATCTCTTCTCTCGGGCAATCCTCCTTGTACAATTTACTCGCCAAGTCTGTATGCTGCAGACACACACACACACACACACACACACACACACACACACACACACATTCACACAGACCGGCTGTAATGGTTAGCAGGGAAATGACAAAGGACAAGAGTGAGAGAAGGAAGAGAGAGGGCAGTGCTATCAGGCTTCAGTCTTAGCAAAGTGTCTCATCTTCAGTGCACTTCGCATTTTGTGTATACAATAACAAAACAGTCGAAAGTGAAAAAGGGATTTGAAAATGTGTGACAAATCAGTGAGATATAGACACTCTTTCCTTCACATTCATCAGAGGCTTTCGAACGGAGTGGACAGGACACCTGAGAGACCAGATGGCGTGCAGCACATGCTACTACCTGGTTATCAGCTCCACGCACCTGAGCAATGGACATTTCCGCCGAGTCAAAGGAGTGTTCCGAGGCCCCCTGTGTCCTGCAGCAGTTCAGTCACCGGTAATGTGTACAGTTCTTTGGCTAGAATTGGTAATTTTTGTTGTTTTTCTGATGGTACTTGGTAATGGTAAGCATTGGAAATTGGTTGTAAATACAGACAGACACACTTCAGGCAAGAATGGTAGATAAACCACTTCCGTTCTCCAGTGACCCCTTGCTCTTTTCTGTACACATCAGTCTGCATGAGAAGGATGAGTTTCCCTTCCCAAAATAGCTTTAATTACCTGAGGACCTTTTTACAACTGTGTGTGTTTTGTGGCATATTTCTGAAAAGCTTTCAGGGTGTGTGTGCTCCTAGTTTCATAATCAGTGTGTGTGTGCACATGTATGAGTGTCTAAAGAGTCCCAGATTGGCATGGCATCTCCCCGACCTTTAGCTGCTGCTGAGGGATCTTTTTAGCATCAGATTGGCATTTGTTGCGTGTCCAGAAGTCAGGACCACAGGTGTGCACCTGTGCACAACCATCCAAACAACAAGTTGGAATCATACCCAAATGACAATATCTCCTGATGTTTGATCTTTTGGACCCTGTTTATCAGGATGAGAATCAGAATCTGAATCAGAATGGGGTTTATTCGCTATGCAAGATAAACAAACATAGAATTCACTGTGGCAGAAATGAGCAGACATAGAACATATATGTGGCATAATAATACAAAAAATGAATACAAAGTAAATACACTACAGATATGATACAAATAACATAGAAGTACAAATAACATAGGTACAAAGTGGGATGGGTATACATAGTACGGGGGGGGGGTGTATATACACAGTGGTACAAAAATCACAGTAGTAAGTTTTTAAAGTGTTGTGTGCTAAAGTGGCAGAGTGCAGTGGACCTTGGCCCTGTTGAAGAGGGCAATAGCATGTGTGTGTGTAGGTGTCAGTGTTGCTCAGAGGGCTTCTAGTAATCACAGATTATTCATGAGCCTTTAATGTGAGACAAGATAAACAGAACTGATGACAAGGAGGAGAGGAGCAGCTGGTGTGTGTGTGTGTGTGTGTGTGCGTGCATGTTTGTATGTGTGTGTGATTATTCTACTAATTACTGGACTGTCATGTTCATCCTGATGTGCCTTTGTGATGAGTGAGAACAAGTTAGACTACAAGGAAATGTCTGACAGGCAGAGAGAGAACACACGGTCTCCCTCACTCAGGAGATAATATACAATGCTACAGTCTATGACTTCATACATTTCTTCACATACTTCCTCACAAGTTTGACCTTGTGTCTATCTACACTTTCCATACTTTATGTTCATACGGGAAGTTTATTGTCACTGAATCACTCTGGGAACTCTCATTATCACTTAAAAGACTGCTCTTCGAATCAGCTTGACTTTAATAAGTGAGTGGGAGGGATAGGGGTGGGAGAGGAGGAGTAGAGGTGGAGGGAAGACAGGAGGAGTAGAGGTAGAGGGAGGAAAGGAGTGAGGAAGAGGAGTGGAAGACTAGAGGAGATATGTGAGGGAGAAGTGTAGGAAAAAAGGTGGTAGCAGAAAAGGAGAGGAGTCAAGATGGAGGGAGGTGAAGCGACAGGATGAGTAGAGGTGGAGGGGTAGAGGAGGTTGAAATGGAGGTAGAACAGTGGTCTTCAACCCTGGTCCTCAGGACCCACTGTCCTGCATGTTTTAGATGTTTCCCTGCTCCAACACACCTGATTCTAATGCATGGGTCGTTATCTAGCTCTGAAGAATCCTGGTAAACGATCATGCATTAGAATCAGGTGTGTGGGAAGGGGGAAACATCCAAAACATGCAGGACAGTGGGTCCTGAGGACCAGGGTTGAAGACCACTGGAGGTAGAAGATTTGAGGTGATGCCTTCACATCTCTACCCCCCTTTCTCAGTCTTTCTCCCTCTCTTTCCCACTCTATACAGCAATGTGACTGACTAACAGCAAAGAGAGGATCTTTGTTTCTCTATCTCTTTAAAGTTATGTCTTTTAACGCTTAACACTCTCAGAGGAGTTTGTATTTGAAGTGAATTTATCTACTCATGACTTTGCTTTCATCCATATTTTACTGTTTTTGCAGGAAGCTGATGAAAGGCTCGATGTACAGTATAATAGAGCAATGTTACAAGTGTGTCTGCGTGTTTTCCTGCCCGCGTTTGTGTATATGGGCCGGTGTTTCTGTTCTTGTTTGCATTTGTATGTGCGAGTGTGCTTCTGTGTGCCTTCACAAGTGTGTGTCCAGGAGCGTGATTAACTTGCCAGTGATTCTTCAGGGAGCTGAACAGTGTTTATGAGGTGGCATTTAAACATGCACTGAGCAATTATAATTGAAACCAAAATGTAACTACACACAAACATTTTTGTCCTTAAGCAAGGAGTTAACTGCAAACACATTATCAGTAGACCAGGGTAACCGAGGAGCTGTCATGCCAAAAATAGTCCTATCTGCCGTCACAATGCCGTTCAGATGCAAGGATGTGTCCATTGCTATGCCAACGTTAAATTCCTTAAGATTACTATACATGCTTGTGGGAAACTGATTGCTATAGTGGTTGCAAAGTATGACTTTTTGTATTTAGGCCTGCATCTGAACGGCATTGTGTCGGCAGATAGGACAATTGTTGACACACTATACTCCAAAGTCAAAGACTTTAAGAGATGTTTCAGTGTGCAAGTATGTGCTGAAAACTAAGTTCCTGCCTCTGGTGCCCTACTGACCTCAGCAAACTGCCCCCACTGATCAGTACGAATGTTCTCCATCAAGGGTTTCACACCTCATGAAACCCTCTCTCATGAGAGAGAGAAAGACAGATATAGAGCAAAAAAAATAGATTTTTCACATTAAAAGTCAATTGAAATTGAAATTCTTTATTCAATCATTCCTTCATAAAAAATTATAATAGTTCCGACATGGGTTAAAATGCTTGGTAGGGCAAATTGATATACGGAAGACTATCGTTGTCTGTCTTTTATTAGATTCAACTTTATTGTCATTACACAGGTACAAGTACTGGGTAACGAAATACAGTTAGCATCCAACCAGAAGTGCAAAACAGTTATTACAATAGACTATAATAGTATACTCAGAATATACACAGTATGAACAGTATAATCAGAATATACAGGGTATGTACAGATTAAAGTGATTCAAGACAAATGTACAGCTGTATTGTTCAAGATGCTACAGTATTTAACAGAATTTACAGAGTTGCATGTATGTACAGTTAGTGCAAACTATGCAATGTGCAGATGTGCAAAATGAACAGACAGAAATGATAGTGCAAATATAGGGTGGCGGGGGTTCTATGGGGGGGCGGGGGTTATATACGCGGGCGGGGTCTAGTGCGGGTGGAGTTGAGGAGTGTCACAGTTCTGGGGAAGAAGCTGTTCCTCAGTCTGTTGGTCTTAGACTGGAGACTCCTGAGGCGCCTGCCGGAGGGCAGGAGGGCAAACAGTTTGTGGGCAGGGTGTGAGGAATCTTTTTGGATGCTGTGAGCTCTACGCAGACAGCGCTTCGTCTGGATGTCCTCGATGGATGGAAGAATAGTCCCAGTGGTGCTTTGGGCGGTTTTCACCACCCGCTGCAGTGCCTTGCGCTCTGCGACTGTGCAGTTCCCTGTGCAGTTCACCACACTGTAACACAGTTAGTCAGGATGCACTCAATCGCACAGCGTAGAAGTTACCATGACAGCCGAGGACAGGTGGTGTTTCCTCAGTGTTAGTGTCAGAGACGCTGGTGAGCCTTCTTGATCAGGCCGGAGGTGTTTGTAATCCAGGACAGGTCACCTGTACATACCCTGTTTATTCTGATTATACTGTTCATACTGTGTATATTTTGAGTATACTATTATATTCTGTTGAAATAACTGTTTTGCACTTCTGGTTGGATGCTAACTGTATTTAGTTACCCTGTACTTGTACCTGTGTAATGACATTAAATCTAATTTCTGGGTAGTGACACTGTCAATGGTGTTGTTGATATAATCCAGTACAGAGGAGGTGAAGGTATCAATGTCCGTATGAGAGCCACAGGTAGCCTGAGAAGCAAACAAACTCCAATCTCTGTGTTGGAATCTGTCCTGGAGTGCAGAGTCAACTCCTGCAGGCCACACCTTGGCTTGATGGCTTCTCACGATGGATGAGTGCCATGTACTTTGACATCAGGAACAAAGAAACATGGTCTGATTGTCCTAGGTGGGGGAGGGGGGTCGCGGTGTAGGCTCCAGCTATGTTAGTGTAAACATGATCCAGAGTTTTGTTCCCCCTAGTATTGCAGTGAACATGTTGGTGGAATTTTGGGGACACTGTCTTTAAGTTCGAGTGATTAAAATCCCCTGCAACTAATGGCTGAGTACAGTTCCGTTACAGTTCTTACAGTTACAGTGGGTATTTGTCTACCCACCTAATAATAATAATAATGCTTCATTTGTCAAGTACAAATGCACATGCACCTGCAATGATCACGCCGCCAGTTTATTTGTTTTCTATGGGCATGCTTCCTTTATTGTGTGTAAGTATCTGTGTATGTCTTGTCCTACAACATCTTGATATGAGGTATTTCTTCCTCCCTGCAGTATGGGCTTACTCCGAGCTGTGAATGAGTAGGAAGTAAGGGAAAAGGGGAGAAGGAGAGAGGAACAAGGGGAGGAACAGAAAGGGGAGGGGAAACCCTCAAAGGATTAGGAGAGTGTGTAGGCGTCTGTATGTATGTGTCGTGGGCATTCATATATTTCCCTAAAACCTTTCTGTATTCTAGCATTTTTCTGCCACAAAGCCTAGAGGCATGACAGAGCCTCAACAAACTTCCTCGCTCTCACTTTCTCTGGTTCTTTCTCTCTGTCCCTCATTCGCTCTCTTTCTCTTCTTTTCACCCAGCTTTTTCGCTCTTCCTCGGGCATACAAAAAGATGCTCTGAGTCTGCCTCTATAGGAATCTATCTGTCTCTTCTGTAAAGATTAAAATCAAGTTGTAGTCAAGATAACTTTACATTTTCTAAGTAACAAGGTGGCAAATGCATATGTGTGTGTGTGTGTGTGTGCGTGTGGAAGAGAGAGAGAGAAATGGAAGCGTGTCGTTTATGTAAATGAGTGTCATCGGCTGCAGAGGAGGGAGAATTCCCAGGCCTGACGAGTGGCTTAATGATTCATCAGTCTAGCTGCGGAAAGCATCAATAATGGATGCTTGAGCAGGTCATGTAGGATGGAGTACCCCTTGATTAAAGTGCTCCAAGTTAAATGTCTCACTTATTTCTTCCTGTTCCTTACAAAATACATACCTGCTCTGCTGACACGCATACATACGTTTGTACACACACACACATACACACACACACTAAGATGCTTCAGCGTCACAGCCATATTTCTTTCACTCCATCTTTCTCTTCCAGAAATAATTTTCTTTGGGATTCATCCAGACAGAAAGTCAGGAGAGAGAGAGAGAGAGAGAGAGAGAGAGAGAGAGAGAGAGAGAGAGAGAGAGAGAGAAAATGAGGTGATCCAGACTCACTGATTTGACGGTACAGCAGTGGACTCTTTCTCAGACTCTCTGCTACCATTTTCTCATCTCATCACTTTGCATTTTCTCTCATTCCCACTCTCGTATTGCTCTCTCTTCCTCTCTTCTTGTATGTAAGCCCTATGTGGGTGTTGATGGTCTTGGGTATTGGGGGTCAGATGGCTCAATGGTTAAGGCGTTGGCCTCATGATCGGAAGGTTGTGAGATCGTGCCCCCGCTGTGGCTATATGATGTTGTGTCCTTGGGCAAGGCACTTCACCCTACTTGCCTCAGGGAAAATGTCCCTGTACTTACTGTAAGTCGCTTTGGATAAAAGCGTCTGCTAAATGAATAGATGTAAATAGTAAAATGTTGATATGACAGGACAAATCTGTGTGTAGTAGGAGACATAAACGTCTATAAACCATAAACCTCTATGCTTTACAGCAGTGGTCTTCAACCCTGGTCCTCAGGACCCACTGTCCTGCATGTTTTAGATGTTTCCCTGCTCCAACACACCTGATTCTAATGCATGGGTCGTTATCTAGCTCTGAAGAATCCTGGTAAACGATCATGCATTAGAATCAGGTGTGTGGGAAGGGGGAAACATCCAAAACATGCAGGACAGTGGGTCCTGAGGACCAGGGTTGAAGACCACTGCTTTACAGCCTTCGATATTAATATCCAGCTACACACTTGCACAAATGCATGTACAACATACAGGGACAACCAAAAACCAAAAGCATCATTTATCAGAAGCTTATAAATGTGTCCCTTCGTGTAACATATACAGTTTGTGTGCAAGGTGTCTGTCGGAAATCTCGAAATAATATTTGGCCATCACTATTATTTATCAATGGGCTACAGTATTCATCTTATTTTTCTCTCATCATCTGCCTATTTGCCTGCTTGTGTCTGTGTTACATACATAAACACCCACACTCAGGCTCACCCACCACTACAAGCAAGCAAACGCCACTTGTCAGTGCAGAATTGTCCATCCTAATCTGTTAATGATTTTGAAATTAATCTGAGGCGTCAGCGCGTAACTGGATGCACTCTCTACAACTAAACCAGTCTGTTGAGATAATGGGGGGAAAGGGAGTCAGATGACTCAATGGGTTAAAGCGTTGGCCTCATGATTGGAAGGTTGTGAGTTTGAACCCTGGCTGTGGCTGTGTGATGTTGTGTCCTTGGGCAAGTCACTTCACCCTAATTGTTTTAGGGGAATCGTCCCTGTACTTTGTGTAAATTGATTTGGATGAAAGCGTCTGCTAAATGAGGTATTATTATTTATAATACCTCTGATTTTGTGTGTTTATATTACACATTCATGTACTGTGCGTATGCGTTTGTGTGTGCTCACGTTTGAGAGCTTTGCTCCATGTCTTCACAAGCATCTTCCAAGCTTCTTCATGTTGCTCCAATTCTTCTTGTCATGTATCTGATTCAGCCTACAGTCTCTACATTACCCTGAGATGAGCGTAGTTGCTGTAGGAAATGACGCTTGTAGAGACACAAAGTGAGAGACAGAAAAAGAGACTGGAAGATAAAGAATGAGTGGGAGAGCGTGAATACAGTGGGAAAGGCAAAAGATAGAGATTAAAAATAGTGTAGAAGGAAGGGAGGGACAGAGAGTGAGAATGGGAGAGACAGAGAGAATCCTTTTCGAACATTGCAAGGCAGGCATAGGGGATGAGTTGAGTTCCAAGGAGTTCTTTTCATAGACCCTGACTCGAACCGAGATGAAGCAAAAGGAGATTGAAAGAGAGAGAGAGAAGAAAGAAGGGGAGGTGCTGGTGCAGAGGAGAGAAGGAAGAAGAAAGATGTATGAGGGAGAGATTCTGGTTCTTCCTCTGTTTAACAGCTTTATGTTCTCTTTTAAGTCAAGAGCAAGCAGTGGAAAGACGAGAGAAGGGGGCAGTGAATAAATAGGAGAGGTAACAGGGCGAAAGAATAGAGGAAGCGAGAGAGACAGGAAGAGAGTCTCCACATGGATTTCAATATAGTGTGCGTTTGGGAGTTTTTAAAAAAGTGTTCATTTTCTACTGCCACCCCAGCTCTCTCTCTCCATCCTCCCTTTACTTTTTAATTGGTTTGTGATGTTTCCTTAATGCACACAGTGCAATGAGAGAGAGAGCTTTTGAGAAATCAAGCTTTTAGAAAGAAACACATGCAAACCCCAGAAGATCAAGCAGGGAGCATCAGAATTATTGTCCTTTTTTTTGGTACAATTATCATACAATATCTGTTGAAGGGCTAGGTTCTTAATCTACAAACACCAAAACAAAGGATGTTGAATTAACACATATTTATCAGTGGGATGAGCATGGCTGTGTGGGAGAGCTTTTGAATGCCAACCTTGAGGTTGTAGGTACAATTTCCCATCGGCATATGGTTTTGATGAAGGATTTTACTATAAAATACATTATTATAAGAGGACACCTCTGAAACTCTTTCTGAACCCAGAAACTCAGTGTTCCTAGGACTTGTTTAAACTACTATGATGCTCTGCTTTCTCACCAGAAAATGTTTCTTCTTTCCCCTATTGTTCCTTCTTTTGTGACAAATCTTAGTGTATTGAAGCCTTTTTGAAACTCTTCACATTTACATTTATTCATTTAGCAGATGCTTTTATCCAAAGCGACTTACAAGAGAGAGTGTTTCAAAGAGCATCAGTCATTGAGCATAGCAACGTGATAAACCCAGAACAGTGGGTTTTTTAGATCGTGAATCATACATCATGAGAAGCAATAAGTGCCAGGGGAACTATGAATGTATAACACAATGATTGTGAACATAAAGCAAGAGATACAACAACAACACTGGCAAGTCACCATATGGGGACCAACAAATAGTTCTAAACATTATTAGATTATGTGAAGTGCCATACTATTCCTAAGTGCCATTAAATTATTTAAATAAGTGAGTTTTAAGCCTTCTTTTGAAGGTGAGAAGGCAGTCTGTGCTTCTGATGGAGGTGGGGAGTTGATTCCACCATTGGGGAGCCAGGCAGTGGAAGAGTTTGAGTTGCGCTCGGGCGCCCTTGAGGGGGGGTACCACTATACGGTTGTCAGCAGATGACCGTAGGTGGCGGGTGGGGGTATGGGGCTGGAGGAGAGAGTTGATATAGGTCGGGGCAGTCCCGTTTACAGCCTGGAAGGTCAGCCCCAGGGTTTTGAATCTGATGCGGGCCATGATGGGAAGCCAGTGGAGGGCGATGAGGAGTGGGGTGACATGACAGCGTCTGGGTTGGTTGAAAACCAGAAGAGCGACTGCATTTTGTATCCTCTGAAGGGGACGGATTGCACTTGCAGGAAGGCCGGCTAGTAGCAAGTTGCAGTAATCCATCTTTGTGAGGACAAGGGCTTGGACTAGCAGTTGGGTGGAATGTTGAGAGAGGTATTTTCTGATTATCCTGATGTTGTAGAGCGACATGACCGAGAGACTGCGGCAATGTGAGCTGTGAGGCTCGGCCTTCCTGCAAGTGCAATCCGTCCCCTTCAGAGGATTCAAAATGCAGCCGCTCGTCTGGTTTTCAACCTACCCAGACGTTGCCATGTCACCCCGCTGCCATCGGGGTGAGGTCTGGCAGTATGCAAATGCACAGCTCGTACAGATATATTTCTTACACCTACAGCACACAGTATGTGTTTTACAGTCCTTCTTTGGCAGGCAGAACTGACATCTCTTCTTCTTACTTGCCCCAGCTGGGGCAGCGGCTGTGGCAGCTGGATCTTCAGGTTGATCAGGAGTTCCTGCACTCTCTATATCTTTGACAACTGCTGCAGAGGGTTCTGTGCAGGGGACATGCTTCCTTCATTCAATGAGTGGAGTTACAAGTGCCTTTCCTAGCTGCTCCAGGAACACCCTCCTCTTCTTCTGCTTATAAGGCATCCAGGTTGGGTGGATTTCTCTCCAAATCACAAAAGCATTTTAGGAGGAAACATCAGTGATGTTGTGGAAGATGACCAGGGGCCAGCGGGTCGTCATCCTTCTGCAGCTGTATGTTCCAATCACCTTATATAGGTTGTCCACATCTCCTTTGTTACAGTTGCATTCTAGTATGATGGATGGTTTCCTGTCCTCACGATCGCTAATGCCAGCGTCTGTGTGCAAGTGTGCTCAAAAGTACTGGAAACTAGGGTGGAGGTGGGCGTGAAGGCAAACTTTGATGAGAAGACCTCTCTCTCCTTTGTTGCAAGCAGTGCAGGTGGGAGCTCAGGCTTGTTCTTTCAAACTGTGCCAACCATGGGGATCTTCCTCTTTAGGAGCTGCAGTTCATAAGAGGTGAAGAAATTGTCCAATGTTACATCGTGACCCCTCAGTCCCTCTGTCACATCAAGCACAACTTGCATCCCCTGGTTCTTCTCTGAGCCTCCACTGGTCAGCTTCCCGGTATAGACTTGCATCTTCCAGGCGTAACTTGATTTGGCATCGCAAGCCACCCATATTTACATTTACATTTATTCATTTAGCAGACGCTTTTATCCAAAGCGACATACAGTAAGTACAGGGACATTTTTCCCTGAGGCAAGTAGGGTGAAGTGCCTTGCCCAAGGACACAACATCATATAGCCACAGCCGGGGCTCGATCTCACAACCTTCCGATCATGAGGTTAACGCTTAACCATTGAGTCATCTGACCCCATATACTGCTCATATACTGCTGGAAAGGACAACGACCTTTGGACAGAAGAGATTAGCATCAGTGATTTGTATCAGAGTCACAGAAAACAGTCATAGAATTCAATAGTGAAAATCACTTTTATTAGAAATATGAAAATAATTTACCTCTAAATGGAACCAGTTGCTCATCCACTGTTACATCAGGCCGTGGGTTGTAGCGGTAGGGCAGCCACTCCACCCACTTATCCCAGACCTCTCTTATGGCTGCATGCTTGTCTATCAGACGTCTCTCTGGTCTTGACTCAGGGTTATCAAAATGTAGCAGTCTCGAATAGGTGTGAAATAGTTGCATTAAAGCTCAGAAAATTGGCCTTCCACTCTCTGCATCCCATAGACTAGCTGCAGCCTCACCTCGGGACCTGTAAACACCTGCTAAGATGAACAGCCCTAAGGAGGCCCACAGGTCAGTCTCATCCAGGGGCGGATTGAGACAAAAAAATCCCTGAGCAAAAAGCCCTGGCATTTTGGACCAGACCGGCCCACAACATTTGATAACAGACCTTTTCAGTCTTTTCGATGGAACTGTGCAAGTCTTTAAAACAACATACCCTGAGCCATGCAATGACGTAACACAGGGGTCCCCAAACTACGGCCCGCCTCCACATTTGACCCAGCCCCCTGAACAACTGACCCGAAGCATTGCAGGGAGTGCAAAACTCACCTAAATTTTATGCGTTTAATAGGATGCATGAACTGGGAGATGGAAGCACGGGGTCTCACCGCCCCACTACAAGTACACTGCCTAATTCACCAGCAAGCGCTGTGCTGCAAAGTTTTTAAGTGGGATTCTGTCATGAAGGTTGTGGTGTCGTGCATAAACTTCATCAGAGCAAATAGTCTTAAACACAGGCAGTTCCAACAATTCCTGTTAGAACTGGAGTCTGCGTACGGAGATGTGCTGTCAACCGCTGTCCTGCGGTTGAGCCGCGGCAAAGTTTTGAGGCGTTTCTACGAGCTGCTACCTGAAGTTGACGCATTTCTTCAGTCAAAAGGCAAAACGGTCCCAGAGCTGATCGACCCAGCATGGAAATGGCACCTTGTATTTTTAACAGACGTGACAGAACTACTGAACGGCCTTAACTTGCAGCTACAAGGGAAGGGGAAACTCATTTGCGACTTGTATTCCCACATAAAAGCATTTGTTGTGAAAATAGCGCTGGTTTTGGTGCCACCAGTCTCATTGACTTCTATCATTGCCGCCCTCCCAAATGACACCTACCCTAACTTTTTGGCAGTACGTATGCGAGCAAACCTTTTCACACATGAAACTCCTGAAAACTCCAAAAAGATCAAGATTGACGGATGAACATTTGCATCAGTGTTTGAGACTGGCTGTGACTAGAATGGAACCGGACATTCAACTTCTCACCAGCCAGATGCAGGCCCACAGTTCACACTGATGAACATACAGTACATAGGTAAGCTTACTTCTCTGTCTTAAATAAGTAATTCTGAGTATGAACAAATCTAATAATAACTACAAAAAAATTCCTAAAGAAATTTTGAGTGTGCGTGACTTTGGCCCGGGACTCTCCCCCATACATCATTGACACTGTTGAGTACCGTATTTTTCGGACTATAGGGAGCACTTAAAAGCCTTTATTTTTCTCAAAAAACGACACTGCGCCTTATAATCCGAAGCGTCTTATATATGGATTAATTATTTTGTTTACTGACCTCTAAGCAATTTTTGTGTGGTCCAAGGCACTAAATAAAAATGTTTTAGTACGACTTTGGTAAACTACAAAGCCGCACCGCTAGCAGCATTACGGCTACCGTAACCAGGAGTGTCGCGGAGTAATACATACTGTGCTTCACCATAATATTATTGAAAATGATATTATGAATGAAAAAAGAAAAAAAGATTGAAAAAGATTGAAAATAGACCATTCATTGACAGTGCGCCTTATAATCCAGTGCGCCCTATAGTGCAAAAAATATGGTAATTTTCAGAATATTACTTCTACCATTGCTTAGGTATGTGACAGATCAAGCTTTCAACAGGTGTTCATATGCTGATGCACTAGTAGTAGCGTAAACACTAATTTCAGCAGGATTAAAGACAGCTCCATTTGAGCACACTGCCACAGTTTAAGTTTAAGTAGTAAGCAAGCAGTAAACAATTTGCCACTCTGTGTCAGGTAGCACTTTACATTACAGTTCAGTAGCATAGTAATAGTTTGGTTATAATTTGATAATAGTGATAAATGCTTTCAAAAACTTACAGTGTAAAATGACCCAAATACATCCAATGCCAGAATTAGGCCATTAATGGCTATGACTTTGGTATTAGAAATACACCTATTATCAAAATGATACCGCATTATAAATATCAGATAACATTATAAACTTATACAGCTGTTTCAGTGTTAAAATGTCAAATCAATCCACATGCAATCAAACCTCTAACAAGTCAGGATTCAGCAATAAGCTAGCATCAAAATTCACAAAAAGCACTAGGTCACACAGTTCTGATATCACACTAACAAAAACAGTGCTTTTTATGCAACATTAATTAAGAAAAACATACACGCACATACACACACACATATATATGTATCTATATATATAGATACATACATATATATGTGCATACACACAGGCAGTCTGTACATTAATGACTTAATGATGAACTGTCAACCCATTCAGTGCAATGAATCAGTTAGTAGCAGAGACACAGGTTCAATCATCTATAAACTACAGGACTACATGACTCCCCATACAACACTAGCCAATAGTTTGCAAGGTCAACCAGTATCCAGACTATTATGAATGTTTTACAGCAAGCCCCCCCAACAATGAAAATAGCAATTTCAAAAAGACCTGTATTTAATCCCCACTGTTTCTCTATGGAGCGGCAACTTCAGCTGCCGATCCCGACCACCCCCATACCTGTCCGGACCCCACCACATTAACTCTGGCCTCAAACTCGTCCGAAATCGCCCCACGAGCCCCCCGCAACGTCACAATCTCCGCTTGAAAGTGAAAGTAAATCATTTGCGATTCTCAAACCTCTCCCCCAAATAGGCTCATATCTCATCAACCCGACCTCCCACACACCTCCCCAATATGTTGTTAGATTCCTATGGACTCCACCACATGAACCCTGCCCTCAAACTCCCCCGCACGAGCCCCCCCGCCCCCCGCGAACGCCGATAGCCCCCCCCTCCGTATACGCCCCTAAACGGTCAAAATTCACACAAATACCCCCCCCCCCCCCCCCCACTACCCTCCCCACAACCCTCCACCACCATCCTGACTGATAAGCACATGAATACATATAAGCCCAAATGTTAAAGAAGTCAAAAACCCACATCTTTGATAGCATGCTAGCGAAACATATGCTGATGCACTAGCAATTAGCTTAAGCGCTAATTTCAGCATTGGTCGCTAATGTTAGCAAACAGCATATCTTTACAGCTAGTTGGAATGTCAGTTGTAAATCCTGACTGATAAGCACATTAATACCTATGAGCCCAAATGTTAAAGAAGTAAAAAACCTACATTTTTGATAGCATGCTAGCGAAAGAGTTGAAAAAGATGTTCGCTTACCTTAGAGACTTAGAGACAGAGAGGAAGAGTTGAGTTGGAGTACAGTTTATAAATACACCCGAAACAAAAAGAGCCAATTTGATTCCTCCAGTAAATATCCTCCAATTAAAGTTATTAAATGTCAAATGAATTACTTCTCATGAAATGGCCACCGTCTTCCCCTCTCCTCATGAGGTTGCTCCTAAGCAACAAACTAATAACTAATAAGTTGCAGCTGGAACTGTCATGGCAGTTGAAAAGCCAGAGAGAAAAGGCTTACAGCACCCCTCAAACAGGAAGGATTTCTGGCCAAACCGTGTTTCCAATCATAAAACCAGGTTAACGTGAAGCAGGCTGAGCCCTTCCTGAACGTCAACATAGGCATTTTGTGTTGACAAGTAAAGAAATGTGCTCTTGGGAGCAATTCAAAAAAGTGTTTGGTATCGAAATGCATTGTGCTTAGTACGGTTTCTTAGCCTGCTTGCTTTGTGTTTTTCAGAGGGAAGTTGATGAGAGAGAGCCTACAGTAGTGTCTACTGGGCTAGCCTATGGAACCTACAAAACTGGATTATAAGGAAAGAACACAAGAACTTTGAGAGACATTTGAGATTCAGCTCTCTGACAAGTGAAGTTGAACTTTCACCTAGGATTGTGCACGGCACAGCATAACTTTCTTTTGTGAAGAACCCAGAGAGGGTTATTTGATTTTTATTGATTTCATAAATAGTGTTATTAGCCTATATATTTTCCGCTTTATTTTATTCTGTGAAGAACCCAGAGAGGGTTATTTGATCTCAGAAAGGGTTGTTAATATTTGGATATGTGTGGTGTGCTGGAGTTTCAGCATGTTTTCTGTGAAAACAATAAATTATTACATTTAGGGACCCCTGCGATTGTCACACTTTTTCTGTTAGAAACTGACCCTGGCCCCCCATCAGAGAAGGGACAAGTTATGTGGCCCTCACTGGAAAAAGATTGGGGACCCCTGACTTAACAGGAATCAGTGAGGGTGGACACATGAAATACTTCCAAACTTGTCATTTATTAACAGTATAAAATACACTGCACCACTCAATCACAGTAATATAACACTAGCAATAAACAAATTAGGTGAATTTTGGTGAGTGGTGGTGGCTTAAAATATGCCTAAACTAGAATTATTGGAATGTACAGATACCTACTGCATTCACATAACATAGACAAAATTATATAATTTTAAAAAAGTGAGATTTTCTATCAGTTATGTAGCCTACATTGTTGCTACCATATGGGCGGAGCCAGTTCTGTTATGAAACTCAGGCTGCCGGCGTCAGCACTCATTCACACGCTTAGTATATATCATTCATCCACACACCTCAATGTACACATCATTCATTCACACACCTTAGTATACATCAACACTCATTCACACACCTCAGTACATGTCATCACTCATTCCCTCACATGTACTAGCAGTACACGTCATCACTGAACACCACCTGACTCAGCTAGTGCAAGCCCATTTGGCCCTCGTCCAGGAAGACGGCCTTTCAAACACTCACCCTGACTATCTAATGATCAGTGTTGCTGCCACCTACCACCATCCCCTTTCTGCCCCTGTTGTCTGTCTGTCTGTCTGTCTATATGTATGTATGTCTGTCTATCAGGGGGATTATATCTCTATTGCTCCATGCCTTTTGTCATATACGTATGCACGTATGTATCGCTTCAAGGCAGTAGGGAGCGCTCCCCTTTTAGACATTCCACTCCGCCAAAGTCAAACATATTGCCATGTCATGGTTATCAATAAATCATAATTTATTATCAAATCAATCACGTGAGTGTCTTGACTGAACTAGGCTACGTAAAGGACTGCTATATTTGCAGGACAAAAAAGCAATTTAGCCAGTAAGCTTGCCTGGTACTGATCCCACAAACAATAATAGTCTAGTAAGAAATAAATAATGCTGCCCACTGACTTATTGTTATTGTTGGTGAATGGTGAACAAGTCTTCTCACATTAAACTATTTAGTTTAGAATGAAAGACATGAAAGTAGGCTACTAAGCTAGACTTATTTTCTCATCCAGCCAGTCTACAATGTCTTACAGTAAAAATAACGCTAATGCTCAGAACCTTTTTAGCTCGTTTCACCTGCATTAAACTAACCAACTTGGCCATAGGGCAATAGACAGAATTATTTGATTGACATTTTATCATATTCATCAAAGGGTTGGGTGGCTTCATCCTACTCGTTGCATTTGATACATGTTCTGACAGTAGTCCAGTTTACCGCAGGTTCAACATGCTCCTGTTGAGTGCCACTGCAACCGGCACCACTGTCATCAGCAACGGGAACTAATGAAGGCCCTGCTGTGGCAAACATAGCTGAGATTTTGGCACATTCTTTTGACGAGCAAGCCTCTTTTTATCGCAGAGTTTTTCTGCGCCACCTTTCCGTTTTTTCTCCATCTCTTTTACCTATCAATAAACAGTGCACTAAGCCAAAGGCAGGAGGTGTTTCATGATAGGATTGGGCTGGCCCCCTATCAGTCAGCGTGTAAGGGCCGGTGGTAAGGAAACGGTCTTGCATTTTTTTGCGGGACCAAAGCGAACGAGGTGGTTGTTCAACAGTGTGTTTGGGCTGTGTGATCTACTGATTATGGGCCGGTCAGACCAATATAAAAAATATATATATATATATATATATATATATATCAGGACTTACCGGCCCAAATTGCATGTCAGCCCATCATGCCCGGAATGCCCGATGGTCAGTCCGTACCTGGTCTCATCCATCCAGCTGTCTCCATATTTGCGAAAACCCTCCAGATTTGTCATCTCCAGGATAATTTCTTCTATTGCTGGTGTGATGAATAGGTAGGATGTAGAGACTATGTCATAGGCATGAGAAACGGCATATCTTGTGTGTCCTGGGGTCATCTTTATGGCATTTTGTTCTGCCTCCCTGCTATGTTGGTTATATGCTTCCGAGAACCATGTTATTTTAAAGGAAAGTCTCTTCAGCTTCAGCTTTTTCTTCTTCTTCTGAAGATGATCCATCATGCTTTGGGTTTTATTCCTCCACATCTTCTGCTTCTGATGCATCCTCCACTTCCTCATCTGAATCAGAATTGTCTTGCTGGACATCTGGAAACATCAGCTCTAGAGCCCTTTGGACGTTATAACGTGCACTCATGGTTTCAGCACAGAGAGAATTCAGGGTAATATCATCTGCAGCAGCTTTATAACTTCTGGAAATCCACAGATCAAAGGCACTGTCTACAAGAAGGCCACCTGTCTTGTCTTGTTTACGTCTGCTACTGATTGTTTACATCTGTTACTGATTAATCTGAGACAGAACTAAAACATTCTTACATTATGTGGTGTGTAAATAACTCTTTGTGACCGTGATTTTAATTGAATTTCACTGTTGAGTCATTTTGACCCGAAGACGACCTTTATTCCTTTTTTTTGTACAGCATGCATGATAATGTGAATAAAGGCAACAATTAACTTTTTCAAAAGTATGGGTAAATCAAGGAAAAGTTTTAAAGTTTCAATAAAAAAAATATTGTTAAGGTGATTTATTTTTTATGTGACGGATCCGTCCATGTACCGAGTATTTCTCAAAAACCAACTGCACAGGTTCTAATGACTACACAGCTATTTCATGATTGGCCAGACCAAAACAAACGTTTAGGACAATTTTTACACCGGATTGTCCGATTTATTTGTTTGGATTCAACTACGAAGCTGCTATAGCCAATCACTATTCCCTCTTGCAGGGGAAATGAGGAAACTTTAATTCTACTGTTCACTTTTTGTAGTAGATTTGAGTGGTAAATGAGCCGCAACAAATGCTTGCATTTAAATCTATGTAATCTTTATAAATAATAACCATGTGTAATCCCTGAAACTAGGGCCACTCGATCCGCACTGCACAGACCTTGAAATAGGGTTTTCAGCATGGGAGACAAACACTCTAACAAAGACGTTAAAGTAAAGTAACCTCTAGCAATCAGTCGCTAGAGCATCCTTTGGGATCAGAGGAGTGAGCACCTCGCACAGCAACTACCGGCTGGCTCACATGCAATACTTGAAATATCAGTTGTACAATTTACATCTGCAAGTGACGCAAGCACACCTCACAGTTTCCTCAGTAAATAACTAACTCTACTTTCCTTTATACTAAGTCCTACCCTTAAATATATAACACTTGAAAAGGTCAAGAAAATGTCCCCACAATTTGAAAGTTTTCTGGACTTATCCCTACAATAATGAATAAAAAGGTCACACACCCATATACACACACCATATACACACCCTCACACGCACACAAATAGACAAACATACATAAAACCATCTGAAGCAGGATCGAGAAACGTCAGTGGGTCATTTGTTCACTTCCTGCTTGTGTCTGAATCTTTGAGGCTGATCGATACAGGAACTGACAGAGAGAAGGAAAGGGAAGAAGAAAGGGAGATAAATAAATGGTTGAGCGAATAATGCAGAGGGAGCGTAATGTAGAGAGAGGGAGGAATGGATGAAAGGAAAGGAAGAGAAAGATAGGAGAGAAAGGGAGAAGGATATGTATTGAATCAGCAGGAATTAATTCTCAGTGTTTTCTTTAAGCACTTCAGAAGAATCAGTCTTTCCTCCTCTTCATTCACTCCCACCACCCTCCTCACATTCTTCCATGTCCTCCCCCCTTCCCCTTTTGTCTAATGGGGATTGTATAATTTTGTCAGCATCTGCCTGTGTGTATCTCAGAAGAATAATGTGTGTGTTGGTACAGTATCTTTTGTTTAGGTGTATCTGAGTGTGTGTGTGTATGTGTATGTCTGAGATTGTTCTTGTGTGTGTGAGCATACTTTGCCCAAGGGACTCCAGGAAATAAAATTGGTGCCAGAAAACATCAGAATGTGTGCTCAAATATGTATATACACCCAAGTAGGTATATACATCCATGTGTATGAGAGAGGGCAAGAGAGAACACGTGTGTACATCCTTTCTGTCGTCTTTTCTATACCTCATTCCAACACCATAATTTTCCCACAATATGTTCTGCTGCTCTTTATCTCCACCTCCATCTCTTCCCTCTCCCAACCTCTCCTTTCATCTCTTCACCCCTCTCTGTTTTTACTCTGTCCTATAATCTTGCTTCTATCCTCTTCTCTACTCGCCACTCATCACCTCCTCTCTTCTCCTTTCGTTTCCTGTCATCTTCTCATCTCCTCTCCACTCATCACCTTCACTCTTCTTTCCTCTTATCTTTTATCCTTTTCCATATTACTGACAAAATTGGAGCCAATGGAGTCTGTCATTAGATGACCCAGGGCTCATACAATGACAGCATAAGAAATTGGATAAGAGACAGACAACATGAGAAAATAGAAGAGAACAAATGTAGAGAAGAGGGAAGAGATATGTTGAGAAAAGGGCAAAAAGCGGAGGAGAGTCGCAGAAAGCGGGAGAAAGGGAGAGATTGACAACCTCAAATTAAATTCCCATCATGTCAGGGAAGAACAGGATTCAATACTGTTTATTGGCAGCCTATAGCCTGAGGGAAATTACATTCTGAGGCGTGGAGCATGCCCATACACAAATTTGTGTCCATAAAGAGGGCCTTTCCTATTTGCTCTTGACTTGAAGGCTAACTTCCTCTGTATTCATGTGTTTGTTTGTTTTGGGTTTGTGTGTGTATTTATGTGATGTATGGGCATGTCGATTTGTCAAATGGAGCATTGATTGGCTCTATGCACTTGATCAAACTCCCCCCCCTTCTCTCTCTCTCTCTCTCTCTCTCTCTCTGTCTTCTTCTCTCCTATTTCTCCCTTTATCCACCTCTCGCTCGCCCTATCTTCATTCGTCTTCCTCCATCTCCCTCTTTCTGTCTATAGGATCATGCTGAGAGGAGTGTAGGAGCTCCTCTTGAGGATCCCAAGGCCCACTTCTACTGTGATCTGTGTAACAAGCAGTACCTAAGACACCAAGAGTTTGACAACCACATCAACTCCTACGACCACGCTCACAAACAGGTAGTGCACATACATATGCAGACACATGCAGAAAGACACAAACACCCAATGGCACGTAAAGGCAACATGCAGACACATAGATACATCCACAGACACAGTGGTACAGCACACGCACAAACAAATGCACACAGAGAAGCACAAACACCCACACAAAGTGGTGCATATTACTGTTAGACAGTCCCTCCTACTGGTCTCAACCCACGCAGAGAAAATAAAATAAACATTAAATAAAACTGTTCCTTTACTGTCATTGTTCTTTGAAAATGAATTGGAGCTCAGGCAGGCCAAAGCTAATGCTTTGTTTTCGCCGGCGGCGGACACATGAAATAAGCTAAAAGGGAGGGGGGTCTACCAATGGCCACTGGCGATAGGGAAACACACACATGCACACACATACACACACATAGAACACAGACTACCCAACCGCCTCCACAATTAGAACACAGACACACAAAACACATAAACATATACACCCAACCACCCCCAAAATTAGAACACACCCACATCAGAGAACTAACACAGAGGCTATAGATTAGCAGCAGCAGAAGATAGTCCTCCTCTTCTGGTCAGAGCTGGAGAATGGCTCCTGATTGCTTCCTCTGTTTCTGTTCTCTCATCCTAACACAGACAGACTGCACTACCCCAGCACCATAACTGATTAGACACGATCACTGCTCAATGCAACAATCTCCTGTGACAATCCATTAAATCAATGGGCAGTCAGCTAATTTTCTACATTTTTCCATCTAGTATAGTAAAGAGAGGGGGGAGAGAGAGCAGTATGGTAAAGAGAGGGGGAGAGAGAAAGAGAGTTACATAGGGCCCTATCTTGCAACCAGCGCAATTCACTTTGTACCCCAGTGGTTTCAAACTCGTGGCATTGAGGGGCAAGAGGGTGCAAGTTTTCGTGTCAACCAGGCATTACACCAGCTGATTTCACCAAAGATTTTCTCTACTTTGTGAAATCAGCTGGTGTAGGGCTTGGTTGACACGAAAATCTGCCCCCCCTTGGCCCTCAATGGTACGAGTTTGACACCATTGTTGTCGCTTTGGATAAAAGTGTCTGCTAAATGAATAAATGTAAATTGTTGTACACCGATGCATGTGTCATTCCTATTTTGCATTCGACGGAAAGTGGATTTTTCCGTCCACACGTCAGTAACGGTGCATGTCCACTGTAGCGATGCAGGTTTTCCATTCATTTTCAATGGAGCCAGGCGAATCGCGAGCGTGGTGCATTATGGGTAGTGACGCAACACAATACAGGCGATTCGAGTTGAGGTTTTCTCAACTTTATGCTAATGAGGAGTATCATTCAAGCTTTGAGTTTCACACAGGGAGGACACCCTACTCGTTTGTTTAGCTACATACCCAGTCCTGTTCGATATGGCATGGCGCAGGGTCGCTGATGTTTGTTGGTGCTCCTGGTGGGAGTTTTATACTTCTAAATTCCGTATTGTAACAAAATGTAACTGCTGCTTCCCCCTGAGGTAAAGATTTTTGGTCCCCAAACTTAAACAGTGCTTAAGAACTGACAAACAGAACTGGACAAACAGAGCAACAAGGCCCTCAATAAGGGTCATTATGGTCCTGGGGGAAACTAACATTAGGTCCAGCAGTCATTGAAAAGTACGGTTGTATTCCCGGTACAAGTGCATCTTGGGAGCCTCTTCTTGAAGGTGGGGAGACAGTCAGTGGCTCTGATGGAGGTGGGGAGTTAATTCCACCATTGAAGAGCCAGACAGGGAGAAGCTTGTGTTGGGACCAGGTACTCTTGAGGGATGGGACCAGTAGACGGTTGTCAGAAGAAGACCGCAGGTGGCGGGTGGGCGTGTAAGGCTGGAGGAGAGACTTGTAGATGGAGGAGGGATGTAGTCGGGTGCAGTCCCGTTCACTGTTCACTTTTTAATTGCTTTTGAATAAGTGTTATGCAATAAGTTGAGTTCCATATTGTGGAGTCCAAAATACTCCACAATATGGAACTCAAAAAGGGCCCTGAGAGAACAAACTGTGTGGAGCTATCCAATGTGCTAATCATATATATCTGTGGTATGACATCATTAACAACAACAACTACTGTCCTCTCCTCTCAATTTCTCTCCTCTATTCTCTCCTGTGTTCACTCCTCTTCGCTCCTCTGTCCTCTCATCTCCTCTCTTAGGATCTAGGCTCACTCATTATGTATGCTAGCCCAAAATAACAGGATTAATATTGATCATAGACAGTTTGGCATCAAAGACCCTCAAGCATCTTACTGTATGCTAGTGGCATGCACACTCATACACACACGTACACACCCTCCATGTTCACCAGACACAAACCTATTGGAACACATCAAAGCAGTCTCCTGTGAGCTGACAGGGGATGTTAGGCACGCAATGATAACGCAAAAAGACACCCGCTTGTGTAATACTCGCACAGATTAACTGTCATCGCCTGCTTGGTGTGTGTGTGCGTATTTAGCTGCGAGGAAGAGAGAGGTGGATGTAAAATCAGTGTGATGAGTGTCTACTTAATATCTTCATGTGTGTGTAGAGAAGGGGACTTTGTAATGTGATTTATGCTGAAAGTTGGTTGTAATGCTCTCACGTTTAACCTGATATAAGATGAATGAAATGCTTGAATGTTTTGAGGACATTCAATTCTAACATCTCACCAGTTATGGCTTACACTCCGTTAAGTCCACAGTGCTGTGGGGAGGAGAACAGGGAGAGGAGAGATCGAAGGAAAGAGGAGTGGGCAAAAAGAGGAGGATAGAGGAGAGGACTACCACACCCGAGGGTACAGACAGATGGAGCACTTACACACGCTCTTACATACATTCACTTACACACACATACACACACATTCTCGTACACATTTATCCACACACATATTTCACATGCACCACACACACGCACACACTCCCACACATATTTCCCCACCACACACACACCACTACAGACGCTCTGATACACATACAAAATACAATTCTGGTTGCTGACAGAACTACATTTCCCAAGACAGTGTGCATAAGCACACCTGGGGTGAATGAAGATGTATGATTGCCACACAGGAGGACGTGATAGGCTCTAGAGAGAGGACGAAAAAGAAGACAACAGTGAGAGGAGAGGAACTGTGGACTGATTGCAACCCACTATTGAATTTTTCCTGTTGTTTGATTATTAATATTTGTGTTACTATCTTTAACCTAGAACTCTGAGTTACACCTTTTTGTGCCATGAGTGGGATATAAAAAAATATTGGAAATAATTTGCACCACTAAGCCCTGATATACAGAGGAACAGCCTCTGATGGTATTACCCTCAACAAACACACCCACGGACACAATATAACATAGCCACAGCCCGGAATCAAACTCACTTTCAATCATGAGGCCAACGCCTTAACCCGCTGAGCCACCTGACTCCCTTTAGCTCTGATGTCTCATTCCACAGGCCTTTCTTTCCCTCTCTCTTTCTCTCCATGTGTGATTTGTAACTACTCACTTAAATGGTCACAGTGGAGTATTTTAAAACATAATTTTTTTTTCATGCCCAGAGCTGACTGTCAGCCTGAGTGGATGAGAGAGCGTAGTGTCTCTGTGAATGACAGTTGCCTGATGTAAGGCTTACACACACCCATGTCTGTTTCCCTTGTTGCCCCCTCAGAGGTTGAAGGATCTGCAGCACAGAGAGTTTGCTCGCAACGTGGCCTCCAAATCATGGAAGGATGAACGCAAGCAGGAACGAGAGTTGCAACGCCTGCACCAACTGGCACAGTTGCAGCAGCAGAAACAGCGGTGAGTGTAAGGGATGTGTGTGTGACTTTGTATCTGTGTATTTTGTATGTGTACATGCACAATTGCAGGAGTAGAGTTGGGTCCGATAGGCCAGAACAATATCAACACCAAAAATATCCCTGGAATTACACAAAGTTGGATGAAAGTCGTGAAGGGTTTGGGGTTAAGTTATTGTTAGTTCAATCAGATCTTTGTGAGGCCATCAACACAGCGAAGTAGTTTTTCCTATAATTACTATTGTTTCGAAAGCAGCATGTAATATGGGCTCCAGGTGGAGTATGCAACATTGGGCTGATGCCTTTCTACAAGGGCTCAAGTTGAAGTTCAGCCTGGGCTATTTCCTCTATTTCATCCATAGTTTTTCTCCCTGCCTATCTTGTCTTGAAGCTTGAGCACAGTTAAATATAATGTTTTTATATCCCTGGGAATTGTGTTTCGTATACAGATGTCTGCAAAGGTGGTCAGTCAGATACATTTATTATATCTGCTGTTGGGACTCAATCTTGAAATGGTTTACATCAATAAAATCACAATAATTGTGGCTTTCCAACGATATGGCATTCGTACTAATAAATAACTAATTATATTGTACGTTGCATAGTTTAGTACTTAACAATCCTATGCTAAGAGGTTAAAAAACTGTGTGCTTCCTCTCTTATTTCTTTCTTTCCTCTCCAGAGATACAGGATGTGTCTGTCGCCTCAGAGGAAGCAAAAGGCTGAGACATGGGTCCAGTCCTAAGGGTTGCAGCTTGACCCACAGCCATCTTCCCACTCCACCCCAGACCTCCTGTCAGCCCTGTACAAGCCCCACCAAACCCCAGGCACTGGACCAACGCTCCCCTATCTACACCCACATCCACTCCCCTCCCCAACCTACTAAAGCACAAGACGCCTCAGTCGAAAGACTTACTGCTGTGAATCCCCAGTCTTGCCTCGACCTGTCCCCCCTGCACTCTGTCTCTGGGTGGGACAGGGATGGCACCAGGGTGGGGGTCTCATTCTGCTTCTCCCGGAGGGGGCAGAGGCTAGAACCATCTGCATCTGTCTTCTCAGACGAGGAGGAGGAGGAGAGGGAAAGGCGACGGCAGAGGAAGGCCAGAATGAAGATGGAAGTGGAGGAGATGGATGAAGAGGTAGGGCAAGGTGGTGAAATGTCGACACACAGCGTCCTCTCAGAGCAGCGGGGTGAGGAGGAAGAAGGGTACCAGAGAGAGCGTAGCTTAATGCGGAACTGTTTGGGGAAGAAAGAAGAGCAGAGCCAAGAACATCCAGTGTGCCGCAGCACTTCAGAAAACACCATCAGACAAAGGGATAGAATAGAAGGAGGCATCCACTCTTCCTCATACTCTTCCTCCTCTTTGGCCAGAACACGACCACTCTGGCACACACAAGACAGACGGAGGAGGCTATCCCACTCCAATATGCACAAGAATGGAGAGATGAAAGAGGGGAGGGAAGAGGGCGGAGAGAAGGGGATGAGGAGCAGAGATCCAGCCTTTTATACATGTGTGCGCAGTAAAGATGGGTCCAGCAGTTTGAGGTGGCCAGCAGAGCTCCTGAAGTTCACCAAGACTCAACCTCCTCTCTCCTACAGCTGCAGACCTTACTGTCTCTGTTTCCACGGCAACCACAGCAGAGTGTTGAAGGGTCATCAGAACACAGGGAGGAGCGAAGGGTCCATCTCACACACGTGTGTGGAGAAGAGCTCTCACACACCTCCTGTGCAAACAGAGGACATCAACGCGCAAACACTTCTGACTGTTACCAAGGAATTGAGCTTGCACACCCCAGCTATGCCAACAGAAAATATTCACTCACACTTACGCCCCTTTCTCATAGAAAACACAAACTCACACACAATCCTCTCACTCAAGTTGAGCTCAGGCCTGTCCCTCCCACTAGTCAAGGATCAGAAGCTGCTCCATGGCAGAGTCACTCCCCCCCAAAGAGAGAACAAAAATAAGACTGATATACAGTCTGCAGAAGAACATCCACCCCCACAGAAACATCCACCCCCCCAGAAACATCTACCCCCCCAGAAACATCCACCCCCCAAGACACAGCTACCATCCCAGATGCATCTGCCCTCTCAGATACGGCCACCCTCCCAAACACACCAAGCCGGCCAAATAGAAAACAGTAGACAAGCTGTGTGGCATCAGACTGCATACAAGAGACAAATCCACCCCTTCCCTGACCTTAGTCACGTTGACAAGAACAAAAACTCCTTCAATCCTCTGGTGTGGACATCAGGAGGCGAGACACATCAGAGGGTGCAAGCTGTCTCCGTCGGCAGCTGCAAATTAGACGCTGTTAGCAGGCCAAGCACAGAGAATGTGCAAGTGCGCCAGCCCAGGTGTGCGTGTGGGAGCGACACGTGCCCTGAACGTGTGTGTTCTCAACCTGTGGGTGGCTCAAAAGTGTCACCCAGAAACAGAAGTGATGATGCAAAGACTCATTGCCTCATGGAGAGGAAGAGAGGAGAGACTTCAAACAAGTGTGGAGCAACAGTGTGCACTCTGAAGACAGTCTATGGCGTGGCTGTTGGGGAAAAGAGAGGAGACACCAGGTTGTGGGTGGGGAGGCGGAGGAGGAGGGAGGATGAGGGGAAGATGAAGGTAGTGAGAAGGAGAAAGAGAAGGGAGGATGAAGGGAAGACGAAGGTGGGGAGGAGTGTTTGCAGGCCAGTGAGTGGCTGGCTTTCACGAATGAGTGAGTCTGGGACTGCCGGAGAGAAAACTTCCAGAAGTGCAAGTCCAGACTTGTACCCCTCACACTGTTACACAGCACTGGGCCAAGCAAGGACGCACACTTTCCTTGACAGGCAGAGAGAGGGGGGTGGAGGGACAAAGGGATGGGAAAAGGGTGACGGCCGGTTTTCCTGGGAGCCACGCTTCGCCTCTTTGCAATCTTTCATGAATTTGTCCTGGGATGCATGCCACCATGGTAACACTGGGGGCTTCCCTGACTACGGTTACCCTGACAACAGTCTAAGCAGCAGCCTGTTGAGAAAGAGAACATGCATGCGGCAGGGCAGGAAGTACAGTGAGAGTAGAGGGGAAATTTTGGAGCTGAAACGAAGCTGGAGAGAGACTGAAAGAGGAATTATTGGCGGAAGGGACATAGAAAAAGAGAAGAACAGCAAGGAGAGAAACAAGCAGGTGATAGAGTCAGAAGACTGGGATTGGATGAGTGGACCGAACCTTGGTGGTAGAAGGGCTTCGGGTCGGTGTGACTGGAGACCCAAGTACAGGGCTTTGGAGTGGACCAGGGCAGCTAGGGGATGCAGCCCCAGTCCTGGAAAGTGGATCAGGGTGGATGCCGGCTGGAACCAGAGGATTGGACACCCAAAGTTAGAAGACATGGATGGGGGAAGAGGTGCAGGGGAACCTAGCCCAGACAGATGCACCTGGGGTAGTGGGGACAGCTGGGAGGAGCAGGGTGACTCCAGACACACAGGTCCGGAGGATAGGAGGGGCAACCCAGAGTGGCCCTGGAGGTGGAAGAGCAGGCAACCCCCAAGCCCTGATTACTATGGCAGAAGACATGTCAGGGACACAAGATGCTTCAACTCTGGCTCCTGCAGCAGCATCACCAGTGTGTCTGAGCTGAGTGGGGAGTGGAGCAGGGAAAGTATAAGCTCAGGGCTCACCCTGGCAGGTGCAACAAAAGCCACAGCAGCCCTGGGCTTCTCACCTTCTATGGAGCGGAATAATTCACAAAGGCCCTCACGCTCCCGAGCACCACAACCCTCCCCCACATTTTCCAGACTTCTCTCTCCCCGCTCTCCCATTACAGAGAAACCAACTGCACCCAGACACAAATCACCCCCCTCTTCCATGATGGCTCCCAAAACTCCATTGGACTCCAACTTCAACCTTGACCACCTGATCCCTGACCCTAGGCCCCCTAGGGCCCCTCTGCGGAAGAGAAGCCTCCCCTTAATTGGTAAACTGCCCTCCAAACAGAGACGGAAAAGAGAGAGAAGAGCCGAGAGGAGGGAGGAGCGGAGGAGAGAGGATGAAGATGAGAGGAAGGAGAGGAAAGACAAGATGAACACTGACATCAGAACAGACACAGACAGTAATTTGTCTACTCAGGACCAGTCAGGTTCTCCTCGCCATCCCTCCCTCCACCAATCCCAATGCAGGTCTGAGAATGGACAGACAGAAGTGCCAATCACCTTCGGTGCTGATGAGATGGACAAATATCGTCTCCTGCAGGAGCAGGCCAGAGAGCACATGCAGAGACTGTTACAGACTCCTCAGGAAGAGAGAGACACAATTACTCACACACACAGACAGCCTCCCAAGCACACACACACACACATGACCCCCGAGATGCAATTCACAGACCTCTCTTCACAGAACGCTCCCCCAGTGCATTCCCACCCCATGCACACACATGCTGCATACACACACAGACAAGAAACCTCTGCCACTCAACTAATTACATTGACCCCTCTGGATCTGTATACACAGCCCATCTCACTGGGGCTCCTCTCTCTCCCCCCTGCCTCCCCCTCCTCCCCCCTCCCCATCCTCCATCACATCCTCCTCCAAAACACAGCTTTCTCCATGGCAACCTCCTGCCCTTCTACCCCCACATCCCACCCGCCTCACCTACCTCACTCTATAGCTCCCCATCTTCCCCACCCCCATCTAGATCCCCTTTCCCTTTCGTCTCTCTTCCCCTCAATATTGCTGTCTCATTATCCCCTCCCTCTCCTCCCTCCTTCCACCGCCCTCCATCCCTCCCCTCCCACGCCACTTTTCCCCCTGACCCTGCACCCCCTGTGCCCTCAGACATACATAGACAAAGTCTGGCCTTCGAGGTTCCAGCAGAAAGTGCTGTGATTCTCCCTCTGGCGTGATGACCATGATTACATTACATTACATTACATTAGATTAGATTAGATTAAACTTTAATGTCATTACACAGGTACAAGTACAGGGTAATGAAATACAGTTAGCATCCAACCAGAAGTGCAAAACAGTTGCCTCCCTGTCATCGCTGGCTGTCATTTCAGAATAAGAATTGTTTTTTATTCACCATGAAAGTTTGCACAGACAAGGAATTTATTTTGGCAGGGGCCTGCCGAAGCAGGAAATTTTTGGCGCCATCTAGAAAGTTTCAGCATAACATTAGTAGAGGGAAGGAGAAAAATAAGCAACCCCTAGGTTTGGGAACCTGCAACAACAACAAAAAAATACATCAGCACATAAGCACATGGGATGGGGTAGCAAGGACCTGCAGCCCCACCAGCCACTGCAGGAACAAAGCAGGCATAGGTGTTGGATGGGGGTGGGGGGTGATGCATATCTGTAGTAGGTGAAAGTTTGTGTATGTGTAGGTCTGGGTACAGTCAGGTTCTCAGTTTACAGATTGTGTTGCCATGGAGATCCTTGGTCATCATGACCCCAGCAGGCAGCAACCTTAGATGGCTGTGGGAGGGGGAAGTGGGGGGGGGACTGAGAGTCTCAGTCTTCAAAGGGGATGGGGATGTTGTGGCTACTGGGTGAGCGAAAGTAAATAGGCATCTTTGTGCTTAGAATCAGTCCTAGAAAAAGCCCCAGAACCACTACAACAAGCTCCTAGAACCACTAGAGACAGTCTCCAGTCCCACTAGAGATAGCCATAGAGAGAGCTTCTAGAGCCATTGGAAGCATCCATAGATCCAGCCCTAGAACCACAAAAATCATTCCTAGCAACAGCCCAGGAACCACTACAGTTAGCGCTAGAACCATGAGAACCAGACTTTGGGCCACCCAGAGACAAGACACTGACCATGGGTCACAAGTGAAAAAGAACAACTGATGCAGCCACATGAAGTCAAATATCACCACTGGACTAATGTTCTGTGAACTCTCTTACGACACACATACACACAAAATACACACTTGGACGCGCCAACATAAAAATGTTTGACCGTTTAAAATGAAATGCAATTTCCCATTTAGAGTTGAACTGCTTGTTTTCCGACACATGGACAAAACTGCCAGGATATGGGGTCCTTTGATCCTGGGGCTCACCTGCTTTCCTTGCTCCAACTGTGCGAAGAGGAATGGTACACCTACTACAAAGACTGACTGGCCTCCTCTCATCTCCCTCTCTCTGACCGCCTGCATGGGAGATGTGTAGACAAACTGACTTTTGAAGTACTCTTCACACTCTGGGGTTATCTGTACAGGAGAGACACAAGCCCGGTTCTGTGGCACACGCAACCCTTGCAAAGATGTAATAACTGTTTTCCAGAGTTTACTTATGTAAAAAGACCTTGAATTGTATTGCACAATTAAATCATGTTTATTGTGTAAATAATCTGTCCAGGGATGTCATAGAGACTGCAGGAATAAAAAAGGAACTCATGGTATTGTTGGTATGTGTGTAATTTGTATTTCACACACACAAATCAAATCACCATTCATTTGTATAGCCTTTTTTACAAGCAATGTCAAAAATGGCTTCACATATGCCCAGAGAACCAACCTAAACCCTCAAGGAAGACAAGGAAAAACTCCAAGAAAAACTCGCTAGGTAGCAAAAATGGAGGAGCAATTCAGTGAGGGATCCCCTCCTCCAGAGACGGCTCGTGAAAGAGAAGTGCAGAACACAGGCTAAACATAGTCATACATCTAGAAAGAGTTAATTGGCCGTTGAAACATCAAAACCCAATGCTCAACTTGGGTCTGAGGTAGCACAGAGTCGTTACGCATTGTGTGTGTATATATAGTATACACACTGAAAAAGCACAGATCAAAAACATACAACGATAAGAAGAGACAGAAATGCAACATTTGGAATTTAGTTACTGAAGGGTCTGTCAGAGTGAACACTCCTGTTACTTAAATATGGGCAGCTCTGGCAGTTGCAATATCAGAGCACGTCTGTTGGCCTGGTGAGAGTGTAGAAGAGCAGGGAGGTGAGGAGATGTGGGGCAAGGGGCAGTGGGAGTTATTGGAGTAGATATCATCACCCCAACGCTCCTTATGGTGCAGCAGGCTTCCCAGGGTGCTTTGAGAGATTTGATTGATTTGGCCTTGTGATATCTGAGACCAGAGTCCGCAGCACAGTAAAGGCTACCGCAAGGGGTGAAGTGCCTATATGTACACACACACACGTGTGTGTGTGTGTGTGTGTGTGTGTGTGTGTGTGTGTGTGTGTGTGTGTGTGTGTGTGTTTGAATGTGTTCCCTATCCATCTCCACAGGACAGTAGATCAAACAGACTGAGTGAAATTTAGAGCAGCAATAATTAGCAGCTGTTATGTCATCAAACCTCTCATCTTCTTCACATAAACTCCACACTCACCAACGCTGCGCACACACACACTGCTCACTACACTACTCCAACTATATACTCCAATGCTACACACACATACACATTTACACATAAACACACAGTATTACAACCACACAGTGCTACAGTACAACTCATATACACACACCGCACTTTCTCATCTCATCTCCCAGCTAGAATCCCACTTAATAAAATAAAAATAAATCTCTTTCAGATTCCAAGCACAGATAATGAGTGAATGTTGAAAAATCAGTCCATTCAAGTCCCTTTAATTTCTCTTATGGTTTCTTGAACTCGATCAATAATGGGCAAAAATAAGACGGCTCAGAGCAGGAGAGGACATCAGATGTATTGTCTGTAGATGGAGGAGCTGAAAGATTGTAGACTGCAGATAATTCTACATCTGTCTATCTAGACTGCTATACTGGGGGAGAATGCTGCATCTATCTGTAGACCATCGACTGTACATAGGAAAGCAGAAAAAAGTACCAAACTTACTGACTTTCTGAGAAAATGTTGCACGTGAGTGCATGCATTTGTGCTCTAACAGTTACGTACTCTACTCACACACTCACACACACACATACCTGTATACTGTACAGCACAAACACACTTGGAGACACACACACAGGCACTCACATTCCTACACTTACACACACTTAAACCACAAGGAAGGATTATTAATCATTATGTCACTGCATTTCCTGTTGTCTCTCTGACTGATTAAATCATTATGAAAGTCAAAGTACTGAGATCAGACTATTGGTTTGTATGTGTATGAGTGTTTATGTATGTGTGAGAGAGGATGTTGATTTATGATCAGGAATAAGCTGTTAGTTTTGGTAAATCTGTACTGCAGCTTAACAATATATAAAAAGCTGTCAGACTGAGAGATCACAGTGGATTTGATAGACGAGTAGCTTCAGGCTCCAGAAGAACATGAATACAACAGGGGAACAGGTGTGAGATTGACTCAACAAACCCAACACCATCAATCACTCACTCTCACTTCTTTGTTCTCTTTCTTAGTCTTATTTTCTTCTCCGCTTTGCTTTCTCTCCTCTTTCACATCCACTTCCCCCACCTTTCTTCTCCTCCTTCCCCCTTCTCTCCTCTTCTCCCTTCCTCCTCCTACCCCATGTCCCATGTCTAACTGCCAGCATGCCTGTGTGTTGCTGTGTGTCACCATGCCATGTTTCACACAAAATTTAACAATCCCTTTCAAAAACTGTGGCATACATGTACATATCTTTCTGACCTTCTACATCTCACCTTTAAGCTTCCGCTATCACTGGTTCAAGGTTGGAATGCGCCTGTAAATTCCTCCAGCAGCTAACAGTCTCTGCTCTAATGCCCACACCCACTGATTAACAGTAATACTATGCACACATGCAACCACTTTATTAGTCTTTACCACGTTTTTTTACTGTGACTTTAATTTCCTGTTTTCCAACTATTAATTGACTTCAGAAAAGCATATTGATGGCCATTTTTATATTCTTCACCACTGTGCTGTTAGCATACTATACCATACAGAAACGTGCTGAGGGATCTGTCCGTGGAGAAGACCGGGTCAGTTCCAGCCTGAGGAGAATTGGGGGGGGGGGGGGTGTTCGCCAGGGACATTGTCATAAAGAAGCTATGAAACAAATGACTGAGCATTCAAAGTACTTCATGACATTCATGCACACATTCACCTGAAGCTCTCTCCATCACTATAACGTCTTGTCTTCGTCTTGTCCTGCTCTGTATCAAAACTCTCACCTCTCCTCTCACTTTTCTCCCCATCTCCCTGCATCTCTCTATCCTCCTTGCTTTGTCTATCTCCCCCCCCCGGCCCCCCGTCTCTTCTCGTCTCTTCCCATCTCTCGGTCTGTTTCTATCCTATCGTCTCTCCCCATCTTTCTTCCTCCCCTCATTTCTTATCGCTCTTCCATCCTCAGTTTATCTACCCTGCTCTTTCCGTCTCTTTCTCCCCTTCTCTCATTTGTCACTCAACTCGCCCCTCTCCAGCTCTGTCTCTCTTTTTGTCTGCTTTGAGACCTAGATTGGGTACCTCCAGTTTGTTTATCTGGTTTTCATTGTCATTCTAAATTCCACCTTAATCCCCCACAGGAAATGACCTTCTTAGCACACTAATTAACACAAACACAGTCACAAATGACAAACTCTGCATTTTGTGTGTGTATGTACAATGTGTGGTGGAGGAAAATAGTGTGTGGCAATATTCAGTCCCAATAAAAATGTTGCTATGACAACGAATGTTTTATAATCTGATAATCCCGGATTATTCTTCCATTCATCTCATTAAGAATGATTAATAAATCACACTCTCTCCCCCCTTGCAAATAAACCCTCTATAATTATTGCAGGGTTACCATGGTATAATTATTGTACACTTAGACGTAACAGGAGCTAATCATCATAAAGGTCTGTTAAACACACACACACACAAATAAGACAACAACAATTCAGATTCAGATCTCATAACATGTTGATAATCAGAGACAAGATGAGATAGGGAGGCTCTACCTTTTCTAATCCTCTTCATCTCTATCTCTTTATCTATACTTGTTCTCTATTTATAGTGTCTATCTTATTTACACAATCAGTTTACCCCATCTGAGCTCTTGAGTTCAGTCTCCTGAGAAGTGCTTCTATCACAGCCTGAATCTTGTGCTTCTCACCCGTTTATTGGTTAGAAGATTCTTCAAAGAGACAGCCAGAAGGAGAGGCCTGCATTGTTTTTGCTACTAGCAGCTTAAGATAGCTATGCTATCTAATGCACACATGAAGCTGTATATGTGGTAATTTGAAAGGCAAACTGAGTTTAAAAACTGTTTAGACTATACCTCATTAGAGTTTTTCACAATTGGTAAAATACTGACTAAACCCCTTCTGCAGTTTTATTGGCCTCAACCCATTTGTCATTTCAGACACTCTTTTGGCAAAACTCTAAACACATTTTCAAACTCTTTTTGCTTTGTGATACAACTGTGCTGCAAAACTGTAAACAAAGGCGGAAAACCGTAAAAAGAACTACAACACAGTTGTCGTATGTGAAACACAATGACCTAAAATTGTTCACACCTGTTTCTAATGGTGGTTTGGATCAGTATCAGCTACTTTTCTCAATCTAATTGAATTTGTGGTAGTGGAATGTCTATGACTGAAACGTATGTACAGTAGCAGGGTATATTTCCTGTGTTTTTATTGAAAGTAGTTGTGAGGGTCACTGTAATATCGGGAGGATCCATTTTGAGATGGATCCCCTCCTCCAGAGACAGTTGGTGAATGAGAGGTGCCGAACACAGGCTAAACATATTCATACATTCAGCCAGGAAGCGTCAATGAGTGTTGAAACTCGAAAATCCAGTGATTTTAAATCCCAAATCAATTTTCTTTATTGATGCATTTATTATTATTATACAAATATATAAATTTATGTAACTAAATGTCCTGGAAGCTGTGTTCTCCATTTTGCTTTGTCGAATGATTGCTCCATGGTGTTTATACATTGATTTGCTGTGTTTATGATTTGAACGAATAGTTTGATTTTGAGCACAGGTTAAATGGTTTTGGTGTGAATGTTTGATTTTCCCCTGAGTCAAAGGTTTTGGAAATTGAGTTTGAAGACTTGGTACAGTTTTTCGAACAATGACACAAGAAATAGAAGAAGAGACAAAGTAGAGGTCCGAGAAATGTGTGTGTACATGTACTTGTCAGCATCCCACATTGTGCCTTATAAAAGTCCCTCAGTGAACAATCTTTCTTTGATTAACCAAGACAGCAGGAATCTGCAGGAAACAAAAACTAAAAAACAATACTTTGTGTGTCTGCGTGCATAGTTTAGTTTGTGAATGTAATCACATCTGTATTGTGAATTAAATCACAATTTCATCGCTTCATAAACCTAGAGAGAATTAGAAATTAGAAAAGTCTCAATTAGAAAAGTCCTTTTAAAGACGATTCATGTACAAGTCCTGAGGTTTTGAAAAAAGTTTTTATTGTTTTTGTCAACATTGAGGTGTGTATTTTCAGTTGTAAACTGAATTTTAAACTGAGTTTCAGTTGTAAATTGAGTTTGACTGACAGGTATAAGATGCTGAAGGCACTTCAGATAGTACAGTGCGGAAAGAGAGGAGAAAATGGGGCGAGGGAAGACTGACAGACAGATGCAGATAAACAGCGAGATCATTAGGAAAGTCACATTAAAAACAAATGTGGAGCAGTGTTTCTCAGCATCCATCCCAGATGAACCACATCTGCAACAAGGAAGCTTGAGTCACATTTATCTACAACCTGGATTACACATCTTCAGGAACATGGTTCAAAGCTCAGTGTTCCATGGCAGCAGCCTCCTCTTCTTCGTCCTCTTCTTCTTCATCACTGCAGGGTTCAAACTCCTGGTCCAGGGCTGCACCGGAGCCCTCCTCCTCTCCCTCCTCCATCTCCCCTCCAAGCTCACCCAACAGCTGCTCTACATGCTCCAACATTGGTGGGTCATCGCAACGCAGCTTGCAATAGAGCTGAAACAGAAATACACACAGGTTAGAAACACACATACAATCACATATTATACTCATTAGGATACATTCAGTGTGCGCTCCCATAATATTCTGTTATAATGAGCAAGTCTGGAGTCTGAAATGTGCCTGCAGTGGCAGCAGATTTCTGTCAGCCAGCCTGAGCAACAGAAGCATTGGTAAACAGAGATCAGCTTTTATTCGGAATCCAGCACGTTTGATTCACTGTTAAGCAGCTGAGAAATGATACAGAGAATATTTATCTCCCTCGATTACACACACAGAGGTGCTCAGAGGCATGCACACGCACACACACACGCGCACGCGCACACACACACACACACACACACACACACAATCATTGTTGTTATCTCAGGAAAATAAGCTGGTGCAGCAAGATAAAAAAAAGTTTCTAAAACGGACCATTAGATTTATCTCAGCACAATACTCTTCCTGAGTCTAATTATCCACATGATAGGACTGCTCAGTGATAAAAGTAGTCCTGGCAAAAAGAATAGAAGACCTAGCCATGTGCACGTGTTTCTTGTTCACACACACACAAACAAACAATGCCTCTTCTCCTTTCTTCTCAGGAAGAGACATTCTATGATCCTGGGGTGGAAGAGATAAGCAGACATGGGATTAGAAGATAATGTGCATTTTCTGTTTAATCTAGTTAGGACATGAGAATGTGCACGCACTTACAGAAAAAGATTAATTTTACTGCAAGTGTAACCAGGCCAAAAGAGTGAGTGAGAGTGCATGTCGCCCCAGGAACAGTCACTAAGCAACAGTAGGTCTTGACAGCAGACAAGTCCTGTGGGAACTCATTTGAAGACAGACAGAAAGAGAATGAGAGGGTATGTGTGTGAATGAGGTCTGTGCTTGTGAGGCTCCAGCGATCTGTGGGGAACAAGGGGAGGCTGAGAGTTGGTGACCAAGGCTGAGGAGCAGATCCCTGGGGGAGACACACTCCAGGCCCTGGAGGACCACGGTTGGCGCTATGTTTTCTCTCATTTTCCTTACATTGCAAAGAAACATGCTAGGAACTAAAGTAAACTTTAACTTAAGTTCAGTTTGATTTTGGAAGCAACCTCTTTTAGGCAGGAAAACGTGTATGTGTGTGTCTGGAAGACTGTGTGTGTGTGTGACTGTTGATGAGCTAGATGGTATTTAGTGTGGAACAACAGACTACATTACCTTGCATCCCAGCATTGGATCATTCTTCATTCAGACAGTGTGAGCTGGCTATATAAACAACCATCCACAACAAAAACACTGCTGCTGTGCTGAGCTGAGCGCACGCACACGCACGCACACACACACACACACACACACATACACACACACACACACACACACAATGACCAGGTCATTTTTCATTTAGCGAAATGTGTGTGCTGGCTGTGTGGGATGGCAGGTGTGTATCTGTGTGTGTGTAAGATGGTTGGGGTGTGTGTGGGTGTGAATTTATTTGATGGTCGCCTAATTATTAATTTTTTTACACAGCCAGAACGTACAGTTAACCAGAGTCTCCAGAACACACACACCCACACAAAGCCAAACTAATGACAATGCTGTTTTGTGGCTGTGTGGAACAGTTGTAGATAGAGGAGCAGCAGGAATGTTATCCTAAACACAGTGAAAACAGAGTTCCATAACCTGCCTCATGTTCATCTCCATTCCTCTGTCACTGGGTGGTCTTAGTTCTCTCTCAATCACTCTAGTTAACCTACCTCTATCTCTCTCGCACTTGGTAGTAACCTCTACCAGTCTATCAATTTCTCTAGTCTTAGATAACCTCCGTCTATCTCTGGGAAGTCTAAGTAAAACAGCAAGTTCTTACCTACATCTAGACCAAACCAACCACCGTCGAAAATATGGGAGGAGAGTAGGCAGGTGGTCTGAGGAAAGGAGAGAGATTATGCTAAAATGTCGGTTAATGGTAAATAACATTGAAGTGTGAGTATGTGTGTGGGAATGAGGGATAGATATAGAAACTGAGCTAAAACTAGATAAAAGCATGCCAAAGGTCAGTAGACTGGGTGAAGATTTTGCATTGTGTGTGTTGGTGTTTCTTCAATATGTGTATTTGCATACCTGTGAGTGTGTACATGTGTGACAGAGCTGGTGCGATAATGCTTGAGTGTGCTAGAGGCAATTCGAAGTCCTGTTTAATAGGGCCAAGAGGTGCCCCAAAAGACCATATTCAGGTACCAGCCTCTCCTTCGGCTCTGTCTGAAAGGTCAGGCTCCAGGAGAAGTGACAGGTGTCACTTCACACCCTATGTGGTGTGTGTGTGAGGGAGAAAAGAGAAACAAAGTGTGTGATGCCGTCCCCCCTAGGAGAGACTAGGGACATGTCCTGTTCACACACACACACGCACAGATTGCCTTCTGAAAAACAGTCAATCTGATAAATTAAGATATTTCTGACAATTTGGAAATGCAAGCGGCAACACAATTAAATAAGAACATGCACGCACACACAAAAAAAACAGTCAGAGTATGCAGACACATGGATTGGTGCCTAAATCTGCCAGTGGGATTGGGGGCTCATTTCCATGTAGGAGCTCATTTAGTCTCTCCAACTGACTCCTTGTAAATAATTAACTACACACATACTCCGAAAACAATGCTCAGATATAAAAATTAAGTGGGTCACACCCTCACAGTCCTGCCATAGCTTTGAAAAGCTTACATCCTATTATGGCTACATTTAGTAACCTCAATTCTATCTCTCCTCTGAACACCCTCCTCTCCCCAGGCTTGTTAGGTCGGTGTCAGAAGACAGATGGTGGTGTTGACTCGTTAGACAGCCAGGGAAAGAGGGGACAGGGTGTGTATGTGTGTTGGGCCCAGTGCTGCAAGAGAGATGTAGACAAATACCCATACACAGAAGCACTCACCCTCCTATGAAACAGATCTGGATCATAACAAACAGTCCTCCATGCCCCTTAAACTTCAGCCAATACACCCCTGCTCCAACTATTTGGCCTCACCCTTGTTCTGTTGACTCCTCATGGTTACCCCTAGACCCCCACAGCCCCTACTTCTACACTAGCTCCAACCTTCCACAAGAGCGTGTGGAAGAGGAAGAAGGGGGGAGGTTGACTTTTAACAAGATGTGAGGCCACAGGTAAGAGGATGCAGTCATACCTTCTTGGCTTTGGTCAGGTAGGATCTGGCAGCCTCCCTCAGTGCCTCAGCTTCCTCCCTCTCCTCCTCCCCTGCCTCTCTCCCTTCCCTCACTCTCTGCTCTCCTGCTTGTTCCTTCTGCAGGCAGCATACCCATCCGGACAGATACCACACCTGAGAGGGAGGGAGAGAAAAATTAAGTGGTAGAGACATGGAAAGAGTGGGCGCGAAGGACAGAGAGATGAGAACATGGAAAGTGAAAAACTGTTATTTGTTACAAAAACAAAGCTGTAGACGGGACAAACACATTTCTAAGAGTCATAAAACATGTCTGCATTAAATCTAATCTCCAGCAATGACAAACTGGTTTTTGCCCAAACACACAGACAAGTGAGGGATACACACCAATGCACACATACATTTAAACAGTTTTATCCAAAAACCTGGATAATATAATAACAGGTTTCTCCAGAGACCTGGTTGCTTTCCTACAGATACACTATTGCACATTTGAGGTTCATGTTATTTCATTGTAACTTGTTTAACTGAATGCCTTTGTTGTTGCTCTTCCCTTTGGCACTTGTTTGGTTTCCCACAATGTATGCTTCATAATCTGACTATCCACAAAGAAGTTTTATTAGAATGTTTCTTTGAAACCGTGTACGAGATGGGTTCTTATTTATGCATGTGCGGTAAACACACACACTCCACGTGCCACTAAGGACACTCGCACACACACACACAAAAACACACTGTCAATCAATCGTTTAGTTGAAGAAATATTCTTGTGGACAACTATCCTGTCCAGCTACTCCCTTCTGGTAGAAGGCTGCGGTCCATCGGGACCAAATAATTATTTTGATAAAATAATTAATTATTTTATAATTATTTTCCTCTGGCATTCAATACAAGCTAGACAGGATAACTTGGCATTTTATTTGACCCCATATGCTCCAGTGGGTGGGTGTTCTGTGTCATGGTGTATTGTGTTTTATTAATTTATGTATCATTTTATGTGAAGCACTTTGGGCCAACTGAAGTTGTTTTAAAGGTGCTATTTAAATCAAACTGAATTTAACTGAAAAACGTTCCGCCATAGGAACAGTTTCTTTCCATCTGCTACTGCCCTCTTTAAGATAAAAAACTTCCACTGACATTTTCTACTTACCAGTCCATTCAAACCTATTAGCAATTCGCACAAGCCACCTTGTCACCATTTGCAGTACTGTGCTCATACTTTTACATATATTGTATCATTCATATTCATTAAATCCTAGAATTGTTAAACAATTTTTTTTTTGCCTTATTGCCTACCTTCCCGCCACACTAAATTCCATGTTTTTTTTTAAACAATCTCCCACGTTTTGTTACGTTTTGTGTTTGCTCAAACTTTCAATCTCCACTGCAAGTTAATCATGAGATGACAGTGAGTGACCTCCAGAGAGAGGTGTGTATGAGAGCGTATTTGCTCTGCCTCAGCACAGTTCTAACACACTGAAAATAACTGTTGCATGTGAACGCACAAGCCAGCGTCACAGTGCTGTCTTCTGAAGTCATTTAAAGTCATTTCTTGTTCAGCACCCCTTTGAGTGCTCTCCATCTGTCATCTCAGATGCATGTGCACATACACCAATGTGTGTGTGTGTGTGTGTGTGTGTCAGGAGAGCAGACTTCAGATACTGCTTAAGTATAACAGGTCTCATTTCAAACCCCAATGCTGCATATACATATAAAACCAATATGGAATTAAAGCTCTCTCCACATACACACACACATTCTGCATCAGCAGAAGTGTCTTACTCATTGTGTGTGCAGTTTTATATTAGATGTGTACACAACACTGTCATGATTCAGAAATTGAGGCAGCTCTGTTACCCACTCATACATATTCACATATGACGTATTCATATTCTTACATTCCTATTCTATCATTGTCGTTTTATCATTATTCCTTCCTTTTATACTTCAGATTTATTTTGTAATAAATAAACATATTTTTGTTTATTTTTTGTCTACTTGCCAATTTTTTATTCAAGTTCTGTATGTTTATCGTTGCACCATTCTGCCACACTATATATTGCGTTTGTGCAACTTACATGGCGAATAAATACCTATATTGATTCTGAACTTGCACACCCCCCGGCCACCTACAGAAGCTCCATCTGCAGCACTCACCTGGACCACCTCGTCATCTTCCTCTAGAAGACTCTCTAGCACGTCCACTGCCATCTGTGAGGGACAGAGGGAGACAACAGGGGGCGGGAGAGAACAGAGGGATGTAGAGAGAGAACAAGGGTGAGGGAGAGAGAAAAAAAACGTAGTATGTTTCCTAAAACTTAAAAAAAACACCCACAGTTCGCAGCATACTTTGTCAATCGACCAATGAGATCAGCTCATTTGAGATGCGCATACAAGGCTTCTGTTTCGTTGAAGAGGTGGCCAATGGTCAACAAGACAGCTGACACAGAGGTCGATTGGCCTTATCTCCCAGTCGATAGCCACTCTCATTGATCTACAGCCATCTATATCTATCAACACTGATCCAACACCCCATCTCTTCTCCAGGCTACCCGGCTACCTCTCAATCAATACAAGTTATCTTTGTCAATTAACCTTTTCTTTCTTCCTCAAATACAAGTCTCCCCTGCATATCCTTAACCATCTTGCATGCATCTACTAAATGTATACTCTCTAATCCTTCCATCATGTCCTCCTTTTACACCTTCTTTCTCTACTCTTCTGATAACATTCATTTTAGACAGAGATTTTGAGAGAGAACGAACAAAAGAAATGGAAGAGTGTCAGCATGTGTATGTGGTCTCAGGTGATGGAATATAGATTACTTTGTGTTTGGTAATCACAAAAGCGAATGGCAGCAAGACAACACACACACATTTTTACAACATAACCAGACACAGTAAAACAAGAGAGAAAAAGAGTGACATGACAGCTGCAAGTCTGTTATCCAACTCTCATTAGAGATGGATTCTTCTGCCTTTTCAATCAGTTACAGAGGTTCCCGTGGCGATGAAAAAAGGTATGTTGCCAGGGGAGACCAGGATGAAAACAGGTTAATTGAGACCAGCTTATTAAGGAAAGAGAAGCCAGAAGATGAGAGTGTGAGGGAAGATAGGGAAGATGTGGAAGAAGTGTGAAAATATGTGTGCGTCAGCGCCCAATTTGATTAACGGTCTGACTGATATGCTGAGTGTCTATCGGTTATGATTAATTAACAACAGCCTGATTGGCATAAACAAACAACTGATCCCAGTTGATGACTGTGACCTGATTCAGCATCTTGTTTGAGTTAACGTACACATGCAAGCAAACAAACAGGGTACCGATTTGACATAGAGATATGAAGGCTGTTATCCTCCTTTTTACCACTGATAAGAACTGAACCGAACCGTTCAGACAGAAGAAAAAAAACTAACAGAAAAAAACTCCACCCTGACAGCGTTGTCAACACAGTCTGAGCTTTTCTTTTGACTTCAGGAGCTGTGATGAACGGCACTCACTTATACTTACTGCATGCCAGAGTATGTTTGTGTTTCTTATCATGCAGTTTGTAAACATAAATAGTGGAATTATTCTAACAGGGAATGTTACAAAGGAAGGAAATTGCTAGCTTGTAGGACCAGTTGGGCTGACTTTCTCGCATGCACGCACACACACACACAGACACAAAAACGCAAAGCACATCCCAAGGCACTGCTTGCTTCGATTTAGCAGAGAGACTGTGCCTTATCTAGGCTAACCATAAAAATATAATAACGCCTAAACATAGGGATGTGATATATATCACTGCTATGACAATCACATCCTTGGATCCTAAGGTCTGGTCCATTATCAGGGGACCGGGGTATGTTTGTCTGTCTGCCCACCTGTCTATTATTCTGCCTGTCTGCCTATTAATCAGTCTGTCCACCCATCAACCTGTATGAATGTCTGTCTAAACATCTGTTTGTCTTTCTGTCAATCTGCATATTTGTCCGCCTGCCTGTCAATTGTTCTCCTTGACTCTTACAGCTGAACTCTTCTCTCGAGTACAGGGGATAACAGCTGTCCAGGCAGCTTTTCAGAGATTCTGTGGCAGATGGACTGTGAGTTACAACAGAATCATCGAAAAGCCTCCACTCATGTCAGACCAAGGACTTTCTTCACTTCCGCAGTGCCAAATTAAGTCAAGTTTAGCAAAACTTTGACGAGAGAAATTCCAATGAAAGAGTTGTAACAACCAAAGGCAGAGCCCGAAGATTTGCGCTTTGTTTATTTTCTTGAATTTCATTTCAGAGAGCTTCGTCTTGGAAACAGCCACATTCTGAGCTGTTCAAACATACATACCGTAAAACCAGGGTATGTGTGTGTTGTGTGTTTTGATGAGTGCATGTGCTGAGGTTGTTGACGTGTGTGACGAAGACAAACGCTGCTGGGAATCATGGTTATTTGGTGATTCTCATAATAAATAAAAAAAAACTGCTGGAGGCAGGACGTTCTCATATAGGGCGCCCTTTCTCTGGAACAAATTACCCGTTTCAGTTAAGGAGGCTGATACTGTCTCGACATTCAAAGTTAGGTTCAAAACATTTCTATTTAGTCAGTTCTACGACTGTTAAAGTGTGTGGGTAAATATACAGTTGTGTTCAAAATTATTCAACCCCCAATGCTGTAAATGGTTTTAGGGAATTTAGTGTACATTTGTACTTGTATTCAGAATGAAATCCTACAAGGACTTCTTAAAGAACCATATGCAACTAAAATTACATCATTCGTTTTGTAATACAGTAGTAAATGTTTCTTTTGTGAATTCTTCCTTGACACAATTATTCAACCCCTTAAAGACTACCACTCTGAACAACAGAGATTCATTGAAGTGTTTTCAATCAGGTATTGAAAACACCTGTGGATGTCAGGGAGCAGCAATAAAGCCTAATAAGCACCAATTAGGCAGCTTTAAAATGACTGTGATACTCAGCTCCTTCTAGACCTTTACTGGTGTGGTTACAAACATGGTGAAGTCAAAGAGAATGGTCCACAAAGACCAGAGAACAGGTGATTACTCTTCACAGGAAGGGCAATGGCAATAAGAAGATTGAAAAGATGTTAAACATACCAAGAGACACCATAGGAAGCATAATTCGCAAATTCAAGGCAAAAGGCACTGTTGAAACGCTACCTGGTCGTGGCAGAAAGTAGATGCTGACTTCGACTGCTGTGCGCTACCTGAAGCGTAGAGTGGAAGCAAGCGCATGGAGAGAGGCCTGGGTTGCAAGTGATGGGTAAAAAAAATCCGCCTTTTTTACCACAGACTGGCAGTTCCAGAGCCCTATTGAGAGGTTTAAGTCTACTCGCAATTGTCCCATTTAGAGTAAGAGTGTGTAATTAATCCAAGCAACAACTCTCGATCACCGATCGAGACAAAAGGTGCTCAGCTAAGGGCCCGATGCTAGTGTCTTGCGATTACCTAAAAACAGCAGTCAGACAAACTTCTGTATAAAATAAAATAACGAGACACCCTAACTTCTGTAGCTACATGCAAAATGTAGGTAAATAAAATTAAGAGTGTCAGAATTACTTAAAGCTCAGTTGACTTGTCAGTAGCATTGTGTTATTTCCAGCAGGACATTGAGCTTCTGCGGGTGCTGCTTCTGGCTTGCTGACAATCAATTGCCGTAGTAACAACTCAGCTGCTTCTGGCTTGCTGACAATCAAATCGCTGTACTAACAACTCAGAAACTAGATTCCAAGTACACAAATCAAGCTGCTCTCTTCTTGACTAACTTTATCAGCTAAATGGGATGAATGAAACGCAGTCTATCCACTCACGCCGCAACGAGTTCACACACAAAGTACATCCCCAGTATACTCAATCTAGCTCTTGTAGCTTGTCAACATGTAGTTTGGCATAATCCAGTCTATCTTTTTTATAATTTGTTTTCAACAATGGTGTCCCCCTTGGTCGTCTCCCATGTAGTCCACTTTGGCTCAAACAATGACAGATGGTGCGATCTGACACTGATGTTCCTTGAGCATTAAGTTCACATCGGATCTCTTTATAAGTCTTTCGTGGCTCGTTTGTTACCATCTTTTTATTTTGTCACCAATTTTACTCTTGTGGCCACGTCCAGGGAGGTTGGCTACAGTCCCATGGATTTTAAATGTCTGAATGATATGTGCAACTGTAGTCACAGGTACATCTAGCTGCTTGGAGATGGTCTTATAGCCTTTATCATGCCTGTCTATATTTTCTTTCTAATCTCCTGAGCCAACTCTTTCCTTCGCTTCCTCTGGTCCCATGTTGAATGTGGTACACACCATGTCACCAGACAACACAGTGGCTACCTGGAGTCCTTTATATATGCCAATGACTGATTAAGATTGTAGACACATTTGATGCTAATTAGTGGACACACCTTGAATTAACATGTCCCTTTGGTTGCATTATTTTCAGTCTTTTCCAGAGGTACCATCCCTTCTGTCCAGACCTGTTCCATGAGTTCCTTTGTTTTTCATAATTCTGTTAAAGCATGGTTTAAAAGCAATGTCTGACTTTCATTGGTTAATAGATTATGTATTATTACTTTTGTCAGATAATTTTTTTTCTGTGATCATTGAGTTTTTCATTGACCAAAGGGTACCAACAATTTTGTCCACGTCTGTATATCCCCATCATCCTCACCCCCCCCCCCCTCACCATTCACTGCTTACACCACCAACCACCGCGACCCCCCCCACCCAGTAAATACCACTCTTCTATTATTGACACAAGCCTGAACTAGCCATGATAGACATGCTTGTCCTTTCCCTCTTAAAGATGCTGTTCAACCAAACACATTAAAAAAGCCATGCATAAATCCACACACAAACCCAGGCAGCCTTACCTCATATTCCTCTGATTCCATTAGCAGTTTGGCTGTGGTGATGCGAGTCTCGTATGGAGGGATCTCACTCTGAGAAACAAAACCAAAACTAAGAAAACAGTCATGCAGGAACTCACTCTGAAATGAAGAATAAGAGCACAGGATGAACCTGCTCAGTTGGAGTGTTTAGTGAGGTAGCTCTAACTACAGCAGTGAGGCCCCAGGTGTGGCGCTCTCAGGCCAGAGGCTCCAGGCTGTAGCCCTGAAACAGAAATAACTCCTGGCCTCCTCTCTCAGGACCCTGCTCTGGATGTGTCAGGCTCGGAGAGCGGAGAGACCCGACAGCACGCCGCAAGCTCCATTATGACCTCTCATCCACGTCTGACACCAGAGAAACCTGCCTCCAACCCTGAGCGGTTTGTTTATCTCTTTTTTTTGGCTTATTTATTTTCATGATTTAAAACCTCTGGTCTTGGTTAAATTTTATCGTTAAAATTATTGTTACTAGCATGGATAGAAATGATGTAATCCTACAAAAAAGGTACGCACATATTCTATTGCGGTTTGGTGAAAAAGAAATCATTTTAATTTAGGGAAAGAATCACCTGTGTTGGCTCCTCCTCCATGTCTCTGCTAGGGGGCAGGGCATCGCTTTGTTTGAGGAAAGGTAGCCACGCCCCCACACTCCTCATCAGGTAATCTCTCCCCTCCTTCTCACACAGACAAACAAGCAAACATTAATACACAGAAGAGTCCTTCACTTGATGTCCGGGCAAGAGAAACAGCAGGTTGGAGCACCACTGCGACCCACAGCCCAGGGGTGGTACTGCAGGCAAAATACCTTAGACTCCCCAATGAGCTACCGTACTGTATCTATTGCTCACGAACATAACTTCTTCTATGCTTAGTCTCTGATGCACTTCAGAATGGCTTTAATAAACAGGCTTCAGTAAGACTGCGATATAATGTGAATATCTCTCATCTCTGATCTAATGCTGCGTTCACACCGGACACAAACTTCCGAAGTGGGCGGCTGATTTACATGTCAATGTAATCACATGACTAGAGGTCCATTTCTGCCTGAGTTCAACAATTTTTAACATTGGCAGATATTTGCAGGGGCGTTAATCAATCAGGGACTGGTTTTTAGTAGTGTCGTATTATGACCTACGACATGACCCGATCAGCGGGACCAAGAAGCAAGATGGATGACAAGCTGATCGTAGCAGTGTGTAGACACCCTGAACTAAGTTTTTAGTTAGGCCCAACTGTACATTGAAAATCAGCATCTCAATAGTGAGAAGTGTAGTCTCTGAAAATGTACAGTGGTAGTCAAAAGTTTACATACACTTAATATAATGTCATGGGTGTCTTAATTTTCCAGTTATTTCCACGATTTTTCTCTGATAGAGTGATTGGAATAGATACTTAATCGTCACAAAAAACATTCAAGAAGTTTGGTTCTTTTATGATTTTATTATAGGTCAACTGAAAATGTGACCAAATCTGCCGGGTCAAAAATATACATACAGCAACATGAAGTAGCAATTTTGGTGACTTAAAAAGTTGTGTCAATGAAATGAACTTCACAGCATGGCCTTTTAACTTCTTGTGAGTGATTATGAGTGACTACAGCTGGTGACTTCTGAGGCCATTTAAATACGGCTCATTGTATACAAACCCCCACAAACCGTACAATGGGAAAGTCAAAGGACCTCAGCACGGATCTGAAAACGCAAATCATTGACTTAAACAAGTCAGGAAATTCACTTGGAGCCATTTCAAGGCAGTAGCAGGTCCCAAGAGCAACAGTGCTTGTTTGTAAGTATGAAGTGCATGGCACTGATTTGTCACTGTCATGATCAGTAAGATAATGCAAGCTATCACCTGCTGCTGAGATAAAATTGGTCAGGAGGGTGACGAGTCAACCGAGAACCACCAAAAAGAAGATCTGCCAAGAATTAGAAGCTGCTGGAACACAGGTGTCAGTATCCAGTCAAGCATGTTTTGCATTGCCATGGACTGAGAGGCTGCCGTACAAGAAGGAAGCCCTTGCTCCAAAAGTGGCACCTTAAGGCCAGACTGACGTTTGCAGCTGATCACAAGGACAAAGATAAGACCTTCTGGTGGTAAGTTCTGTGGTCAGACGAAACAAAAATCGAGCTGTTTGGGTGTTCCAGCAGGACAATGACCCTAAACACACATCAAAAGTGGTAATGGAATGGCTAAATCAGGCTAGAATTAAGGTTTTAGAATGGCCTTCCCATAGTCCTGATTTAAACCCCATTGAGAACATGTGGACAATGCAGAAGATACAAGTCAATGTCAGAAAGCCAAATTTGTTTACTGAAGTGCACCAATTCTGTCAAGAGAAGTGGTGAAAGATTAAACCAGAAGCTTGCCAGATGCTTGTGGATGGCTACAAAAAGCGCCTAATTGAAGTAAAATGGCCATCTAACCAAATATTATTGCTGTATGTATATTTTTGACCAAGCAGACCTGGTAACATCAGTTGACTCATAATTTTTTTTTAAGAACAAAACTTCATGAATGTTTTTTTGTGACAAAAAGTATCTGTTCCAACCACTATATCAGAGGAAACTCAAGACAACCGTGACATTATGTTCTTTACAAGTGTATGTAAACTTTTGACCGAAACAGTATATTTATTCAAGATTATCATCTGCCATCAGAAGAGGAATGTGTGTAGGTGTGTGTGTATACAATGAGATCGAGTACTTCATCAAATTAATGTAAAGATTACATTTTGTAACATGAATTAGCATCCAATATCTGATTGAATATGGTAGTAACACATCCACTGTGTGTGTGTGTGTGTGTGTGTGTGTGTGTGTGTGTGTGTGTACTGACCTGATTCTTCTCAGTACTAAATAGGTAGCTGGCCATTAGCTGTAGAGCCTCTGGGTTGTCATGGTGATGTTGCAATGCACTCTCTATAGCTTCTCTACACTTGTCTCCTGCACCGTCTTCCATACTACAAGCACGCACACACACACACAGCAAGGGAGGTCAGTTGATGTCTCCATTATATGTCTCCATTATGTCTCAACGTTAGGGCATGTGTGTGCAAATTACCAGAGGTCAGTGAGGTATATCTCTGCTACAGAGCAGTAGGCCACACACACATCCTTCCTACAGAGGGGCTCCAGGTCCGGATCTGGGGTTGCTGTGCCCGCGGCCCCAGCCTCTGTCTGGGGAGGGGGAGAGGGGGGGGGCGTTATTCACTGGCCACTAAGCTTGCTTAATGGCCATGAGATCATAAACACTGAGCATGAGAGTGCAGTGTATGTCAAATTACCATGTTGAGCATTTGCCTCTCCAAAGCAGCAAGGATAATCTGTATACCTCTGGTGTAGTAGTTGACTGCCTCTTGACCAGTGTGTAACTGTCCAAGGGACATGTATTTACTGTGGCCCTCATCAGGGCTCAGTTCCACAGCACGCAGAAACACTTGCACACAGAATCAAGGAAAGGCTGAACATATGCAGGTCCATGGGCATACACAGTGTTTCTCAGATATATTTTGCTTTGACTTGCTGAATGTCTCCCAGCACTCCAACACACTCACAAGTGTTCCTCTGTGAAGGATATTGCCTTGGCCCTCTGCATGTCTCCCAGTTCAGAGTGAATGTGGCCCAGCATGTCCAGGGTCTGCTGGTTATTGGGCTCCAACTCCAGAGCCCGCTGGCAAAAACGGCTTGCCATCTCAAAGTCAAAACTGTCCATACACTCCTCTGTCTGTATCAGAGGGAAACAGAGATGGTTAGCATGTCCTGCTAAACGCAGGCAAATGGCTTCTACTAAAACAAGTATGACACAATTAAATAATAATTAAGCTTAGTTAGAGGGAAGAGAAAGTGACACTATGAGTTGGGCCGCAAACAGACCTTCTCTAAAAGTTGTTTAACAGAGTATTTCTGTGCGGTTTTCTTTTTGTTCCTCTCCTGCATCTTCAATTTCAGTCTTTCTTCCGCAGACAGAAAAGCAAGCCCGGAGTCTGCAGCACAGACGGGAATGCAAGAACACATATAATCAGTCGTTTGCCTATTTTTAGGACAAGATTAGCGCAGTATTCGTTTGATTGGTAGCTAGCTAAATAGACTACATCCAAAAACGGATGACACATTGCAAGCTAATAATAGCGCTAACTGATTCCATCGTTTGAGACTTTAATCAGAACTTTAAGGTTAGATACATTAACTACACACCTCGGTTTGAGCAAGTGTTTTTCCTCTTGTCTTTGGTCTTTTTCTTACTCTTTGCCTGGCCTCCCATGTTGATATCGTGTATGGTTGTGTGCAACTTCACGTGTAGAATGGGTTTACGCGGCGCATGCTCATTCGACACTACAGCGTCTACCGCTCTGGTAATACGGTATCCGAAAGTAGACAAAAGAGACGCCAAATTACGCAAAGCAAGTGATTCTATTGACTAAATGGTGGCTGTGTGAATGAACACTATAGTCGACCACTTTACACTACATGTTTATTTGAATATTATATATGCATTGTTAATAAGATGCGCTTTTAAATTTGATACGCACTGTATCAATGGGAAGGAATCGTACAGTGGGCGGGAAAAATGACACAACTGATGTCGCAATTAAACCAATTGGAAAACGTCTTGAGGTTGTGCCCCTCGACGCAGTGTGAATGTTCCAAAATTTGACCAATCTGCAGTTACGTATTCCAACGTCAAGGACGCACATTTTCTATAGCGGTGTAGTAAATAAACGAATGACAGACAGACGTTGATGCTAGGAATTTGTTATCGAGATTCATTGTGGATACAGTATTAATGATTTTACACCAGAAACATTTTGCTGTGGAAGTTAACGGGAGTCATAACATCTGTTGCGTTTATTCTTTGACCGTCGTCGAAGCGGTAGGAGGTTTCCCCCGTTAGCTAGTTAGAGCTATCGTGCTATCGTATAGAAAGCTATCGTGTTGCTAGGCTAGCAAATGTTTGCTACTCTAACAAGTAGCTTCGGCGAGACGTTAGCTATACAATTAATTTGTATTGTTTTCACTGCCTGCATTTACAACACTGCTAGACAAATATCGGCTAATCAGTGACATCCAATATATCCAACATCTATCCAGTCCAGTGCCAATAGCAAAGTTGATGCTCCTCTCCCGTATCTGTCTGTTGCTGGCTAATAAGGCAAGACTGCCTCGCTCCGGTGTTCTACTGTGGCCAATGCCACCGGCTCTGCCTGCAGAGAAAACTGGAATTTCAATCCCGAGAAGAGCGAAGAATAAACACAGCAGTTACAACATTATAACTTGCTTGTAGTCCCGTTTTGGGGAATACTGACTGTTGGACCGGAGTGCAATTCATTAAAGTTGACATGTCTGAGTTCAGCAAAGAAGTGGTGGATTTAGTCTGGGGGAGAGCTTCCAGTGGCGGGGTGTCTGGTTCTCTATTTCGGAGATGGACTCAAGGTTAGAAGTTCAAGGTTCTCATCTGGAAGGAAACTGCTTACATACTGCCATACTGAATTGTGGCCCCCGAATAATGGGACATTTTGACACGTTGCCTTGATTTTTTTCAATGTGTTCCAGGGTTTGTCTTCAGTGAGAATGAGCCCTCAGCCCTGGAGCAGTTTGAAGGAGGACCATGTGCTGTCCTTGCCCCTGTTCAGGTAGGCCACAGACACAAACTTGTACACAATTTAGTGGACAAAAAAAACAACACACTCTCCAACTAGGTGTGACAGAACACCTTAGTAATCAGAAAGGCTAATTTTGGTTAGAGTTGTAGGCTACATCCTAAATTTGTGCTTCTTTCAGGCCTTTCTCCTGAAGACCATCCTATTTAATCGTGATAGTTCCAACTGGAGATGCCTCACAGGTTGGTGTTCACCGCCAAACCTCTGCCTTCATCCATCGCCATTATGTAACCGTCTTTTTGTCCATGCATCTACTACAGACGAAGAGCAGAGAGCAACCCTGTGCTCCACCCTGAGTGAGATCCTGGAGTCAGCCTGCTCTACGCCCTCTGTCAGCTACTGTCTGGTGTCCTGGGCCAAGGGACAGGGCCCTCACACCAGCACACACACTCACGCAGAAACACATGTCCCTCAGGAGAAGCCTGAGAGCAGCCAGCCACAGCAAGATCAACTACCCAGTAAGTCACATATTTAACATAGAAACAGACTCGCGCACAATGATCAACACTCACACCTCAATTTATCAAGATCAGACATACTCACTAAAGTTGACATGGATACTAACTGTGTTGTCTTGTTGGAATGGAGTAGCTGACCCTAACTTGTATGGCAGTGTGAAGTGGTGCCCTAGCTCCTACTCTAATGGAACAGCATGCATACATAATCTGTGTTGTGTTACTGACGTGTGTGTCCTCTTGTGCGTAGCTGCTTTGGCTGCAGAGGATCTTGGCTTTGAGCGATTTCACAGCATCCTCCAGTAAGTGTCTGGTTTAGTTTAACTTTTCCTCCCATGCCCACACTGATTATGGCTTGAGGATGGATTGTCCATTTAATCACCTCTGTGCCTAGATTTCTGCTTGATTTCTGGTGCTGTAGTGTATTCCGAAATGGGGTTGGGTTGTGAGTGCTTGAGAAAGGGAGACACAAATAAGAAGAAGTTTAAGGTGATTCAGCTCCTTCTTCAGCCCTCATAAACCCTTGACTCAGGACATTGACTTGAGGAAGGACACATATTTTCACTACCAGCTATGAACTGAAACTTAAAACACACACACACCCACACCTAATGAACTACAGCTGAGTTTCTGGTGCCAGAGGCATATTGGAGTTTTATCAAGCAGTCAAGCACATAGGCTGCAGAAAACTCTTGTCAGCACGGTCCACTGCTGACTCATTGTTTACTAAGGCTGCCGAGGATGACGTCAACACAATAAGATTACTATATATTCAAAGACATGGCAGTTTTCTTGACCTAATCGTTTCACATGTATGTATTTCAACACCAGTAGATATCTTCTCCAACTAATTACGCTGACATGGTAGCTGATCTCTCCTCTGCGTCTCTTGCAGTAAGAGGACTGTCAGCTCAGTGTCTGAGCTGAGAGAGGAGGTACTGTCCCTTTCACATAGCTGGAGGGGGCGCTGTGGAGTCCTGTTGTTTCTTTACTCTGTCATCCTCACCAAGGTAAGACTCGCCCAGCTTCAGATGTGGGTTCAAGATTTTTCGGGGAGATAACTCTTACCACAATAGAATTATGAAAATGAAGACATGACTCTTCCTCTCTGAATGTGCTTCTTTCTTTATCTTTCACTCTCTTTGTCCATTCAGGGCATAGAGAACATTAAGAATGAGATCCAGGACACAGCAGAGCCCCTGATAGACCCAGTGTATGGTCACGGCAGGTACTCTGGCCCACAGCAATTCATTTAGTTCTCAAGTATAACTTCAATAAATAGCCAAGGCATCACTTTAATACAGGAAATGAGCAACGAAGAAGAAAACGCAGTTGTACACTCAATGACAATTCAGTACAGTGACACCTATTGGGAAATTAACATATTACAACAAGGGCTGTGAAGCTGAGGCTGGTCAGAGCTGTGTTTGTGTTAGGTTGGTCAATTTAGCGGCTGCTTTTGTCTGTGTTATTGTAATTTCTCCTACAATTGAGAGATTTGAGTGTCAAGAAGGTCTATCCACAGTGATAAAAGTATTATTCCATAGCTCTTTTTCTCTGTCTGTCTCCCCACCTGCAGTCAAAGTCTAGTCAACCTTCTCATAACGGGCCATGCCGTGTCTAATGTATGGGATGGAGACAGAGAGTGTTCTGGGATGAGTAAGTCCTCTGCTTTATCTCCTCTCTCACACCAAGTCAAACGCTGTCCAAGTACCTGGTGCCACATCGTAAGAACGGGAACAAAGTTCTTATCAACTGCCTTACAGACAAATCCTCGGCTGGAGTTCAGCTTATCACCCCTAGAGGGTAGTGTCTGTCACCCTGTCAAAGACAGTTCTGTTTCCAAATAGTTTTCAAAGTGTTGTTTGAACGATCGTAACTGTTTGGCTGACTGATGTTTTTTTATTTTCAGAGTTGCATGGTATCCACAACCAGGCATCAGTAGGCTTCCTCACACTTATGGAGTCACTACGCTACTGTAAGGTAGGAGCACACACACACACACTTCTTACACATCTCGCATAGACATACACCCAGTCCCTTCACCCTCTCTCTCACTCACAAACCCCCAAGAGGCTGGTGTGGTTCTGGTCAGTTTGTGGTGTTTAGAGTATTCTTGTTTACTGGTCATGAGTCACCGCTTGTTAGACTAATTGGCTGTGAAAGAATCACCTCCACAAAAACACACACACAACATACACACAGTGACATACTCACATTTTTTAGAGCTTATAGGCCCATTGAGTTTTATGATATGTATAGTACAAACCACTATGGGAGCTCCCGTCTGAAAATATGTGTTTGGAGGGAAACTGACACCCAACCTCCCAGACAACGTCATGCCTCTTCTACTCTCTTCTCATCCTACATTCAATCTCTGGATCTTCACTTCACTTCAGCAGGAGCAAAGTTCATATTGTAGCATAGCAGAAATATGCAGTGCAGGAATAAGACATCTGTTAGCAACTGTCAACCATGGAACTGCCATGTGTTCTAGACTCAGGCACTTGACGTGCTGTAGATGTAGATGGAGCCCTGACCAGATGACTGACGGTGTTATTGGGCATCTTCACCTGACCCACTGCTGGGGCCAGTTAGCTTAGAATCTAATACACAGTTTGATAGTAGTCACAGTAAGATTTCAATAGGCCTCTGTTGGAAACAGTCATTTTTGTGGTTGTGAACTTTGTGTGCTTATGTATGTGTGCATGTGTGGGTATTCTAGGTTGGAGCATTTCTGAAGTCTCCAAAGTTCCCTATTTGGATACTTGGCAGTGAGACTCATCTCTCTGTGTTCTTTGCCAAGGTAAGTTAGATACGCCCTAACATGCACGCTCACATGCACGCAAATGGACTTGCATAAACACATACACACACAGACACATATTCAGACTGTCATGCACTGACAAACAAATAAACATGCACTCACACCATCATCCCTATGTGTGTGAGTAATATAAGCCGGTCTTTCCAGCAGTAGGTTAGAAAAAGCAGGAGCAAGAATGTGTGCTTTAACAGATTTAATACATCTCAGGTCAGGTAACAGAAAGAGGGAGAGAAAGAATTGGGTGGGCGGTGGCTAGAGGGGTGGGGATGGAGAGAGTAGAAGAATGGTCATATATGGCCAATACTGGTGTCTTGGCAGTTTCAAATGGAGTTGGAGCAAGCCAGCACAAAACACAGTGTGTTCCGGTGGACTATGAGCCCAAAGTCAGCACAATCTCTGGGCCAACTGAAGTTTGAAATCCAATACTACAGTCTCTCTCTCTCTTCTGTTCTCACTCCCTCTCCCTTACTGGTTCTCTCGCTCCATCTCATTCTCTCTCTCTTTTCCCTGGTGCTTTTTCTTTTTTTACGTCTTTTTAGAATGTATATGGCTTTGCGCTGTTCCTCAGAGATTCTGTGTTTTTTTTCTCCCCTGGGATTGGAACATGCAGTCTGGAACACGAGGAATAGGTGATTGTGTCAGAGCACTTGATGTAAAGCTGTAAAAATAAAATTTGATTGGGATGCTGAAATAACAGATGCTGAAATAACAGGCTAGCTAACCTGTACAGCCCAGATAGAAAGATCTGGTGCCACCCCCCTCCCCACCCAACATTGAAGGTACACGCATGCATCATTACTGCAAGGTGTCGATTCAACCAGAGAGACCTCTTGATCCCTAGGGATAGGAATCCTCAAGTTTGTGTGTGTAACCCTAGCTGTTGTTTTAGCTTGTGTATCAAAGCCAGACATCAGATTCAGCTGGAGATAATCAATTCTCCTTGGCACAGAATGAGGCATCAGAGGCCGAGAGCTCCAGTTAGTCTGGACCGTCATCGCACCACGCCCTCATTGTCACCCTGTCAGTCTGTGATGTGTGGTCGTCGTCATTGTTTCCACTGATGACCTCACCAATTATCCTTGCCCTAACAGCAACAGTGACTTGAAAAGTCTTTCTATGTCGCTTTGTCTCTCTCTCCCGCTCTCTCTCTCACATTAACGCAAATCAGCATCAGGTTCCATACTCCCAGGAATGTGTGCATGTCTGTGTGCCCTCAGGTGGATGGTTTCCTGTAGGGAATGTGATCCCAGAGTTCCCATCTGGATCCGTTTGTTCTGCTGGAGTTCAGGAACTCACAAATACACACACAGGGTTAATGCAGCTGACGCTACCCTGATTATGGAAAAGAGCCATGTGACATGTCAGGAACAGACACACGCCCCCATAGCCTCTTTGGTCTCTTGTATTGGAGTACAGGGGTGTGTTACCCCTTAGGGGAGAGGGGGGGGGAGGGGCTCAGCCATCCCCTAGCATACCTGTCTGGGCTCAGAGAGCAGAACATCTTTTGTTAGAAGCAGCAGTGATGCGGGGGGTCTATAGATCAGATCAAATATCAGCTGTTCTTGTTGTTCAGAATCAGAATTACTTACTTTGTTAATCCCCGAGCGGAAACTCGTTAGTGTTGTTGCTTTATTGTTCGCGTCCTACAGGTAGACTAGTGTCCGTCGGAAACTCATCTGAAATGTGTAAATTATTTGGCTGTATGCTCTTAGTTCTTCCCTTGGCACTTTTGGTTCTCGCGATGTTTATTTCATAATCTATAAACCCGCTATGTTTGGAGTCTATCACGTTGCTATGCTCAGTGACCGATGCTCTTTTGTAAAGCTTTCTCTTGTAAATCGCTTTGATTAAAAGCATCTGCTAAATGAATAAATGTAATTGTAGAGATCCATCTTGGACAAAAGCAGCCTAATCCCCTCCTTCCCCAGTGTCCTTCTCTTGCAAAGCATTTGGGATTCTCCCCAAATTCTCCCCTTTTACATTTATTAATTTAGCAGACGCTTTTATCCAATGCGACTTACAGTAAGTACAGGGACATTCTCCCTGAGGCAAGTAGGGTGAAGTGCCTTGCCCAAGGACACAACGTCATATAGCCACAACTGGGGCTCGATCTCGCAACCTTCCGATCATGAGGCCAACGCCTTAACCGTTGAGCTATCTGACGCCCCTTATTATGTATGTGTGTGAGAGAGAGACCATTGGTGTGTGTGTGTGTGTGTGTGTGTGTGTGTGTGTGTGTGTGTGTGTGTGTGTGTGTGTGTGTGTGTGTGTGTGTGTGTGTGTGTGTGTGTGTGTGTGTGTGTGTGTGTGTGTGTGTGTGTGTGTGTGTGTGTGTGTGTGTGTGTGTGTGTGTGTGTGTGTGTGTGTGTGTGTGTGTGTGTGTGTGTGTGTGTGTGTGTGTGTGTGTGTGTGTGTGTGTGTGTGTGTGTGTGTGTGTGTGTGTGTGTGTGTGACCATGGGTGTGTGACCATGGGTGTGTGACCATGGGTGTGTGACAAGGGCTTTTAGAGCTTCATATTCTAATAGCATTAGTGTAGCATCTAATCTACCTTCACTCAGTCTTCAGACAGCCCTCTCCCCACCCCTTCCTGTCTTCACCATTACTTAAAATAGGCAAAAGTGTGTGTGCGTGCGTGTGTGCTTAGACAACCCTGCTCCCTCTTGTCCCTTAGAAACACCCAAAACTGTATCTGTGTGACTTCAAAATATATTTGGGAGCATTCGTGTGAGTGCAAATAATCATCATGGTGTAGTGAGGAGAGGAGAGGAGGCAAGGTGCTAGATGGCATCTTATCTCATGTTAAAATGCTTTTCAAAATCAGCCATCTGCCCCTGTGATAAAACCCAGAGAAAGACGAAAGGAAAGAAAGATCTAACTTCTCATTTCTTCAGCAGTCAGGTAATCTCAATCAGTAGATTTCTCCAGGGATGGAAGGAAGGAAGGAAGCATTTTAAAAGGAGATGAGAAGGAACAAGGCCACTCTGGGGTTTAAAATCTCATCCCTCCTCCGCTCATCCTCCTCTTTTCTCTGTCCTTGATGAGATTCACAGGCCTCTGTCTTGCTCGGTCTCAAGGGATGTGTGTATACAGAAGCAGTTGTGAGTCAATGATTTACTGGGAAAAAGAGCAAGACCTCTAGCTCCAGTATCCCTCTGGTGTCAGACTTCTGTCTGCGCGCGCGCACAGAAAAGTTCACAATTGAGTTGCTAAAACTGTATTTCAGAGCAGATTCATTTCTGATATTCTTTGGAGAGTGGCTTTCGTTCATAGGTGGGTCTAACCATTAGTGAGACAGTTTGTCCCTATCCAAAGCCACACACCCATACAAACACACATGCATACAAACACAGAACAGTGAAAAAGGGATACAGTATCAAGTCATTAATAATCACTGATGCATCAGTCTAACACTATTCAACCTGGACAAAGTACTTATTTTGTGTCTGTATGTATGTGTGTCCTTTCCATAGAGTCTTTGTGGGGTCTGGCTTCTCTGCTCAGACTCAGCCCTTCTAATCCATGACATGCTCATTAATCACCTGTGTGTCTGTCCATCACTGCTTTCCAACACACACACACACACAGAATAGCCTTCATTGTTTCTCTAGACAAAGTCTTGGATGTAGCTGGCTTTGACACACACAGTCCACTCTCCATGGGAGACTGCTCAGGTACAACAGTTTTCTGTTTCCTGACAGGTTAACAAGGTGAACACTACACTAACTAGAGACACACTAACAGACGCGCACATACACAATCATCCACTCAGCCCTTCTTATCCTGAACAAAGAATCTGAGGTGGCCTAATGGACAGAGAGGGTGAGAGAAAGAGAGAAAGACAGAGGGAAATCCTACACCTGTCCAGACTGAAGTGCCTACCTGTGTCAGTGCTTCAGGGGAAAGTGGGAAGTGGAGAAGGAGAGAAAGAGAAACAGAGGAGAGTAAGAGGACCCTGCACCTGAAGCTTCTACTCAGAAAAGATGGAAAGAAAAGGGGTAAGGAGAGAGCAAGATATGAAGGGAGGAAGAAAAGAGTAACACAAAGGGAGAAATGGATCATATAAAGGGAGAGAACAAACATGGTTGACCCGGTAGTGAGACAAGGTATGTGATGGAGGGATATTCTTTGTTTCTGTATGAGATATGCCAGTAACCCCTATCTTAGAAAACTGGGGCATCTGTTTCTGTAATGTAAAAAGCATAATCCCTACTCCTATTTTACACATACACACATGGGTTGTATCTGAGAATTGCTTGGATTTGTCTAAGAAACAATTCTGCTATTTTGCTGATATTGGGTTCTAATGGTGTGTGGATGTGTGCGTATGTGTCTAGCCTACTGTTCAGGGACGCTGCCTGTTCTCAGGAAAAGAGCATAACATGTTTTCTGAACAGCTTTTTTAGTTGGATAGGAATGTGTTGCTCTTGATTTGAGAATACGCAAACACAAGCGCACACACACAGACTTTGTATCCTTTCTGTGTGTGTGTCTGTTTAGAGAATGCAGGCCTGTGCTCCAGTACAAGCAAACTCAGGCTGGCAGGGGAGAAGAGCTAATAAACACTGTAGTCTGACACAGACCCTGCCACCCCACTGAGTGTATGAGTTGATTGGGAGTGTGAGTATCCAAACCCAGCAGCATCTTCCCCAGGCCTCTTATAAAACAGTGATCAAAGAGAGCTGGCTAGGCCTGTCATTTCATAATGTCTGTGTTTTTCACACACATACACGCACACATATGTCATGCCCAATGTCTGTGAGTCATCATGTGTGTCGTCTTATTAGCTGTGGGATGATGGTGTTTGTAGCGGTTAGGTCAAGGTAAGTAGTGTTCAAAATGACAGCTTTGGGCTGCCTGTTTTCAGACAGGCTTCTAAAGAATTGGATGGGCCCTATTGTTAACATGCAGTTTTCCTGTTGCCCCCTTGTGATGGTGGTGTTTACCCAGAGTTTCCCTGGCCGCAGTTCTAGAGGTTTCCCAATATAAATGTAACTCAACAAAACACAAGCCACAGACTTTGCGGGAATTCAAAAAATCTATACAAACAATGATGCAAGCAATCAAGTATTAAACCCTTCTGAGAAATTAATTGTAAAATGCTTTGGTAAAAAGATACTGTAGGTTTGAAGCAGCTGTCTTTTTTAAACATGTCTAGCATGTTTGCGTCCATATAAATGACATTAGATTTGATTCGATTTAACTTAACTGACATTACACACATATAAGTACAGGGTAACGAAGATGCAGTTAGCATCCAACCAGAAGTGCAAAACAGGCAGCAGAAGCCTGGGGTAGTGTGCTTGGGGAAGCCTGGGTAGTGTGCTCCATAGTTTCGAGGTGCAGTTGACAAAGTCTGCATCACCAAACTCCCTATGGCTGCTTCTGGTGAGCTTTTATAGGCCTGTTTGTGATGGTCGCAGTGTTCTAGCTAGTGTCTAGGTAGTAAGAGAACTGACAATGTAGCTATGCCTCCATTGGACAAAGACTAGTGAGGACAAGAAGAGGGGAGACAAAGTAAGGTGTTGTGTGTAGGAGAGAGAGAGAGAAGGTGTGTGGGAGGAGAGCTGGAGGTGGTGATAGTTGGGAACTCCGGTCACAGCCTGACAGATGAAACGCATCTCTAGGTTGGAGATGGTCCTGCTGGGGGGAGTCTAGAATGGATGGCCATGCTCACTTTCGTTTAGAGGAGCGCGTCTCTGGCACACTCTAACCAGACCTCGCTTCTTTATGTTTCAGAAAGACTGTCCTCACACACCCTGTGTCTGTGTATACAGTTCTACGTAGTGGATGATAAATTAAGATTTCAACAGATACAACCATTATTTGTCCTTGCTTGTCCATGAACTAGTGTTTATGTGTGTGCTTACCGCCAGCCTAAAGACGTTGCAGCTGGTTGTCATCAGCTCTTCATGTCGCCCCCCCCCCCCCCACCCCCCAAAGCCCCTGAGGACAGCTATGTCTGGTGAAGCCTTACCACCCCCTCTCTTGCTCATCTCAGGCTCTCTCTTTAATAAACGCTGGCTAAAGAAGACGAGCAAGGATTTATTTGCTCTAGAGTCCGGTGTGTGTGTTTTTTTATAATAGAATGTGTGCTTGTGTAAGACGCCACTGGCATAAACACAACCTGTGCGTTCGTCCAGCAAAGAATAAGGGGCCGTTTTTCCCCTCTGCACTTAGTGGTCATTGTGTGTTTGTGTTGTCGAACATGTGTTGGTGAGTTTGTGTTTGAGGATGTGCTTTTGGCGTTGTGTGTGTTCTTGTCTGCAAGCATTTGTGGACATATGTGTGTCCGTTCATGTTTGAGGGAGAGTGTGTGTGAGAGGGAGAGAAGGAGATGATGAAGGCCATGTTCTCAGGCTATCAGAAGTGTCCCGTTCCACTGAGGAGTTTGGGGGTTAGAGTTCAGGGGGGTTCACTAATCAGGCTGAATCAGAGGAGACACACACAAACACTATCACAATTTCTGGTTTCCTTGAGCCAGATTGCAGGAAACAAACATTCTCAAATGTGTGTGTGTACATGTGTGTGTGATGAGAGAATGGTCCCGTTGGTTGATGCTGTATGTTTGGAGTGAAAACATTTAGTCTAGTCTTATCTTCAGATCAGTTAATAAGGCTGTGGAGCCCAATTATTACACTAACAAGCAGTGTTTCAGCAGACATGCTGCTTGTGTGTGTTTCATTTTCCAAATCAGTGTTGCTCAATCTTTGTAGTTATAGGGGGAGAGTTCCAGTTCAGAAACTTTCTGTCTTCTAATGAAAATTATTTTTCTCTTTCCCCTTTATCCACCTTCCCCCTTTCTTCTTTCTTGCCCCCTATGCTTTCTCTCATTCCCCTCTCTCATACTTTCTCTCTCTTTTTCTCCTTCCCCCTCATCTCAAATTCAGTTAAATATGCTTTACTGCCGTAAGTGTTCATGTTAAGAAATGTTTCCAAAGCAGTCCACCATGAAGGGATAACACGTGCATATCATTATCAATTATATAAAAAATAATAATAAGAAGAACATAAAAACGAATGCACAGTGCCCATGATAGAATTGGTAGCACACACACACACACAGATTCCTGGAATTATAGATAAGGCACAAATTGAAATTATCTGCCATCTCTGAAATCGGCGACTGCTACTTCTAGTTACTTATGCACATTATAAAAGCTATTACTCATTCATTTAAATAAATTGTCAATGCTGTATTACTTTCATACAAATGATATAATTAAGCCTTCATTCGTCTGCTGATTCCTATGTACATCCATTGATTATTTTATATTGATGAAAATGTATTGGTTCTCTGTAAAACTGTCTTACCACTACAAACATCTAGACCAGGGGTGTCTAATTTTCATCAGCATAACTGTTGCCCTCAAAGTTCTGGATGTAACTGTAAGGCAGTGTAAATATAGCCAAATGTTATATAAGGGGTGATTCGCTGGGTTATTAGGCCATTTCACAGTAATAGAAAAGGTTTCAGAGGTAGTCATCTGGGGTCTCATTTATAAACGTTGCGTACGCACAAAACAGGGCTGAAAATGTGCGTACGCCAGTTTTCACGCAAAGGTTGTGATTAATACAAAAACAACTTGACAGGAGAGTCCTCCACGCAAACTCTGACCCTCCCGTGAACCTACGCACATTTTGGAGACAGTGGGAATTGACTTAGTGTCATAGGTACTAATATTAGGAGTTGTATTTTGAAATATTCACAATCTACATGCAGTGAGGGTTTTTGTGTACAAACTATACAATTGTACAAGTATTGCCTTTTGCAGAATATACAGTGTTATGTTACAGGATGTTATGTCACAGAATATACAGAGAATTTACATACAAATGCATAGGCTGACCAATTAATTAGCCAGTATTCAGGGCAGCGACCAGCAAACAAACAGCTAAGCTGGTTAAGTAATCAAGTAAGTAAGTATTCAGTCGATAAGTGATGTAACCGATCTTGTACCCACTGTGAGTTGCTCCCGAAAATTACTGAATGTAAATATAGAAGAAGTAGGACATACAGTCATGGCTGAACATGTTGGCACCCCTGACATTTTTCCAGAAAATGAAGTATTTCTCACAGAAAAGTATTGCAATGACATGTATTTCTATACAAATATGTATTTCCCATGTAAGTACTGGAATAACACCAATACAATAACCCCCTCCCCCCCAACCATATCTCACACAAAACTCTGAAAATGGGTGTTTGCACACTCTATGGGGAAAAATGACTGAAACCAATCGCTTCCTAAACCCATAAAAAAGGTTCTTACACCTCTCAACCAGAATTTGGGACCACTCTCCCTTTACAAACTGCTCCAGGTCTCGGATATTGGCAGGGTGCCTTTTCCCAAAAGCTATTTTTTAAGATCTCTTCACAAGTGTTGAGATTTCACAATGTTCACAATGGGATTTTGATCTGGACTCACTGACTGTGGTCAAAGGAACATCTAGATTTCTGTTCTCCATGCTTGGTGTGGCACTCACAGACGCACAATGCAAAGACTGAGTCAACTTATCTACTTATTATTTGCTTTCTGGTGTGATCTTTTTATATTGCCCACACCTATCACTTGTCCCAGGTGAGTTTAATTGTGCGTCAAATGTTTGAAACAAAGTTTATTTATCCACAATAAACAACAATGTGCCATTTTCTCTGGGCCATTATTGGAGTTTTGTGTGAAATACTTATGGACATTTACTTCATAACATACATGGACAATGGTTGAGAGAGTTGTCGTAATTGAAACTCTGCCTTAAATCCCATTCAAAAATACACTCAAATTATGCTCAAATATGGCCTTTTGTTCCTAAGTGCAATAGCAAGTTGCAACATAATGTGCTGCTATCAGCTACACTCTTTCCCAAAATAGTAAATTTCATCTCCTGTTAAAGTTCGGAATCATTTGTATTTGTTCGTATATATTTTTCCTCAGTGTCTCTCTATTCCCCTTACCAGGAGATGTCCCTGGTGGCCCCAGAGTCAGCCTCAGAGCAAGCCAGGAGAGTGTTCCAGACCTTTGACCCTGAAGGTAACCATAATGTTGAAGACCCTAATGACATTAGTCATGTTTAGAAGGGCCTCATCCCCCAACCCAAATATTTGATCTATGCAACTCAATCCCAATTTATGACAATTCACACACCCAGACGCAAACAACATCCTGGTCTAGTCGTCTCTTTCCTTCTCTGCTCTGAAAGAGCAGGTGCTTCCAATACCTCCCATCCTATCCTTTTCGTCTTACTATCAAAACTGTTCTCTGCTACTCTCTCCTCTCATTCTCAACCGCCCCTCCTCCACTCTTTATCTCTCCTTTCATTCTCATCTCTACTCTCCTACTGTTTCTTCTTCGTTTTCACGTCCTCATTTCCTGTCTCTCCTCCCTATCCTCTCTCCTCTCCCTCTAAACGCCCATTCTCCTCTTCAGCTCAATGCTTGGAGGACTGGGGGTCCTCTCACTTCTTGTCACTACCGCCACTGCGGTTGTTGTTGTTGAACCCCCCACTCCTCTCGTATACACACACACACACAGCTGAGTCAACCTCCTCTTCCTCCTCCTGCTCTGTTGGATGGGGTGACTGGGGGAAAGGCTAACAGAAGTGCAAAGATGGAATGATAGAAAGAAGGGAAGCCTTTCACAAATTGGGTTACGGTAAGAAGAAATCTATTTTTAGGCCTAGAGGAGACAGGGTTCGGGGGGAAAAGGGAAAGAGGAGAGAGAAATGGTGTCTTCTAATAACTTTCCTCTACTATAGAGAGACCGAGAGAGAAAAAGAAAAACAATGGAAGTAGAGAGAGGTATAGAAAAGGTAAGAGATGGGGGGTGGAGATGGAGAGTTGGAGGGGTTAGAGATAGAGAGATGGGCTCACACAAATCATGGTATGATTGATTGCTATTCTGCAGATTATCAGTCTAAAGTAATTGTGTGTTAGCGCGTGTGCGTTTGAATGTATGTCTAGTCAGCAATCACTGATCACTGTAGTCATAACTGTGTGCGTGTGTGTCTTCAAAGAGTGCTTGGAAGTGTTGCAGTAAAAATTCATCTTCATAAAAACAATATATACATATATATATGTGTGTGTGTGTGTGTGTGTGTCTTTGTGTGTCTGTGTGTGTGAAAACAAAACAGTTCAGGCCATTCAGACTAGAGAAAAAGGGTGCACTCTCTCCCCCCTTACTCTCCACTGTCTTCTGTGTCTCGCTTGACTCGCCTATCCATCTCCCTCTATCCCTTTCCCACCATCTCCCCCCACCCCTCTCTCTTTCTCTTCCCATCTGTCTTTCTTCCTCTCTCTGGCTTTGATACACTTCTGCTGGTACAGGACATTCTGCAAGCCATATGAATGCTTTTCTCTCTCACACACACACACACACACACACACACACTGATGTGAGTGCTGAGTAAAAAGCCTACTTGCCTATTTGTCGCACAGATTCAGCACAACTCACTTTGGATAGAAGAGAGGCGCCAGAGCAACAAAAAACACACACACATGCACACACACACTCACTCCTTGAACATGTTCCTCATTCACTTGTTGTCCTTGTATGTGTTTGACCTGATCTGAGTGACACTGACGTTGAGCATGTTGTTGTGGGAGTTGCATATACAGTAACTGTACTCTGTACTGAAGGCATCAACACACTCATGTGTTAGCATTTAACCCTGACAGGGTCCGTACATAAGTGTACGGACACACATACACACATGTGGTAGTGCTTAAATTTGGTGTGCACAGGTAGAGTGCTCATCATGGCTGTGGAATGTAGGTCATAGAGAGAAGAGAAGACAAGGTGTGTGTGTGTGTGTGTGTGTGTGTGTGTGTGTGTGTTTGTGTGTGTTCAGAGCAGCGTAGGTTAAACAGTATGCCTCCTGCATGTGTGTCGTTGAAGGTTTCACCTCTGTGTCAATGGGACCTCCTTTCATGTTCCTCTTCTCTCCCTTCTTCTCTCTTATGTTCTACTCCCTCTGAATTCTTCCCTTTTTCTCTGTCCTCTCCTTCTGTCTTGTCCTCCCCTCTAAATTCTAAAATCTCTCATCACTGTTTCCCCTCCTCCCTTCTCTCCTTCCTTCCTGTCTCCTCTCTTTTCTCTGTATTCCTCCTCCTTCTGTCTCTCTCTTTCTCATCTCATCTGGCCTCTCTGTCTCCAGATAATGGCTTCGTACCTGACTCTATGCTGGAAGATGTCATGAAGGCCCTTGACCTTGTCTCTGAGCCCGACTAGTAAGTGTGTTTGAACTGTGTCTGTCGGTTTGTGTACGTTCTCTGTACATTTTAGTGTGTGTGCGTAAATCTGCATGTTGTGTGTATTCTTGTTTGTGTGTGTGTGTGTGTGTGTGTGTGTGTGTGCGTGCGTGCGTGTGTGCGCTCAGCACCTGTAAGTGGCACTGTACAGGCCCGAGTCTTTGGAAAGAGCTCACGTTTCACTGCAGGCTTATAAAGAACAACATAACCTCCTGGGAGTAGCAGGAAGAGCGAGTGGTAGAGAGCAGGAAGGAAAAAGGGTGAGAGAGCAGGAAGGAGAGAGGGAGGAAACACCCTAAACCTTCAAACAGAAGCCTGTTTTATCTCGCCGCCACTGTGCCGCTAGCACAGCTAGCACTAGCGTGGCCCAGAAACCAGGCCTGGCGGGAACATGGCGGGATGTGAAGCTGCTCTCCAGACCTCGTGTCCAGATGGCTGGTTGATTTAAACTCAGACCAGCCCACTCTAGTCTAGTCCACTATTAGTAGCTAGTCCTATTCCTGCTCAGACTACCCTAGTCCACTCTAATCCTGCCCAGGTTTCTTTAGTCTAGTTCATCTTTTTCAGCCCAGGCCATTCTAGTTTTATCTTCCCAATTGTTTTTTTGGATTTCTAAATGTTTGTGGTTAGGTCAGAGGAAGTTAGAAGCTGCCAAGCTAACAACATCAGCCAAACCAAGCTAAACACTGTTAAAACCAGCTAATAGTTTAACTTCACAGTAATGCTTCTCCTAAATCACACTCCCCCTCACTAACACACACACACACACACACACTGACATAACTACAGGGTTATCAGTCCCAGTGTCTGAAAATAAGGCTTGCCTCTCTTTTCTGCCTTAAAAGGCAAATCTGTGTCTGCTTTTATCTTGTAGGAATAATAATAATATTGCAGAGCTATCAAAGGAATGTCTTGAGAGTTATATTTAGTATTGCACAACTATTTCCGAACACATACTTTGGCGCATGCATACACCCTCGCGTCACAATTTGGGGTCGTAAATTACTCCATGGTTTGGTTTTCATACCCAACCTCTTACATTTAAATTAACTACACCGAATTCTGACCCTTTTCCCCCTCAATTTCCCTCTCAATTTCCCTCTTTTCTTCTTCCACTTTAACACTTTCTGTCTTTCTCCAGTGTGAGCCTGATGAAGAGCAAGCTGGACCCTGAGGGTTTGGGAGTCATCCTCCTGGGCCCGTTCCTCCTTGAGTTCTTCCCTGATCAGGTAACCGTCTGTGGCTCATCGTAACGACTGTTGTTTGGTGCGTGAAGTCATCACAGATGTATTCCATCGCCGAGGCTGCAAGCAGTCAGCACATACTGAGGTTCATCTATTCCACACACATACATGTCAACACATTTAGCACACACACACACGCTGAGAGACCCATGTTTTTCTTAGAAGATACAAATTCCAGTGACACAGAATTGTGTGTGTGTGTGTGTGTGTGTGTGTGTGTGTGTGTGTGTGTGTGTGTGTGTGTGTGTGTGTGTGTGTGTGTGTGTGTGTGTGTGTGTGTGTGTGTGTGTGTGTGTGTGTGTGTGTGTGTGTGTGTGTGTGTGTGTGTGTGTGTGTGTGTGTGTGTGTGTGTGTGTAAAAGAACAGACAGAGGGGCAGGGTGGCTCCTGAGTGACCATGGGGTGGTGGGGAAGTGTGTTAAAGTGATCAGGGCTTTAGAGACTCACCAGAGGAATGGCCCTTTGCCGCAAAGAAATTATACTGCCATTAGCTAACTGGACACACTCTCCCTCTTTCTCTCCCTCTCTCTCTTTCTCACACACACACTCATGTACAGTACACAAATATACCACACTCATTGGCGCACACACGGGATTGTGTTGGGGTTAAGGTTTCATACATGCAGGCATCCACGTACATTATTTATGCATACACATGCACGCACACGCCACACACACACCATTTGCCTCTGTACCTTCCAGCTGAGAAAAAGGGGAAGTGTTTTGGCTCAGCATCATGGCTGTTCTGTGAGATTGGGGTAACATACGTACATAGAGCCTCTTTCTCTCACTCACACACACATACACACACACACACTGGTACAGCATGCTGGTTTGTCAGATGGAGAATGTTCTCAACTGTCTCCTCTTCACATTTACATTTAGTCATTTAGCAGACGCTTTATCCGAAGTGAAGTGATCCGAAGCTATCCTCTTTGCTTTGTCGTTTTCTCTTTGTCATTTCTCTCTTTCTTCATCTCAGTCCATGGGTTGCCAAAGCAAGTTTGCGCATACATGCACAGTGCACACACACATTGCTTGTTTCTTGTTATAATGCTACCCTGTGTTTGTTTTAGGACTCAGGAATCCCAGACTCGTTTCCTGTCTACCACTACAATGGGCTGAAGCAGTCCAACCACAATGAGAAGGTGAGACACACACATAGATACAGAGGTACTATATACAGAGACACACACATACACATGCACACACACACACACACACACACACACACACACACACACACACACACACACACACACACACAGAGGTACACTATATAGATCAGTGGTTCTCAACCTTGTTGGAGGTACTGAACCCCACCAGTTTCATATGCGCATTCACTGAACCCTTCTTAATTGGTTTTGTCATCACATTTATTCATTACGTTTACATTTATTTATTTAGCAGATGCTTTTATCCAAAGCTACTGACAAGAGAGAGCTTTACAAAAGACCATCGGTCACTAAGCATAGCAAAATGATAGACCCCAAACATAGTAGGCTTATAGATTATGAAACATACATCGTGAGAACCAATAAGTGCCAAGGGATGAGCTATAAGAGCATTTAGCCGAACAGATTACACATTTAAATTGAGTCTCAGACGGACAGTAGTCTACCTGTAGGGCGCAAACAATAAAGCAACAACACTAGCGAGTTTCTGCAAGGGGATTGATTGATTCCACCATTGGGGAGCCAGACAGGAGAAGAGTTTGTGTTGGGCTCTGGCGCTCTTGAGGAGGGGGACCACTAGATGGTTGTAGTGTGGTTTATGAATTGTCTTCATAAATTGTGCTACGAAAGGAATGGATGTATCTCATATCTTGTTGAAAATCTAATAAACAGGGCACCACCTCAATATTTCGGAAAGGAATTGAGGAAAACTTTGTGGGGGAATAAAGTATTAATAGCCTCTTAATGATCAGTCTCATAATCTGGAGTCATGTGTTCCCTTAGAATTAGCGCAGATCCGATAACAGAGAATTTTATACACAAAGGTTTATTTAAAGCAAATGAAAATGACAGACAGGAGAAGACAGGGAAAAAGGGGGGAGTATTGGCCTAGGAGACAAAGGACAGTTATGCTAATCTGTGCTAACGACAGGAAGGCTAATTTAAGTCAAAGTACATTTCACCACACTATGCCAATGTCCACGTGTAAGAAATTAGCTAGTCACAGTTACTTTGTCTGTTGAAGAAAGGTAGAGTTGATCTTCCCTGTGGTTGTTGTCCAAGACAGGCACGGACTTTCCTTAGAATTCCGTTATTGTTCTTGGTTGTTGAAAGGTTGTTTGCTCAATATACCAGATAACTTCCAGGGTTGATCCCTCAGAATAATCTGGACGAAAGAGGGGGTAAAATTCTAGGTTTGGTGCTTTTATACTAGGTAAGGTAAGGGGGGGTTTGGTCATCCCTTATCTGAAGATGGTCCCATGCTGGGATTGGCATGTAGGTGTGAAAGGGTCTCTTGAGTGGGTATATTTCAAATGTCAGTGGAAGCTCTTGACTTCAATAACTAACAATGTAACATTCAGAAATGTCATTGTTAGTTTTGCACGATCATCTAGATACCAAGAATTAGTTATTTGTAACAAAGGGGCAGGGAGTTACATTAAACGTCATATACAACAAACACAGCATTTAAAGAGAAATTCTAAATTGTCACACAGTTCCAATAGTTTTAGTGTCCAATGAGCAGTATTGTCTTTGTGAGATGTTTTTAATCCATTAAATGTCTGTTTTGGGGATAAATCCTCTGTTCAGACTTGTGAACCAGTTATTCCAAGGCCTGCCTGGCCTTTCAGCACTGGTTTGGAAATCTATTACCCTGGTGTCATCAGTGTCTCACTGACAAGGGAATGGTCGTGTGGAGACTCTGCTACACGGTTGTCAGAGGAGGACCGTAGGTAGTGGACAGGGGTGTAAGGCCGGAGGAGAGGGTTGATATAGCTCGGGGCAGTCCTGTTCACTGCTCGGAAGGTCAGTACCAGGGTCTTGAATCTGATGCAGGCCATGATGGGAAGCCAGTGAAAAGCGATGAGGAGCGGGGTTACATAGCAGCATCTGGGTAGATTGAAAACCAGGCGAGCTGCTGCATTTTGGATCCTCTGAAGGGGACAGATAGCGCTTGCTGGAAGGCCGGCTATGAGAGGACAAGAGCTTGGACTAGTAGCTGGGTGGAATGTTCAGACAGGTATCTTCTGATTTTCCCGGGTTGTAGAGGGTGAATCTACATGACCGAGAGACTGTGGCAACGTGTGCTGCGAGGGAGAGCTCGTCATCCAAGGTGACCCTCAGGTTCCTGGGAGAAGATGAAGGGGTCGCTATTGCAGATCCCAGAGTGATAGAGAGATCGTGGGTGACTCACGAATCATATGAGTCGGATGTGTGTCTGGACCTTCGACCTTCGATCGAACCCTGGTTAAGAACCATTGATATAGAAATAGACACACTTACACTGGTAGCTTACACTTTTTACTGTAGATTGAGCTGGCTGCGTGTACCTGGTGTGTTTGGGAAGGTGTGTTTGGAAGACTGATACTAAGTAATGTTGCTTTGTCAGACTGTCTAGTCTGTTAAACCTTACCCTTCTCTAAAGGACTCTTTAAATGGATGAATGGCATCTCTTACACACACACACACACACACACACACAGTCTGGATGGCGCCTGTACGTTTGTGATGGGATTCCCAGTCTCATATCTGATGGGAATATCAGACCTGCCAACAGCGCTCTGCACTGACCCTTTTCCTCAAGCCATGTGTGTACCTGAGTGTTTGTGTGTTGTTTTTCTGTACCTCAGAATTTGTTTTGTGGGTGTGCACGCACGATTGCCTACTGCACCTTTGTGTGTGAGTACTTGGTATTGGTGTACGGCAAGCTACCTCTATTTGTGTGCCCTTTACCTCTGTATTTGTGTATGTACTCTACAAGTGTGCGTGTGTACCTGTGTTTTCCTGTGTGTGCGTCTCAACTCCGCCCCCCAGAGGAAGTATGTGATTGATAGAGGTGACGCCTGCCAACCTTCTCTCTTACACACAGCCGAAGCTGGAAGTACGCTGTTTATTTAACAGAGCCGGGCCTGGTTCTGATTGGGTCTTGGTTACCGTGGCAACGTGCTCACGGGTATGCTTCCTTGTCTGGAATATGCAATACCTCTCTTCTGATTTTGTGCGTTTCCTCAGGTGGAGTATGTGGAAGGAACAGCCCTGGTTCTAGGATTTGAGGACCAGATGGTTCGTACAGACGACACCCCTGTCAAGCGCTGCCTGCAAACCAAGTGGCCCTATGTGGAGCTGCTGTGGACCACTGAGCGCTCCCCGTCACTCAACTAGCGCGGGCTGGTGTGTGTTTGTGTGTGTGTGTGCGTGCGTGCGTATGTCTATGAGTATGAATGTAAAGACATTCCCCCCAACCAACCAACGTAGTCTGTCAGAAGGTCCTGGTGACCCTGTCCCCCCCACACACACACACACACACACATTCAAACACTGTGGATCCACGCACGTTTACTGTTTGTTCTATGGTCTGTTGGTTGTACACAGCTTGTAAATCAACACACAGGATGTTAAATGGTGGGATGTTAAGAACTGGATGACTGGTGGATGTTTTGATTCGGCTGGGAGTTTCTGGGTTCTGATGGCTCTCTGGTACGGCATCTGGCCTGCCTGGCTGGTTCCCTGGCTACCAGCGTCTCTGGAACTGTTCTGCCATCCACCTAACATGATCTCCAGTGACTTGAAAATCAACACTGTACATTTTTGTCACTCCAGCTGTGACTGACCTTGAGAGTAATGATCAAAGGCTTTTGGCATGAAACACATCGTGTTATCACACTACCACAGTCTTCTCTCAAATCTACCTGCCATTTACAGCTTCAAGGGACCACTCTTCAGATTTAGGAGGCGGCGCAGCAAACAGGAAGTCTGTCAGCTAACAGGAAGTGCGTTTTTTGGGCATTCGACCCAGAAGTAGAACCTGGGCGGGGTTTGGTCAAGGTGGAGTGTTATCTTTTACACATTTTGACGGAATACTGCTGTATTTATTTCCACAGTTATGAGGTTCAGAAATAAAACTTGTTTTTTCTTCACACTGTTTTTTTTTCTTTGAGTTAAAATACATTACTCCAATACTGCTGGCTTTGTAGAGCTGGATATAAGGCTTTACAAGAAAGGATTAGATCAAGGAATGTCTGTTTTAGTCATTAGTGTGTCTGTTTATTTGTGTGATTGTGAGGAAGAGATAAACTATAAACATCACAGTTCACCTTAAATTAACAGCAGCTAGTTGGCTGCATCCATCAGTATGTTTCGTCCAGACGCGCACATACTGAGTGTGTTACCTGGACGGCATGTATGGAGACATTAGTCATAATGCAGGGGTGTATCAAATGGAAATGCCTAATGGAGACAGGATATGCTCAATGATTGTCTAATAACAGTCTGTCCGGTAGTGTGAAGTGGATCAGAATGACAGTTCTGAACTAACAGCAGGTATCAGTCTATCAACATGATCTACTAGCATTAATGCAGAGGGTTGAGTCCTTTGCCATGTCGGATGTGTGGATCTTGGTAAAGATGGGGTTGTGCTTCATCATTATGAACTACAAAATCACAGGATAACTGGAAATCAGGGAAGGGTGGGAATATTTTCTCTGGGCAGTGGCATCAGATCACTGTGTGATATCTGTCTGCATGTTTTCATTGGATGCTAGACAGAGAGGAGAAAACAATATTAAATGAATGAAATGTTCAGGACAGCATGATTCTTGTGACACACATGGTGAAAACAGATCACCTCAAAGCTCAGAACAGGCATCATAACAGAAGATAAATAAATGTGACCTCTGTTTTTCCTTTGTGTGTGTGTGCGTGCGTGCGTTGAGGGAGAGAGGTCTTGTTCTGTTCATATTGGGGTTGTAAGAGAGGAGTTAACTCCATAGCCCCACCCTATCACTCTCAAGTCCCACAGGGGATACCTTGTTTTAGCTGTGCAGCCCTCTGCTGCTCTCTGACATCCATGGACCCTACACAGACACATTTGAAGCATAAACCAGGCAAGAGGTAAAATGTCCTTCACCTCACGGTTCCTGGACAGTGTGAACCTAAATTAACACACCTGCTCAACATATGTGACACACATGGGCTGTTTGAGTTCAACCGTTAACATCTTCATACATTTACATTTATTCATTTAGCAGACGCTTTTATCCAAAGCGACTTATAAGAGAGAGCTTTTTTTCATATGATCTTTCTTTCATACATGATCTTTCATGTGTACATGCCCACACAACTGCATTCTAAGTGTGCTTTAGTAAGTGTGTGTGTATGTGTGTGCAGTCCGGCTTGGTAGAAGTTACACCAAAACCATGTGCTGTTCATTGTTGTAGAACCAGCCTGTTCATGGCTTCAGAAAGGCAGAGGGAATGAGAGGAGATGAAGAGAGATGGTAAGAAACAAAGGGTTGGGGCTGGGGGCTGAAGGAGAGAGGGAGGGGGTGGAGTGAGTTTGGCAAACTTGAATTCTCCATCTGGCAGGTCAAGGTTACTCACTCAGAACCTCCCACTCCTCACCAGCACTCTGGATTGAGAGTCAAACACACACCAACACACCTGTTCCCCTTCACAACTCCAGCATCATACTCTACCGCTAGACAAACAGTCTAAACAAATCTGAAATTCTGAAAATGATCAACTTTATTATATTAGACCTTTAACTTCAGCCATCTTCTGGTGCTGATTATGAAGAGTTGGCACCAGAACTCTCGAGTGCACACATATAGGAGACCAGGTACAGTTGTAACGCTTTTTGCATTTGTCAGAGTAAATCAAAAACAATTTACAATGGAATAGCCAGTCTGATATATTATGAACTTCAATGTGTCAACTACTACAATATATTTAAATTGTTTTGTGAAATATGTATAGGTTCATGTAACACATGACAGGGACGTTTGTAACACATTTCAGAACTCTGAACAGGAACGCAGACAGGTTGTCGAAAAAACTTGTTGACATTCTTGACATTAAAGTTTTGCTCAAGAGACGCTGGTAACCTGAAGGTTTCTTATTGAAAGGATAGGGTGCCTTTTCAAAACATTTATAAAACAGAATGCCCCAGCCATCCCTTTCTCTACCCAGGTAGGCCTTTAGAGCATAGGCAAACTGCTGCACCTAAAAGGAATACATTCCTGTAAATTAGTTGACATTTAGTCATTTACATTCAGTCATTTAGCAGACGCTCTTATCCAGAGTGACTTACAGCAAGTAGAGGGACATTCCCTCTGAGGCAAGTAGGGTGAAGTGCCTTGTCCAAGGACACAACTTCATGTTGACACAGCCGGGGTTCGAACCAGGGACCTTCTGATTACTGACCTGTCAGCCTAACTGACTGTGCCACATGACTCTTTAGTTAGTGTGGTGGGGGTTTTCTGAGAATCAATCCGCTCGACTAAAGTTGGGTGAAGTAACATGTTAATGTTTATTACAAGTAGCAAAACAGGAAAACGTATGAGGATTATTGAAGCAACGTTACACACATGTTCACACACAATGCACAAACACATGAAAGTTACACAAAGACAATACCATACGGTTCCAGCTAGCATTCTAGCATGGAACCCTGGTCTACATCTCCAAAACCTTGGAGAGGTCCAGGGACCACCAGCACTACGCAGCTGATCGCCCTGAACCCCCCAACATACTTTCAACAGACCATTTTATAGTCTCAGAAGTCATTGGTTTATCACAGACATGCAGTCTGTCCCATGTCTGTTCTCTGATTGGTTAAATCTCCAAAGACAATACAGTAAGTTGAATCCACATTATCTCCAGACTTCACATCTCCAATGTAAATGCTTCAGGAGGTATCTGCCCAAAATGCTGTATTGTCTGGTTGGTAGGAAGGATCACAACCCCCATCCTGACAAAAGCAACATTTACATTATTCAATCAGCAGAGCTTCACAAAAGAGCATCGTCACTCATCAGAGCAAATGGCTCTTAAAGAATGCAGGCAACCTCCTGTTCAAGAAATGTTAATTGTACAAACATTGGTCAAACATTTTCACGACAGTTCCATACTTTTTTTTTTTTTAAAACAAACAATCAAGAACACAAAATGTGATGGTGCAATGTAAAGTCCTCTAGCCATTTTGCCACGCGGTTCTTCATCTTGCCTCAGTAATTGTGTAACTCATGGAACACATACTCAAACAGAACAAAGATCACATTTTGTCTATTTCTCTAAAATGTTCGTTTTTCACCTGTGTCAACTGCTCGTTGTGTGCGCATGTGTCAATACTCATCCGTAGTTTCAATTGTGAAGTTGCAATTCCTTCACTCGTCCGTGCCCGCTGTAGTCGCTGTTGCTTCTGTCTGTAAACTGTAACAATTGTACAACTTCGGCCCACTAAACCGCAGCCTTGATCTCTCTAGATGCAAGCGCTCTCGTTCAGACCATTGTAGCAGACATAGTTCAACAGACGCGGACATATTCAATCTAAAATCATGTCGTCCTTCCTTAAGACATTTGAGACAAAACTGAAAGCATTTTTATGTTCTTTCAAAATGCTTTTTTTTAACGGATTTGTTCTTTACTTCTGCTGTTTCAAACAAACATTTAACACAAACATACACGTTCCTCACTTCTTTTTTTTCTTGAAAATGAAATAATGATAGGATTCAAATCTTGCATCTAAACTGGAAATTCTACATCACAGATATGTCGTTTACAAATTCATCTCAGTTCTGGGAGGCAATCTGCAATTTGCCAATTTGGTTTTAGGATTTATAACAAATGTTTGCCAGGCATTTATCTACCACCAAACCAAGAATTAATCAAAATACACACATCTCTGTAGATAAACAGTTAAGCAAAATTATTATCCTATATGGAAAATTCACATCACAGATACGCCGTTCATACATACAACTTTGTTCTGGTCGGCAATAATTGCCTATTTGATTAGGATTTTTAAAACAAACGTTTAGCAGCCATTTGTTTACCACCAAACAAAGCATTAATCTAAACACACATATCTCAGTGAAAACTGATACTTATGAGGAGTTTTATATGACTCAACATCCCTTTGTCTGAATCAAACGCAATGGGCCTCAACAAACCGAAACCCTTTGAACACGTGTTAGTATACGTCAGCAATTCTATGACTTCTGTTTAACTTTAAACCAAAGATAGCCCATACAATGTCCCCAATATATATCAACTACGTGTATTTATGAGAAAGACATTAAAGATCGGAATCTTAAAACCTAAACGTACTTCACCACAACATAGCAAACGCAATTGATCTCATCAACTCACCACCTTCCCGTGTCCGTAATACCGCATCGCGCCACCCGACCCTGAGACGGAACCTCGTTCTCACTCCTCACGAGTCCAGGTTGGACCACGATGGGCATTCCCGGCCAATGCACCAAATGTGGTGGGGGTTTTCTGAGAATCAATCCGCTCGACTAAAGTTGGGTGAAGTAACATGTTAATGTTTATTACAAGTAGCAAAACAGGAAAACGTATGAGGATTATTGAAGCAACGTTACACACATGTTCACACACAATGCACAAACACATGAAAGTTACACAAAGACAATACCATACGGTTCCAGCTAGCATTCTAGCATGGAACCCTGGTCTACATCTCCAAAACCTTGGAGAGGTCCAGGGACCACCAGCACTACGCAGCTGATCGCCCTGAACCCCCCAACATACTTTCAACAGACCATTTTATAGTCTCAGAAGTCATTGGTTTATCACAGACATGCAGTCTGTCCCATGTCTGTTCTCTGATTGGTTAAATCTCCAAAGACAATACAGTAAGTTGAATCCACATTATCTCCAGACTTCACATCTCCAATGTAAATGCTTCAGGAGGTATCTGCCCAAAATGCTGTATTGTCTGGTTGGTAGGAAGGATCACAACCCCCATCCTGACAAAAGCAACATTTACATTATTCAATCAGCAGAGCTTCACAAAAGAGCATCGTCACTCATCAGAGCAAATGGCTCTTAAAGAATGCAGGCAACCTCCTGTTCAAGAAATGTTAATTGTACAAACATTGGTCAAACATTTTCACGACAGTTAGATATGTAAAAAATGTACAATATAGCCTATTCTAAGTAACTCTCTTGGACTTAACCCATAGAATAAGTCAGCTGCCTGGGTTAAGTAGTCTCTCAAAAGGATTTATTGGGCTACTGAGAAAACTCTCTTGGGTGTCCAGTACCCTACTCTAGAAAGGGATTTCGATCCCTGGAACTCAAGCGTCTGCCTATACAGGGTTACGTGACAAATGTGGTAAGATTTGGCCGCCCGCGCCCTGAATGATCTGCCCTGTTTTACTTCATTGCTGGCCATATCTCCAGCAAAGCAAGGGGAGCACCCCTGTCTGTTCCTTTTTCTGATATTTGGCATTCTGTTAGCAAAACAAACATATTTCCACTGATAATAAAGACTTGCATAATTGTCTTGAGCCTACATCTACTATTCCATCCGCTTTTAGATGAGCGCCCTGAAACTGCTCTGGACCACCGGATTTTACGTGTTTTAGATGTTTATTGTATTGCCGGGCACCACTGAAACATAAACTCACTATTTCAGTGGGCCTCCGTACTTTCTTAAAGGTGAAATCAAATAAACCGACAGGCAAAGTCATCCAACAGTGCCTGCAGACTGAGGGCCGTCCGTGTTTAGTCTAACTTTAGACTTCTCACTCAGTTATCAAGATAATAATTACAGGCATAATTGCATGTGATTATTCTCACTACGGAAGTAAATGCACCTCCTAAAACCATGCGGTCAGAGTAAACCATCCAATAAAGAAAAATTAACCCAAAGTTGGTTTTTAATATTCCGTGGACATAGCTTGTGATTATGTGTACCTTGTGATGTGTACCGTGTGTGCTTTTTTAGACACACTGATGTCACATTATATTATTGAATACGCTCTTTAGATATTTATTGTTTTAGGATCAAAACTCGTGCGACACAGATATTGCTTTTTTCCCATAAAAGGAACCGGCCTGATGACGCGCCCGCATGGAGCGCGCTCTGATGTGGTCTGGAGACTGTCTATGCTCGAAGAAGTGTATGTGGTGGGGGTCTCAAAGTTTTGTTCCGCGGACGAGGGCGCGCCGAGTGGCCCGTAGGTTGAGGACTGTGTGAGGATAAAGTTAAGAGGAGCCGACCAAAGAAGTGTGAGTGTATGAATAGTCTAGAATCTAAAGTGATTGACAACGGCGTGAGAATTGGGAGCAGCAACTGCATTGACCCTGGATTACTTCCCTCGCCTGGACGGACGAAGAATCGGGAACATCTCTCTCCTATTCTAATTGCCGGATTACAGTGGCACAGCACTTGTCACTAAGAACTGTGTGAGCTTGCGAAATGGCACGCGCTTTGAGGAGAACGGTGTCCGCTTTAGGGATATTATTTTGGGGACTGTCGCTTCTGTGGTTGGACCTAGGAGTATGGGGTTTTAACCTGCACACGGAGAATCCCGCGGTTTACCGTGGACCGGAGGGAAGCTACTTCGGTTACTCGGTTGACTTCTATCAAGCAACCCCCGACAGCAATACGTGAGTAACGGCATCATTATTCTTGAATGCCTGGATACTTACAGACATCTGTGAATGGATGAATACAATATAGAATCACAACCTAATAAACGCTCCATATACTCGATCCATATGAGCAAATGTAGAAGGCCCAAAGATTATGTTTGTGGGTCCTCTGTGGCTGTCAGGTTGAGCGTGCTGGTCGGGGCTCCCAAGGCGAATACGTCTCAGCCAGGCATCATTGAAGCTGGAGCCGTCTATTACTGCTCCTGGCCCCAGCAGGGAGACGGATGCAGACAGATACCTTTCGACAGCGCCAGTAAGAAACTCTTCCTTCAATGCGTGTTTGTGCACGGTTATGTTTGTGATACATGTGATCCCAAAGAAGACTTAAAGTGTTGTTTGCCACCGGTTTTAAAAGCAGGAACGTGTATCTTTTTAGAATGACAAAATGTGCCTGTTGTGTCATTGATAAACCTTATTGGACTGGTCAGCTGAATTGTTTATCAGAGGCAAAATCACTAATGTTCAAGTACAATGTATGCTCTGTTTGCATTAGCAGTCATAATCCTACATGACAATGTACATGACATCATAGTTATCAAAGCACATGTAGATTGGTTACTGATATTGGTTTCCGGCCTCAGCATTTGTTTGGTTGATGGACATTTAATGAAGTTTTTTGGCTCAAAAATGTCCTCACTTCAAAGATATTTTCATAAATTAGGTCAGAGAATTAGATGAGAGAGGAAGATTGAGGAAAGAGAGAGAGTGAGAAAGAGATGGTAGAGTGATGAAGGCTGTAACTCAAGAGAGAGAGAGAGAGCGAGAGAGAGTGAGAGGAGGGGTAAAATGTGTGCACATGGGAATTCAGCTCCCCTCAGAGACTGAGATGAAGTTGGGGGAGGTCTGCTTTTTATTACAGTAGATCTTCACATCATCAAAGTCACACATGTTGTTGTCCTGAAAGGGTGGAAAATGCCAATAGAATGGTTTTGTGAGGGATGGGCATGGCACAGGGGGTCTCTGTGGACGTGTGCGTTTGTGTGCATGTGTATGATTGATTACTGAGGATACAGTGGATATGTCTAGAGTTACCGTAGGGCCATTAAAATAAGTACAAACCAGAGACTGACACACACACCCTCACAAAGCTATCCGAATACTGTGTAAGATGTCGCTGTCAGTGTTCAACCTATATGTTGCTGTCTGTCCTGCTCTGCAGCATGCAGACATACGTGTGCATGTGTGTTCTGTGCTCAGTGACAGTGTGCACGTGTGAGGTCATGCCAGTGTTTATGTGCTAAATAGCCAACACAGCTAACAGGGCTGTCTCCAGCATTATGTCACTTCTAGACTACCTTCTGTTTACAGAGGAGACGATGGATCGACCAAGTATCTTGTAGGCCCTGTTGGTTTTGTGTAGGGTGTTTTTGTGTGTGTGCGTGTGTCAGAGGAAGGTGTTTTATGAGGTGTGGACTGCACCCTCTAAACAGACGCAGCTGGTCTTCAATAACTTAGAGAAGGATCTGCAGTCAACTGCATCCCTGCTGAGAAACGCTCTCTCTCTCTCTCTCTCTCTCTCTCTCTCTCTCTCTCTCCTCTCTCTCTCTCTCTCTCCCCTTTCTCATCTTGCTAAATCCTACCTTTCTCACCTTTCCCCCTCCTATTTCTCCTTTCCTCTCTTTCCCTGTCCTTCCATCTCTCTCTCTGTCTCTCTCTCTCTCTCTCTCTGTTGATCTCTCTCTCTCTGTTGATCTCTTCATCTCTCTCTTTTTCCACAGATAACAGGATGATTAAGGTGAATGGCACCAGAGAGCCCCTGGAGTTCAAGTCTAACCAGTGGTTTGGCGCTTCAGTCAGGACACACAAGGGCAAAGTGGTGGTGAGCATTTCACAGAACAACCAATGGACTTGCAGAAACTAAAAAATGTGAAATGTGATCTGTCTGTATTCCGTTACGTTATATGGATCTGCTGGTGTATTCCGGGGTGTGTGTCCGATTATGTTGATGGAGTAGAGTTGCTTGCTGAATGTGTCCATGCAGGCCTGTGCTCCACTTTACCACTGGAGGACGGTGAAGGTGAGTGGGGAAAAGGAACCGGTGGGGACGTGTTACCTGGCCGTCCAGAACTTCAGTGCCTACGCAGAGTATTCCCCTTGCAGGACCGGTGAGTTTCTGCTTTCATCCTTCTCTCTCTACTCCCTCGTTCTCTCTTCTTCTCTCTTGCTTTCTCTCTCATTCTCAGTCTTCCCTCACTCTCTCTGTTCCCTGCTCTCTCTCGCTCTCTCTCTCTTTTCTCTTTCTCTCTCTCTCGCTCTCTTTTTCTCTCCTCTTTCTCTCTCTTTGCTATCAGATGACGCATCATAAACAGAATCAAACAAAGCTCTATCATCTGCCCTACAGACACACACTGCTGTTGCACACACACAAACACAGACAGACACACGCACACTAATTAATGATTGTCGGAGGTTCCTTTGGGGTTGTTTTATGTTATGTATGTTAACAGTCTAATCAAGCAGTTAAAGTAATCACACTGAAAACGTTATTGTTCCCAAGAGGAAAATAGTCTTAAATACACAGCTATATTGCAGCTATATAAATGTGCAAACACACATGCATGCACAGTGGGAGCAGAGCCATTCAGCTTTGTAATGTATCTTAGCCAGTGTTTCTCCTAGGTTCAGATGTTAATGTAGATTTATGACCAGAGGGTCTTAAAACACTGTAGCTGAGTCTGTCTGCACACAACCTGCATGTGTGTACCACCATGTACATGTTTGTTGGAGTGTGTGCACGTGCACATCTGTGTGTTGTCACGAGTCATTTAGATTCACCCCGGGGTGCTTCTGAACTGGAGAGGCCATTCATTATGCCTCCGGATTCAGTGTTTTTTATGCACACATGTGCAAGTGCACACACACTCACATTTACACACACACATGTATGTGTATAAATTCTGGGAGCAATACTTTATGTGCTAAACTAGGTTGTGTTGGTTTTTGGAGGGTGGAAGGAAAATGTAAAATAATCCAGCAGTTTGTGTGTGCATGCTCATCAGATGATCCTGACCCAGAGGGACAGGGGTTCTGCCAGGCTGGATTCAGTGTGGACTTCACCAAGGTAACGACTGTCACCTTGAAAACATATATGACAATCAATGCCTCTGTATCCATGGCAACCCCAAAACACAGAGCCATTCCCCTTACAGGCAAATGTTGAAGTTGAATGTGTAGATATTCATATAGAAGATATTAGGGGAATTTTGTGTCTTGGTCTGTGTGTTTGTGTATGTGAGGATTTATAGTGTTTTTCATTTGAGTGTGACCCCTAAACACTGATGACAATAGAGGCTAAACACACACATACACATAATCAAACACACGTACACGCACAACTCTCTCAACTCAACCATACAGTACAAAAATGTGGACATTCATTTACTTAAGTGATGACAGGAAATGCACTTGCACAAGCTTCCACTTTACTTATTGGTCACACATACACATACAAACACACATATACAAACACACTCATGACATAAATTTGCCAACCCAGCTCTAATATATGTGCCCTTTCACCCTACACCAGGCTGAGTCCAGTGTATGTCTCTTTTCCTGCCTTTCACCTTCTGCTCCTATGTCTGCCTGGAGTGTGTGTGTGTGTGTGTGTGTGTGTGTGTGTGTGTGTGTGTGTGTGTGTGTGTGTGTGTGTGTGTGTGTGTGTGTGTGTGTGTGTGTGTGTGTGTGTGTGTGTGTGTGTGCAGTAACATACATCCATATTACGGACTGAAAGTGTAGATCCTCCTTGTCCTGATCCAGATTTTCTCTCCTACAGGAAGGAACTTTGGTAGTGGGAGGACCAGGGAGTTACTACTGGCAAGGTAAGGGCATGCTGCGGTGATGTGTGTGTGATAAAGACCCAAATGTGTCAATGTAGGTGAAAAGACAGAGTTATGTTAGAGTATGGAGCTCACACACACGAACATGCATACACATGTGGACGCTTACACACGTATACATAACTGTTAATTCCTCTCATTCCGCATCTGTAGTTTTTTACAGGTCGAACGATGGAACGAGAACTCCCTTTCTCCCTCATTTCCTCCTTTCCTTGCTTTTTCTCTGGAACAGGAAGTGTGTGTTTTGGTGTCTGTTCTGAGTTGTACTGAGCTGATGGGAGGGTAATGGAGGGTGGAGGGAGTCCCTCTTGTTGGAGCATGATAAAAAGATTGAGCGATAGGGAGTGAGGGATTGAGGGAGGGAAGGAGAGGGGATGCTTGACGGAAATGTATGAGAGAACTGGATTTCTACTGGACAGCTGCTGAGATGAATAAACACAGTGAGGGGTGGGGGGGCAATGGATGGAGGGATAGGGCAGGGTCAGGGGTTCATCAAAGTATGTCTCTGTCCTCCCCATTTATATCCATCCTTACTCATCCTCATTAGCACCGTGATTCAGACTGTGTGTGAGACAGACAGGCTCACAACCCTTTTTCCCTCCCCCAACCTTAACCTCCATGCTCTTTCACTCCATCACACTTCATTTGTTTAAAGATCGAAGGATAAGAGGATACTGTATTTTCTGGAATATAAGTCGTAGCAGCTAAAAATGCCTAATAAAGAGAAAAAAACATATACAGTAAGTCGCACAGTAGATGCATGAGTTCTAAATATTTCTGACAGTCTCCACTGTGTAAGTTATTTTTCCTAAACGATAGCTAGCTAGTTTTAGTTTCCTGGCTAAACTACCTATCATAATACTCCTAGCATGGTTACTACTGTGGGGAAATTGCAGTTTACAACAGCAGCAGGGTACAGTATAGCACCCAGAGTATCAGGTTAAAGTATAAAAATACAGTAAATGCAGTAAAAATACAAACTACAAGATCTAAGAGTATGAAATAACTACATTGCACATAAGTGAGAGTTAAGTGAGTGTTTAGTGGAGAAAGTAGAGTGAAATACAGCCGAGTTATTGCACATAGTAGTCAAGAACATAGTTAAAGAATATTCCACATAATACTTGCACGCAACTGAAAAAAATATAGCATAAATAATACTGCACATAGTATTGGTTATGGAAGAGGTTCAGCCAGAGTGTTAGCAGTGATCGTTGAATAGTTTGATGGCAGCAGGAAGGAAGGGCCTGCGGAACCTGTCCCAACATGGCCTAATAATGCATTAGACTGGTCTCCCCGACCCAGACTGGCACTGCCCTGTGCTTGGCTCAGCTTCGAGACGTTTAAACACTTCCTGCAAATGTTTATAAAAGCTCTCAGAGTCGGGAGTTTATTACCTCTAATACAGCAGTTATCTACAGCCTTTAAACAGGGCAATCTGAGGACTTATACACAATGTTCTTGGCCCTGGACCTACAGGAGTTTTTATGATGTAATTATAATTAACTAATTTAGCAATTTAATTTATTTAAAATGAGGGAGAGGGGATGATAACTGGACGTGTATGGGTGTATGTGTGTACGTGTATGTGGGTGTGTGTGTGTGTGTAGTGGCCGGAGTATGTGTGTTGTGCCAGTGAGCGTTACAGTTATACTGTTTGTTTTCAGAAACATCAGAGAGTTTTTCCTGCTATTCCTGTTAACGGCGTGTTTTAGCTGTCCCAGGAGGCGGAGCTCTGTACGCCGGCCGCTCTGCAACTTTTTCACCCGGGGTGATGGAGTGTGTTCACAGCAACCTCCTCACAGACGACATGACTCTCTCCCGGCCCTGAGACAGACTGGACAGACAGCTTTTGTATGTGTTTGTGTGCAGGTCAGGTGATGACGGCAGGCATAGCGGAGATACTGAATGGGTACTCACTGAAGTCCGTCCTGAGGAGGGTTCCTGGGGAGAAGCACACCATCGCTGCTGCAGATACACATGATGACAGCTACCTAGGTACCACCACACAAACACTCACTCACACGCACCCACCCTTACTTACAGAGATGCACAGATGCACACACAGGTATACAGACAGATAAGCGCAAAAACTCACTTTTGCATGCATACATACAAATTCTGTCTCACACACACATTCACACAGTGAAAGCAACACTCTCACCTCTGTCCTCGTTGCAGGATACTCTGTTGCGGTGGGAGAGTTTACTGGAGACTCAGAGCAAGGTGAGACCAATGGCCATTGAGCAAGGTGGCCTTTCGGAAGGGGTGGGTGGGGGGTGGGGGCATGACTATGTATCCGGGTCTGGGGTCAGAAACAGACCAAGAAGTTCTTCTGTAATGGTTTGCACATGCTTGTTGACAGGCTGGGTTGTGTTGTGTTGTGGTCGACGCGGTCTACTTTTCCCAGCCCCTTCAAGCTGGAGCTGGGTTGGGACTGGGGAATTTGAGGGGTCTTGTTTAAAGGTCTAGCTCATGATCTTGTCTGCAGTAGCTGGGTGGGGGGTGGGTAGAGGGGATTTGTCTCTTGTCTTTGTGGGTGGGACTATCAGATCATCCCCACATGTCCACGCCACACTCATACATCACTCCACAAGGGCGAGCACTCACATACACACACGCACGTTTAGACAGATAGTGGAAGGCTAGACTATCTATCCAATCTGTCAGTCTGTTCTCAGTACACATCTGCTGAATCAGGGTGGGCCGTTAAGGGTTTCTATTTCTTTTGAGGTTTTTTTGTATTTCTTTGTAATGTGGATCTCTCCTTTTTCCCCTAGAGTTGATAGCTGGGGTTCCAAGAGGGGCTCAGAATTTTGGATATGTGAGTATGGAAACTTATGTTATGCTTGTACACACACGAACACAAACAGAAAGAGAATGTGTTGATGTAATTCAGTGTCTATATCCTACAAAACTCTCCCTCTCACTCATCTGACCAGAACAAACCCATAACTCAAATTAAGACAGTGCTTATCAGTTTAAGTGTGTGCATGTCAATCTTCATTGAGTTATTGTATTGTAAGACTGTAAAAATTAGTATGTATGCCTATGACTGTGCGTGGTGTCCTTGTGTGTATGTTGTGGGAGATTGTCCCCTAGGCAGAGCTTCTCGTCCTCCTTAATGACACATGGTTTCCGCTGCATGTGGGGAGAGGTGACCCCACCTAACCCTGCTAACCCCCCTTGCACACACACATGACCCTGGGCCTGACCCTGACGACACAATGCAGAGTACACACTAACTCAGTGTGAGTGTGTTGAGGAGTTGGAGGGCGGGACTCCACAGTGGGGGTTGGGTTAGTGGGGTCAGAGATAGGCCGGGAGAGAAGCCTGGGACTAAAATACTAGTCAGCCTGCATCAGGTCTCTGTGAGCTGGTCAGACAAACATCCTGATACCTCTGCCAGGGCTGGGGGGGGGGGGGATACACAGTGTTTGTGATTCTATATCTTTGTCAGGCTGTAGCAGGAAATCCATTTGTGCCTGCGTTTCTCACACCCGACCTCTATCAGTTTGTGTGTGTGCACATGTGTATGTGTGTTTGTTTGCTTGTGTGTGTATGTGACTGTGCATGTTTTAGCCTCTGGCTGTCTCCATGTGGTTGTTATTTTAGGTCTTATGAAGGAATTTTCTACCCCCACTACCAGAGGGAGGTGTGTATGGGGGGGGTGGGGTTTGGATTGGGTGGTAGAGTCGTGAGGATGGAGAAGAAGGAGGACATTTGGGGGGGGAATATTTGTATATGGTTTAGTCTCTATTACTTTTGAAGCATGATGTAGCCCTTGTGTGGGCATGTATGTCTGTCTATGTGCGCACACACATTAACACACATGTTAGAGTGATGTTGTACCGTTTAATCAAGGGTTTTTGTGGATGAATGTGTGGCTTTGTGTGTATGTGTATGTGTATTTTAGGTGGCCATCATCAACTCCACAAATCTGACCTTCATTCAGAACTTCTCCGGAGAACAGGTGTGTACAGTACTGTGTGTACTGTTTGGGTGTCTGTGTGAAAGTGTGTAATGTTAGTGCTTCTGTCATGCAGATGGCTTCCTACTTTGGGTATTCTGTAGCGGTGACTGACCTGAATGGAGACGGGTGAGTTCAGCCTCTCCCCCTCTCTCATGCACACACACAAACTCAGATATGACTTTCAGTAAATGTGTTTGTATGTGTCCAGGTATGACGACGTGCTTGTAGGTGCGCCTCTCTACATGCAGAGAGAGATGGAGAGCAAGCCCAGGGAGGTGGGGAGGGTCTACCTCTACCTCCAGCTGGCCCCTCTCACCTTCTCTCCTCCCGTCCTACTCACTGGCACACACACCTTTGGACGCTTTGGCTCTGCCATTGCCCCCCTGGGAGACCTCAACCAGGATGGATTCAATGGTAGGCTGAGAAAGAGGCAGTGTGTGTGTGTGTGTGTGTGTGTGTGTGTCTGTGTGTGTGTATCCAGGACTGTAGAGAAAGATGCAAGCCCGCTTAAACAACTGAGGGAGACGGATGACTGAGTCGCTTTTTTTCAGACAGAAACTCACAAAGAGGACCACAACTTGACTTTGCAAATGGCTTGTGGTTGAGGATGTTTTATTTCTCTCTATTTCCCTCTGTTTTTTCTTCTAGCCTCTTTATCTCTCTACTTGTGTCTTTCTCTCTCTCTCTGTTGCTTTCTCTGTAGGCTTTGCAGGTTATTGTTAGACACTGCTCTTTACGTAATCCTGGCAGTGCACAGCAATGACACACAGATACTGTAATATTTCAAAGATCATTAGATTATTTACTGTTTATACCTGTCTCTCTCTCACCCTCCTTCCAGGTGAGGCAGGTTTCTACCCCATTCCCTTTAATCGAGATCTTCGTGCACGTGTGGGTGTGTGTGTGCATGTCTGTGTGTATGGGTGTGTGTGTGTATGTATTTTTCTTGGGTCTGGGTGTGCTTTTGGCATTCTCTCTCTCTCTCTCTCTCTCTCTCTCTCTCTCTCTCTCTCTCTCTCTCTCTCTCTCTGTCTCATTTTCCTCCTGTGAATGAACTTGCCTGGTTGTCAAGTTTAGCAGACGACAGACACATCTGTTTATGTATATCCTGTTTTGGTGTCTGGTTGTTTGGGCTCTGAGAGCGGATATCCTATCAAATGCTCTGATGATGAAAACCTGGATCTCCTCAGCCAATCAGGATGTACAGTGTTGAAACTTTGTCTGTATCAACTGGTTTCCCTGTTCCTGTGATGATGAGCAGGGGATGAGGGTGTGAGTGGTTATGTAGGTGTGTGTGACTGAGAGTTATTTTTACTCTGCCGATGGGCAAGATACGATCATGTTGAGATTTCTGTCTTTGAGCCCAGAGTTCATTCCTTTTCTCTCTCACACACCCACCCTAACACACATTCCTGTATAGGACTGGAAGCCAAATGTTGTCCTGAAGTTGAGGTTTGGTCTGTAGTGCTTTAAATAGCCGTCTGGCCTTCAGATGGGAGCCATCACAAACATTTATTTATGTGGCCATGTGCGTTTGTCATGCTCCCTCCCCATGAACATCTCTGTTTAGTCCTTATTTAAAGTGTGGATCAATACCAAGGGGATCAATAGCTTTCAGGAAGGGATCTTAATCTTATCAGGCCTCCAGGCAGGAGCATTGAACACTGGTGGGACTGGAGCAGGGACTGGACCAGAGGTTGAGGGCTGAAACTGGGGCTTGGGTAGAAGGCAGGCAAGCTGAAAGCTTAATACTGGGGCCTCCAGGGACCCCCAAGTTGAAATGGAGTGTGTGGGTTTAGGTTTCATCCCTATTCCTTATGTAGATGGTTCACTGTGGCAACAATTCGGTTCTTTCACTGCTTTCTCCAGTTAGTGCTCATTACGAGGACATTATACACTCACACACACAAAAAAAAACATCTACACACACGCACACACACATGCGTTCTATGACAACATATCGACTTATATTAACAGTGTTGTATTCGTTTTGGTCCGGTTTCATTTAGATAATTTATTCACGTTTCTTTTGGTGCCCTACTCACCACTTTAGTGCCCCCGTCAGCACTTGGTGCCCTATGTGCAGTGCGTGATGCTAGATAGAGTGTTTAGAATGTGACAAAAAACTGTTATCTGTTGAAATGGTATACATATGTGTTTGTTTGTTTGTTTTTGTATGTCTCTTTGTGTTTTTTTTCCCCTGATGGAATCCATGGCTGCATGTCTGATTATCTGCCTGGGAGGCAGGGACAGTTGCCATGCCAACCGCCTGCCCATTGTAGCCTTTTAACCTCCTACTACATCCTGTCCAGAGGTCAGAACCTGTAGAACCAAGTTCTCCTCTGAGATCTTGGTGGGACAAGAGGGAAAGAAAGTGTTTGTGAGAGAAAGAGAAAGAGTTGACTGTTCAGAGGTAGTCCCCTGAGCAGGTAAAGGAAGATCAGTCTCTTTTTTTCTTTCTTTCCATTTCTCTCTCTTTCTCTCTCTCTCTCTCTCTCTCTCTCTCTCTCTCTCTCTCTCTCTCTCTCGCTCTCTCTCTGTCTCAGGATGCTTAACCTGCTGGTGTGTTAACCATCTCTCTGTTTTCTTCCTGCGTGTGTGTGCATGTGTGATTGTGTGTCAGATGTGGCTGTGGGTTGTCCCTTTGCTGGTGAGGAACGTGGAGGGAGAGTACTCATCTATAATGGCAAGAGAGATGTCCTTGGCCGAGACCTAACCCTGAGCCAGGAGCTGAAAGCAGCCTGGGCTTCCAGTAGTGGCCTGCCCGGCTTTGGGTTTACCCTGAGAGGGGACAAAGATCTGGACAACAACCAGTACCCTGGTAGGTATCAGATACATGTGCCCTGTTCATTACTGTCCATTTCTATCTTTTTATGTTCCATTTAGATCCTCACATCTCTTTCCCTTCTTACTCCCTTGGTAAATGTATTATTTTAAGAGAGAGGGATGAGGGTGACTGAGCTTTTACCACTGCCATTCTCCAGTAACTAACCGCTAACCACTAAGGAGGGGGTCGAGCGAGAGAGAAAGAGTAAGATGGAGAGACAGAAAGAGTGAAAGAGAGAGATAGAGAGGGAGTGAGGGAATAAGAGACAGAACTGTCAGAGAGTGTGAGAGAGATAAGCTGAAAGTATCCATTGACGGTGTTGTCAGACATACACTTGTAGGAAGGGTCTTTTTTGTGTTTATATTTTAAGTCCACTTGCCAGACATTAAACATGAACCAATACTTCTGAAGTACATAGCATGTATCTATCCCATTAGCTTATATACCTCTCTTAACTGTATTAAAGGAGCTAAACTAAATACTGCAGACGGAATTAGAAAGTGTACTTGTGTGTGCATATTAATATGTGTGTGTACACAATCATTTAGTTCTGATCATGTGCTCTAGATCAGTGGTCCCCAACCCTAGTCCTCAGGGCCCACTGACTTGCATGTTTTAGACATTTCCCTGCTCCAACACACCTGATTCAAGAAGAATCCTGGTAACGAACATGCATTAGAATCAGGTGTGTGGGAAGAGGGAAACATCTAAAACATGCAGGACAGTGGGCCCTGAGGACCAGGGTTGCGGACCACTGCTCTAAGTGACTTAAGACTAATCATGGCCTTCAAGCCATTTTTTCAACACGCACATTTTCTCCCCAATTACCAGCCTGTTAAATGTCGGCATTGTTACAGTTTGCCTGCTTGCAATCACAGTTGAAGCAGAAAGGAGAAATATTTACTTTTCTTTTCTGTTTCCTTTTCTGCCTCTTCTTCTGTTCTTTCATCATAACAAAATTTTCACAAACAGGAAATTTAGCATCATATACATGCCCACACACAGACACACAAACACACACACATGCTTGCAAATGACATACATGAACTCAGAAACACAGACCCATACAGTACACATCTGTATCCAGCTTGTGCACTGGCATCTGGAGTGTGTGTTATATGTCTGCTAGACTACAGGCTAGACCATGTGCAGCTAGAGAATCACATAAACTGTACATACACACACATGCACACATACATACACACAAACACACACACACACACCCATACACCACTCATACACACAAAGCCAGGGGCCTTCATGTTGAAACTTAGGCTGGATTTGACCCTCTGGGAAAGAAGAGGAAGTAAAGTTTAAGCTCATGGGTGGCAGAGCCATCACACACAGACACACACACTTGCACACACACACATGCACACACGCCACAAATAGTCCATGTGTCATTAGAGAGCAGACGGAAGTGAGACACACACACATGGTGTGTCGTTAGCAGGGTAGTAAAGTCACACTGTTCAAAGCAGCCTAAGATGTTTGATCCGTGTTATAAGAGCCCTGCTCCAGAGACTGTGGGCCACAGCCATCTGTCCCAACACATACATCATCCCAGCCAGGGAGAATAGCACTGAGGGAGAGGTAGTACACTGCAGTGTGACATGTTTTGGGTAAGACTTGAGAGAGACACAGACTGGGTCAAGGTTAGACATGTGAAAAGGACAGGTTTTGGGAAGTGGTGCGGTGATGTCAGGGATCAAAGGCTGCAGACGTTTAACTTGCCAACCTTATAGAGAAGGAGGGAGGGAGGCCAACATAAAGAGAGGGAGAGATGAGCAGAGCAGAGAAACTTCTATACAGTCTCACTTGGCTTTAATAAACCAACACTATCATCAGACCAGTGAGGGTTCAACTCACATCCATAACACTACCTTTCAAAACTGGAGGGTCTGGAGCCTCCTGTAAAACAACCTCTGTCCTGACCTATATTAGGAGATTGATTACTTACAATGTATAGCTCTGCCTATAGCCATCCTGGAATACAGTATCTAGCCCATAAGTAGCTAGCCTGGAGGCCATTGTGTATCCCGTCTTTAGTTAGCCTTGGGGCAGTGTGTATCCCACCTCCGCTAGCCTGAAGGCCAGTGTGTAGCAGGTTTCTGACAGGCTGACAGCTCATGTAAACGCTAGACGGAGGCCATGTTTTTCCAGCGTATCACTGACAAGGCTGGCCCTCATGGGCTCAGTTACCTCACAGCCCTAAGGTGCACTTACCTTCAACTTACCTTCTCAGTGTGTTCAGGGGTGAGGGAGTGGGAGTTGTGTGTTGTCTGTGTGCGTGTTTGCTCCACGCACACAAACCTCCAATGAGCAGTGATGAACATGTTTTCAAGTGTTTTGGGAAATAGGATTGACTGGGCAGGGAAAGAGGGACCTTATTTGATATACCCCAAAGATGTAGACACACACAATAACACACATACAGTATACAGATAGGCTTAAAACACATTCACACATACTCACATTCACTTAACCCCAAAGGTGCACTTTCCCCAAATCAGCTTCTATGTCACTGGTGGTTTTCAAAGCAAACAAAAAATCTGGATAAGGAGAAGCAACACAAACTGGGACACACACACCTACACACATACACCTATTAATAGAAAGCAGATAGGTTTGTCTGGACTTGGAAAGTGGGATGGACACAAGAATTTGGAATGAAAGCAGAATTCTTCAGTTCAGACCCTGAGCTGAGTTTCTTGTTTTCTTTCTCTATCTATCTCTCGCCCGCTCGCTCTCTCTCTCTCTTGCTCCCTCTCTCTCTTTCTCCATCTTTCCTCTGATTGCTTTTACAGACTGCAGTGTAAAGACCAAGTACTTGAGCATCTGCTCTTCTTTCTTCCCCTCTTCTCTTTCCCCTTCTCCTCTCTGCCTCCCCCTCCCCTTACCTTTGCAACTACCCCCCACCCCACTGGAAATCTAGACATCCCCCTACATTTCAAGCCCCTAGTTACAGTACACACACACACACACACACACACACACACACTTACCCAAGGGTCTAAATGTTTAATGTCGTGGTTTCAGAGGGACTGAATGACAGCAGAAACAGATGTGCCACTCTTAGATTCAATTAGAGCCCCTTCCCTTCTCCCTTGCTTTTTTTCTTTCGCTCTTTCTTTCTCACTCATTGTCCCTCCATCTCTTTCTTTCTATCTTTCTTTCAAACTCACTTTCTCTCTTTCACTTTTTTCTTCATCCCTCCCCCTTACTCTCCATTTACCTCCCCTACCCTATCTCTCTGTCAGCCATCTAGTCTATTCTCAACACCCAGGCCTGGCCTGGCCTGTGCTGTCTGGACCATGGTGCCACTTCTACGTTGAGCTAGATTATTTTGTGTCTGGCAGTGTAGGCTTGTGCTCATTAAGTCGTTTCACCAGGTTTTAATCAGGGGTGGTATGTGTGTGTGTGTCGTGACGTGGTATTTGTCCCTAAACCACATTCATTAAAGTATAGCTCTATTTTAAACACAGAGAGCCAATTAAGACTCTTCATCACGAACACTTAAAAACAAATAAACTTTCATAAATCGGAACCTGGTTGTCGTTAGAAATGGACTGGTTGCTAGGAGAAGGCAGTGGGGGATACTGTTGTTGTTTAGAGAGACTTGATTGGACCAATGTGAGTGTTCTACAGGCACAGGAATGTGCCGTGGGGTTCCTATGTCGCGTCTCAAACACACACACACACACCATCTGTCCTTTTTTCTCTCGCCGTCTCCAAACACACATTCTGTTTGGGTTTCAGCCTTAATTAGGTCATGTCCAAGAGTATTGTTATATTCAGAGCTCAAAGCTCCTACAGCTCTCAATGTGTCATATATAAGAATGCAATTGTGTTTATGTATGTGTGTGTGTGTGTGTGGGGGGGGGGGGGGGGGGGGTGTGGGGTGTGTGTGTGTGTGTGTGTGTGTGTGTGTGTGTGTGTGTGTGTGTGTGTGTGTGTGTGTGTGTGTGTGTGTGTGTGTAAGAGGCCTGTATTCGATGAAGAGTGCTGGAAACCTTGAAATCAGTGCCATGTGTGGTGTTCTTTGAAGCTCAACCAGTCTCTCTCTCTTTCTCTCTCTCTCTCTCTCTATTCCTCTGTCTATCTCTTCCTTTCTCTATCTCCATCTTGTGCTCTCTTATTCACTATTTCTATCTCTCTCCCTCCCCCTTTCCATTTCTTTTTTTCTTACTTTCTTTGTCACTCTCTGTCTAGATTTGATAGTGGGGGCATTTGGAGCAGGGGAAGTGTCTGTATACAGGTAAGAGGTTAAAAAGGTCATACAGGTAACATTCTCTCATTAACATTTTCAGTCAAGGTGGGCAAAGCCTAATATTCTATTAACCAATTTTTGAATAAACTTATAACGAACATTTATTTCTTTTTTTGCGTTCGCTTAGGGCTCGCCCTGTCGTATCAGCAGAGGCTCAACTTCTGCTAAGTCCCAGAATCCTCAACCCAGATGATCGCCAGTGTACACTGCCAGACTCTGATATCAGAGTTACCTGGTGAGTACATACAGTATGCACAAGGTTTTTATTGGACAGGAGAAACAATGCAGAGTTGGAGACAGAAATTGCCTCTTTCTTAAGGATGTCTTTGAAAGATAATTTTCCAGATAGTGGTTTACATCTGAATGAGAACTGGTCATGTTCTGAAGAACTTTGTGTTACCAGTGAGGTGATGAAGAAGGACATCTCCTGGAGACTCCATATGCCTTGATTGTCTGTATCCAATTGTTGCTCCTATTGTTGTCACAAAGGCTCTTTGCATACTGTGGGGCTATTTGGATGGAAGTATGGTTGTCGGGATGCCTATGTGTGTGTGTGTGTATGTTTGTGTGTGTGTGTGTTGGCAGGGGCACAGACAGAATAGGGTTTGGGAAAACTGACAGAAAGTACTAAACTGTGGAATTCTGTCTAAACAGAATGTAGCTTATTCAAATAAACCACTGAACTGTGGTCGGAGGCACGCAATCAGATAGGACACCACAACACACATACACAGGCCCAGTCAAACAACAGTCTACTGGTTAGGGGTTGTCTGAGTCTTTGTGTTTTGATGGTTAGGTTGTTTTCCTGTGATGGCTTTATGAAGGGCTAGGAGAGAGGCAGGGAAAGATGTAAGGAAGGGGATGTTGTATTGAGAGGGGTGTGGGTGGTGGGACTTGGTCAAAACTTCGAGTCTTCGAGACTTTGAGGACAGGGTTGAGAGAGGAAGGAAGGTATTGTTTCAGGAAGCTTTATGTTTGTGTGTGTTTGAGGATAATTACATACAGTAATGACTGACCAAGGAACAGTGATTTTAGTCAGAAGGTTGGGGGTCATTTCCGTTTTGCACACACAAGCACGTGGAAACATATAAGCACACATGTACACACACACACACACACACATTAAACAAACATGACACCGTCTGAATAGGTCAATATAGTTAAGCAGAGCACTGCAGGCAAACTGCATGATTGCATTAAAGCTGCTACAAGCACAGACACACTCAAACACACATACAGTATATGCAAGTACACACACTAACAGCTTCACCTAAAATGTAATGGGGGTGCCTGTCCAGTAGAGCTGAATGGTGTGTGATTCTCTCATTCTGCCATCACTAGATTCCAGAGTATTAATGGTGCAGCTCTCCATCTGTGGGAGTCACTTTCCTGTTCCTGATAAACTGGCTGATAACTTACACAAGCCCATACACACACTCTATGTCTAATGCGCTTTCTCTCTCAAACACACACACACTCAGACATGCACACACACAAGCAGGCACATACTCACGCACCCACGCATACACACACACTCAAATCTAGACATGGATGTTTTCCAGTCTCCCATGTCACTGGGATGTGTGTGTGTGTGTCTGTGTGCATGTGGGGGAGGGTGTTAATGTGTTTATTTCAGATTTACATTACCATGCCTTTAACTTCCTTTTTTATTGGTCAAAGGAATAGGCATGTTTTTGTAATTGCTGGGTCAATGCAATGATTTAGATTGGCTTTCATGCTATATGTAATAATAACATCATTCAGTCTCTTTTTTTTCTCTCAGCATCAGAGTGGATGTGTGTGTGGAGGTGAGCGGTGTGGGGATCCCTGACTCTGTTGGTAAGAAGCTGCACTCACTGGGGGGAGGGGGGGGAGGGAGGAAAGAATAGAGGGAGGGGGGATCGGGAGTGCGTTGGAATGGAAAATGTCAAATGTCTTATCACAATTCCCCATGTTCAATCACTCCTTAGCTCAAAAATAATGAGTAACTGAGTGAAAACGAAAAAAGATAGAAAGATGGCATGATGGTGGGTGGGTTGCAAAGTTTCCATCTGTTTCTTTGTGAGCTGACAACACTCAGAGTTCCAGAATACAAATTCCAGTTCAGATGATCATACTCCTCTTCTCTGTCTTCTCTCTCCTCCCCTCCCTCGCCAACTCTGTCTCTCCTTTTTGCCCTCCTAAGTCTTAAAAGCAGAGCTCCATCTTGACTGGTCGAAAGGACACAGGGGTGGAGTTAAGAGGATTCTCTTCCTGGATACACACCAGCCCCAGCGAACTGGGGTCCTGACAGTGGGGCAGGACAATCCTCACAATTGCCTGAATTATCATGTATACCTGCGGGTGAGTCAGTCAGACATACACACACACACACACACACACACACACAGTTAGCAAAGATTCCAAGCAACCTGAAGAATGGAAGACTTATCTACATATCAAAACGATCTGTGTCAGATCTTGTTAGGTAACCTTGGACAGACCAAGTCTCTAGATTTGTTGAAATGGCCAACATAGACTATAATTTACCTATATGTCTGTCTCTCTCTCTCTCTCTCTCTCTCTCTCTCTCTCTCTCTCTCTCTCTCTCTCTCTCTCTCTCTCTCTCTCTCTACAGACTGAGGAGGAGTTTAGGGATAAGTTAACTCCCATCTCATTGGCTCTCAACTACAGTCTGGCTCCTCCCCCCTCAGACATTGACCTACCACCGGTCCTCAACCACTACAGTAGCTCTTTCCTACAGGAGCAGGTGTGTGTGTGCACATGCATATATTTGTGCATACATTACATTACATTTACATGTATTCATTTACCAGACGCTTTTATCCAAAGCAACTTCCAAAAGAGAGCTTTTCAAAAGAGCATTGGTCACTGATCATTCATAACATTGAGATATCCCCAAACATTGAAGGTAGTCAAATTATGAAGAATACATTTGGAAACCAAACAAGTGCCAAAGGGAACAGCCACAAGATCATTCAGTTAAAGGGGGTGCACGGTGAAGGGGGTGCACGGTGGCAGAGCAGTTAGTGCTCTCGCCTCCCAATAAGGAGATCATGAGTTTGAATCTCAGGCCCGACCATGATCTCTCTGGGTGAAGTCTGCATGTCCTCCTCGTGTTACCGTGGGTTCTCTCCGGGCACTCTGGCTTCCTCCCACTGTCCAAAGACATGCATGTGGTAGGTTAATTTGACATTGTGGAAAGAATTGTCCTTAGTGTATGACTGTGTGAGTGAATTAGTTGTCTCTATGTTGTCTGTCAATGTCTGTGTGATAGCCCTGCGACTAGCTGGCCCCAGTCCAGGGTGTACCCTGCCTACGGCCCGGAAGTAACTGGGATAGGCTCCAGTCACCCGTGACCCCTAACGGGAATAAGCAGAAGAAAATGAATGAATGAATGAATGAAAGTTACAATTAAATAACACAAATCTCAAACAAGCTATAGTGTAACTGTAGGAAAGCAAGTACAAACCTGATTCCCAAAAAGTTGGCACACTACAAATTGTGAGTAAAAACAATGCAATGATGTGGAAGTTTCAACTTTGCAAACAGTCTGCAAACGTCAGGGGACTGAGGAGACAAGTTGTGCAATGAATATTCCTATTATGGAATAGGAATGGTGTTTCATTCTTGTCTAATACATTTCCTTTTGATTAGACTGACCACAGAACAGTTTTTCACTTTGCCACAGTCCATTTTAAATTAGCCTTGGACCAGATAAAAAGCCTGCGCTTCTGGATCATGTTTCGATATGGCTTCTGTTTTTACTAATAGAGTTTTAGCCGGCAACGGCAAATGGCACGGTGGATTGTGTTTACCAGCAATGTTTTCTGGAAATATTCTTGACCCCATGTTTCCATTACAGTAGCATTCCTGTATGTGATGCAGTGCCGTTTAAGGGCCCAGAGATCACAGGCATCCAGTATGGTTTTCCGGCCTTTACTCTTACGCACAGAGATTGTTCCAGATTTTCTGAATCTTTGGATGATAGTATGCACTGCAGATGTTGACAACTCTTTTCTGATATTGCTCCACTATTTTTCGCCGCAGCATTGGGGGAATTGGTGATCCTCTGCCCATCTTGACTTCTGAGAGACACTGCCACTCTGAGAGGCTTTTTTATCCCCAATCATGTTGCCAATTGACCTTATAAATTGCATCCGGCTGTTCCTTATATGTACTTTCAAGTTTTCCGTCCTCTTATTGATACCTGTCCAAACTGTTTTGGAATGTGTAGCTCTGATGAAAAAACAACAGGAGCCAATATTTGGCATGACATTTCAAAATGTCTCACTTTCAACATATAACATATGTTATCTACAGTCTATTTTATTGTGAATACAATATAAGTTTCTGAGATTTGTAAATTATTGCATTCCTTTATTTACAAGTTGTACAGTGTCCCAACTTTTTTGGAATCGGGTTTGTAATAATAATATACCTCACAGCAAGTACAAGAATTTCAAATCGGTTAGAACTGGATGACACGAGCAACAAGTTCCTCAGTAAGAGTCATTGGGATCCTGGGGAAAACTAACATCAGGTCCAGCAGTCTTAGTACCATTGTATTACCGGAACAAGTGCATCTTGAGCCTTCTTGAAGGTGGGGAGACAGTCAGTGTCTTTTTACATCATTGGGGGGCCAGACAGGGGACAAGCTTGTGTTGGGACCGGGCGCTCTTGAGCAGTGGGACCACCAGAAAGTTGTCAGAGGAAAACCGTAGGTGGTAGGTGGGGGTATAAGGGTGGCATACATGAGTGTGTGTGTGTGTGTGTGTATGTGTGCATATTTTTCCATGTGTGCTTGTGTGTGTGTACATGTGTGTTTGGGTTTACATGCATTATGCAGTGAATTAACTTTCTTATTACTTGTGTGTTTCCCAGGCCTACATCCTACTGGACTGTGGAGAAGACAACGAGTGTGTTCCTGACCTGCATCTGTCTGCCACCATGTAAGACAGACAGTACCAAACACTCAACCCGTGGACAATTAACACAACCACACACACACACACAAGACAAGGTTAAGACAAGGTCCATTGGGTCTGTTTTTACTCAAAGGATGTGAGTTTACGCTCATTTTTCACTCACTTGATTACTGTCCCATTATCAAGTGCGTAGAATGTGTGCGTGTGTGTGTGTCTGTAGTAGTTTACATCTAAATGATGTCCATGGCAGTCCAACACAAATACCTTGTCCATGCATTCTGACACACACAGAAGAGCACAAACAGACAAGTTTTGACAGGGTATAACTGCCTCCCCTGGTTTGGTGTGAATAACTACAATAGTGTGTGTCAATAGTGTGTGTCTTCATGTATGTATCAACCATCAACTTGTGGTTGTGTGTATGTATTTGTGTGTCTGTCTCTCTGTGACACAGGGACCGCTCAGAGCTGGTCATCGGGGACGACAACTTGGTCATGTTGACCATAAATGCAGTTAACCGTGGAGAGGGAGCATATGAGACAGAACTGCAAACATTGCTCCCTCTCGAAGCGGACTACATAGGAGTGGAACGCAAGGTTGAGGTAAAAACACAAATATTACATATACATTTAGCAGACACTCTTAACCAGAATGACTTACAGCACATGGGACGTTCCCCCGAGGCAAGTAGAGTGAAGTGCCTTGCCCAGGAACACAACGTCATGATCACTACTCCTACGCCCTAACTACTCAGCCTCCTGACTCCCACTCACATATAATACACACACACTAGACACACGCAGACTAGAGACACTAGACACACACACGACACACACACGCTTAACAAAAAAAGTATAGAGTAAGATATCATATTATGTTTACATGGGAAAACACATGAAAGGGGAGACAAAATTGGAGCTCTGATGTCATGAATCTGCATGTCAACCAGCTGCTCTGACCTGAGAGTGTATGACATCACATCCTGTGGTGTGTTTGTTTGGACTAAGTAAAGTGTATCTGCCTCACCAGGAATAAGAGTCTATTATTATTTACATGCTACATTAGTGACCCGGGAAATACATGGGGTCAGATGCTGACTGTGTATGTGTATGTGTGGGTCTACGCTAATGAGTGTGTAATGGCATTCTGAAGATTGATGAGGTTGTTACTGTCAGAGCATTCATCGCCCCCTTCCTGTCCTGCCTCCCCCTACGTCTCCCCACCCTCTCTCTCCCTCTTTTAACCCCTTTCCCCCTCTACCCCTCACATGCTTTCCCCCCTCCTCCCTCACTGCCACTATCCACAATGTTTCTGTTCACTCATCTCCACTTCTTCACCCCCCTGTCCTTCTCACCTTCCCTCGTCTCCATTTCCCCCCTTATCTCCCTTCTTTTCCTTTGCTCTACACCCTTCTCCTTATTTACTCTCCTTCCCTTCCTTTCCTCTCCCTCCCTTTTACTACTCTCCCCGCACTCTCCTTCTCTCCGCTCCCCTCCCCCTCACCTCCACTCCAGTCTCTGTCCAGGTTAAACTGTGAGTACAGGATGGTGAATGAGTCCAGACTGGTGGTATGTGACCTAGGAAACCCGATGGTGGCTGGGACCGAGGTGAGCTCAACAGATGTCTACACGCTTACACACTGGCTGTCAGCTGATACGCTGGTTCATTATTACCTCAGTGACCCATCAACCCGGCAATATGACCGATACTCTTCATATTCCTAACTTCAGAGAACACTGAAGTGTTAAGCCAGTCACCCCTTGCATGACACATGCAGGAAGCCAAGGCTTTGTTAAGTAAAGAGTGGTCCCTTCCGACATGAAACTCTACCCTGTGTTTATGTAGTATGTTTTTTTATGTGAGTTTCCATGTGTTTTGATGTTTTTTTGGTGTGTGTATGTGTACCGTTGTGTGTATTTTCTATGCAGGGTGTTAAGCTAAGTGTGTTTTTACTCTGGAGGTGACATGCAGCATTCTGATAAATCAATTATGTGGTCAGATTTCACTATAGGGGGATGGGGGAACTTTAGAGTGTTCTAAACTGAAGGTCTGTGTGCAGGGTGTGAGTGTGTGTGTGTGTGTGTGTGTGTGTGTGTGTGTGTGTGTGTGTGTGTGTGTGTGTGTGTGTGTGTGTGTGTGTGTGTGTGTGTGTGTGTGTGTGTGTGTGTGTGAGAGAGAGAGAGAGAGAGAAAGAGAGAGAGAGCATTCACTTCAGCTCTCCTCTTGGCCAGATGTTTCCCATATTTACCGGCCCTCGCTGTCTCGGACCTTCAGGAATTCATGAGCTTCTACAAAACACACTCTCTCTCACATACATTTGTTCTCTCGCTTACACACACATACCTACATACATTCTCTGTTACACATACACAGGCAGAGTGATGAATACTGGAATTGTTTTGAGTTACACAGCACTTTTGTGTCCCAGTTACAATACATTTACATTTAGTCATTTAGCAGACACTCTTATCCAGAGCGACTTACAGCAAGTACAGGGACATTCCCGCTGAGGCAAGTAGGGTGACGTGCCTTGCCCAAGGACATGACATCACGTAGCCAAAGCTGGGAATTGAACTCGCAACCTTCCAATCACTAGCCCAATGCCTTAACCACTGAGCCACATGACTCCCCATTTACATTTATTCATTTACCAGACACTTTTATCCAAAGCGACTTCCAAGAGAGAGCTTTACAAAAAAGCACTGGTCACTGAACATAGCAGCGTGATAGACCCCAAACGTAGCAGGTTTATAGATTATGAAACATACATTGTGAGAAACAAACAAGAGCGAAGGGAAGAGCCATAAGAGCATTCATCCGAACAAGTTACAATTATGAGGCAAGCATATCAAACGGGCAATAGTGTACCTGTCGGAAGCAATCAAAGCAACAACAACAGTGCACCTGAGTACCAAAAACCTGTGCAGGATTAGGACCGTCAACAGACAACAGATCCCCCAGTAGGAATCTTTATGACCCTGTGGGAAAGTATTATTAAGTATTGTTGAACAAATGCGTCTTGAGCCTCTTCTTGAAAGTGAGGAGGCAGTCAGTGTTTCTGATGGAGGTGGGGAGTTGATTCCAACATTGAGGAGCCAGGGCAGTCCTGTTCACTGCTTGGAAGGTTAGTACCAGGGTCTTGAATCTGATAAGGGCCATGAATGGAGGCCAGTGGAGGGTGATGAGGAGCGGGGTGACATGAGAGCACCTGGGTCGATTGAAAACCAGGAGGGCTGCTGCATTTTGAATCCTCTGAAGGCAGCGTATTGCGTTTGCTGGAAGGCCGGCTAGTAGTGAATTGCAGTAGTCCAGCTTTGAGAGGACAAGCGCTTGGGCTAGCAGCTGGGTGGAGAGCTCACACAGGTATCCTCTGATCCTCCGGATGTTGTACAGGATGAATCTACATGACTGGGAGACTGCGGCAATGTGTGCTGTGAGGGAGAGCACGTCATCTAAGGTAACCCCAAGGTATCTGGCAGAAGATGAAGGGGTCACTGTTGCAGATCGCAGAGTGATAGAGAGATCGTGGGTGATTGACGGTTTGGCCGGAATAATGAGAAGTTTTGGCAAGTTTCAGATGAAGGTGGTGCCTGGCCATCCAGTCCGAGATTTCTTTGAGGCTGTGGGAAACGACAGATATAGCTGCATGTTGTCTGCTTAGTAGTGGTAGGAAAAGCCATTGAAGTTGATGATTGGTCCGAGTGAGGTGGTGTACAGAGGTCCAAGGAATGAACCTTGTGGGAACCAGTGCAGAGCCGGCGAGGACCTGACATGGTGATATCTACTCAAGCGCAGTTAGACAGTTGTCATCGCTCTCTTGCTATCTGATCTGAGGTAACCATCTGAAGAAGACTGAGAAGATGCATCACATAGCAGGCCTCCTGCACCAGGCTGTGGCCCGGTCCTGGTTCTGGAGCTATTCCTGTTTCTAGTCCAGGTTCTGATTTTTGTTCTGGTCCTGGTCCATATGGTCTCTGTCTACAAGTCCATGAGATAGCCTTAAAGTTGTGCAGGTTTTGGAGAAGCAGTGTTCCCCATTTGATCTGGACACACACACACACACATGCTCAAGCATACACGCTCACACATACATGCATAATCACACACACAGGGTCCATTGTCATTGACATGATAATGAAATAAAACTTCCACATGTTGTGAGTTAGCCAGGCAGACAGGGTTTACTCTGGGGGCAAGATGAGAGTACTTACTGTAGCTGCAGTGTATGAAGTGAGTGAGTACGTGTGTGTGTGTGTGTGTGTGTGTGTGTGTGTGTGTGTGTGTGTGTGTGTGTGTGTGCGTGTGTGTGTGAAGGCGATCTGGTCTGTGTCAGCCTACAAACCAGGACTTTTCTCCACACACACATGCACACACATACACACGTAGGCCCTGTAGGGTATTAAGAGAGGGGGTAGTGACTGAGGATCTCAGGAGAGTTTGACTGTGCTACATAACTGAACACTTACAGATGTCACATGGTTTCTGTTGTGTTTCTCTCTGTACCTCCCTCTCATTATCCTCTTTCTCTCTCCAGTTGTCTGTGGGTCTGCGGTTCTCTGTCCAGAGACTCCATGATGCTGGCCCTCACATAAACTTTGAACTCCAGATCCACAGGTGACTCAGATACACCCACACACAAGCTTTCTCTCCCTCTTGCTCTTTCTCTCTCTCTCTCGGTGGACAGGTGCATACAGGAAACATATAATAATCTTAATATAAATATTATCTTAAAATGGGTGTGCAGTCCTTAAATATACAATATAAAAATGATAACGCTACTTTAATGTAATGCTCGCTGTCAATTTTTCTCTCTCTTCTCACACATACACTCATTCATACACATAGATCAAAGGTGTGACTTGGCATTAAGTACAGGCCTAAGAGCCTTATCTGTCTCCCTGTCTCAGTGCTGACAGGGAGACAAAAGAGAGCAGCTTGACAAAACATCTTTGTTCAGATCCAAAACATAGACACACTGTACATACTCACCAACACCGTGACTTCACAACATGCTTCATTCAGACACTGGGATGTATAGGTCATGATCTATTCTAAGTCAAAAACATCTCTTCATCCTACCAGGGAAAGCTCCCGTCCAAGCACCTCTACACCAAACAATTAATACTGTCACAAGAAATACCCCAAATGGCCTCAAGGCCAACCCAAGACAGTACAAAAACATGCCAACCAACAAAGAAACCAGCCTACATGTTCACATCACAACACGACCAAAACCCTCTAAACTAGCATGTCGCAGTCTACCAACCCAACCCCAAAATAGCTTAACTCATTACCAAAAGGAACTAGTGAAAGACAACACAAACACAACCACACTAGTCCCAAACAGTGGCAAAATACAAACATAACTCTAAATCACGGGCAAAAAACTAATTAGTTACAGAACTATGCTGGATGAATCAAGAACCAAGGACACAGCCAACAAGGAAGAAAATAAGGTGACAACCCTGAAGAAAAAAATACAGTATGTGCTGGCTTGTCTGCTGATGTTGTGTCTGGTGTGTATGTGTCTTTTCCAGCTCAAACAAAGACAACTCCCACAGTAATCCGGTCAACCTAACTCTGTCCATCTCTGCGAGTGCACAGCTTGACCTGCGAGGGTAAGTGAGACATCTCGAATTTGGAGCAGCTTTGTTCTACTCCCAGACGGTGAAACATCTCGCTGAGATGATGGGATTGTTTTCTAGCATCATGCAGGTGGAGCACTTCTCTGTCACAGAGAACATGCACGTCTATGTCTCCTGTTTTCATGAAGATATGGGTGTGGATTAGATCAGTGCATGGATCATGTGTTACAATGAAGAGAGTTGAGCTATAATCATGCACACATGGGCTAGTTCCCTATCTTACACACTCACACACACACACGCACACACACACACACACACACACACATACACAGACATACAGGCACACACATCAGGCTTGGCTTAGTCTAGGCAGTTATACACACAAACATAGTGGGAAGGCTGGGTGTAGGGTTCTAAATCTAGTACTGATGTACTTGCAAACATAATAGCTTCCTGTACTAATGACTTCAACTCTCTCTTCTTGCTTTCTTGATCTTCCCACTTGCCCCTTTCTCCCTCAACCTCTCAAAATCCTCTACCTGCTTTAACCTCTCTTCCTCTTTCCCTCCCTGGCTGCTTCATTCTCCGATCCTACTTTTTTCTGTTCCTCTCTCTACATATCTCTCTACCTCCCCCCATTTAAACCTCTTCCTTCCTTCCTCCCCACTTCCCCCTCCCCTCTCACATCCCTCCCTACCTCCCTCCCTCCTTTTCTCCTCCTTCAGGGTGTCTCATCCCTCTCAGGTAGTCCTTCCGTTCCCACGCTGGGAGCCCAAAGAGAAGCCTGTGAAGGAGGATGACGTGGGACCTCAGGTCACACACGTCTATGAGGTACACACACACCTATACACAGTCAGGGAGAAAAATGGGGAAGGTTGGCTTAGTCAGACATTGAGAGTAGATGAGAGAAGGCTGCAGGAAGTGGAGGAGAAGAGGGCCGAGGTTGAGGGAGAAGAGTGGAGAAGGGTTGTTGTTCTGGGTCAGAGGAACACTCATTTTAGGGAGGAAACAGTCACCGGTAGAAGTAAGGAGCAGTAAATTAGTCTGCGCTGACACAAACACACAGTAAAAGTAGTAGCCCTGTAAAGCACAACATGTTAGCACATCAAAGAGCTCTTGTACTGTGGTAATTCTGGAAATTACTGTTGTAAAGAGACAGAGAGAGAGGGAGAGAGAGACATTACCTCCTACCTGTAACAGGAGAGAGTAACAGAGAGATAGAAAGAGTGGGAGAGGATGACAGGGAGAGTTGAAGGTCAGAGATTCTTAGATAGAGAGATAAAGGTTAGAGGTTAACTGGCTTATATATCAGAGACAGTCTGACTGGCGACAGTGAGTTTTGATGTGTGTGTGTGTGTATATGTGTGTGTACCTGTGTGTGTATCCAGTGCACCAGTACACCAGACAGTCTTCCCTGTTCCTGCAGATGATAGTGATTTTCATTAGCTCGGATTTTCCCATCAACAGCTGGTTCAGGTTAGAGGCTGGAGTTTCTCTCAGGGAGAATTCCTGCCTGAGGCTTGTGTCCAGCATGGTCCACTCTACGTGCTAATGAATGAGTCTGTGTGTGTGTGTGTGTGTGTGTGTGTGTGTGTGTGTGTGTGTGTGTGTGTGTGTGTGTGTGTGTGTGTGTGTGTGTGTGTGTGTGTGTGTGTGTGTGTGTGTGTGTGCGTGTGTGGGACTTGAATGGAGGTTGTTTTTGTACAACACGTGGAGCTTCCAGGAAACAGAGCAGATGTTTTAATGATTTCGTAAAGCTCTCTCTCGTCAGTCACTTTGGATAAAGGCATCTGCTAAATGTATAAATGTAAATTATTTAGTGACCATGGTCTTTTAATAAGGGCATTGATGTGGAGTAGGCACTAATAACAATCATGTAACCTTCTCTTTCTTTCTCTCACTCATTATCTTGCTCTCTCACTCTTCCTCTCTCTGTTTCTTGCTGTCACCTCTCCCTTTTGTCCCTCTCTCTCTCCGCCTCCCTCCCTCCCTCCCAGCTCCACAATTCTGGTCCCAGCAGTATTGGGGAGGCAGAGCTCCAGGTAGGCTGGCCTTCCCGTTTCCGTGACGAAAACTTGCTTTATGCCATGGAGATAAAAACAGATGGACCAATCAGCTGTGAAACAAACAGCAGTCTGAACCCCCTGGGTCTACAGGTATGAAGACCTCTAACTTCAAGGAATTTGTTAGATACAGTACTTATGGTATATATGTTGTATAATGCCGGTACTATTTAGCTCTGTCTTAATACAAATAATTTAAAAACATATATTTCACAGTACCTGAAGAACTCTCTCTTGTCCTCGCTTTATTATTCTCTATCCCTCCTTCCCCCTGTTTCTCGCTCTCTCTTCCTGTCTCTCCTCCCCTCTTTCTTTCCCTCCCTGTCAGACGTCTTTTCTCCAGGACACTCCAGAGTTGCTGGGCTTCCTGAAGAACAGCACTACTACTCACCGTCGCAGGAGAGCTGTTACTGCTGCTGAGAGCTACAGTAGCAAGACGCTGGTACACACACTCACACATATTATACAAGCACACACATACATATCCATATATACAGGTATATGGCCAATGTATTGAACATGAGTGCGCCTGCAAAATTGATGCAAAATAATGAGGGATAATCTTTCTTTCTTTCTATATATATGTACGATAAACTAACAGTTAAAAGATAAAAAGAAACAATCTTAGGCATCATACAGACATACATAAGTATATACATACAAACATACACAAAGCTATACAGTAGATGTATACATAGGGCAGGGGTCAGCAACCTTCTCTATCAAAAGAGACATTTTAGTCCCTCACCCACAAACGAAAATGTATCTAGAGCTGCAAAGCCATTTGACCCCTAAAAGATAACATGTATAATACATATATAAATATATAATATAAATATAATAACTATAGTTGGTTGCATTTATTTAATTAGATAACTACAAAAAGAAAACACGTTATATTTTGTTGTTGGTTATACCTGTTATTATAAAGGGCAACAAACAAACTGCCACAAAACTAGCAGCAGTAGTTAGTACACTTCGTGAAAATATTTGCTCTGATCAGCTTTCCGCTGAAGTTCCGAAGCCGCTCTTTTTCATTCATGTCCAGCCGTGTACTTTTCAGCAAAAGCTGCGTTATTTTATAATTTCTTGTCACATATCAAGCATATGTAGCCCACATGGAAGTCAGCATCGTTGACAGTGAAAGAAAATGCATTTGTCCAAGCAGAATTAAACTATCTATTTTCTTCTGAAACCTTTCTTTTTGGGAATTTATCCATAGCTTTTGCCCTCCGTCGAACGCATTATCTCCACCAGCAATGGAGGAAGACAGCAACAGACTGTGCAGGATGGGACTTATTGTTTGGTTGACAACATATTAAAACAAAAAATTTTTAGTTAGTTACGTATCACATCCACCTCCAATATTGAGGTGTTCCGTTTGAAAGCCAAAGCGGCAGGGACCACTGCAGAAGGGTTGAAGAGCCGCATGCGGCTCCAGAGCCACGGGTTGCCAAACCCTGACATAGGGCAACATGACGTTGTGTCTTTGGACATGGCACTTCCCCCTATTTGCCTCAGGGGGAAGATCCCTGTATGTGGATGAGCGTCTGCTAAATACTGTATTTTTTGCACTATAGGGCGCACTGGATTATAAGGCGCACTGTCAATGAATGGTCTATTTTCAATCTTTTTTTAAATATAAAGCGCACCGGACAATAAGGCGCATTAAGCGGAAAAAAAACAGTCAGATAAATCAGTCAAATAATATTATGGTGAAGCACAGTATGTATTACTCTGCGACGCTCCTGGCTACGGTAGCCGTAGTGCTGCAAGCGGTGCAGCTTTGTAGTTTACCAAAGTCGTACTAAAACATTTTGATTTAGCGCCGTGAGCGCCTTGTACCACACAAAAATCGCTTAGAGGTCAGTAAACAAAATAATTAATCCATATATAAGGCGCTTCGGATTATAAGGCGCAGTGTCGTTTTTTGAGAAAAATAAAGGCTTTTAAGTGCGCCCTATAGTCCGAAAAATACGGTATGTAAATGTCGACACTCAAAAAATACATTTGAACTCACACACACAATAATTTATCACTGTCTGGACCTATCCTCCTCTGTACAGAACTGCAGCAACATCATCTGTCTGAACATTCTGTGTGTGGTTGGTCGGTTGGACCGTGGTCAGAGTGCTGTGGTCAAGATACGCTCTCGCCTTTGGGCTCACACCTTCCTCCAGGTAAACACGTGTATACATGCAGTAGTTATACTCATATACACACACCAAAGCACACACAGATATTTACAGTAAAATCTGCCTAATGTCCCGCTGCTGTCTGTTGCAGAGGCGCAACGACCCGTACCTTCTCAACTCCACCATGTCATTCAGAGTGACATCTTTCCCCTACCGCATCCAGCCCCATTCCCTTCCCCAACGCAACACCTCGGTAACAGAGAGAGGGAGTGGGGGGTCAATCTAGATACTGTTTCTGTGTCTTGAATTATGTTTATAATTGAAAACCTATATGCATACATTACTGTGTGTTTGCATTTATGTATGTGTATGTGTACGTGTGCTGCAGATGGGTACGCTGGTCTTGTGGGGTACCCCTGATGTGGCGTTTGCTGTTCCACTTTGGGTGATCATCCTGGCAATACTACTGGGACTGCTAGTTCTGGCTATACTGACACTGGCTATGTGGAAGGTATGCTACACAAACACACCCTCACATTCACACATGTACACATGCATATACACACTGACATACTCGTACACTCCTCTTCAGTGTGTGTCATTGACAGGTTGACATAACTTTGACTGTCGGTATGATAAACTCACACACTTACACACACAGACACGTTCATGCACTTACACCCGCATATGTTGCCTCCCCAAGACAGCAGTTTAACTGTAGCTTTACCCTCTAGTGTGGGTTCTTTGATCGGGCGCGTCCACCTGCGGGGGATGACATCTCCGACCGGGAGCAGCTGACCTCCGACCAAGCCACAGACGCCTGACATAACATTTATGACTGGAGGAAGCAGTTTGGGAAGAGCCAGGCTTCTTGAAGTTGACTCAAATCAACAACAGATCTGAGATCTGCTGGTTGGCCACAGACTCCTAGATCCAGAGCCTAAACAGACTGGTCCAGATCCAGCCAGCAACACAGAGAAACCAGTTCTGCAGAGTCACTGTGTGACCTGTGTGTGTTCCCTGGGCTCTGCTGAAGGAGGGGGCTGGGGTTGGGTGGGAGTTGGGTACATGCTTCCTATATAGTAGACACCATGGTTGTCTGTTACTCTGTCTGTTTGTTTGTTTGCCTGTCTGTCTGTCATCACTCTGTCTGTGTTTATCTGTTATATTGTCTGTCTATCGTTCTGTGCCTGCCAGAAACACTGCCTCCTTTCCTCTCAATGTTGAATGATTCTTCTCTGTTTATGTTGACAGTAGTTCTGACAGGAGTATAGTTTTATATACGTAACACACACACAGGAGATATGTATATCTATGAACGAATGATGTATGTGCAATATTTGGACATGATACTGAAGCATGTTTACACTGGCATTATTTTATTTGAGCTTGATGTTTCTGATTGTTGTAAATAAGTGCTCTCCGATTCCATACTCCACGTGCAGTTCTAAAGGGATCAGGACCATAAACAGATTTAGACTGATCTGGATGTAAACACAATACAAAATAATCCCCAAATTGTTCGATGACCTGTCAAATAAACTCCAGATATTATGCCACTTGAAATTATTTATGTTGTAGGAATCGATAGGCGAAAAGGAAATAATAATAAAAAGAAAGATTGTGAATAAACTCATCCAAATCATGCTATAAAAGCATACCGCAACATGCGTAGATAAAATGGTTTCAAATCATAGAAACAGTTCAGTATGTAAATATCCCTAACTAGTAGACTCATCACATTTTGGATTGTTGTTTTGGCTAGAAGGTGGATGATGGATTGTTCAAGTAAAGTGTTCTTAATTAAGTGTTTACTGTGGCTTTTCTGTTTTTGTCACATACAATCAGCTGTAGAAAGACCTTGTTGCTCACCACAATTTGATCATAAAACTCTTACACCATCCAGTGGGTTATTTTGGTAGTGCACCATTATTTGAGGATCACTGAAATTCTAAATATCAGCTCATAAAGTTTTAATGGAGTGGATGAAAATATAATTCATTACAGGAGAGAAACAGTGAATAACCAGTGGCCTTTTTAATCTTCCATCTTGTGAGATACTAGAATGGTGTTTACATGTTCTTCTCCTGTTCATGCACTTGTCAGTAGCTGTGCTGAGCTTCTGCGCTCTAAACGGCTGACATCAGCTTGTGTCAGGTGACCAGTGTCAGTGCTGTTGCCTCTGCACTGCTCTGAGGGAGGCTGACACACACCTAGAAAAAGATAAAAGCAGAGGATACCAGTGGACTCTGTTATTTTATTACCAGGAGTATACAGAGACATTACACTTGTTTATACATTTAATTTATTTGAACAAATTAGAAAAATCTAAAATCAAATATTTAAAATAATGATCTCATCAGCTTAAACAACAAAACCGGCAAAGGGAAACAAATCGGGGACAATTACTTAAAACAGGAAAAATCGAATCTGAGAAAAGTATTTTATTCCTCTGGTTTTCTGTTGGTTTGAGTTCATGTAATGAATGGTAAATGTGACACAATAGAGTATACAAACATAGAAAAAGGTGCAAAGAATGTATTTGAAATCAAACTTCACATCATGCAATGTATCATTGAGTTGTCATCCTTCCCATTGTGTCTGCGGAGCAACCTGTTTCATGGAATGTCTGTGTACGGTAGCAAACTAGAAGAGACCACAACACAAGCTGGAAGACTTTGGCCACACATCAGTACTCTGTCTTCGATGCGAATAATAATTCCCCGACATTTCATCGCTTCATTTTTCTGTACAATCTTTACCCCCCCCCCCTCTCTCTCTCTCTCTCTCTCTCTCTCTCTCTCTCTCTCTCTCTCTCTCTCTCTCTCTCTCTCTCTCTCTCTCTCTCTCTCTCTCTCTCTCTCTCTCTCTGTGAACATGAGCAGGCAAATGTACTGTATGGTACTGGACCATATTCAGAAGCATTAAAGGTTACAGATGTTTAGCACCTGAACCCCCCACCCCACTGCACCCTCCTCCCTCCACCATCACCACCTACCTTTTTGGAACCAGTTGGAACAAGGAATGGAACGAGGCTTGGAACAATGTGCCTTTCTGTTGGCCTACCACTAGGGGGATCGTTTCCATTTGAAACACTGAGGCATCAGAGGACTGATAACATTCATGACAAACTCAAATTATCACCACTCAATGTGAATCTCGTCACTCACAATGAAAAGTTGACATTATGAATGTTGTCACTGGTGCATTTTGGATGAGGTGTGTCCTGAATTCTGGGGTGAGAGCTAGATTTTGCAAAAACTTTGTGTTATTAAAGAATCAATTAAGCAACTCCTGTGACAGCATTACAGCATACTGTTACACAGAACTCAGAATGATAACCACTAAGACACAGATAGTAAGATGATAGCAATGAGACATATACATTAATAAATGTATAAATATATTTATATATATATTTGAGGAGAACAGTCGGCGGGCAAAGAGTCTAGTCCTGAGAGGTCTGTCTGGCAGTTTGCCTGCAACACTGACAAGACACAAACAACAGTCCAGGAGTCTGATTAGCCACTATAACAATGAGGTGTCACATAAAACAACAAACTGACATGTCATCACTGGGGCTGCTTTTAGACTACAACAGAGACTACTTTCAGAAGCTATTCCTCCTGGAAACCACACATCACACATTCATACCTTTAGTTCAACATGTTCTATTGAAATGGTTACAAACAGCGAGAGACCACAGCAAAACCAATGGCCTATTATGGAATGACTTGAAGACAGAGCCCATGCACACATGATCAATACACTCACACAGTCTGCCTGCCTTCCTGCCTGCCTCTCTCTCTCTCTCTCTCTCACTCAGAAACTCAAATGTATCAGGCCAAATTCATAGAGGGTGGTCCATCCAGGATCATGTTGCTCGATGATTGATAAATGTGCTTTCTTATGTACCACTATACTGGGATGACCACCATAATCTGATATGTACAGGCCTTCTGATTTCTGGAGCTGGCGAGCTGTTGGACAGGAGGGAGTTCGCATAACATTACTGAGGGGCATGGATACTCCACTTCTCACTCTTAGTTACATAAAAGTGCTGCTGGTTAGTATACACACATGCACACTCACACACAAAAACACACGCACATGCCATTCCTGAGTAATTACTGTTTAATGTGTGATTTATTTTTGGCTGTTCTGTATTAGCGGTGACAGGTAACACCATATCCATCTAACAGAGATTACAGGGGTCAGGAATACCTATCAGGGGTAAAAGGTAGGAGATGAGAGTTTAGTAACCACCCTCCTCTGGCTGCCAGTTTAGAGAGTACAGGGATTGATTTGACTGGGTATTCTAAGAAAGAGCTATCTTGTGTGCCAGAATTAAAGCTATCAAAATATAACTAAAGGTTGAATGGCATTACTCCTTCCAAGATTAATGTTGAGTGCACAAGACGCTGGGCATTTGCATTGTCAGAACATTGCAGAGAGCCATGATCTGGCAATGATGACTAGGGATAATTTAGAATTAGACCTATGTAAATACAGATATTATCTGTATTATAATATTGCACACAGGTACAGAGCCTGAGCAGGGAGGGTCTAATAGTGGAATGGATTTTTAAACTTGAATCCCACAACGTTGTTTAGACTCCAGGTGTTTGATTACTTTACCTTTACATTTCTTGTGCTACATCCACACAGGATTCGACCTTCATGAAATCACACCACCACATTTTTTGTATTTGTTTTGCAACTGAAATGTAATAATATAGCAAAATACCTGGGTTCAGTAATTAATATTTTATTATTGGAGGGTTTCTTGTACACACGCCTAACTGGGTGCACTCACAACAAGGGAGCAAAACTGCTTTGCTAACAAGTCAGAATATTGTCAACAACCACTAAAAACAACACCGATTTTGCATTGTTTAACAGTGATTGTTTATTCAAGGTATCTTAGACTGTGTTATTTGCATCAGTAAGTTCTCACTCAGTCGAGGTGAGAAATCACCTGATGTCTACACTATTCAAGATCCTAAATGTGTTTTAAGTCCAAGTGGCCGATGGTCATATGGCTCTACCTGTACATACACCTATCTCATATAGAAACCCAGTGTTTATACAAAGGAGAATCTGCGTGCATACAAATCATTAGATGCATTGAATTACCTACATAACTATATCCAGTTTTTTTGGGCAGTTAGTGCAGCTTACTTCACTTAACAACTCCTTTGATTTATGCTGTGGAGCCCCTAGTTGTGTGCGCATCTCTGCAATGATGTTACACAGAAACCCATCAATCAGCTCTTTGAGCTGAGAGGGATGTGTTTGTAGCTCAATATTGAGGAGAGATTCAGTGTGATGGTTAAGAGGTACATTCAGACCAATCCTGGCAGGCAATCTCAACGCCAGTATGCTCAAGAGTAGACTGGGACACATTCTAGCCAGAGAATTCTAGCTACACACACTTATACAGGTATGCAGGCCCAAACACATATATGAATAAACACACTGTGCACACACACATTTTAACATTCACTCACAAAACAAACACATACAAACATACACCTGTTCCTTCTCTGTCTCTCAAACAGCACCACTACACACACACGAATGGTATTAGAGGCAGCCTCAATACCAGTAAGTGACAAAATGAACAAAAGCATTATACATCTAGTCAAATCTAGTCAATGAGAAAAATAGATTCAAGACCAACACAAACCCAGTCGCAAGGGATACACAGGAGGAATTACATCACCCCAATCCAGTTAGTTGCTAATGTGTTGCCATGGGAATAACCAGAGGGGTGTCTGCATCCGTCCAACTTGTGCAAGGTAAAGTGCTCCTGGCGCAGTAATCCCCCCTCATCCTTCCCCTGCTGTCTCCCCTCTTCCACACCACACCCCCCAGACAGACAGCACCTTACCATTAAGTAGTAGACCTGTGTCATACACCAAGGTCTCCTTGTGTCTTCCCTACTTCCCAGAGGAAAAACACATGGAACTACATGTGACATTGCTTAATTGGTTTGTCCGTTTAAAACTGTATCACAAGACTCAGCTTATCATTGGTGTCAAGCGGTGAGCTAATATTGGATATGTGGTTTCTACGCTCAGTCCCCAGCCAGCCCATTGCACTTGGCCTTTCTCAGAGTTAATTGCACTAACCTCAATAACGTCCTAACTTTGCCGGTATGTAACAATACAAATGTAAATACTGAGTAAACACACTCTATATTACAGTAATCTGAATAAAGGTAGAGATAAAAGAAAAGCACAAATGAATGATTACAAACATTCAATTTTCGTTATCCTCTTTTCCCCAGAAGGGACACTTTTTACAGTCAACTGCCAGTGGTGGACCTGCCCTCAATGTTGATTTTCACCTCATGAGGAAGGAAGGTGGGTTTGGGCAGTGTCATGGGCGGCTCCTCCTCTGCCTTCTCCGTCTGGTCCCTTTCCGGGGCTGACCAGCGCCGCTTACGGACTGGTGGTTTGTCCACATCAGTCGACTGTGTTCTCCTCTGTTCAATCTGTCTCAGCTCACCTCCCCCTGAGGATCCTAGGTCTGGGCCCCTGTTACTCTCCAGACAGTCTGCATTGGCTGCTTTGTGTGAGTCCGAGCCCTGCCCAGGCCCCTGGAAGGGCTCCAGGCCCTGGCTGCTCCTCAGTTTGATCTCTGACCCTTGGCTGGCAATCAGGGAGCCATTCTTCAGGCTGCGCAGGGTCAAGGACACACACACGTCGCCCACACTCAGCTTGGCGCACGACAACTCAAAAAGCTGGGTGGTCCGGTCAGGGGAGCAAGATGACCAACCCTGGCCAAATACGAAGAAGGGGTACTCCACTAACACCTCCACGCACACCTGCACAGGAACACAGACACATTCACAGGATCATTGACAGAATCTTTATCACTGCATCTGAATTGTTTTTAATCACTAATGTTAACCGTAAAGGTACTGTATGCTCCTTGTTGCAGTGTGTCATCATATCAGGAGTGTAGGTCTGTTTTGTATTGTGGGTGGGACAGCATTTTTTTTCTGAGAACGTGGCAGTTGAATAAAAAGTCTTTATAAGCAGGGACCGGGACAGATAATTTTTGTTCCGCCCTTCTATAGTTACACCTATGACCCTGAATAACTTCGTATTGAATTCACATACTTGTACATAAGAAGAAAAGTTCGGTTTTACTTGCACAGCAACAGCTGGCACCCATTACACTCACCCACTTAAACCTCACTCCCATCCAGGTCACAACACCAATGTAACCCCTGTACCTAAGTCCACTTGCTCCGCACTGCACTGCAAGGGCCTTGAACCAGGGTTTTTGGCATGGGAGACAAATGCTCTAACAAGTAAGCTAAAGGCTTAGAGCATTCTGTGAGATAAGAGAAGTTTGGTTTTACTGGCACAGCAATAGCTGGCACCCATTACACTCACCCACCTAAACCTCACTCCCATCCAGGTCACAACACCAGTGTAACCCCTGTAACTATGTCCACTCGCTCCGCACTGCACTGCATGGGCCTTGAACCAGCAACTACAATCTGGCACCTGTTACATACACATACATGATTTATGTTTAACACTTCCAATAGCAATAGTTTATATACTCCAGGTTTATTACATAAAAATAAGTCACTTGAATAAGTAAAATTCTAAACAAAAATATTAGGTTAAAAATAGATTGATGTTTAGCCAATCAGGAAAATATGAGTGACGCAATTAAAACATTTCTATGAATAGCCCAGCACGATAGACGAGGAAGACAAGACTGCACTGTAAATACATTTGAGCAAGAACGTAGTTATAGATGAGACATGTCCATAAAACAAAACAAGAAATCATCGAGGGCACCATTGGATTGTATTATTTAATTGTTTCCAAGACAATTTTGTAAAGATACTACAATGTACTAGCAACCAGCATTCACTTAGCATCCAACTATCCAACTAGCGTCCATTTTATTTGAAATGTTTATCGTGAAATGTCACTGAAACCATAAGAAATGTTTTGTTAAATGTGATTCCTTTGATACATTTGACAAATGTTCATTTTGTATGTAGAATACTGTTTTACAAGTGATTTTTTTTACTTTGAAATGTTAGCCTGGTCCTTGGCCGGAACAAGCTGGGGAATTTAACTATTCCTATTCCTTATTAGTTTGCCATATGGGGGTAGGGTTTCCATAACGGACTAGCTTTACTTTCATCTTTTAACAGAACTACAACTCAACTTAATAAACAACATCAACGTCATCGTTCTCAGCCATCATTGTTCGCTGATTGGGCCTGCAGACATCTGAGCTGATAAAACCTTACTGGATATAGCAGCTCCAGACTTGCAACATGATAGAATAGACCAGGGGTGGGCAAACCTTTGGAGTAGTGTTCACAGGGGGGCCAGCTGAGGAGCAGATTCATACTAATGTAATCTATGTAAAAATCCTGATGCTTAAATTTGGTTTTGGCTTTAACAGGATTATACCATGGTTTGGGTGATACTCAATTCCTGATTGGCTACAAGGCTGTCCATCAGGTGATATAGACACCTACTAAGTAGGTCCAGCAAAACTGTCTGTTGGGTGTTCTAAATGATTGCTGCCACAGAGTATGAGGTATTGTATCTGGTACAGAGTATTGTATGAGCTTGTACAAAGTGTCTGAAATAATAATGACTTTTATTGAGGGCCTTGTTGCCCAGTTCTAGACCGATTTGGAATTTTGGTACTCGCAGTGAGGTCTATTATTATTGTTGGAATGCTGCTTCAGCTTTCCAAGTACTGTTCTTTGAATCTTTATTCAACTTATTTTATTCTTATTCTATTTCTTCCGTGAAAGTCAGCTTCGTCAGTCAGCTATTAAAACGTTCAGCAGCTATACAAAAAAAATATTTTTTTGCTATACATTTTCAGCTTTGTACCTCTTATGCTTGAATTAATATAAATAAATATTCATAATGTTTTTAACATGGTTTTCCAATGCCATGTTAAATTTTTTCAAATCCTCTTAAACTTCTTAAACTTTCAAATTCTTCTTCTTCCTCAATCTCTCAGCTACAGCCACCATTAAAAATGTCATACGTTTTACAAAACCCTTAAAAAAAATAATGAACTTTTTTTATATCACTGATTATGTTTCATGAGTTTTTCAAACCGTTTCTAAGATTTACATGGGTGAGTATGTGAGAGCATAGAGTGCTGACTGAAATGCTAAGAGTGGAGGGGAGCTTCGAAATCAGTTTCAAAAAGTCCTACTTTGCCATCATTGCAACAATTTTCACTCTTCATGCTTAGTTAATTTTGTGTTGGTTGTAGACAGTCACCCCATATAGATCAATGCAAATCTGGTGAGAGAAAGTCAGAGAAAGCAAAAAGAACAAGATTTTGAAACTGCCAGTAGTCGTATTTCTGACCGCACAGACAAATAAAGGATATCTATGGTTTCGGCAGAGTCTTGGGTCTCAAGATTGGGAATTTGTTAACATTTATACAATCATTTCACATCCATCTGCTATTGAACTCTCTAAAGCCAGGCTGCGGCCAGCACAGTAGAAGCTCTATAGGCAAGACCATGTCTACTTTGTTCGTAAAAATAGCTGGCAAGATAATATTCTTTTCAAACATACTGCAAAATTATATTTGCTGTTTGTCAACTGTACACAATGTTTATGCATTTGATTCTTGCTAGCATACCATTAGCTTTTGTTGTTGGAATGCTGCTTCATTATCTACGCTATGTGCTAGGGAAATACGGCAATTGCAGGGAAGTCAAAATTAATGCAATTTGATCATAGATAATTAAAGCGATTTGATACATAGTATGAATAAGTTTGGCGTGCCCGGTTAAAAAGCCCGATACATGGTCCGTGGGCCATAGTTTGCCCATGCCCAGAACAGACCTCCCTAGCGGAAAAAGACCACACATGAAAGTACTTTAACGTTTGTACAGAAAGACTTACTGTACATTGAACAGTTGCAAATCAGTTAACAGTAACTGACAGATGTAATAGGACATGAAAATGTTTTTATTTAAAAATTGTTCTTGTACCTTATAGTGTATTGTGAGTACATATTTATTTTGTATTTTCAATTAGCTGAACTATTTAAAGCCAACTAAGAAACTTGAACATAATAAAAGTTCAAAATAAATAATAATTTAAATTATAATAATTTAAATTGCATGAATTAACATAGTTCAAGTTAAACTAAAAGGTTTAAATGATTTCCATTGTTTAACAAAACTTGATATTTCAGTTTTCTTATAAAGAGTAAGTTGTATTTATTTGTGTTTAAGGGATATCCATTGGTTAAAAAACAATTACAGTATGATATATGCTAACAAAATTCTAAATAAATGTTGTGGCGTTTACTTATGATCAAGTTTTAGTACTGCTCCCTTCAAATATAGTTACTGTTCCTTAGCACACTTACATGAATCTAGGTGTTACACTTACCTGAGCCTTGAGCTCCCCCACAGAAAACTGAATGACCACAGCGTTAGGCGTCGGGCTGCAGTCGATCCTCTCCACGGTTGATGAGTCGATCTTGAGCTCGTTGCTGATCTCAGCACTCTGAATGAAGTCCTCAGTCCGCAAGTCCTCCACTCTCTTCAGCTCGCCATCTGCCAGCTGGATGATAGAACCGCGCATGAAGAAGGGAGGCAGGGCAGCCGGAGAGGTGGAGGAAGCCTGGATGGAGACAGGGGCAGCATGGGCTGGGGCTGGGACCGGGCCAGGGGCTGAGGCTGAGGGTGAGGATGAAGCTACCACAGCAGGGGTGAAGTTTACAGGGACAATGGGCAAAACCTGGGCCTGGACCACAGGAGGAGTTTGTTGTCCATCGGAGCTCAGCAGCTCACACTTGGCCAGGGTGGTGGCGAGGTAGGCATGGGGCATGGCGGTAGTCAGCTGAGGGGTGGTGGCCGTAGCAGTCATGGATCGAGGAACCTCCAGGTCCGAGGTACGGGTATCACCGGCAGCAGTACTGACAGGTATGAGAAGGGACTGTCCTCCAGGTATGACCAGGTGCTGGGGCAGCGTGGCGTGGTAGCTCACGGCATGCTGCTGGCCTGTACTGGCAATGTAGCCAATAATAGGGGTCTGGCTGGAGGTGTAGAGGCTTGATGACAGATCCTCGACAGGGTGGGAGGTCTGGATGACTGTACGGGGGGTGGAGGGCTTCAAGGTGTCGGAGGAGGTCCTAGAAAGTGGCCTCCCCAGGCAAATGCCACCCTTGTCAGTGTGGACCAAGGAGGATATTATCTTGTTGGGGCCGGTGTCCAGCTCAGGCCCAGTGCTGGGCTGGGGGCTGGCCACCAGGACCAGGGAGGTCTGCAGGCCGGAGCCCTCATGGCCATAGTCTGCTGGCAGCAGGATATGCCTGGCCTCATAACCATGAATCTGCTGCTGGTTATTCAGTGGATGTCCAGCTCCTGCTGCCTTAACCACAGCTGTTGGCTTACCCAATGCCAACTCCAGGTCTCCGTTTACCAGACCCTTGTTGGGCCCCTCCGCTTTCTTGGCCGGGGGGCTGTCGGCATACTGCACCAGTAGCTGAGAGGGGCCAAGGGTGAGGGTATGGGGGAGGACCCCCGAGTGAGGGTGGAGCTGGAGGTGTCCGGAGGGGGCAGAGACGGTCAGCGGAGTGCTGTCCAGGTGGATGTACTGGCTGGAGACATGGGTGGAGGAGACAGCTAGGTCTGGGGAGAGGCTGACTTGGAACTGTTCGCCCTTGCTACCCTGGGAGACCAGGGTGGTGTAGCCATCAAGCTGAGGGCGCTGTGGGCCAGAGGCAGGGTTGGAGTTGGTATTAGTAGGGAGGATCTGAGAGGAGATGTAGCCAGCGTAGGGCCCGGTGAGGGCAGAGCTGATGAACTGGACGTTGGGTGTAAATTGGGCATACTGTATGGTGCCACCCTGCTGGGTGAGGGCTGTAGGGTAGATGGTGGGGAGGGAGTTCAGGGGCACCGCTGACAGGGAAGGGGCAGCGGAGGAGGAGGGGGACGAGACGGGAAACCGGGGACTGCTGGTCTCGGTGGACCTGCAGCGCTCGCTGGCTACGCTGGCCAGCCATGCTAGGTTTTCTGTGTGTTGGTTGTCAGGGGCCGCCGTCGCAGCGGCTGCCACGACCACTGGGCGCTGTTCCAGTGCAAGGATCTCTCGTTTCTTAGGAGGCAGGCAGCCATTACTCCGCTCTTGAGTGGACTTCATCATGAGCTTTGTAGTGCTTTTTTGTCCAGTACTCTATCTGTCAGGAGTCTTCTCTCTGTGTAGTTCTGGATGAAAGAGTGAGGACCGTCTGCCCAGCTGGCTGGTTCCAGACCTCAGCCTCAGGAGCAAGGAGTCACACCTGGCAATGGAGGGGATCCATGGACTTCATGAGGAATCATGTCTGTATGGCGTGCTCTCTCCACAGGCTCAGTGCAAATCTGGGAAGCAGAGGAGAATGTATCACTGAAACAGGATGCAGCTTAAAGTATATATTTTGTGTGAATATTTTAAATGAGAAATGAGAGTATTGGTCTGGAGGTCAGTCAATTTAATCCCCCAGTCACAAATTATACTTTAAGAGGCATTTCTAATGTACACCACTAGGTGGCACCTGATTTATCTGGAATGTGTTTACCTCAAGTAGCGAACACACTATGATAAGACATAAACCAATGGCTACCTTCCTGAAGGACAACTGCTAGATTTTCCTCAGTCATCCACCGACCTCATCATGCTTTCTCTCATAGCTGCATCTGAGACACAGCATGCAAATGCTGACAGACATTTCCTGAATCATTTTCACAAGGTACCAATTATATTGTTTAATTTAGAAACCGAGCTAGGCATTTTTAGTTGCTCACAGAGTAGAAGAAGAGAGTGTTCCTCTGTAGCAGTGTGTGGTTGTAGCTGTGGGCTGTTATCAGACTCCCAGTTTCACTCCCCAGCAGAGAATACAGAGGAGAGAGGGGAAGGAGTGCCAGAGAGCACCATACAGCCCCAAAGCCCCTGAGGACAGACCTAGAGACTGGAGGCCTGTTGCTTTTGTCTCTGATTCAAACACTGAGACAGCTGTTATCTCATCTGAGCTAAAACTGCAGATACCGATTCCTACTTCTTAATAGAAGCTTCCCTTTGTGAATATAGCAGGCAAAACAATAGAACTTGGCGCGCATGGTATCAGTGTGAACAAATAGACTTTGATGATAGAAAATATATATAATTACCACTGTGAAAAGACAAGGGTGTACAGTTAAAGTAGTGTTCAAATGGCAAGGGGATACAACTTAGTATCAGATGAGTAGGTTCTGTAACAGGTTGGTTGTATGTAGTAGCCTGGAGCCTGGGTTCAGTGAACACTGAAATTTGCTCTTTATCTGCACCCACTAGTGGGCCTGTGTTGTGTCAGGGAATGGCCCAGTAGAGCTGTAGAAAGTGGGTTAGCAAGCAGCACTGTGCCAACAAGCTACAGGATTCCCTGTCAATGTTGACCATGTTTGACTGGCATACAAACCCACTGGAGCGCACAACAGGCATCAACAAATGAGTATAGTCTCTGAAACACTCACATGCACTTACTAACCCCCACAAACCCAGACAAATGCGGAGATATTAATAATGTGTGTCCACAAACATAAACTTCTTGATCACCGATAAAAACAATTCCAGCTCGCTCCCTCCCTCTGTGTGTTTCTCCTGTAGGTTTATCTGAGGTTCAGTGCACAGGGCTCTCTGTTGCTCATCAGCTAGGGACACCTACATGAAGGACACACATACCACACACACATGCACCCACAAATACACACATCCTCCATCAAAAGGATTATTAGACACCGCGAAATCCATCCGTTCAGTCATCCAGTGTTGTTTGATGTATGGACGAGCAAACATGTCCGTTGAACAAGATGTATAAATAGAACGGTAAACCACAGCAGCGACCTCAGAGGATCTCCATTTGCACCCATCAACCTCAGGCTCCATGACTTTGACAAGGTCACGGCATCCATAGGAGAGGCTGCCACAGTCTTTATCTCAGTGCACAGCCAGCTAGATTAACCAAACGTAACAAAGAGGAGGTGCAATAAAGAAGGGGGGGGGGGGTAAAGGGGATGGATGGATGGGTGGAAGAGAGGGGGAGGGTAAGAGAGTGAGGAAGGTATACAGAAGAAAAGCAAGATGGCAGCGAGAGAGATGTTGAGGAAAGAGTATGTGATACATGGAGAGAGGAGGGGAGGAGAGATACGTTGAGAGAGAGAGTAGGAGAGAATATGATGAGAGTTAATGGGGAGGAGACAGAGGGAGATAGGCGGCAAGTAGGGAAAAAGAAGAAAGAAGGGAGGGGGACATACAATGGAGAGGAGAGGGAGATGGACAGGAGGAAAGGGGGATGTGAGGAAGATGACACACGGAGATGTAAGGCAAAAAGAGAAAGCTGCTTCTCCTGACCCACATTGAGAAGAGCCTGCAGCATCACCGTGGTAATGCCTCTTCACACACAGGCACACACACACACCTCCTCCCTGAGATATCTCTCATCTGAAACACAACCACACAACAGAAGTATCACCACGGCAACGCCGTGACAACCCCGCCACTGCAACACCATGACAACAGTGTGATAATCCCAGAGCCCTGACGACGCCCAGGGAACACAGTAAGCGAGTCTCTAAGCATGCCTTGGCTACGGTACCATCAAACCCCATGCTCCACATTTAACTGTCAGAAAACACTGTTCACAGGGCACTACACACATACAACCCTGCTACACATCACAACATGACAAAACACACTGTACAAGGAATGAAGTCTCAGTCTGCTATCTATAGTACAGTATGTCCTTAGCTATAGAAGGTTCTCTCAACGGGCTCTGGAGGCAGTGTATTACACACACACACACGTCCACCCACATCCACAATGGGAAAAAGCATTAGGAGCAGCAGGAGCATAGAAAGCACATACACAGAGCAGGCAGCCTGCTAGATTTTCCACAGACAGTTATAATTAGAACAGAGAAACAAACACACAACAGAGGACATCACAGAGAACAACAGCCTGCATTTACACACAGTTAGACACACAGTCATACACACAACCATACACATATAGACATTATCAGACACACAGGCATGCACACTATATCAGACTCACAGTCATACACAAACAGTCACACCCACAGAGTTGTCACATGAAAGGATGTGAAAGGGGAAGTCTCCAGATCACCCTCGACACTGCCTGTGTGGACAGGGAAAGCAGGAGGCCAGACAGGCGGGTCTCTGTGAAGATCATGACACACAGAAGCTTCCTACCTCTGCCACTTCAGTCAAACAGAAGAGTAAAGTGACCTCATCCAACCATCTTCATTCACACTCCCACATGCACAAAGCTGCACAAACAACATAGGTACGTCAGAGTCTGCGCAGTAAGAGCTTCTGTGTGTGTGTGAGAGAAAGAAAGAAAGGAGTAAGCATCATTGAAGTAAATGGTACATTGTGTCCTGATCGACCAACAATGTAAACTCCGTCCTTGCACATTCCCAGGTGATAAGAAAGGTGCGTTACTAGCCCCCAAGCCCCAAACCCCGTTACAACCCTCTATAACCTCCAAGTCACGATCCGCAGCTGTCTGTCTCCACAAACACAAATCCTGCTGGGACCTCACACCCTATCGTCTCATCCAAGGCTTTAGGCTTGGTCTCTGGTGTTAACATCAGTCGAGTCCTTTGCGTAAGTGTCTTGTGAAGGGGGCTGTTTAGACACCGTGAGGATTTGATTTTGATCCCGTCTCTCGTCTCTGGTTCACACTGCTGTGGTCCAGCATTGATCTATCTCTGCAGACTGTGGAGACCGTGTGGAGACTGAGGTGCAAAGCAAAGGAACAGGGTTCACTTATTAACTCACAGCCCAAACTCTGGGACATAGTGGGAGCCAGTAATTAAACCATCTGTCATCTTTGAGTGGTGGGTTGTACCAAAGCAGTTAGTATCAGAAATCCAATTTTGCACATTTAGAAACACATATCATCATCTGAAGAAACTACAGACTGCACAGAATGCACACAACTGGTCAGAGTCAACACGCAAGATTCACTTGCTGTCTACATCAAATAGTATTACTCTTTCTCCCACACAAACAAGCACCTTCCTCATTACATGAACTGTTGCCAGTTCTCTGAAGCTCCAATGAGCCATTTCCCCCTTGCCTGTGTTCATCCAAAGGGGGGTGCCTGTCCCTTTAAGAGGCGGACAGAAGCCCTGTTAACGCTCTCCGTCTGAGGCAGACGAAGAGCCCATCTCCAGCTCTGCCTGTTTGTCTCCACAATGACTCCAGAGAGCTGCTGCAGCAGCCAGCAACTCACACAATGTACAGATCCTTAGAAAGAGAGAGAGAGAGAGAAAGAGAGGGAAACTCCATTAGACCTGTGAACTAGGAGCATTGTTCCTGCTTTTCCACCCCTCAGCCTCTGAGACAACAGATGCTGGCTGGCCTCTAGGGGCATCAGAACAGCAGTGCCGGAGTGGTGAACACAGGGAGGAAAATACTACGCCGTAAAAGATAGGCGACAAACGAGAAATGACAACTCTCCCCCCTACCGCCTGAGAGGAATAAGCTTACCAGTCAGTTCACAGTCTTCTGCTCGCTAAGCATAGCCTGAGCTTTCTGCTGCCTGGGAGCTGTGGACGTGCTTTCGTCCTCTTCGCTAGTTCCTTTGTGCAGGTTGGTGACAGAGACGTGGGTTCTACGGCGGTCCAGCCCGGTGGTACATCCCCCTGTGGGTTCCCAGCTAAGGTACCCACTGCCTGCTACTCAGCCGAGGATGGCTTGACGATAAAGGAAGTCCCCCCCTCTCTGGTGAAGCTCACATGAAGTCCTGCGTGCAAGGCAGCTCCAACGTGTGTTATGCAAGGCCACCAGACTGCCAGTTCTCGCTCTCTCTCTTCCTCTCTCTCTCCATCGCTGCCTCTCTTACTTGCTCTCCCCCTCCTCTCTTCCCTCTTCCTCCCCTCTCCCTCCCCCTCTTGCTCCTCTACTCTTTCTCCCCCCTCCCTCTCTTTCCACTCTTTCTACTCCCTCCCTCACTTTCTCCCCCTCCCTCTCTCAGTACTCCACTGACACAGCTCCTCCCCCAGCCAGCTTCATCAGCCGCATCGGGTATTCATTCAAAAAAAACACTCTACTTGGCAGTGCGCCCAGACTACGCTCTCACAGGGAGGGCGGAAGAAGAAGGGAGGGGTGTAGGAGGGGAGGAGGGAGGGAAGACAGAGGGAGGGAGAGGAGGTGGAAAGAGCTGGGGAATCAGCAAAGGTTTACTCATATAGTCATATGAATGTGTGTGTGCAATGCACCACACATTCATACTGGCTGGCACATAATGCACACATTGCAAATAGACCTACATACATAAATACATGCATACATACATACACACATACACACATACACACATACATACACACACACACACACTCATACACAAACAAACACAGACAGACGATTAAACAGACCATCATTTTTTTTGTATATTCCCCAGCTATATTTGTGCGCTTGCTCTATATATTTTATCTATAGACACCAATCTCCTTGTTAAAATATAGCCTGAGAGGCAGATGACCCAGCTGATCCTGACCTGAAGTAACCTGCCCCTCTGTAGACCCCAGGCCTCTCTCCTCTTTGCTCCTCAGATCTTCCACCCATAGCAGGCAGAGCTGCTCTGATAAACACCCCCGCCAGCACACTGGCATTGGGACCCTCCTCTAGCCTGGCCTCCTTACTCCCAGCAGCCAACTAGACCACCAACAGCACCAGCTTTCGTTTTCTCATTTTGTTAATTTAGTAAAAGGGTAGGCAACTCTGGTCCTCGAGACCCATAGTCCTGAAGGTTTTAGATGTTTCCATGCACACCTGATTCTAATGAATGGGTCATTATCAAGGTACGTGGAAGCCTCATAATGACCCATTCATTTGAATCCGGTGTGCTGGAGCAGGGAAACATCTAAAACTTTTAGGGCAGTCGCTCTCGAGGACCAGGGTTGCCTACCTCTGATTTAGCAGGTGCTTTTATCCAAAGTAACATACAAATAGCATCTGGTTTCTCCAGGACAAGGCCCTTGCTGAGCTGAAGTACCCCACATTCGGGCACTGACTATGGGAAAGAGAGGCGCTTGAAGAAAACAAATAGAGAAGATTTTTTGGGTGAATTACACAAACACACACACACACACAAATATGTACATAACCATACAGGCACACACACATGCAGGCATGTTTACAAAAAAAACAGACACACAGGGTACTTTTGTAACACAAAGGTTAAGGTTAATTGCACATATGATGTCTAGATTTATAAGATGTGTATATAAGAGAACACAGCAGTACATTTGAAACCACTCAATTTGCCTCCCTGTCTGTTCCCTGAGTGGGTGGGTGAGGGTTGGGAGGTACATTGAATGGCTGAGTCCCAGAACGGCTTTCTTAATGGAGGTCAACTTTTGGGCAAGCTTAGGCAAACAGTGATGGCTGTATCCAGTGCTGTACTTGTAAATTACTGTGCTGTTGTTATGGGTGTGTAGAACTACCAGGAGGCTTATTGGTGACCTACTTCCTCATGTGTTTTCATATTCAAAGTGCAGACACAACTGTAGCATGCCTAAAATTCCACAGACATTCCACAAGTGCTGAAAAACATTGTTAAAGTTACAGATGCAGCTGGAACTTGCTGTGGCTATCCAAAGCAACCTGTGGAATATTAAATGTATGTGTAATCTGTGTGCGTGAGAGTGTCTTTGCATGTCTGTTATTCATCCCTGCGTGAATCATGCCCTTAATCTCTTACAAGTACCTTTTACAATACACACTCTGAAAAACAAATAGCACACATGGTCCTTAAATGTGTGTCTGCTCTTCTATTTTAAGCTCCACTGTAGTTCTTGACAGTCAAGCACCCTCTGTTTCACGCTCACACATTATCTCACCTTGACAAGCCAAGGGTGTTTTGTTGCTGCAGGTTACATAAAGCAACATTTACACTGTGCCAGTGTAAACCCTGTGCCAGCTTAAACCACTCAGGAGAATAGAAATCACACTATACTATCCACAAATGTGAGCTGCAACTTTCTAATTCATTAATGCCACACAATGCAATCAGGACAGCTAATGAGATACTAGCATCACAGCAATTCAGCCACTTGTCCGCTGGAGATTTGCCCCACAACACCAGCCAACCCCAGGTACTCACAATTCAGATTGCCTCTGTATCTCATGTCCATCTGGGTAGGCCCTCCGACTCCAATCGTCCTTCTCTCTGCTACTAGCAGGTCTGTATGCCACCTCCGCTCCTACTGAACAGTAGACATGTCCAGGCATGCAGCACACATCCAAAAACACTGCACACATGCAGTAAACACACATAAAGACACGCATACAAAATATACACACAGCTCACATTTGGATTGAAAGAAATTGTGCTTGTTCTTTGTGAATAGTTAACCATCTGTTTGACGAAGAGACCATCACCTTGTGCTTGCCAACATTTTTAAAACATTCAGTTTTCCTAGAAGTTCCCATAGCAGGGTGAAAGGTCACAGGGTGAAATCACTATTTTAATTTTGTTTTATTATATATTTGGGTAAGTGACAATATTTGTGGTATCATGTAGTTTGTTATAAAAAAATATATAATAGATCAACTTAGTTGAACACGTCCTCAAGTTAAGTGAAAGAAAGTGTAGGAGAGTGTCATCCAGGGTCACATTTTGATTCATTTTCAGCATGGGGGCTCAGCACTGGGGTCAGAGCTGGGATTAAGTGTTGTCTCGCCCATCAGAGGAACGGGTAACTAAACCTGACCCAACTCCTTGGGAGAGCAGGACGCGTTCGCTCTGTTGTGGCGCGGTCAGTCTCGGACCGAATGGCGCGCGCTCTCTGGAGTATGTGTTGGGAATGCAAAAACACGCTGCCATGGAAACAGGGAGTTGCTCCACGGTCTCCAGTACCCATTAAGAAAAACGGGTGCATGGGTGGCTGTGTGGCTAATTCTCAATGGCGGTGTAGCATGACAGGCTGAAAGATTCCATTGAGTCCCGAGAGAAAGTGTTCAAGGTGAGAAGCAGGCTGGCAGGCAGGTGCCACCAAATGTAGTCTACGTAACCTAGCCACTCGGAGGTCACGTCAACACCGCAGACCAATCACAAACTGTAACTTCACATCTAAGTTGAATCTCCACAGTGGAAAGGACTTGGTTGCAACTGTCTTTGAATGACCTTGACAGGTCAAACAGGTTACGTTCGGAAGGAGAGAGTTTCTTGCAAGGAGCTTTAATGAGATCGCAACTATCGCTGTGGTCATTCTTCTTGTCGTCTTGGGGAATTAAAGAATAACACCGTTGAGTTGATCTGGCAGTGGAATGGTTGTTTAAAAATAAGTACTTTAGTGCATGTTCCGACCATGGGACCGTTACCGGATCCAAAATTAAATTAATTGATAGGCGTCACCCAAATATTTTCTATAATTTTTTTTTTTTTGTCTAAAAATAGACCAACAGATGTTTTTTTGATGTTTGCCTAGTTTCTGCCTCCAGGAATTCCGTTTTCTTTTCTTCAACAATGCCTGCAGGGATTCACACATAAGCTATTTGGGGAGTATGACATCAGCTAGTGAACTATGTTTTAGAACACTTATCAGATATATTATATAATATTTTGACTGAGGTCTTAGTGATTTGTCTCTTGCGCATTTGTCAAAGGGTGGAACCATTTGCATGTGCTTTAATGTGCTTGAAGGTCTGGGGCCACATTTCTCCAGGGTGGAGGCATTTTTCCCATGTTTGAGAGCCAAGATTGTCCATTCAGCTGAAAATAGCCGGCCCCTGCTTACACACATTGTCTCCAGTATGCTGTTTTAGCCGCAGAAAGAGTGAGGCACTTTCCACTAGCATACAACTTAGAACAAACTACAAGAAAATTATTATCCAACTGATTCTTCTATCTAACACTCTTTACAATAAGTGTGTTTGTCTAGTGAACTGATCCCAGTCATCGTCTGTACAACCTTATAGGTGACAATATCAGCCAAAATAATAGACCTTAAAGAATTAAAAATATTTTCTTTAAAAATGTCTGAAATTAAGATAAATCTTTTAAATACTTTTGGTCACATAATGTGAGGTCTCTTCCTTCTCATCTATACACAACCGGCAGAGGGCAGCACACTGCAGTGCAAAATTTTTTGTGACATAATCTTTTAAATGACAAAAGGGTAACCTAAATATAAAGCACCCCACATTCTCTCTCTCTCTCTCTCTCTCTCTCTCTCTCTCTCTCTCTCTCTCTCGGAAAATGTTGTGGTTGCATGCTGTTTGGTAAACAGTGGACCTGTTGCCAGGCATATCAATGTTGCATCTTTTTTCCGGTCAGTGATATCATAGAGCTGCAGACAGGCCAAGGTGGTCAACAGCGAGTCAAACAATACCGAGCACCTCTCAAGACCATTATTTTGCAGTTTTTCTCAAGTTTAGTTCAAAAGGTCTGTCTTTCTGCGCTTACCAGCCTCTGCGCCTTTCTTGTCCCTCAGAAAATAAGAGGAGAGACTGGATTAGGTTTCAGTGATGTGAATAAGAGAAGGGCCTCCATTACTGCATATTGGATGCTGTGAGGTGGCTGGAAGTCTCTTTCATTAAGCTCCCAGGTACATGTTATTAGGCTTCACATTGGTATGACAGGCTCTGGCGTGACGTTATAGTATATACCGTAGTCCAGACCATATACAAAACAAAGCTCTGATAGACTAAACTTGAGGTGTTAAATGACAAAATGAAAAGAAATATACATTTATGTCTACATTGACATTTAGTCATTTAGCAGATGCATAGCGACTTACACTAAGTAGGATGAAGTGCCTTTCCAAGGACACAACATCATGTTGACACAGCCAGGGTGCAAACCAGCGACCTTCTGATTACTAACCCACTACCCTAACCGACGGCGCCACAAGACTCCCTGTCTATAGGTAGATGTTAAAATGTCTGCATATGTTTGCCTCAGGTCCATAATTAACAATATTTTTGAGGTCATACAGTGCTGCAAGTATTGTAGAGGTAAAGACACCAAGTAGTTTCTCCAACCATCTGTCTTTTGGAGGGGATGTAGATTTAATTCTCAGGAACCGAATAAAAAGCCTCTCTTTACTGCCTATCTGACAAGACATTTTTGAGAGGGAAAATGTCTCTGGTATAAGGCATGGATATTGGAAAATGTGTTTATTGATTATTTATTACCAACAGTAAATCAAAATGGTGCATAGTCCGCATGTCTGCAGATTAGTCACACACATTAGTTTCCTCAGATCAATTAAAATAAGTGTCTGTGTGTGTGACTGGTAAAGTATCCTTCCTCAACATCATCATAATGTTCATCATGTATTCTAATAAATACTATATGAATATAGATTTTGTTCATGTGTGCTACAGTGCACACAAACAAATTCTACTTGACAGTCTTTGTTCTAAAGCAGGGTTCCCAAAGTAGGGTTTTATATCATAACCAGCCCCAAGGAGATAATTCTTCTACATGCAGGATTGTGAGCACTGAAGGCATCAATGACTTAAAAGAGAAAGTGGTAATGAATTAGTCCTTTCACAGGGTTTCAGTTGTGGTGAGGGGAGATGGTGGGGTGTGCGAGGGGCTCCTTCCACAGCAACTCTGTCGCTATGCCCACCATGGCACCAAGGCGATATGGCAGCAGCATCAGAGGAGGCAGAGCTGTTCTGAGGGACAGTAATCTGAAGACACCATCTGTGTCTGTCAGCAAAGGCTATCACTTAGTCAAAACTAACACAATCACCACTGTAACACATGCCTGGGAAATGGACACTAAGCTCCAATAATCAATTCAGAAAAAAATGGCAAAACACAAGCCTGCACACACTGGGCCAAATATGTAAAGAGCATTGGTTTTGAGTGGACTAAACATCCTGGAGGTTTTATAATGCCCAAGATGGCAGTCATTTGTGAGTTGACAGGTTAAATGAGTAGGGCTGCAAAAAATATATATCAACATCAAAACGATTCTGTCATTAATACAGTCAGTCAATGTACAAGTACTTACACTGCTAAAACACTGGAAGGTGCCCTTCTCATATTCAGTAGATAGATCAGACTGCATTTTTGTTCATGATCTTGTTTCCATAAAAATTAATTTTCTTCTTTTTCCTACATATGACACTGAGGGTGCATTTAATTACACTGTGTACCCCTTTATCTACCATGTGTCAATGACAAAAAGCTTGATCTTGAAATATGTGTAGGTAATAAAACATGTCCTTCAAAATAGCAATTTAAGTAAAAACGGAACCCTTGATATAGGAAATAGATTGATTATCAGAGTTTATATATACCATTGTCCAAATGAAAATTTTGAGTTTATAAAAAAGATCAATTTCATACACCCTGTAGCATCTTCATCTTGGATGGAATGATGGGCAGGGGGGGTTCTTACATTACAAACACTGAATCACATTCACGTCAAAGTATCATGTCAGTTCAATTACATTTACAAATTGTCCCTAAATAACCATTTATTTGTACCAAAAGCACAAAGACTAATACAATTTACAAAGACATAACACTGTAAGGCAAGTTTGACATTTTAAGCTTGAATCTGTTTCAGATTGTTTTCATTGCCTGTTATTGTGAGGCTGTTAATGTGTACTGGCTATAGTTGTTATTAGGGATACACTTTGCTTGTTAAATAAATAAAATACTTCACAACCCAACACAGGCCTGACAGTATGGAGTAGTACGGAATTTTTTTCAAATTTCAAAACAGCTTTAAAGCAATAGAGAACGCAAGCTTTACTGTTAGACTGAACATGTCAAACACTATGATGGCACATTTATACTGTATGAAATGCTTAAGTTTAATGTATGAAAAGGTAAATCTGCCCAAAATATTTGGTATTAATGAACTGCAATCTTGGCAAAACATTTCAGAATTAACATTAAGTTAATGAATTCTTCCTTTCAAAATGTCTAGAAAACACATATTTCATATTAAATTGCAGCACTATTAGAGCTAATTCCATTAAAAGTTGCAAAATCATGCACAGGGTTCACAGCTTCAGGTGGAAAATTAAACAAAATGATCAAATTGATTTGTGAATACATATCGGTTCTCACTGATAATACCATTTGCATAAAACTATTTGTTTCATGACATTTTACCACCACAAAACAAATCAGGCAGCAATTTATGATAAATTATTCTAAATAACATTCATGAAAATAAAAATTGTCCGATTTACAAGAGCGTACAAGTCTAATGCTGCGTTCACACTGGTCTAGTTTGATCGCTTGTAGTACATTTAAGGTACCAAAGTGTGTTCAGAATTCGCAAATTTGCATCTAAAGTGCACTTCAATTCACTGTTAGCTAGGTGATCAAACTGTCAAAGCAAAGTTACAAATTAGCCGTTTCATCAATGAAATAAACACATTTTCGGAGACTACACTTACTATCTAATTATTATTCAGATGCTGATTTACATGTACCATGGGGCTGAAATATAAATAGTAAAAAATTAGTTCAGGGTGGCTACACACCACTACGATCAGCTTGTCATCCATCTTGTTTCTTGGTCCTGTTGATCGAATCATGGCACAGGTCACAAATTCACAATACATCCAAAAACAAAGCCCCCTATTGGTTACCACCCCTGCGAATATCCGCTACGGTCCCAAGGAATTGAACTCAACCGCGCCGCAACTTAGCAGGTTCGCAATTTAGTACATTCGGCTGTGCTATTCGCATATTCACACCGCAGGACCTCTCTTTACATTGACTGAACATGTAAATCAGCTGCCCATTTTGCAAATTTGCATTTGGTGTGAACGCAGTATCAGAGACTAGCTTGACTCTTCAGTGTTGATGCAGAGCAATTCCCCTTGCGGCCTTCATTCCTCACATCTCGCTGATCAGAGCGGACTCAAGATTTGGAGGAAGCCATGAACTAGCATTACACATTCATCTTAATAACTTGAACTTGAGGTCATCTCGCCCCTATGCGCTTGACGACTATGGTGCCGGCCACCATATCATACACAGTCCTATTGTGCTGGAAAAAAAGCAGTGTGATGAAAGCTGGGAAGAAGAAGGCGATGGAGAAGTTCTTGTTCAGGGCTCTAACAGTTGAGCTGAGGAAGAACATGACAAACAACACACATAATCAGAATGACAATGTGTAACCGGTGTGAACCCGCTAGCTTTTATTTGGCATAGGTGGCTAGTGATAATTCTTGCAAGTCAGTGGTCCCAGTGGAGTGGAAAGATCATGGCGAGCAGTTCCAACTGTTCCAAGGTGTGTACAACAGCAAGCTTATGGTTTCCACTATTTCAAATCAGAACAGGTTGGTTTCTTGTGAGTCACTACTTACGCAGTCAGGGAGACATTTGTCGCTGGTACAACAAGGACCCGATTGGGCTGAAGCAAGACTGATGAGTCACATGTGACCACCCTGAGGCCAATGATAAATTTTCCTGGTGTGGCACCACCTGCCCCCCATATGCAGACAATCTGTTGGAGCACAAGGAACAGGAGTGTCATTCGGAGACCTCAGAAAACACAGACTGTTCTGGAACAATGGCTAATGAAAAACAATTATTTAGATATGGGTAGGACATGTCATTATGTTACTAGATTTTCATTTGATACCAATTGTGATATATATTAACATACCTCATAGAAACACACCAATATCCGATATACAAGTGCAACAAGCATCATTTTTTGTAGCTCCTCCATGGATGTGTCCTCGTCTATTTCCTCCACAATGAAATGCATTGCAAACTTGGAGATATCCCTACAAACACAATGATAAAACATGTATAGGTAAGTTTGCTAAGTGCTTTTCTCCTATTCTTCTTGCTTTGTGTTTATTTAGTATCCTACCCAAATCTTGTACTTACTTCATTCCACTCAGGTGCATAATACTGATGATTATGGTGGCCTTGATGAAGAATAGGATAAAAAAATCCACCATTTCAGCAAGGAACCTCTGCAGAGGGGAAGGGATACTATATTCTCGACCTTGAAGGACATAAGACAAAAGTTAACATTGTCTACACATGACTTGGCAACGCTTACTGAAACTGCAGTTATGTAGTCAACTACACAGACAAGCAAACCCATGAGTTGAAAACGAATACTTTGAATATTGTTTTACCACATTCTGACCTGGTTGTTGTGCATTGCCGTTTTGTTGATGTTGCTGCTGGGGTTGTGTGGGCACTGAAGCTGGCACAGGTCCATTGCCACTAGTATCGCCTGTACCAGGTGTAACGAAGGCAGGTAGATATGGCGTTAAAGGTAAACCGAATGGATTATTGAACCAGTTTTGCGCATCGAAATTGGACAGATCGGCAGGCCAAAGTGGTGAGGTCGATGTCTCGTTCGTTGACTGTGGTAAATGAGAAGACGATATAGCAGAGACAGATAGCCAGGTTTGCCAATTAACATATCCTGTGTAGTACTGCCACATCCATCCTTGCAGCTTGTCACAATATTCCGAAGTACTCAGTTTTCGAAAATTGTCTTTTCTACTTTCCAGTGTGTCTTGATGATTCGATGCCCGCATGTTTTCATGAGACACTGGCTTAGTATTACTATTATAAGGAATATGTTCCTTATCTACTTCTCTGTTTGTGTTTTCCGAATCGGCCATGTTGAAAAACTACGTCATACGCATTTAGGGTTTATTGCACCAAAAAAATACGCGTACTACACACATTTTGCAGTAAACCGTTCCACACGTGTCTGATAATCGTACTGATCTGCATGTAAATATATATGTAAAATGGAATAACAAAACTTCGTTCAATTTGATTCATTTCCCCACCATGTCACATTTGGTACAGTCCACATTTTTAAAGCTGCATTTCTAGCAAACCACCACAAGAGTGTAATGAAACTGCCAAAAGACGCTGGTCACTTTGTGATGCGTCGAAGGATCGAGGTACCGAACAGGGCACGAGAACAAAATAGAACATATTAAACAACTAATGTCATAACCAGCACGATGGCAGCGTAGTTAGCGCTCTCGTCTCCTATAAGGAGATCGTGGGTTTGATCCTCTGGCTAGACAAACGTTCCACGATCTGTCCGGGTGGAATATGCATGTTCTTCCTATGGCACCGTGTATTCTCCCCGGGCACTCCGGCTTCTTTACGCACGTGCTGTGATAGGATCATTGGAAATTCTCAAACGTCAATGAATGTCAGCGTTAATAGTTGTCTGTGGATGACTACTGTGAAAAAAATTATACCCAAACTGACAATGCTGCAACAACTATATCTTGATCACACACGTAATGTACAGTATAACTTAATACTATTCACACAACCTTATGGAATCATTTTAACATGTATCAAGATAACACCAAGACTCTGGGTCTATGTAATCAAACAACTCTTTGTCCTCGAATCAGTCAAGAAAATGTGAGTGTATTATAGCATGCAACTCTGAACAATGAGTGAAATCAAAGGTGAAAATAGCCAGGATTGTATAATCCCATCCCAGCAATCTTGAATGTGGAAGTGAAAAGCAGCGACCAGGTCCTGTAGAAACCCTCATCTCTTATTGAAATATCACAAGCTTTTCTGTATTAATTTTGTCCTATTACAACATGTAATTTGGGTGTGTGAGAAGAGAATGTTAAAGCCAGCAATCTGATTTGTGAAGCCAAGCAGGGAGGCTTGGACTGTGAAAGTACAATGGAGCATTCAGCTCAGTGTCAAGCTCAATAGATAAGTTGGTACATGGAGCTACAAGATAAAACACTTTTCTCCCTCCGGAGAGCCAGATGGCCAGCCTGCCCATCTTCATCCCATCTTTGCTCTGTTTCCTGCCCAACCCTGTATCCTGACTTCACCCACCCTGTACAAAGCCCCACAAACCTCTACCTGCCCCACCCTGTATCCTGACTTCACCCACTCCGTACCAAGCCCCACAAACCCTGTTCCTGCCCCACCCTGTATCCTGACCATCAAAGGCTCTACCCCCAGCCCATGGCATCAACAGCCCTGACCCCTGACCTTCCTCGTAAACTCTGGAGTAAAAAAAACCCTCTCCCCTTTCATTCCAACCTGTCATCTCTCTATTTCTCTCTTTGAGCCTCACCAGATCTCTGGACTACTCCTTGTGCGCCACCACAAACACTTCGGACATTGGAGACTTCACGTCCCCTCCCCATGGTCTCTGACCAACCACCCAACAAACATTACAAAATTACAATTACAAAACCTGACTCTTAAGGACAGAGGCAGAATTTGGACTGTGCAGAGCTTGCTTTGATTCTGTTTGACTACATTCTCAAGAAAGCTTTCGTTTGTAGCTGGTGTGTCGTCTTCATTGTGAATGCATAATTTTCTCCCCATTAAACAACAAAGTAACTTGGTTTTGGCTCTTAACCTGATATTTGCTCCCATATCCCAGTTTTGAAGCCACAACACTACCTGGTCATTCCACTCCCTCAACCCCTTGAAAACAAGTTCAGCAGCAAGTGGCATAAACAAAACCCACTAAAGGCTTATATAACAATAACAGCAGAAAAAGGTGCTGAGGGAGCACGGGAGAAGCTGCAACCCAATTTAGCACTGGCCCTGCTTTATATGTAATTAAATTGATTGTTCAATCATGCGTTCAGTTAATGTTCCACATGGGACAAAGTGACAAACTTTGTATAAATGTGTGAATATGTTTAATGTGTGTAAACACATAGTCAATCAAACTTCCAGGAATTGACATTACATTTACATTTATTCATTAAGCAGACGCTTTTATCCAAAGTGACTTACAAGAGAGAGCTTTACAAAAGAGCATCGGTCACTGAGCCTAGCAACGTGATAGACCCCAAACATAGTGGGCTTATAGTGAAACATACATCGTGAGAACCAATAAGGGCTAAGGGAAGAGCTGTAAGAGCATTTAGCCACACAAATTACAAATTTAAAGTGAGTCTCCGAGCGACTGTTCGCAACTTGTGGGACGCGAACAATAAAGCAACAACACTAGCGAGTGTCCGCACAGAGATAACAAGCAATTCTGAAAAACAACAACAACAGATGATAGTTTTAAGTGCCTCAATATTTCTTACTTTCTTACTCTAATATTTGCCATTAAATTCTTGGACTAAGTGAGTTTTGAGCCTTTTCTTGAAGGTGAGGAGACAGTCTGTGTTTCTGATGGAGGTGGGGAGTTGGTTCCACCATTGGGGAGCCAGACAATGGAAGAGTTTGTGTTGGGCTCTGGCGCTCTTGAGGGGGGGGACCACTTGACGGTCGTCATAGAAGAAACGTAGGTAGCGGGCAGGGGTTTAAAGCCGGAGGAGAGAGTTGATATAATTTGGGGAAATCCTGTTTACTGCTCAAACGGTCAGTACCAAGGTCTTGAATCTGATACGGGCCATGATGGGAAGCCAGTGGAGGGCGATGAGGAGCGGGGTGACATGGCTAAGTAGATTGAAAACCAGGCAAGCTGCTGCACTTTGGATCTTCTGAAGGGGGCGGATTGCACTTGCTGGAAGGCCGGCAAGTAGTGACTTGAGCTAGAGAATGTGCTCATTACAAAAAATTGATTCCCGCTACTTAGCATGGCTGGCTGCACCTTGGGGGGAAAAGATCAGTGGCACACTGCCATTTTCCAAGAACTAGTCAAAGTAAGCTTAATCTTAAAAACAATGGGGTATTCAGTCATAACAGCAGAATTAAGATGCAGGGTTCTGCCAACCAGTCCACATGTGCTTTGTGGATCTGGAGAAGGCATTCGACTGATCGGTGCAGTGTCTGCAGTGACGCAGTCTCTGTATCAGACCGTCATAGTGAAGAAGGAGCTGAGCCGCAAGGCAAAGCTCTCGATTTACCGGTCAATCTACTCTCCCCGAGCTTTGGGTAATGACCGAAAGGACAAGATCGCGAATACAAGCGGTCAATATGAGTTTTCTCTGCAGGGTGGCCGGGCACTCCCTTAGAGATAAGGTGAGGAGCTTGGTCACATGGGAGGAGCTCGGAGTAGAATCAACATTTCAAATCAACATTTATTTGTATAGCCCTTTTTACAAGCAATGTCACAAAGGGCTTCACATGGCCCATAGAACTGCCCCTCAACCACCCTAAACTTTCCTGTCTTTTATCGCATTGATTTTAAAATCCTTTTATTTGTTTTTAAATGTCTTCACGGACTTGCTCCTCAGTATCTGTCAGATCTGATTCAGCCCTACGCCCCTGTGCGCTCATTAAGGTCAGCAGATCACTCCTTATTAGTGGTCCCAAAATCAAGGAGGAAACTTAGAGGGGATCGCTCCTTCTCTGTCACGGGTCCCAAACTATGGAACGCGCTGCCCCTGCACCTTAGACAGGCAGAGTCCATATCCGTCTTTAAGTCGGCTCTAAAGAATTATCTTTTTACCTTAGCTTTTCAGTGATGTGTTGACTTTTACCGTGTACAGTGTGTCTCTATTTGTTGAGTTTTTTACCTATTGTTGTGTTGTTTTTACTGTGTATAGTGTGTTTCTATTTATTGCGTTTTTAATATTGCTATGTACTGCACTTTGGTCAACCGTGTTGTTTTAAAGTGCAATATAAATGAAGTTGGATTGGATTGGATTGGAAACCCAAAAAGGAAAAACTCACTAGGGAGAAAAAATTGAAGAAACCTTGGAAGGAGCAATTCAGTGAGGGATCCCCTCCTTTAGGGATGGTTGGTTAAAGTGAGGAGCAGAACACAGGCTAAACAGTCATATCTCTAAAGAGAGTTAGTAAGTCATTGAAACATCAACCCTCAATGCTTAACTTGGGTCTGAGGTAGCACAAAGTCAGTTTAGGCAGCCACAGGGCTTGGGCCCATGATTGGCGCAGCATCCCATGCAGAGGGATGAGGAAAGGGACCGGGAACTCTCTCTTTGTCCATTAGAAAGACTGACGTCCGACTGGCAACCAGATCCAGGGTTGGAAGTCTCAGATCAATGTCCACTGGCACCAGGTCAAACATTGGCCGATGACCACGCATGTGTTGAGAACTCAGTCCCCCCACACCAAGGGGAGGTATGGAAGGGAGGACAGTGAGACGCAGGAGAGGAGATGTTAGAGAGTGCAAGGAACAGCTAACAGTTATAGCAATATTAAGAATGAGGTCCCCACCGGTCAGTGTGGGCTAGTGCAGCAATTTAGCTGACCTAAAAAGAGCTATTGACGTAGCCTTAGACACCAAGACAGCACCAGCCCCCCTTAGTTGGAGCATAAATCTGTTCCAACAAAGAAAAACTCTAAGATAGTAATTTTAGAAAGCCAAGTAGATCCGCTGCTCCTCAACGTCGAGAGGAGCCAGATGAGGTGGCTCGGGCATCTGTTTCCGATGTCTCCTGGACGCCTCCCTCGGGAGAAGGAAGTCTGCTGCCCCCGCGACCTGGCCCCGGTTAAGTGGCAGAGAATAGATGGATGGATGGGTATTTACCTCCAAATAAGGTGAACATGTTCAAGAGCCATTTGCTCTGATGAGTGGCCAATGCTCGTTTGTGAAGCTCTGCTAACTGAATAATGTAAATGTTGCTTTTGATGGGGAGGGGGGTTGTGATCCTTCCTCTCAACCAGAGAACACGATGAATTCTGAAGTGTTTCGGGCAATACTATACTCATATTCAGCCAAATGCTTCATAACCCATTGGACATTGCTTCACAATGCAGATGGACAATTTAGGCAAAGTAGTAGAATGTTCAGCAATGGCCAAGTCAGTCACCTGACCTTAATCCAATTAAGCATGCATTTCACCTGCTGAAAACAAAACTGAAGGGAAAATGCCCCAAGAACTGACAAGACAGTTGCAGTAGAGGCCTGACAGAGTATCACCAGGAACGATACCCATTGTCTGGGGTCTCATTTATAAGACTTTGCGTAGGATTCTTACAAAAAGCATTAAAAACTTAGGCACCAAAAAATTCAGATTTATAAAACTGTGCGTGCGCACACCTCTAAACAAAATGTGCTTTATACATCACAGATTACCCACAAGTGTGTGTACGTGAATTATCATTGTACCCTGCCCTGAACACGCCTATTTTAAACCATAAATGGTCAACGCAAAGCACCTCATGAATGCTAATCTAGTATCATTCTCATGACCCTGGCATGTGATTCTTCTTCACGTTGAATAAAGGTGAAATAAAAACGCACAAACTCACAACCCTCCAATCACGAGGCCAACATCTTTCCCACTGAGCCACCTGACTCACCGCTGAGCCACCCAGATTTTAGGCTGTCATTGACTGCAAAGGTAGCTGAAGTCTCTTAGTAGCTAAAGTGACATTGTGTTAAGTGTAACGTGACCAGTGTGAGTGTCGGCAGTGTATCAACGTCCGTATCAATGTTAATTCAAAAGCCTGATGGCCCTTGGAATGAAACTGTAGTCCAGTCTGCAAAAGCAGAGATCAAATCAAAATGTATTTGTATAGCCCTTTTTACAAGCAATGTCACAGGGGGCTTCACATACCCTCATAAAGCATCAGGTAACTTTTTTGGCAACTCCAGGCAGGGTTTACTTTTTACTGAGGAGCGGTCTGGGCACCCTACTATACAGGCCTTCAGACATAGTTGTCCTTCTGGAGGAGTCTCCTCTTCACAGAACAACTCTGAAGCTCTGTCAGTGACCATTGAGTTTTTGGTCACTTTCCTGACTAATATCCCGGTCACTCAGGTTTGGCAGTGCAACAATTCCAGAAACCTTCTAATGGGTGCCAGCTGGTAGTTGCTAAGTAAACCTCACTCCTCTGATCTCAAAGGATCCTCTAGTGACTGACGCTAGGGGTTGCAGCCTTTAGCCTCCTTGTTAGAGTGTCTATCTCCCATGCCAAATGCCCTGGGTTCAAGACACGAGTGGACCAAGTAATGAGGGTTACATCCTGGTAGTTCAAAACCTTTTCCATTTACAAATGGAGGAAACAGAACTCAATGAGACTTTAGTTACTGCCAAAAAGTTATCACCCATTTGATACGAATGGATTTATTCACCATTAAAGTTTACAAGCAAGGAATTTACTGTGGCAGGAAGGTGCATACATTTAACAAAGAATATTCAATAGGTAGTGAACAGGTCCTACTAATACTAAAGAGCTAAATATTTAGAATAAAACATTTATCTATAGTATACAAACAGGGCATTAGTGCAAAAGGATTGTTTCCCCCTCTGGGATTAATAAAGTATTCTGAATCTGAATATGGCAAGGTGCCGATAACATTAAGTCAATGTAAATGTACATTCCATGCAATAGCTAGTATTGTAATGAACAGCCTATACATTTTGAGCATAATTCACTTGCAAGCTTTCACATTGAATTAGAGTAATAAACCCAGTTGAACTGGACTTCCTGCAGTTTTCCTTCAGTAATTCTGTATTCTGATGTTCAATAACCACTGCCCTCCAAAGCAATACTGTTTCTGTTGCTTTGTGGAAATGTTTCCCGTACAGAATTTGTTTCATTTCGGTGGCTCTGCAAATCCTCAGTAATTAATCAGATTGTTGCAGTGGTACCGCCCATGGTCATAATCATTCACAAAAAGCTGGAAGTCTTTTGAAGAATTTGGGCCTTAAACTACTGACTCAGAGAACACTAATTAAAGGAATTATGTGCACTTGCTTGAATGGGTAAGTCTGTGCGTCTCAGACTTGGCTTGGCCTGCAACTCGTGAGGTCAATTTTAACCTTGAGTAGACCCCTCTTCAACCTCATTCTCATACTAAGATGAGATCAATGTTGCTTGTGTACCTGCGGACAAATTTAATTTTTTTCTGTTAAGGAAATATGTCCTAATGCCAATTTGATGTGCTGGTCATGAGGCAAGTTGTCTTTCATAAATCAACTTTGAAAAGGTACCTTAGCAACACTACTGAATTTACAAAAGGCATGTCAATTGAAACTAATCCAGAGGTATTAAGTCTTCAATCCAAGTCAGCATCTGGGGATCACATGGCTAATGAATGTTGAAATCTTATGGGCAGAGGGTCAGGGCTCTGTATTCTTGTTGGCTGTGGTAACATCATTCTACTACATCACGCACAATTTAACCTATATTTAATTTATTTAGATTAAAACAACATTTAATCAAAAGCAACATACAATGGTGCCTATGAAAGTTTCAAAAAGTATTGGTACTTTGTAATTGCACCTAGTCTTCAAATTCCTGCTCATACCCTGGCCGATCATTTGATTTGAAAATATGTGAAGCTTAATTCCACAATATTTAAGAAATGTGGCCATCTGCTAGTTACATTAACTTCCCAACAGTAGAATACATTTGCTTTTATAATGAAACGTGAGAATTCGGCAAAGACTGTTTGTCTGTCAATGAACTATCTCATCTGGAAAACAGAAATTAATCCAAAACCCATGAATCTTTATAGCAGCCCATTTTTTAAGAATAAAAGTCACAGAAAACATGTCAAGCATAACATGACTTTATTTTAACATCCTAGCATGCGAGTTTAACAAATATTGGTATTTGCCAAAATGTATATAGGAACAATATAAAAAAAGCACGTAAACTGATGCCGTTTGTCTGGGGACAACCTGACCATCATGCCTCCTTCTCATAGATCCTCACCGCCACAATATCATCCATTGTGCATTTCTGAAAAAAATAATTTGTTAACATGCAAGCGCATTTTGAAACCTAAACACGCAATTTATTCATAATAATTCATCCCAAACGGAACAGTTTGAACATTTTACCGTTGTTGCCAAACTGCCAAGGATTGCCTGTCGTAAAAAAACCAACTCACCGCTATTAGTTTTCCATCTCTTATCTCCCGCTCCAGTATCGTGGTCTTGCCATCCCAGCACTGCTTCTGCACAAGTTTACCGTTTTCTATAGTCATCAAGGTCTGAAAATGTGTCGACAGATGGGTCTGCATTGTCAGTCATGCTTAAAAATGAGCAAAACTCGTTATTTGCTTGTTTCTAGTATACACCTACCTTTGTTTTCCGGTCATCTGCAGTGGTCTCATCGAACTCCTCGTTCAATTTGAACTTAATCTCTGTCGTTTTGAACGTGCTTTGAGACTTCATAGTTATTACACCATCATCCACGCTGAACAGCAAATTTGGCTTTGCCATGTTAGCCATCTGCCTGTTGGCAAACCCGACACCTGGAATGTAGAAGACAGGTAAGCTTGATAACGGACATTTGCTGGCTGTCAAATGAACATAAGTGATGTGCAATAGAGTGGTCGGTTTGAACTAGCCACATGTTCCATCCACAAACCACCAATTCGCAGTACCTACCAACTGCCTTCATATATTCATCAAAATTTTCACTAGAGGCCATTTTCCAAGTTCCAACAAACTGGTCAACCATGTTTATAATTTAGTTGCTGTGTCAAGATGAGAAGTCACAACAATATTAACACCCTCGTTAAAAGCGTAAAACGTACACGAACAAGTTCTTTTATAAGCCTTACACTTGCGTTTAATCCAGACACACCAATCAAGCGCAATTGCTGGTGCTTCCATAGAAACGAAGGATAAAGGGGCGTGGTGAAACTCTGAATTTGTTTCACAAAGTCTGCAGTGAGCTGACTTCGCAGTAGCTGCTGAAGTTGATAGGGCAGTCAATGCAAGCGGTGTTTATTGCTAAACCACATACAGTGGCGGTTCTCCATTGATTTACACCCGGGGCGAGAACCCTTTAGAGCGCCACAAATCTAACTTTTAGGGAGGAACCTAGCAAATTCTATGCATTGCACTGGCACACTTTTAGTTATGACTTGTTAAACTATACATAGCCAATAGCAAATGTTGGTCTTTGAAACTACATTTACATTAATTAATTCATTCATTCATTTAGCAGACACTTTTATCCAAAGCAAACTTGATATTTTTGTAATTACAGGGCCTAACCCAAATGATGAAAATAAATAACTGAAAAACTGAACTTGTAACAGGTTTGTTGCAAAGCACACTATTGTGAAATTTGATATTGTTTTATAAGCATAGCAGGCATCATAGCAAAAAGGCTAATAAACGTAAGAGTTAGGTTATACCCACCAATTAACATTAGCCCTTCATTCATGACATACCGTAGGCTGTTAATCATATAGCGAGAACATAATTGCATACCTGCATCTTTTTCTCATTCATCCCCTTTCCTTTTCCCCCCAAATTGGACACCTGATGACCTTTTGTTGTCCATCTTCTTTGGCTTCTCCATCTCAGCAAGCAGGGGTGCCTGCAGCTGCCTGTAGGGGGCGCGGATGTTCAAATTCTCCACAATGAAACGATGGATTAAATGAAAAACGCATATATACAGTTGTGGTCAAAAGTTTACATACACTAGTGAAGATCATGTATGCCATGGCAATATAGGGTTTTCAATAAACTCTACAACTCTTATTTTTCTGTGATGGAATGATAAGGAGCACATATTTCTTTGTCACAGAAAACATTCATGAAAAATGGTCCTTTTACGAATTTATTATGGGTCTTTTGAAAATGTGTCAAAATCTTCTGGGTCAAAAATATACATACAGCACCTTGAATTACCAATTTGGTGATGTAGAAAAAGTTGTTTCAATCCAATTTGCTTTTTGGCATGGCCTCCTAACTTCTTACGAGTGATTATGATTGACTCCAGCTGGTGACTTCTTTCAGTCCATGTAAATAGGGCTTGTTTGACACATTCACTAGACTCAGCCAGAAATACTACAATGGGAAAGTCTAAGGAGCTCAGCACGGATCTGAAAAAGCGCATCATTGACTTGAACAAGTCAGGAAAGTCCCTTGGAGCCATTTCAAAGCAGTTGCAGGTCCCAAGATCAACTGTGCAAACAATTGTTTGTAAGTATAAAGTGCATGGCACAGTTGTATCATTGCCACGATCAGGAAGAAAACGCAAGCTATCACTTGCTGCTGAGAGAAAATTGGTCAGGTTGGTCAAGAGTCAACCAAGAACCACCAAAAAGCAAGTCTGCAATGAGTTGGAGGCTGCTGGAACACATGTGTCAGTGTCCACAGTCAAGCGTGTTCTACATCGCCATGGGCTGAGAGGCTGCCGTGCAAGAAGGAAGCCATTACTCCAGAAGCGGCACCTTACGGCTCGACTGAAGTTTGCTGCTGATCACATGGACAAAGACAAGGCCTTCTGGAGGAAAGTTCTGTGGTCAGACGAAACTAAAATTGAGCTTTTTGGCCACAATGACCAGAAATATGTTTGGAGGAGAAAAGGTGAGGCCTTTCACCCCAAGAACACCATACCTACCGTCAAACATGGTGGTGGTAGTATTATGCTGTGGGCCTGTTTTGCTGGCAGTGGAACTGGTGCTTTACAGAAAGTAAATGGAATAATGAAGAAGGAAGACTACCTCCAAATTCTGCAGGAAAACCTAAAATCATCAGCCAGAAAGTTGGGTCTTGGACGTAGTTGGGTGTTCCAACAGGACAATGACCCCAAACATACATCAAAAGTGGTGAAGGAATGGCTAAATCAAGCTAGAATTAAGGTCTTAGAGTGGCCTTCCCAAAGTCCTGACTTAAACCCCATAGAGAATATGTGGACTGTGCTGAAGAGACAAGTCCGACTCAGAAAACCAACAAATTTAGTTGAACTGCACCGATTCTGTCAGGAGGAGTGGTCAAAGATTCAACCAGAAGCTTGCCAGAAGCTTGTGGATGTCTACTGAAAGCGCCTAATTGAGGTGAAAATGGCCAAGGGACATTTAACCAAATATTAACATTGCTGTATGTATATTTTTGACCCAGCAGATTTTGTCACATTTTCAAAAGACCCATAATAAATTCATAAAAGAAAAAATTTTCATGAATGTTTTTTGTGACAAAGAAATATGTGCTCCTTATCATTCCATCACAGAAAAATAAGAGTTGTAGAGTTTATTGAAAACCCTATATTGCCATGGCATACATGATCTTCACTAGTGTATGTAAACTTTTGACCACAACTGTATATATATATATGTGTGTATATCATTATACATACACGTTGTGAAGTTGATAAGTATTTGATCACCCTGTGATTTTGCAAGTTCTCTCACTTTGAAAACATGGAGAGGTCAAAGAAATCAATTTTAGGTGCATTTCCACTTTGAGAGACGGAATCAAAGTATCACCCAGAAATCAAATTGTACGATAAAAAAAATATTTGTATATTACTGTGTCAATAAGTATTTGATCACTTGAGTCAAACAATTTAAATATTTGGCACAGAAGCCTTTGTTAACAATTACAGAAGTCAAACGGTTCCTGGGTTTGCGTACACTGCAGCAGGGATTTTGGCCCACTCCTCCATACAGATCTTCTCTAGATCTGTCAGAGTTTGGGTTGTCGGTGAGCAACACAGAGTTTCAGCTCCCTCCAAAGATTTTGTATTGGATATAGGTCTGGAGACTGGCTATGCCACTCCAGAACCTTGATATGCTTCTTACGGAACCACTCCTTGGTTTTCAGTGTCATGTTGGAAGACCCAGCCATGACCCATCTTCAACGATCTGACTGAGGGAAGGAGGTTTTTGCCCAATATCTCACAATACAGGGCCCCATTCATCCTCTCCTTAATACAGTGCAGTCGTCCTGTCCCCTGTGCAGAAAAAAACCCTCAGAGCATGATGCTTCCACCCCCATGCTTCACTGTAGGTATGGTGTTCTTGGGATGATACCCCTCCTCCCTCCTCTATACACAACAAATGGAATTAAGACCAAAAAGTTCTATTTTAGGCTGTTTTCACATATGTTGGTGCGCACCGTGGTGCGGCTTTGGTGCGCACCAAAATACATTGTATCATTTTTCAGTTAGTGCGGTCGGTGTTCACATATGTTTTATTTACTGTACTCGAAACGCCGCACCGTACACCATGTGACAACTGTCAGCGCTGTCATTTGTCTCTGACAGCTCTGACCCCCATGACCACCCCCCACATGTTTCCATGACAACCAGCCTAACACGCGGAAGCTAGCGAGATGGAGATAAACAAAGCACGTCTTTTTTACCCTGGCGCTGGTTATTAGTTTTCATATAATTTGTTTATTAAACTTTTGGCAAATTGTTCAGTTTGAAAATGAGACCCGTCTGCATCGGGAGAGGAACGTGCCGATGCATTACAGGACGCAATGCCAAATTTTACGACTCAGGAGAACCCTTTCTCACGGAGCCGTTTGCTAAACACCCCTTAAACATCACTGTTTTTGTGGGTGGAAGACAGCTGTGCATTAATAAAATCATCGCTCCAAATATCCAGTAGACAGGGAATCTCAGTGACGTGAAGAACTTCCTGTATTTGGTTCGGCCCGAGGTCGAGCAGCGTTCACACCACAGATGGGTCGCTCCGAGACCGCTCCGAGACTGCTCCGAGACCACCTGTTTAGAGGGCACCAGAAAGTGCACCAGAGAGCGCACCAGAGCGCACCAGAGTGCGGCTGTTGTGTTCACACTGACCCAAACGAACTGCACTCGGAGCGACACGTCATTTGGACCGACCTAAACATTGTATTTGTGAAAGCACCCGTAGTCTCATCTGACCACATGACTTTCTCCCAAGACTCCTTTGGATCATCCAGATGGACAAGCCTTGACATGGGCTGACTTCAGCAGGGGAAACTTTCGTGCGCTGCATGATTTTAAACCATGACGTTTTAGTGTATTACTGATAGAAACGGTCTTAGAAATGGCCTTAGAAACAGTGGTCCCAGCTCTCTTCAGGTCATTGACCAGGTCATCCCATGTAGTCCTGGGCTGATTCTTCACCTCATTGCATCATTGATAGCATCATTGATACCCCACAAGGTGAGATCTTGTGTGGAGCCCCAGTCCGAGGGACATTGACAGTCTTAGCCTCCTCCATTTTCTGACAATTACTCCAACAGTTGTTATTTTCTCACCAAGCTGCTTGGCAATTGCCCAGTAGCCCTTTCCAGCATTGTGAAGGTCTACAATTTTGTCTTGTGTCTTTTGACAGCTCTTACACATGTTAGTAGTTAGACAACTGTTAGTTACTACTAGTTTGAGTGATTGTGGGGTGCACAGGTGCCTTAATGAAAGCTAACAACCTCAAACAGGTGTTACTAATTTAGACTCATAAACAGAATGGAGTTGGACTATTTAAAAGCAGGTGTTTGTGGGTCAGAAATCTGTCTGATAAGTAATTGATGGTAGTTGACAGTAATATACAAAAAACAAACCATTTTTATGAACATCTTATATCCCGCCATGCTTTCTAAGTGAGGGAACTTGCAAAATCACAGGGAGATCAAATACTTATTGACCTCACTGTAAATTGTATATACGTATATAAAAAATATATATAGAGAGAGACATGCTTGACCTGTCTGATGTGCATTCAAAGCATCAAATTAGTATCTTGCTGCTGTCGCTAGAGTTGCATTACATTTAGCAGACACTCTTATCGAGAGCGACTTACAGCAAGTACAGGGACATCCCCCCCCCAGGCAAGTAGGGTGAAGTCAACATCATACTGACACAACCAGGGTTCAAACCAGGCAGGGACCTTCTGATTACAAACCCAACATCCTAACCGACTGTGCAACATGACTCGTTAAAGTAGACGTTAAAATGTCTGCATATATTTGCCTCAGACTTAGCAGGGAATCGAGTTGATGCCCTAACCACCCACTACATGTATAGCTGATGCACTCAAGTAATCAAATTCTAATTCTTTTCTAGCAGGACTTGCAGGCATGCAGCTGACTCCAAAGCTTATGTTACTTGCAAGTTACATAAACCAGTAGATGGAGCCAGTGAACGGCATATCAACAAACCATAATCAAACACTTCACCTCAATGTAAATACTCTACTTAAACCAGTCATGTCAATATTTAAGCCTCCAAACTATGTACATTTAAATTGATTTAAAGCTGCCTAACTGAAGGTGAAATAGTTTAGCATGCTATATTTTGTATTGCCTCCATCACCAAACAGTGCAAGGGCTTTCTAAACTTGTGGTGTCTACCACCACCCAGTGTTTTGGCCAGAAAAATGCACTACAAAAGACATTCATGACCCAAAAACAAATTGCTGCCACCTGTAGTAGGAAATAGGTTTGGGGGTGAGTGTTTTCTTGCACAGAAGCACAGTTTGGCTGCAAGTTCCTACAAATCTTGATTTGTTTGTCCATTTTTTGCACATGTGCCTCTTCTTCTCCCAGTCAGTAAGCTGTTGAATTGTATTAGAGAAGAGTGAGGCAGTATGTCAACTTATCATCTGGTTGATCTGGTTGTTTACCGATGTAATAAAAGGATTAGTTGTTGTTTTCTCACCTGGGGATGCCAGCAGTGTGTTCAGGTGGTATTTAGAAGGCTTGGAGCCCCACTAATGAATATGAACTCTGCCTGGCAGACCCATTGCAGGCCTTTCTTTCTGGTTTTCATCAACACTCCAGCGTCCATTGAATAGGGAAACAGTGGCCCAGGACAAAAGCCGTATGTACTGTACAAACACAGCTCAGAGCTGCTGCACACTGACACATTCTTCTGTGCATGTGAGAGCAAAGGGGGGGGGGCTTTTCTACTCCTTTGTGTGTAGGTCTGTCAACACTAGTTGGAGGCTGAGCCCATTGTGGTGGCCAGTGTTTTCTTATTGATACAGGGCCTTGCTCAGCTTGTTCCCAGGGTCCAACCTGAGAGGACTCATGAATAATTGAGAGAGGATCTTAGGAGCGACGTGAGGGTAGGAAGTTTGACTTTGCTATCTTTCAAATTTAAGCTGCTGTTAGGTGTTTAACAGGTAATGGGTAAAGTGGAGAAAGGGGGGTTACAGCTGCTCATGTTGATCATCCTGCTGCTGTTTTCTGCTGTGTACTTGAGCTTCACTAACATTGTAATTTCTGTGTGTGTACAATGTAGATGTTTGTGGGTGTTCTGTGTGTTCGTATAAGGATTAACATGTCCATATTTAATACCTGGCATGTCGTGGCTGTTAGGTGTATGTGTCCTATAAAGTTTAAAGAACAATCTTTCTTAAGGTTTTTGAAGAACCCATGCAAGTTCCTACAGGCTCTAAAAAAAGTCAGCTCCAAGCTCCAGCAGGGGGCAGCCATTCAGGTCTGGCTCCCCAATGTATGCATCTGTTGAGAGGGAGGCGCACACAGCCTGTGGGACATGCCCTGTCCTCCCTGGCATTGCAGACGACTACTGGTGGAAGAAGGAGGGGGTGGAGAGAAGGAAAGTGAGTTCTGTGGGAAGAGGAATGGTAGACAGCAGAGGTAGGTAAGAGGGTCGAAGGAGGCGAGAGGACGGAAAGGCAGGTAGAAGAAGAAGTGCAAGGAGAAAGGAAGGGAGAAGATGGTAAATACAGGAAATAGGGTGCAAGAGAAAGTTGTAAAAGAAGAGGGAGACGTCTCAGAGGCTGGGACACGTGACATGAAGTCAGCCTCGGAGCAGGGATCAAGGCTGCGTGAGGACGTGGGGAGGAGGGCAGAGAGGTGCTGCGACCCTGTGTGCTGGGAACCTTTTTGTGAATCCCTGCTTTGATCTCCACTCTCATCCCTTCATCCCACGCGCTCCCTGCACTCCGAGCCCCCGTTCTGCAGCACACTGATAGGGATCGGGGTGGGAGGAGCGGAGGGGAGGCATTAGGGGGTCTCTGAGGTGGGGGACGAGAGGGAAGCCCTCACAGAGGCCCTGCTTGTTCTGTGAATGCTGGGAGAGGTGCTAGCTGAGATGCACATGGGGCCTGCAGGCGACCGTAAAGGAGCGAGGTGGGCGGAGGTTTTGCTTTGAGTTGCCGGGCCCTCTTTCATGCTCACTCAGATGTGCTGCAGTGGGCCACTGTTCCCGGCGTGGAAAAAAAACACCTTGCTACTTAGAGCTTGGACCTCTGGCCCCTGTCTACATGGGAAAGTGCAGACCTCAGCTGGTGGTTATATAAAGCATGCAGCCGTCATGAGAATCCTTGATAAATCATTCTGCTGGAGAATGATTGCTCCTGCTCCTGTGCCTGTACATCCCAGGCTCGTGTTATAGATGAGCACTTTCACTTTAAACCCCACAAGGTTTGATACTTCTGTTTTAAAGGGACAGTGGAGGGTTGCATACATGAAGCATAGTTAGGGTGAATGTCAAGGGATTCTCCGTTGCCACAGTGTAGGTGGTTATATAAGCATGTGATGGAAACTCAGTACCCCAGTGGTGATGAGGGGGAGGTGGTAATGTACCCCTCTGGGATGCAGAAAAAGATGTGGTTTGAAACTATCAATACCCTCCCCCCTACGCACACACACCCCCCTTTCAAAGCCAGCTAAACCCTCAGCCCCCCATGCCAGCCTCTTGTCGTGTGGACAGACTTAGGCTGAGTGTGCAACGCAGATGCAAAGGCACAGAACGGAACCCCTAACTGTGGCCTGATTTGTGGGAGAGAGCACTTACCTTTATTTAGACATGTGGTAAGTGTTAGATTGCAAGATTGTAAGCATGCCCTCACAGCAGATGACTGCAGTTAATATTAATTTTGGGGGGGGCAGAGTAGGGGGCTCGCGTGTAATTTTCAAAATGAAGGCGATGACAGAATGGATGAATGGCCATGACAAGTCTCGGGAAAATAGGCCACTTCACCTTTACCCTTCATGTCAGATTAAATAATCCTTAATTTGCCCATCAAAAGTTAATGGAGAAAACCGGTCAAAGGTGTCTTACATCCCAATTTTTGGGGGGGTTGATTTTATTTTTAATAGAATACAGTAATCCCTCGCTATATCACGGTTCACTTTTCACGGTTTCGCTTCTTCTCTACCTGTGCGTCAATAACGTTGTGGTTTACTGTAATACTGTATACACTGTACACGTGCAAAACAGATAAAATACACGTAAATGTCTCTTGTACAAGCAAATTCTCTTAACCAATAATGTCGACAAACGTTCTGCACTGACAAACGCACCTGCGGTCGGAGGAAGATGTTAACAGTCGCAGAAAAAATTTAAACTTCTGGACATGCTAAAGGAGGGTAAAAGGTGTGCGGCTGTAGGTCGGCATTACGGAATGCATGAATCTTTAATTTAAATTTAATTGTACAGTATAATAACTGTAAAATAAATAAAGGTTTCTACTTCATGGATTTCACTTATCACGGGTGCTTTTTGGAATGTAACCCCCGTGAAAAACGAGGGATTACTGTATTGTCCCATGTCTGAAATATGGTAGTACTAATAGTACTGATGTGTGTGTGCACCAGAGGTTAGTTTATGTGTGTGCTATCAGTACTTCTGCGTGTTCAGGTGTGAATACTATGGGTCTGGATGGTGTTGTGATTTATTGGCAGAGGGATAAATAAGAATGCAGGTGCTGAATAGCAAAAGAGAGATCAAATAGTTTGTGAGTGTGTCTGAGAGGGAGGGGGGGTGAAAGAGCGAGAGAGAAAGTAAGTGACTGAGCTACCAGGCTCTCTGCAGATCACTGGCAGTTTGACTGCTGTGTAGAGTAATGGGGCTGGCAGGGCGGAATCAATTACTGGCCACAACAGATTTTCCCACAGGTCGGAGCTTGGGAAAGCAGGACTTTACAGCAGCAAAGACAGCTGGCACTGAGCGTCCTCTGGGAAAGGAGCCTGCTCACAGAAAAAGAAGAAATTTTTGTGATAAACTTGTGACATAAATTGCCCCTTTTCAAATTTGTTGTCATTTAAAATGTCGGAATTCGTTGCCAGTTAAATCCTCAGATTGGTAGCCAAGAAGCATCATTTGGCAACAGTAAAAAACCCTAGGTCCCTGTTCTCTCTCCCAGAAGTCTCTAAGCCAGCCCAGAGGATGTCAGAGACCAGGCAATGCATCAGTCTTTTGTTTAAATGTATCTTATTCCTTCTGAGGATCAGAAACACCACCCATCATACAGTCTCTCCCCAACAGAGAGTTTCACTAATACTCTTGTTTTCCCTACTTTCCTATTGTTACCCAAACATGTTTTTTCTACTTCCTGTATCTGGGTCAGGTCAAGTCGTCTGTGTGGCCTCTAAAGATGTTAGCTCTTTGGTCCTCACTTCCCTGCCATCGTCATGTGCCACCACCCGGTGGGCTTTTTTGTGCCCCCATCCCTCCTCTCACCCACCCCTCCAACTTCTCTCACCCACCCTCTCCTCCTCTCACCCACCCCTCCAACTTCTCTCACCCACCCTCTCCTCCTCTCACCCACCCCTCCAACTTCTCTCACCCACCCTCTCCTCCTCTCACTCATCCCTCCACCATTCCATCTACTATTGTTAGACCATAGACCTAGAGACGACCATGGGAGTTACAAAGGAAGACCCGCCGGAGCAAATAAGCAGGTAGGCAACTCAGTGAGAAGAAGACATGCTCAAAACGCTTCCCCCCCATCATCATGGGAAACGTAAGGTCTTTTTCCATCAACAGTGACAGGCTGGTTGCGCTGACCAAACACTAGTGGGAGTACTGACAGTGCGGAATCATAGTCTTTTCGGAAACATGGTTAACCCTTAAGTCCCAGACTCTGCAGTCACACTGAATTACTTTCACCTGCTCTGGGCGGACAGGACGGAGGACAGTGGTAAGAGGAGAAGAGGAGGACTGGCTGTGTTTGTTAATGACAAATGGTGCAAGCCAGGTCACAATACGGTGAAAGCGGAAATGTGTAGCAGGGATATAGAAAACATCACATCTTTAGAGGCCAACTGCAAGCGGTTAGTATGAGGCCTTTCTACCTGCTGTGGGAGTTTACACGTTATTGTGATAGCTGTGTATGTGCCCCCTCTGCTAAAGGTGCCACTGCCTGTGATTCACTGCTCTCAGTTACCAGTAGACTGCAGACACAGCACCCACAGGCTCTGGAGAATTGCCTGATACATTTCTAGAGAATTCAACCATGCACCCCCCTCGTCTGCATTATAACATTTACACAGTACGTTACCTTTACTACCAGAAAAAAATAAAACACTTGACTTGTTCTAAGCCAATACCTACACACCCCCTGCCTACCCTTGGCAGTGTTGACCACAACATTGTCCACCTACAGCCTTTGTACCAGCCTTTGGTGCAGTGAGGTGCATTGTTATTGTTGCTTGCTTTCATACAGGTACACTATTGTCCGTTGGAGATGCATGCCATATAATTGTAACTGGTTTGGTTGAATGCTCTTATGGCTCTTCCCTTTGGCACTTGTTTGGTTTTTCACAATGTATGTTTCATAATTTACAAACCGGCAATATTTGGGGACTATCACGTTGCTATGATTAGAGACCAAAGCTCGTCTTGGAAGTCGCTTTGGATGAAAGCGTCTGCTAAATGAATAAATGTAAATAACAGGCTAAATAAACTTCTGTTTCAAAAACACTGTGAAGGTACAGTATTTTGCCAACAACAAGCAGTGGATTACCCCTGTCAAGCTCTCCTGGAGGAAAATAAGAGAGCTTTCAAGTCAGGGGACAGGGAGGACTGTGCAGAAGGAACTGAGAAGAAAAACAAGGGAGGGCAAGACCTGGGGCCAGTTCTTCGTATGTCGCTTATTCCATCCGAGATCAAATGACACATCCAAGATGATATCATTGTGCTAATCATGATCCGGCTAATTGGGTTCTTCGAACACATGTTGTGTATGATTAGTATCGCTGGATTGAGTTATCTGAAATAATTGCGCGTTCATGTGTTGGCTTAAAAGGGGATAACGCTTGGTGCGTAACTGCGCGCGGGTTTGCAGGCTGGCCGTATTAATGCAAGACCACAGAACATTACTTAATTTATAGTTATTATTTATTTAAGTATAAAGTATTATGCAGATGTCTGCGTTTGTGTTCACTGCATGTTTATGTAGCACATTTGAAAAAATATATTGTCTGTGTTACCATATTGTTATAAGCTAGTATGCCAGTGCGAGCCACCAATTAAAGCTTGACGAGCCGCATGTGGCTTGCGAGCCGCGCAATGAGTATCACTGCACTAGAACATGGGAACAAGTAAAAGTGAAATACAAGAATATTCTACAAAATGGTAGCCTTTAATTCATAGTGTCTTTATTTTAAAAAGCCACTTCCTTTTCCTCCACACTGTTAAATGATGTGTTTGTCTATTTATAACCGCCACCAAGAAAAAGGCTGAAAAGAACGTTATGTCTCAACAATTAAACTTTCGCGTAAACACGGACCAGACATGGCTGCAACAGCTTCCCTATCTCCTAATCTTGTTGTTCATGATATAAGCCTGCTCCCGAGCAAGTTTGAGCTTATGGACCTGTTGCTATATCCTAATTCTAGGATGAGCTTCGAAGAACCAAACGATCCAAGATCATGACAAATCGTCAACAATCAAATCCAGCTAACTGAGTTAGCAACGTACGAAAAACGGGCCCCAGCTACAAGAGGAAAATGGAAAACCATCTGAAGCAAAACAACATCAGAGCAGTATGGAAGGGCGTTAAAACAACTGCTAGTTCAAGACACCCTTCCCCCAGGCTGAGGGACCTGCAGTGGGTGAACAACCTGAACCAATACTATAGTAGGTTCAGCACCTCACACATCACCCCCAGGCTCCTGGGCCACCTCCGCTCTGAGGTGAGCTCAGAAATGGACCCCTTGCAGTTTGCCTACCGCCCGGGAATTTCTATGACTCAGTGATTGCCTCAGCCATCCTGTACGGTGTGGTCTGCTGGAGCAGCGGCTCATTGAGAGGGAAAGGAAGAAGCTTCCTTCCTGCTTCCATCAGATAAACACTACTACATGCAATATCATTTATGCAATATTGTGCAGTTGCGTGCAATTATTACATGAAATATTCTTTAATTATGTTTTATGTTTTTATGTTACGTGCAATAATCTTTACGTGCAATAACTTGGCTGTATGTCACTCACGACTTATTCAGATTAGATTAGATTAGATTAGATTCAACTTTATTGTCATTACACAGGTACAAGTCCAGGGCAACGAAATACAGTTAGCATCCAACCAGAAGTGCAAAACAGTTATTAACAACAGAATATAATAATATGGATATACTCAGAATATACATATTATGAACAGTATAGACAGAATATACAGGGTATGTACAGATTCAATCCGGGTATGTACAGATACAAATTATACAAGCAGAAATTACCGGGTAGCATGTATGTACAGGTAGTGCAAATGATCTGATTGAGCAAAAGAACAGATGTGCAAAGTGAACAAATGTGAACAAAATGTGCAGGTGGTGCAGTAACAGATGTGCAAAATGGACAGATAGTGCAAATAACAATTCACATATGCAAGTGGTGCAAATGTACAAACAGAATGTGCAAATATAGGAAGGGGGGGGTTCTATGGGGGGGCGGGGGTTATATAGGGGGGCGGGGGTGTAGTGGAGTTCAGGAGTGACACAGTTCTGGGGAAGAAGCTGTTCCTCAGTCTGCTGGTTCTAGACCGGAGACTCCTGAGGCGCCTGCCGGAGGGCAGGGGGGCAAACAGTTTATGGGCGGGGTGTGAGGAATCTCTACGGATGCTGTGAGCTCTACGTAGGCAGCGCTTTCTCTGGATGTCCTCAATGGTCGGAAGAGTAGTCCCAGTGATGCGTTGGGCAGTTTTCACCACCCGCTGCAGTGCCTTGCGCTCAGCGACTGTGCAGTTCCCGTACCACACTGTAACACAGTTTGTTAAGATGCACTCGATCGCGCAGCGGTAGAAGTTCACCATGACAGCTGAGGACAGGTGGTGTTTCCTCAGTGTTCTCAAGAAAAAGAGACGCTGGTGAGCCTTCTTGATCAGGCTGGAGGTGTTGGTAATCCAGGACAGGTCATCCGAGATGTGGATCCCCAGGAACTTATAGCTGGAGACGCGCTCAACGGCCATCCCGTTGATTTGAATGGGGTCGTGCGTGTCTCCCCTCTTCCTCCTGAAGTCCACGATAAGCTCCTTGGTCTTTGTGGCGTTGAGGAGCAGGTTATTGTCACCACACCACATGGCCAGGTGCTGCACTTCCTCTCTGTAGGCTGTCTCATCGTTGTTGGTGATGAGGCCGATCACCGTGGTGTCGTCAGCAAACTTGATGATGGAGTTAGATCCATACATTGGCTTGCAGTCGTGGGTGAAGAGAGAGTAGAGGAACGGGCTGAGCACGCATCCCTGTGGTACACCTGTGTTTAGTGTGATGGTGGTGGAGCAGGAGTGGGCTGACCTAACATGCTGTGGTCGGTTGGTCAGAAAGTCCATAATCCAGTGGCAGAGGGAGGTGTTGATGCCCAGCTCTCCAAGTTTGGTGATCAGCTTGGAGGGGATGACGGTGTTGAAAGCAGAGCTGAAGTCTACAAACAACATACGGGCATAAGTGTTATTATTGTCCAGGTGTGTCAGCACAGAGTGCAGCGCTGAGGAAACTGCATCATCTGTGCTCCTATTGCTGCGGTAGGCAAACTGGTGAGGGTCAAGTGTGGGTGGAAGGTTGGTCTTCAGGTGTGCCAGGACCAGTCGCTCGAAGCACTTCATGACGATGGGTGTCAGTGCCACAGGGCGATAGTCGTTCAGGCACGACGGGCTGGAGTTCTTTGGCACCGGAACGATGGAGGTGGATTTGAAGCATGCCGGCACAGCTGCTTGAGCAAGGGACAGGTTGAAAATGTCCGTAAAAACTCCTGCAAGCTGCTCAGCGCATGCTCTGAGCACGCGACCAGGGATGCCGTCTGGGCCAGCAGCCTTGCGCGCGTTGATCCGGCTCAGTGCGGTGAGGACGTCTGTTGGGTTGAGTGTTAGGGGTTGGTGGTCTGTAGATGGAGTGATTGGGGTGGCAGTCTCTGTGTTGTTCCTGTCAAACCAAGCGTAGAAGTTGTTCAGCTCGTTCAGGAAGGAGACGTCTGTGGGTGCCGGGGTGGTGGTGTTCGACTTGAAGTCACTGATGATCCGGATGCCCTGCCACATGCGCCGGGGGTCGGAGTTGTCGAAGTGCTCCTCGATCCTCAGCTTGTAGCAGTGCTTGGCCTTTTTGATGCCCCTCTTCATGTCAGCCCTAGATGCACTGTAGGCCTGTTCGTCACCTGATCTGAAAGCGGCCTTGCGAGCCTTCAGCAGGAGCCGAACCTCCTTGTTCATCCATGGCTTTTGATTAGGGTACGTGGTAATCCGTTTCTGTGTTGTGACGCTGTCAATGGTGTTGTTGATATAGTCCAGTACAGAGGAGGTGAAGGTGTCAATGTCCGTGTGAGAGCCATAGGTAGCCTGCGAAGCAAACAGACTCCAGTCCGTGTGTTGGAATCTGTCCTGGAGTACAGAATCAGCTCCTGCAGGCCACACCTTGATGGTCCTCGTTGATGGCTTCTCACGATGGATGAGTGCCTTGTACTTTGGCATCAGGAACAAAGAAACATGGTCTGATTGTCCTAGGTGGGGGAGGGGGTTCGCGGTGTAGGCTCCGGCTATGTTGGTGTAAACATGATCCAGAGTATGGAATAAACTCACACTTAACCCTTACTTTTTACAACTACAATGTTGCTATTTCATACTATTACATCCTTATCTCCATATTTGATAGGATTCCCTGTATCTTGTACTTGTATTTTTATAATTTAACCTGTTACACTATACTGTACCCTGCTGCTGTTGCAAACTGCAATTTCCCCACTGCAGGACAAATAAAGGATTATCTTATTTGACATGTATTGCTCCAGAATGTGTGAGAAGGAAAGGGTGTTAGAATTTTACCAATCCAGGCGTTAAAACATTACTTGATCACACAGACTTACTTTCAAGGCTCAACAATCAAGAGAAAGTTCCTTGTCAATGGTAAGCCTTACATTCTGCTGCTCAAAGAAGGACTACTTTATGGTTGCCATTCACCAAGTCATTTCAGTCCTTGAGCCTCCTCCACATTCCCTCAGGGCACTCGTGAAAGCCTGACATTGGTAGGAATTCATCCTCAAATAAATAAATAACCTATAAACGAAACAAAGCAACAAGGAAGTAGGCACATCCTCCCCCTGCTTCACCTATCCAAATATCACCTTGTGAATGGGTGCCAACAAAGGCAGGAAGGTGAGGAATGAGAAGGAGGGTGGGCTGAGGCTGAATGGTGGGAATGGGGCCGCAAGCCTGGCCTGCCCCTTGCCTCCTGCCACAGTGAGAGTCTGGGTGCTGACTAGAACTTGTGGGGGGACAGGCAGGAAGCTGGAGCCCTCAGGATAACATTGTTGAATGGAGGCAGTGTAGGACATGTTTCCCTCGGTAACCCGTCGCCGGTCATTCAGCAGCTATATGGATGGCACCGTTCATTAAATTCGTCATGGGAGGTAGAAAAAGGGGGCGGGTTGTGACAAGAGTGGAGAGAAGGATGTCCTCACATTTTTGTTCTGATTTTAGGTTCAAAATGAGTCAACATGAGGTTGTATTCTATGGTGATAATCAGGGCTGGAGCCGTGATATCACACCTCGGACAGTTGGTGTTGGAAATACAAATCTCCACACGTCCAAAAACCAGACACTCAGTTGTTAAATACAGAGCCACCAATGAAATCTCCAGATGTCTCCAGGTCAGTCATGAGCTCTCACACACGTGTCTCCACAGCTCATAATCTACACACACCACCGCAAACACACGCAATCTCACATTCATGCACACCCGCATACCCCCCCCCCTTTCCTTCATGGTGCAGTTGTTGAATGACAGGTATAAGATGTCGGGGTGGTGTGCACACAGGATGCAGAGAGGTCTGTGAGCGTCGCTGCTGCCGCCAGCCCCAACGGTTAACATAGTAAATCAATCCTGCTGAGAGGGAGGTGGGTGGGGGAGGGTCCAGGGGGGGTCCTGCAAGACTGAGCCGGCCTCTGTCGGACACACTCAGCCAGCCAGAGAGAGGCTGTCGACGGGTGGGAGAACACTCGCCGGGAACCGCTCACACGGAGATTGAGTTACCACGGAATTAGATCAGGGCTGTGGGAAACAGCACCTCTTAAACACACACACACCACACTCTCACTCACACACACATAAACACATGCAAACGCATGCCTATGCTTGCCCCCCCCCCCCCCACACACACACACACACACACACACACTCCTAAACACTGACACACATGTACGAACGCATTAACAGCACACACGCATACAGTCACCAAGGGAAACCTGAGGGAAGATTGAGGAAGGCAGCTGGGCACACGCCAGTTTCAAACAAATGCTTGCTTATACCTCTTAGCTTCCTGGCAGTGTCCTAGTTCTAGTGAACAAAGAGTATGTTGGCCCGATGGTCAACAAGCTAGTAAGGTTCCTTTGGAATTACATCAATTGTAGTTCCCTTGGGAATTAATAATCCCTCAAGCAATCAAGCAAAAACAGTCCAAATATGTTTTATGTGATTTTATCATGATATTAATGGATGAGCATAAAAAGATTGAAGGGGTAGAAGCTGTTTTGTGTTGTGATAGCGGAGGTGAGGGAATTGAGAGGGACCCCATGAGCTGAAGTATTCAGGCATTTTCACTTTAGAGTCTGGTCATGAACAATACTGAATCCAAAGTTCACTGATCCTGACACCCATCAGTAAGTCAGTCTAAGAGTGGAGGTAGAGGTCGATAAAAGGGCTCTCATTGATGTAGTATCTGTCTCTGGATTCTGTCCTGACCCAGGATTTCTGGGAAACTAATTACGACAGCATTCCTGCATTAGGACTACTGTCCAAGGAGCATGCAAGGCTCTGGGGTGTTTCATCACTGGATTACACACGAAAGGGTCTATAAATCAACCAAATTGAGACTGAGTGTGGAAATACAGGTATGGAATGCATGCGTTTAGGTCTCAGTTTGAGCTTGCGTGTGAGTGAATGAGTGTGTGTGTGTTTGTGTGTGTGGGAGGGGGGGTGGGGGAAGAGAGGTGTAAGGCTTTTGAATACTGACTCTGCATTGGCCAACCGAATGAATGCTGGTACTAGTTCAGGGGTGGGCAATCCTGGTCCTCGAGGGCCACTGTCCTGAAGGTTTTAGATGTTTCCCTGTTCTAGCACACCTGATTCTAATGAATGGTCATTATCAGGCTTCCAGAGAGCTCAATAACAACCTGACCATTAGAATCAGGTGTGCTAAACTAGGGAAACATCTAAAACCTTCAGGACAGTGGCCCTCGAGGACCAGGATTGCCCACTCCTGTATTAGTGGCATTGCTGACAGCCTATTGACACTGGCCTACAGTTGTTTCCTTGAGTCAAGGATGATAAGTAAGGCATCCTCACTTATCTGTCTTGCAGCACAAAAAAACTAACCACTGACCTGATGGACAGCCCTGACCAACAGCTGCTCTCTCCACAAGGATCTGTGATGAAAGACTGGAGAGGGGCATACTCTCATTGCCATACATCTAATTTCCTTCAGGCTATGACAGGAATGATCAGATACAGAGAAAGACAGCTCCCAGACTTTGAATTAAAGATTGTAGAAAGAGGTAATCATTAGGTTAGGTCCTACAGTAGTAGAAGTCTCTCTTTCGTCTTTCTCCTCATCCCTCTCACCCTCTCTTTCTCTTCTAGCCCTCAGATTGCTCCTCTGTGCCTGCTGTCACCCAGAAGGGATTAGTTACACAGTAGAACACAAACACTGAGCGTTCCCATGTTTTATATAGTCTGACCTATGACCCTAGCTCACCAATGATCACAGCCTTAGCAGACCACCCCATGCTATGTGTTTGGATTATAACAATAATCCAACCTCAAATGTCAATGGACATTTCATTCCTCCAGCCTGGATTTCTCACCCAAGCATCTGATTCTGAAACATTTAGATTGTCAAGAAGGAATGTGTTCTATAACCCCGCTCCATTGGATGAGGGCCTCTCTGAGAAGGTGTCCCTGAGCCTGGCAGTTAACCCGAATGTCACCCACGGAGGGGGTTTCCTAGCGCTGCCTGGCAACAGTAATGTAAACTGGGGCCCCAGGCTGATCAATGCTGTTGTTGAACCACACAGCTGACAAAGAGCCACACACTGCTGAAAGGCCATGTGTGCCCCCCACCCCCCTAACTTCACACAGCTGAATGAGAGGGCTCCATGTGCTGTTGTTGTCTGCTGATCTGAGAGGCTGCCTGGAGAGAAGGAGCTCACGCTAGTAGGGGTCTTCTGTTCAGCCTCTGATGTCAGCAACCTGTTGCCCTCCGGCCCAAGGCATGGGCACACGCACAGAGTACAGAGACTACCATGACATATCTTGACTAATTCATGCTGCCTGTTATGTAAGGGTAATCTAAACAACAAATGGGATTTTACCTTTAACTTTTAAATTGCGCAATTAGTTTGCAATGGGCCATGGAGGGTAAAATGCCCATACACCACTTCGGGACATCCATAGCCTAACAACGTCCAAACATGTCACTCAAGTGTCACACATTTTAATAGGCTCAGGGATTTAGATGCCCGCCCATTTCCCCGCCCATCTTTTAGTCCGTGTGAAAATAACACCATGGGAACAAGGCTTGACGTTTAAACTGTTGCCCAGACCCACCACTGACAGTGCACGCTGATCTTACATGAAAGGACTTTTCTCAACATTGCCTGGAAACAAAATGAAAAGAAATAATAATTACAGTTCTTCCGACAGCGAACTGGATGACAATATTGAAGTGGAGAAAGACAGTGCTGATGAAAATGGGTAAATTCAGTAATAACTTTCTTGCAGTTTGTTATAATTCCACGATCGCGCACAAGCCTATGTGATCAGAGAAATACAATGATTATGTTAATTATATAACAAAGACTTCTGACTGCACATTATGCTTTATGTTATTGTGGAATGCAATAGCCCTTTCTAAAATGATGAACTATGGTTCTAAGCTTCATGAATTCGTACTAGAATACGTTTAACATGTGTTTCACAATATTTTGAAAAGAATACACCCCACACACCACGATGTCACTTTTCACCATATATTATCACCAATGATCGTAATATCATTATGTAATTGTATGTAACGTTAGAATTTCTGTATTATTTTGTATTTATTCCAGACACCTGGACTCTCCCCTCGACTCCATGTCGCCTCCTTCAACTCAAGTCCAAGCAAGAAAACGGCGCAGAGGAGTGAGTCATCCATTTATCGTGCCGTGCGTAATTACGCATAGATGTCATGAAGTGCATGATCACTGACTACACTGTCGACCTCAGGGTGATGTTTTGTTTTGTTTTGTTTTATGTGTAGATTATTGAGAAAAGACGCCGTGATCGAATCAACAACAGTCTTTCCGAACTGAGAAGACTCGTTCCAAGTGCCTTTGAAAAGCAGGTATGCAGCTACATGGTGGAATTCTTCTATAAGACACTGTTTTGTGATTCTTGTAGAAATAAACTTATTTTTCTATTTTTGTGTAAAATTTGTGGTAATGGTCAAGTGACTATTAGTGGCTAATTCCTGTTATAGGGTTCTGCAAAACTTGAAAAGGCAGAGGTTTTGCAGATGACAGTAGATCATCTGAAGATGCTGCATGCAGCTGGTGGTAAAGGTAAGACTATGCCTACAGCTACTACTAACCTGTCCTATCTTAGTCCTTTGTAGTTATGGTGCCATATATCTATGAGTTTTGATATTGAGTGTACTGTATATGCTACTAGGAGCTGTGAGTTCTGGACATTTCTCTAACTCTGAGATGGTCTCTCAACAGGTTACTTTGAGGCTCATGCTTTGGCCAAAGACTACCGCAGTCTAGGCTTCAGGGAGTGTCTGGCGGAGACGGCTCGTTACCTGAGCATCATTGAGGGGCGGGACAGCGCTGACCCTCTTCGTGTTCGCTTGGTGTCCCACCTCAACAACTATGCTTCTCAGAGAGAGGTTCACTCTGGGCTTACAGGACATTTAGCGTGGGGCTCAGCTTTCGGCACACCCTCCAGCCACTTGGTACACCCCCTACTCCTGCATCACTCCCAAGGCCGGACAGTCACATCACAAAGTTCCAGTAGCCCTCCCTCCTCCTCGTCATCCCCCTCGTCCTCTGAAGCATCTCTGCCCCCCAGACTTGCTGTCATGTCACCCACAGATCCCCTCAGGGTGCCCCCCAATGGTACTTTGCCTCTGGGACTGTCTGTGTCTGCCGCCAAGCTCTCCCCGCCCCTCCTTTCCTCCCTCACCTCCCTGTCTGCCTTCCCTCTCTCCTTCAGTGCCTTTCCCCTGGTCCCCGCAACAACCCAAAGCCCCATGGGCCCCTCCCACAGCCTCAGTAAGCCCTATAGACCGTGGGGGACAGAGATAGGGGCCTTCTGAACTTCTTTAACAGGACTGAGAGCAACAGCTGAACTGTGCTGCCCACCACAGGCAGAACTACCTGTCTAATCTGATCATCTGATAATAAAGGAAATCTGTTGGAAATAACACAGATTTTATTTGATTTGGGGTCGGAAGGGGATGAGAATAATTTCTTTCTGGGGACTTTCTAAAATCATCCTACTTTCAGCACTTCTGTATGAATGGCGACAGTATTTTTTCTCTTTTTTCTGTTCTGTGATAACATCAATTATAATGTTTTTCCTCTAATATTTTATATGTTATATGATCACAAATGCACTGTGCAAAAGTGCACAGGAAGTGGCAGGTATTGTTTATTTGTTGGTTAGAAAGGTTTTCTCTTTTCTACAGTTTTGCGGAATAAAGACATCTGCATGTTAACAATGTACTGTTACTAAATTTTGTATTGATTTAGTTTTATCAGAAGAACATATCATTATCAAACCTGCCTCATCACTGTATAAAACTACATTTGACTAACTATCACTTGGCATTTGAATAACCATCAGCTGTCATTGTTTTTGTACAAATAAAATAGAGTTTTACAGTAAATTAGAGTGAATCAATATATCTCTGGGTTATCAAGTGTGCACAAATTATTTTTCTCCAGTTTTCAGTATTTTTCGAACAGGAATGAGTCACGAGATGTGTGTGAACTTTGTTTCAATGCAACTTTGGGTGGAAACCCTTAACTATATGCAAGGTAAGAAACCAAATCTTGAGGTATTGTTGCCCTCATGAATTCCCAGGAAGTCATTTGTGACCAGGGGAAATCCTCTACAATTCCCCCTTGACCTCTCTTATACGTTCAGGTCTAGACAATCGTGAGAACAGGATACGCAGATGAAAGGAAATTAACTGGACATGTTACATTTAGAGACAGCTGCCAGTACATCTCTGTACAATGGTGATCATTTTAAAAGGTTACTGCATTCTATCAAAATTATTTATTCTAGATTTCAAACTCCTTTCTTAGCCTTGACCTTAACGTCTGGCTGTTAATCTCTGAACTTTGTAAAGCACCTCGCTCTCTCTTTGGAAACCGAAGAGCGATCTGTTGCTGTCCTCTGCTGGACAGAATGCAATACAACATTTGACAGCAATACAAGCAGTAAAAGCATCATTGTGAATCCCATCCCATCTCTTTAAATCCCACATACAATAAGTAATGTGTAACTTTGTTCTGTTGTATGTATGTATATTAATTAATATTTTCACTTGTCATCTTAGCCCTAGTTTACATTAAAAACTACTTACAGAATACATTATTGTCATGCCTAAGTATTTTGACCATCTTGTTTGTAAGCAATGACACAAAAACAAATATATAATTTTTGGAAAGATGAACTCAGGATTTTGAGCAAGTTACAGGCTTTACAAGTAACCCATTGTGTGTTGCAGAGAAATACATTTACTGTTGCAAATGTTGAGAATTATTAAAGAAATGTATTAAAGTGTCTGAGATTTCAAGATTTTGTCAACTAACACCACAAAATTCAATCAGGGTTGGTAATTGGTTCTTTTATTTGGCAGTTAAATCATTTTCTTGTCTTTTAGCAGAGTTTTGCAATGGAGAATGCCATGTTGCAGAGCCCCTAACCCTTATTCAGCAAGGATTTTGTAGGGAAGTATGAATGAGACCATAGGCAGCAGGGGAAGCAGGCAGATCATTGCGGTATATAAAAAAATCTAAATGACTAAGAGTGCTGAATATGGAGAATAAATTCAGTCATTCTCTATTTTGCTAATACAGAGAAAATATGCAACTGATAGTCCACCTGAAGAATACCGTCACACGCGCACACACACACACACACACACACACACACACACTGTTCACACTATTACGTAATATCAAGGTAAGGGCAACAGCACATTTCATGGGTCAAAATGTAATTTATCATGCCAGTATGACAACATAACATTCAGGAGATTTAATCTCCACATACTGAGGTGTAGACCATGGTACACATTCTTCAAGACAATAGAGCACCTATTGTTTATCACGCCCATCTCAGGATTGGGTTTATATTTCACTCTGCGAGTTTGACAAACGCATATATGCGCGTTAATAGCATGTGTTTGGTGTGTGTGCAGAGCTAAATTAGGATATGGTGATGTCTGTAGTAGTCTAAAGTCTGAGAACTCCACCCAATTAGTAGTCTTCACAAAGACACATGAACTGACATCATCAGGAAACACTGTAAACGTCAGCTAACGACCAATTCACCAATTCACGACCAAAACACCAAAGCCTTTCACAAGAAACTGCTGCAGATGGAAATTTCAAGATCAAGTGCTTGAGCATAACAAAAAAAACCTTTGCAGTTGCACAGGGCTGTAAAACAAAACTATTTGTTTGCACTACCTACCATTCACACATGAGAGAAAGAGAGAGAGAGAGAGAGAGAGAGATTGATTGATAGATTGATCAATCATAGATCGATTGAGTGATCGGTTGATAGACCAATAGATATATAGATAGATAAATCAAGTATTTACATAGTAACGGCAATGTTTGTTTCCTTTAAATTCTATAAATTAATTAATTTCCACTCATAATACTGATAGAGGGTTGTGTGTACATAATGAGGGGGGCAGAGTGGGGTAGCGAAATCCTCCTCCTTCTTGAGTTCTGGGTCTTTTCCGGAGAGGCCAGGGTTTAGGAGGGATGGAAGGAAGAGCGTGGGCTGTTGATGGAGGTCAGGGTGAGGTGCGGCTCACGCTGTCAGCTCTTCCCTCAGTTCCTTGTTCCTGCGCACCACCTCTGCATGTCTCTCCTACAGACACAGGCAGAAAAGGTGAGAAGGTCACAATAGAACAGCACAGCAGAAGACATAATGGTGCATAAATGCTATTGCGAGGTTACAGACTGATGAATCACTGCTATCCTTCTACATCTTACCAAAGGAACGTTTATTTTCATTGTATTTTCACTTGTCCGCTTCCGACTATGACTGATGCTATACACCTCAACCCTGACGATGCGCCGAGATTGGTGACAGGTCCATAATCAAAAAATCTCACCTTCTCTTGCAAACGTTCCAGCATGGCTGCCAGCTGGGCCTCACGGTTTTCCTTGATCTGTAGCATCTTCTGGGTGAGCTTCTCTTCTGCCATCTTGCTGAAGTTGCTGTTCTCCTCCATGGCCTTCAGCAGCACCTCCCTCTCATGCTCCCTCTTCTCCGCCAAGGCTTTTAGCACCTGAGCCTCCTGGGACTGACACATGGGACAGGGGCACCATATGAAGGGAAACATCTATTCAACCTTCATCCTGCATCCCATACTCTAGACTCGAGCAGTGGTCCCCAACCCTGGTCCTCAGGGCCCAATGTCCTGCATGTTTTAGATGTTTCCCTGCTCCAACACACCTGATTAAAATGAATGGGTCGTTATCTAGCTCTGAAGAATCCTGGTATCGAACATGCATTAGAATCAGGTGTGCTGGAAGGGGGAAACATCTAAAACATGCAGGACAGTCGGCCCTGAGGTCCAGGGTTGAGGACCACTGCTCTAGAGCCAAAACCGCAACAGTTAGTATATTGTCTTTACACAGTAGTTATAGATGAACAAATACTTCATGGAAACACGATCAAGTCTGGGATAATCCTCCCCTAGAGGTAATCAAAGTGTGGTTACCCTTCGGCGGTCCTCAGCAGCCTCCAGCTTCTTCTGGATGTCATCCAGGGAGATATCCTTCTTGGGAGGCATGGTGATGCTGTGGGCCGTCTCTGACACCGGGGAGGGGGGCTTCAGGATCACCTCGAAGGCCTGGCCTGATGCTCGCTTGTTGATGGGTTTCACCTCCATGTCTGCAAAACAAGCTATCATTAGTAAGCAGGTTTTGGGATGACTGCAAACAGAGGTTACAGTCAACCTGGTGTTGGAAAGAACAGACAACATGAAATTGCATCTGCGTTGAGAGAGGAGCTTGACCTGAGTCTTACCTTCAAATTCACAGACAAGCTTCTGGGACTCTGGGTAGAAACAGGAACAGATGAGGGAAAGGACGGATAGCTCCTTCATCTTCTCTTTGTATGCTGTGGGAAAACAAAGACTTGTCAGTTTGACTCCAGTCCACAATATGGCACCTCATTATGATTAAGAACATTGATGACTGACTATTTATCGCTACAATAATGCACAAATTACAACATTAAAGCTTATCTATCAGTGACAGAGATAGAGTCACAGACTACTAAACTATAATCTAATATGTTGTTGTGGCTAGGATCATGTGTGGGGGGGACAGGGTGGGATTTTAATGTCTTCGGTTTTAATGTCTTCGTCACACTTAAATCTACGACTAAAGCTAGAAGGTTCATATACTAAGAATATATTTCTGCATGAATGGTACATCCGCACTAAAAACAATTACTGTAAAAAAGGAGACGGCAACATTTATTGAAGGCTACACTCTCATACATTCTGGTGGTTCTAAATGTTGATAACATCTCTTTTTTTGAGAACTCATACTAAAGATCTTAGTCTTAATCTTAACCTTAATCTCCTCCTCCATTATGCTACCACAGTAAACCTCCAAACGCCATGGACAGTATGCCCACTAGATATTACCCAGCACCTTAATTTCACCAGCAACACATCTCTGAGGGGACTGCAGACAGTCAATACTGATTAGACACAACCGCAAAGGCCAGACTGGACAGCTATCTAACTGCAGGGCTGGACCACCTCCCACCCAGCTGCCCGCTGTCCTGCTATACCTGCATGTCACAACTCAAACCAGCCTGCCTCCCTACAGAGGCCACTTTGACTAATCACACAATACTGCGCTTCACACAATACTGCATTTCAAAACGTCAGTAGCATTGAGACGAAAAAGATGTGTTGGCAACACATGCTTGCATCATCAAATTACATTGATAGGATGTTTTCTTTAAGAGAATCTAAAGTGAGTCAACATTTGACAGTGAAGTGAGTCATCCATATCTGCCACAGGTTTATTGAGATCTATCGCTGAAAAACAAAGACAAGACGATATTGTTTTATACTACAGAGCATCCAAATTATTACTTGAGGCATATATCAATATGTAGGTATTTAAGATGATTTATATATGTTTTATATCGGAATTTTAAACATTATCTCACAAAATGTGGTCTATATGAATTCAAGATAAGGGTATTTGATGACTATTTGGTCCAAGTTATCATCTATTTCTTCAATCCAGAAAAAGAAACGGGCGAAAAGATGGCATTTAGCCTATAGTTTACACTAAGCCTAGTTTAGTTCACTATAATACAACGACGAAATTGATCTACTTTCGGACCCAAGAACGTCGCGTTGACGTAAATGAAAATGAATGATCTGAGGCTTTTTAAGTTTTTTTGAATGGTCGGTTAGGCGTTAGGCAGACCGGCGTCTTGGGTGGGGTCTTTCTGCATTATGCTGCTATATCAGCCGCTGAATCAAAGCGGCAGGTGCAGCATCGTGCATAATACATTGGACATGTTTTATACGGAATCACGATCATATAAACAAAATATATCTTATTTGATTTGATTAAATATTTTAAATAACTTGCGAAATTAGCAAGCATACGGACAACGCCTATCAAGATTCTGAGACTGCCTGTAAGACTTCTAATACCCCCATCAAAATCGCAGATCAGCCGACAATTATGTCTTCGGCATTGTTTAAAAAAGATGTGTATGTCAACAATAAATTGCATGTCTTGTACAGATTCAGGGCCTGATCATAGACAGATGCAGGTGTTTGAGACGATCGTACGTTGTAGTACTGTTATTTAAATTCAGTCATCTTACCAATTGCTGTTTTTGCCATGGCTTTTCCTCTTTATCAGCGGACGTTGCAGACTGGTCAGTTGGGAGACAATGCTGTTTTAAGGCACTGAGTCAGCGAATAAGACCGGCTTGGATGAGAGTCCGGGCTGAAGATGGGTGGGTGGAATTGTGACCAAAGGCTATTTTACCTCGGGTGCAGGGGGTTGCATTTGCACCCTCTACTGTTGGGACGAAAACAAATTACTTGCAAATATTGGAAATAATGTAACGTTAAGTGATATCAGAGTTGTATATTTCATCATGATTTGTTGTACCCTCGTGATTCATTTCCATTTTGAGACCTGAAAATGTAGTATTTTGAGCATATTATGTAAGGTAAGAAAATGCCAAATCTCCAGTGATTATGTCAGCGCACGAGCGGATTGGAGACCCTGTTTATTTTGAAGTGAATCAAGAAAAGCAAATGGCCTACATCCAAATTGGCAATGAAAAACGCACTTGTTTTATTAGAAATGTGCACAAATGTGCATGCTTTGGAGCGCCTATCGGGTTCATCAAATACCGTAACTTTGTGAATGAGAGGCCATGAAAAGGATTATTGAACATCCTTGTTGCGGAAGCTAAGGATTTACGTGCAGCACAATGCAATGTACAGCATAGGTCAGATTCCCTTGAACAGAGCATAGATCCACAGTAGTAGGGGAGACCGGGGATGAAAGTAACACATGTTGTTTGAGAGTCTGTAACTCAGTGGTTGTTTGTGCGGGGTCTCTCAAACTTTGATACATACTGCCCACAACAGTTTTCTACAAATATAACTCACTTTGACATATTTTAAACAATTACAGATTATGTGAGTTAGTGTCAAATACAAAGAGTTCCGTTGTTACAATCTACCTCACAACTGGGGTGAGATGTAACACCAGCTGGGGATGGATGTAACAATGAGAGGTAATTTGTAAAATAAGATCCACACTATAAAATGTACAGGTTTTGTCATGTGCCAACTGGTATGCAAACTTCCTGACATTAAAGCAAGCGATCAGTAAACATGTTATCCCCATGAATGATGTATGACACCTTGGGGCAATAAGTAAGCCACAACAATTGTTTTGGATAGCTGTAAATAAATTATCTACCTCTTAATAATAGGTATAATAATTATGGAAATAATTTTTTACTTTTTTATTATGCCTATCTAATTGTTACCTCTCGAGGGGTTAACCCATAGAACAGATCAGCTGCTTTTGATATATACTCTGTCAATTGCTCCTCCTGTTACAACTATCAGAATCAGAATGGGGTTTATTCGCTATGCAAGATTAACAAACATAGAATTCACTGTGGCAGAAATGAGCAAACATAGAACATATATGTGGCATACTAATACAAAATGAATACAATGTAAAATACACTACAAATATGATACAAATAACAAATAATACAAATGATACACATAATACAAATGATACACATAATACAAATGATACAAATAACATGTAAGTACAAATAACATAGCTACTAAGTGGAATGGGTATATATAGTACGGGGGGGGGGGGTGTATATACACAGTAGTGTAAACAGTGGTGCAAAAATCACAGTAGTAAGTTTTTAAAGTGTTGTGTGCTAAAGTGGCAGAGTGCAGTGGGATTCTGGAAGGGGGTGTGGGGTGTTGGTGGATATGTCATACTGAGTCCTTGGCCCTGTTGAAGAGGGCAATAGCAGAGGTGTAAAAGCTATTCCTGTGGCGAGAGGTTTTGGCTGATGGACCGCAGCCTCCTGCCAGACAGGAGCGGCTGAAGCACAGAATGTCCAGGGTGGGAGGAGTTGGCCGCAATCTTCCTCACTCGCTTCAGGGACCTTGCAGTGTGCAGGTCCTCAAGGGATGGCAGGTTACAGCCTATCACCTTCTCAGCGGCATGGATGATACGCTGCAATCTGCTCTTGTCCTTGGCAGTGGCAGCAGCGTACCAGACGGTGATGGAAGAGGTGAGGATGGCAGTGTAGAATTGCACCATCATTGTCTTTGGCAGGCTGAATTTCTTCAGCTGCCGCAGGAAGTACATCCTCTGCTGGGCTTTCTTTATGAGTGAGCTGATGTTCAGCTCCCACTTAAGGTCCTGGGAGAGGGTGGTGCCCACAACAACCAGTACATAGCTAACGGTTTAAGGTATGTGAGTTTGAAGTTAGCATGAATACTGAGCATCAAATTTAACTAGAGAAACAGTTACTTTAGGTGAAATAAATTGCAACTTTGCATCTACAATAGAATTATCACTAGACAAAAAATATTATGGATTGAAAAAAATACTTTCTTACCTGAAAATGTTTTTTGGTTGTAAAATTCACAGTGTTGCTAACTGAGACATGCCACTTTTCATGTGAGCTTGAAATGGAAATGGAAATCTACGATATTGATGACATTACTGTAGCTCTTTTCTAATTGGCCAAACTGACAGTGTTACAACTAACCCTGTGTTACAACACTCCCCGGTCTCTCCTATATAGCATGAGCGTGATTTAAGCAAATACACACCATGTGAAAGGCAGATTAATGACGACCTGATAAGTAATCATGACAACACAGGATTTATATATATATATATATATATTTATATATGTATTTATTAAAGATAAATATTGACATATCTTTGTATGAGAAACATGAAGATGACATTGCTTTAAATACTCGGGCAGGGCACGTTATTTTGTTCAATAGCTATTTTCATATACATTATGTCACAGACTGCAACAATCTACACAATGAAAGACATTAAAAGCTTTAGCTGAATTTGGGCATGACAAATAGACTTAGATTTGAAAATGAGGTACCTGTAATAATCCTTTCTTAACAATTGTGCTTAGATAAAGAGAAAAGTAGGATCAAGAACTCAACACTCAAATCTACAAATCCTTAAATGAGATTAGATTAGCTCTCAATAATTAGCCTGATTGTAAATTACAACTAAAAGTCTTTAAAAGGCAACCATATTGCACATAGTCATGGGCCAACACAATTGCACTTTGTTCAGAAGTTCCATTTCTGCCAGTCAATAAATTGCAGTCTTTACCAATCACAAAGCAATAATAAATCATAATAATAATTGCAGATATAGTGAACAGCAATACATATCTAGGATATCTTGAATAATAAAATCAAATTCAGGCTACACTAATTAACTTTCCTGAGATGCTCCCTGGGGAACTATAAGGTTCAAATTTAAGCACAAACCTAGTTACAGCCACCTACCTATAAGCAACATACTAGCTTTGGCCGGAAGCATTCAATATCTTCTTTATGAAGTGGGCGACCAGTATTTGTGGACGTTGTTGGTAGTTGTTAAGAACTTCATGGGAGCTGGTCAGCTGATCTCCTTTGTGTCTATCCAGCAGGGTCACACACACGACAGCGGCTTCCGAAAGCAAGAAAGGAAACGCTCCATTACCATTGTGCTTTTTCCTCTTCAAAATGTCACTTCAATAAAGCTTATAATACAAAGCAACACAAAGCCTATTTGCTGATGTGCCATTTTGTATTCAACTAAAGGGGTCCACACAAGTGCATTGATTTGGCTTGGCTTGAATGGTGGAGTGGGAGGCTGTTTGGTCTGAAATTTGTGTCAAACATAAGTGTTTTATTGCCTTCGGGTATGAAATTCACTGTTTAAAAAAAGTTGTATTAATTGATTGACTGGTCCAACACAGTCTGTGATAGGGATTATAAAAGTGAGGGTGACAAATATGACATTTCAAAGTGTAAAGGTCTCATGTATTCCTACCTCGTAAACCACTGAGTTTGCACATAGCAGCAAACACTGAGGACTCCATCTCAATATTGCGGACTCCAGACTCATATGCTTTGGTCAAATACTCCTGCTTGTCTTTCTCCGAGTAGGAACAGAATGCTCCATCCAAACGAGCTTGTCCTGGATCCACAAACAATTACTGTCAACGAAGATTCAAGATGACGTAACAACCTCATAAATGCACACTCCGGGAAAAACATGGGCGTACAATGAACCTTCATAGAAATCCATGGTGCACATGGTTTTGCCAATGACCGTTTCAAACAGGCCCAGATCTTTGCTGCACTGCAACAACCCCTCAGCCAGGCACTGGTCCAAGTCGGTACTGCGAACCACTGTCCTCCCCAGGATGACCTGCTCAAACTTGGGCAGAAATGACTCATCCACTGACTCTTTGGTGATAACCACAGTGCCTGGTTCAAGACCTGCGAAGAACAATGAGAGAACGAAACTGATCGCTACACTGAATTGTGCTCTACTGTTCCCAATCCCCTTATAACTGATTTAAAGAAAATATAAGGTCTAAAGATTTGTATGGGGAAATTGACTACTAATGCTTCACAATTGTGAAGCTACAGCTATACTTACCTAATCCACCCGAGGTCCCAATGCGAATTATGGTAACATCTGTACATCGTGCATGGTGCAGGAGCTTGATGAGTTCATGTAACATGATGGATATAGATGGGATCCCCATACCATGCTGCAAACATAAAGCATGTAAAAAACAACAACCTATAACAATTGCACTTCTGAACATTCTAGGCTTTTCACACTGCAATTAACGCAGAGCAAAAAGCATTCTTCGAAGCTTTTGAGCCTTTCACACTGGCCCAATCAAAAGTTGTCTAACCCCAACTTTAGTCTTGGACATGGAGGCCTGCTATGGACAAGGTTAGCAACAAGACGCTGGGGTTATCTGCTGGGGTTAACACTGGCCAAAAATATATGTCTGTGTGAAATTAGGCTAAGTTACTGTAGGGTCAACTCTTGGGATAGCCCTGGGCTAATATGCAGTGTGAAAATCGTATAAGAATAGAGCCGCATGTGTGTCTCAAGTAAAAATCTTATTACAATACAGTAATTTAAATGGGTAGTCATAGGGCTTTACCTACACTGACAGACAGCACAGGGCCAACTTTATACATGGCATAGCGGTCAGTCCCAGCACAAATGTTTGGGAACTCAGATTTCTGATCTTCAACATTCAGCTCACGGGCAATGTATTGAATGAACAATTTCATCCTTCGGGGACTGCCTCCAACACAGACGAACTAAGACACAAACACAAAAGAAGATGAGACTGAAAACACAAAAAGGCAACATGATCTCACCTAAAGATACAATGCAAAAGACATGCAATACACTGCAATGGATTTTAACAGTTTAGTGTCATGGAACTAGATTGTTACTTTAACGTCGCCAAACATTGCTTGTAGGTCGTGAGTTGAAGTTCCCAGATTGAAATGGTAGAGTATGTCATCTTTCATCGCATCCAGATGTGGATTGTGCACATGGACAGTACTTTAAATAAGAAATAAGCAGTTATTTGAAAATGAAACAAAAAGAAATGCCAGAAACAACATTCCTATTCCAGTTTAATATTTTTCTTTGGCACCAGTTACGTGTTCTCCATGAAAGGGAAATATAGGAAGCCTTCAACTTGACAAACCTTAATGAGTCATTCATTACACTGGAACTTTAGAAGGAACACCCACAGTTCCCAAATTTACATATTTTTTTTTAATAATTAACATGGGAGCTAAAACGAAACTAAGTTATAAGCTCTTTTCAAACTCTATTCAACTGCATTTAATGTTACTGAATAATAGAAACGTATTTTAACGTGGTCCAAAGTAGGCCTAAATAGTGTGCGACAACTCACCTGCACATATCTTTGTTATCATCGCCTGGTGCCATTCTCCTGAAAATATTTAGCTTTAGACATAAGCTTCAACAGCAACGTTATATATTATTTAACGTTCGGCGTTCGTCTCATTCGGGAAACGGTTGTTTGCAGCATCGGGTTAGGGACCGTGTTTAAAGTACAATTTTGAAACATTATGACTCGGTATTGCTATGAATATAGGCTAAAATATCAAACGGACACCAAAGTATTATAACAATGTCTGGTCTACTTCCAGACTGTTAAATTTGTCAATTATATATATTTTAAATGATAGAAAAGGGCTTATCTCACATGAAATCCTAATCTTTTTAATTTAGGTACTTCACCGTACTTGCCTCTGGGGGAATGTCCACCTTGCTGTAAATTGCTCTAAATAAGAGTGTCTGCTAAATGTCTAAATGTAAAATCTGATTTGTTGTTCCACCACCATAACCTGCATCGTTTGATAATCGTCTGAACCCTCCTCTGCAGCCCCCTGGAGTATATTTTACCAGTGATGTTGTTAAGTGTGATATCCCTGTAGCTGCCACACACTCTCTAGTCCCCCTTTTAAAAAGGGGAACCACCACCAGTTATGCCACTCCTTAGGCGCTGTTCCAGACTTCCATGCGATGTAGAACAGGCATGCTGTCCATGATAAAAAACATTCAAAACTGATAAACCACATTCAAACCACATTCAAAACCACATTCAAACCACATTCAAAACCACATTCAAACGTGATAAACCACATTCGAAACTTTCAGCATTTATGGTTGGAAACAAAATCTGATCCTCCATCAGTCTTCGGCTCTGCCTCCATTTGAGAAGTCATGGTGGGATCTATGAGCTCTCCAAAGTGTTCCACCACCCAACAATTCCTCAGTTTAGGTAAACTGCATCCCATCCTTGCTGTACACATCTTAAATAGTTCCCCTGCTGGAGGGACTGGTGCCGTTTAATGCTATTTTCAAAAATTAGCCGTTTTCTATCATTAAAAAAAAGGTTAAGTGTAAACGTAGGCTATGCTGGAATAATACAGTGACCGTTTGAGGTTTTACATTCATAGAAATATTTGAAGTCATAATTTTTGTATGGTAGTTTAAACCCGGTCCCTAACAACGCCGCAAACCAGCGTTTCCCGAATGTAAGACGAATATTAAATGTCGAAGGTGAAACTCACTTCACTTCACCATCCTATCAGTTAAGCAATAAAATGTTGCCAACATTGTATTAACATCCATGACAGATGCCTAGCAATGAAGATACGCCTACGGTTTGACAGGTGTAGCCTACATATTTCTTGGTTAATAAGCGCTAGTTCTGACTACTATCCGATCAAATTATAATAAATATCCGATCCTTTGTCTTAACAATAATACTTAGCGTAATAACTAGAGCTATATACATTTTCTTGCGACGGTAAACCGCAGGTTTACTGTACAAACGCGCTACTTAATACGGAATAACAACGTACATCGTTCCAGATTAATCAACATAGGTAGGCTATTAGCCTAGAATTTCTTACCTGAAAAAAATAATGCTAGTTTGTTTACAATACAGTAATCTTCGTTATCAATTTGATGCTCGTTTTCCGGGTTCACTAACCGGAGATATCAAGTAGCTGCCACTAGGACTTAACGCCGGTTCACGAGCAGCAAAGCTTCGGTTATGCGGTATGGGCAGCAGGTACAGCGCAGTCTACACACTCCCAAATGACCTCTGACTGAGCATGTATGACCAACCTTGCATCAACTGCTTGAGCGCTTTACTTAATGAGAAATCAACAACGAACAGAACACAACCAATATTGCATTGCAACAATGCATAAACATTCACATTTTATTAACCAATGTTTTTAAAGCAACATCTGTAAGCAACATCTGTAGGCAACATGCTTACACAGGCTGGTAGGCCTATTACAATATACATATTAACAAAATCCCCTGTCTTGAGTGGAGGATATAACTCACAGCAAAAAAAAGTGAAATCAAACAATTTCCTTCAGTAGAATAGAAAAGTTCTGCCTCAAAGTCAAAACCTTTTTTCTTCTTGCATTTTCCAAGGCACTGTGACTATCAGCACGTCTTTTTTAGAACTCAATGGCCAAACAAAAAACCTTACCACCAGACTAATCCAAAAGAGGCAAATGCCATATGACAGCTTAGCTTGATATGCAACTCAATTCAAACAAATACTCCACACATGAAAACATTTACCATTCCACAAGCCCAAAAAGGTAAATAAACATAGAACACTCACATGCGTGGGTAAGATCATTTGGCAGGTTTCAAATGGTTCCACAGTTGCCTTATCAATGCAAGATGGCATCTTATTTTCTAGAGAGGTCTAGTAATGGTAGATAAAAGTTATACTGGATTCAACAGAAAACATAGAATTGTCCCAGTGTTTCCCTTAGTTTGTACTGGGATTCCATCCTCCCTGTGATGTTTAATTGTGTTTGTGGTGTTGGCATGTCTTGTATCCCTCCCTCTCACCACTGGTTCCTAGCTTCCTACACACCCGTTTTGTTAGAAATAACAAATCTGTGGTCACCCTACACAATGTGTTATTTTGTCTGGGTTGTGTTAAATAGTTTGTTTTCTTGTTTCCCTGCCGCAATGTTTTTTTTCTGTACCCAAGTTTCTTGCTTTCTCTTTTATTAGTTACAAATCTTGGTTATTTGATGCTGCAATGACAAGTATGATTTTATATTTTTTCCCACTATAAGGGGATTCACCACAATTTCAAGGCATATTATATCCAATATAAAGCACCATATAAAGCACCTTTGAAGGTAGCACAGCCTACAAATATGATGTTAGATTTATTTTGAGGCAACATCTGCAAGCTTGTCTGTTATGACATTTTAGTGTCTCCACTCCACAAATCACTGGCAGTTCCAATAATGTGTCAAGCTCCAATACAAATGCAACATTTTGAAAATAGTCATCATACTTTTAAATATAAGCCTATATGTGATTTGTGATCCATCTTCAAATAAAACGTAACGTATAGAAACATCCACTGTAAGAGGCTTTTCTGTACTAAAGCACCACAGGTCAAAATTCACCCATGTTAGGGAACCTTAAAAACAGAAATAGGCATTAATAAACAAATGATTACTCTTATTAGGTGTGCACTAGAAACTATGTTTTGGGCAACCAAGAGATACATTTAACATTTATGAGAAGTGATGCAACAAATGGCACAAACAGTGTATACATTTAGGGCACACATTTACACTTTCAGCACAGGTATCAATTCTGAAAATCCTGATGAGTAATTGTACTCACATGACATTTCCTTCTTTCCACTTCATGTCACACTTCTCCACCAGCCTTGGTAGACCAGGATCTCTCTATACAATAAATTAATCTGGGTTACTTAAGAGCTACACATAGAGTGGTATGAAAAAGTATCTGAACCTTTTGGAATTTCTCACATTTCTGCATAAAATCACCATCAAATGTGATCTGATCTTTGTCAAAATCACACAGATAAAAAACAGTGTGTCTGCTTTAACTAAAACCACCCAAACATTTATAGGTTTTCATATTTTAATGAGGATAGCATGCAAACAATGACAGAAGGGGGATGAATAAGTAACTGAACCATCATATTTAATATTTTGTGCCCCCCCCCCCTTTGACAGCAATAACTTCAACCAGACGCTTCCTGTAGCTGCAGATCAGTCTGGCACATCGATCAGGACTAATCTTGGCCCATTCTGCTGTAGTTTAGTCAGATTCCTGGGATGTCTGGCATGAATCGCTGTCTTGAGGTCATGCCACAGAATCTTGATGGGGTTCAAGGCTGGACTTTGACTTGGCCACTCCAGAATGTGTATTTTGTTCTTCTGAAACCATTCTGAAGTTGATTTACTTGTGTTTTGGATCATTGTCTTGTTGCAGCATCCTTCCTCGGTGGAGTCCACCCATGAACACCATTCTTGGTCATTGATTTACATAGTTGATGTGTGCACAGATATATTGGACTGTGCCAGTGATTTCTGTAAGTCTTTAGCAGACACTCTAGGGTTCTTTCTTATCTCTCTGAGTATTCTGCGCTGAACTCTTGGCGTCATCTTTGCTGGACGGCCACTCCTTGGGAGAGAAGCAACAGTGCCAAACTCTCTCCATTTGTAGACAACTTCTCTGACTGTCGATTGATGAACATCCAGACTTTTAGAGATGGTTTTGTATTCTTTCCCAGATCGCGGGTCTTGCTTCAGACAGCTCTTTTGAGCGAACCATGGTGCACATCAGACAATGCTTCTCATCAAGACAATTCTTACCAGGTGTGTGTTTTACAGTGGGCAGGGCAGCTTTAAGCCACTCATCAGTGATTGGGTACACACCTGACATAAATTGTTTGTTAAAAATTGGTTTCTATTGCTCTTTAATTCTCATTAGGCAGAGAGTTCAGTTACTTATTCCTCCCCCTTCTGTCATTGTTTGCATGCTATCCTCATTAAAATATGAAAACCTATAAATGGTTGGGTGGTTTTAGTTAAAGCAGACACTGGTTTTTCATCGGTGTGATTTTGACAAATATCAGATCACATTTGATGGTGATTTTTGCAGAAATGTGAGAAATTCCAAAAGGTTCAGATACTTTTTCATACCACTGTACATGACAGGATCTAGAGGGAGGCACACCAAGTTCTACAGATGCCAAATACACTTTACACTCCTAAACAAGTCAAAATTCTGTACAACCCTATGCACTCACCGCCTTTTCCAGAACAACAGGGTGCTCAGGTAAGAAATCAGGTTTCCTTTTGGCAACTGGGGAGCTTGCCAATTCAATCAGAAACTCCCTGCTGTAACATATTCGGACTAAGAAAAAAAATGATCAAATTACAAAATATATATTTTTTTACCTCAGACTGAACAGTGTGTCCTTTGGAAAATTAAAATGATACAATACAATACTGCTTTCCAAATGCTACTTTACCTTTATTATTTTTCTCCTCATTTTGTGTATGGAGCTGTAGAATTTTGTAGAATTGTTCCACTCCAATGTTGTTGATCTTACAAACAGGTCAATAGATAGTCATTGCAAAAATACTTAGTGAACAACAATAATCAGACACAAATTAAAAGGACACACTCACTGATTTGTCTTCCACCTGTGGATATGCAAATGTATCCATATTTCTGAAAGGTTCTGTGTGAAACAAAACGTCATGTACTTTTGCAATGGAGAAACAATACAGTTAGCATATCTGCTATGGGTGGGATTTGATATTTGCTACCCTGGTCAACATTACTGAAGCGGCGCAGTGGTCTCGCTGGCTCCAGGTGTTTCTGCAAACTTCTTCTTCTTGATACCTCCATCCTAGTATCACACAGAACCCAAGAAAATTATGAAACGTGGCGTTTGTGGTAAGCCTGGTGTAGGTTTGGTAAATGCACGTCTAACGAGCTAAAATGTTAAATGGCTTGACAAACTTTCAGTCATGCTCGAGTCATCACGAGTCATCACCGACCGCTAAGCTAACCGTTACGTTTTATAGAATCAGCAGGCAACCTTCATAGCTAGCTCCAGCCAGATTAGCTTTGCTAACTGCATTTCAATTTAACGCGCAATATACAAACAATACCTACAGTTTTGCTAGATGACTTATTCAAAAGAAAGCAATTTACCTTTCAGACTCGGTCTTATAAAACAACCCAAAACTTTTTACGCCGCACACAACACAACAGCATCATTCAGCTAGCAGCTTTGCTTGTGGAGCATGCTATAATGTTGGTGACTAACAGCAGGTTAGCAAACCAACAGTTGAGATGTTGAGAGTAATTGTTTTATTAAATAAAATCAATTTAGAGTCATATGCATATGGTGATTCACCTGCTCTGGTTTGCTGCTTATTCCAAGAATACAGTCTGTTTTGTCTGTCCACTGGCCGTCTCTCAGTTTACTCCCTTGTCCTCGAGTCCCACCCAGAACTTGTGACAGGAGTTATAACCAATAGCGTCCCCTTCTCTTTGGCATTCCATGTTACATACACGTTTTTAACGACCTTTGTCTTAATACCTGGCTTAATCATGTAAAAATATCTGAGAGCATCATACATCTGGTGGAAACTTGAACTTTTCTTGCCAGCTGTCTAATTAGACTATTTGTAAACTTTGTTTTCCCACTAGTATGTTGGAAAGTATTAAATTCCCCCCCACACCAAATTTAGTCTGAAGTGCTATAACTACTGAGAAATAATCTCAGCCCATTAAGTGGTCTTGACAGGTGTTAATCAACATTTTTTCCTCATACCTCATGCAGTTTTAAGTATTGTTTTTAATAATTAGTAATGATAACCAGCTGAATAGTAATTATCTGGACATGCTCAAGTACACCACTTGATGTACAGGTTATAGTAATAGTTCACAGTTCCACTTGCAATACATCACATTTGTATTAATCCCATTATTTAATAAATAATAATAAATTTAATTTCTATTCAATATGCGTGGTTGAGGTGTGCTATTAGGTGACAACAGAAGACAACAGAATGATGAACATTTTAATCAAATGATTAATGCACAGTATGAATATTAACTGTCAAATTAAAATTAAAGGAATTAATTTCCTTTTCATTGTGTACAAATGCTAATCAAATTTCTCTAATTCTGAACACAGACTGCACAGACTAGGGTACTTAAATGCATTAGCTCAATAGTAGTAGTTAAAAAAAATGAAATGAAATAAAAAACATATCCATTATTCACTAATGGGCAATACAAGTGTCAGTGAATCCAGTCTCACAAACCAGTGTCCATCCACACCAATAAAAATATAGGACTATCTTGACTTTTTTTTTTTTCTCCACCAAATCTTGCCCAGCAAGGGTCTGATCAAGGTGTTTAAACAAAAACGAGTTGAATTTTCCGCATGCCTATAGGTCTTCCACTCAATTCCTCAACCGCAGTCAATGCTTCCTGGCGTGACTCAAAGACAACTGTTGCAGAGCCTTTAGGAATACCATTTTTGTCATACTGCAAAGAAATAGACCCTGGAATAACACGATATCCATAACAAAAGTCGTAGATTTCATCTATGGTGATTTGCAACGGTAGATTAACCAGCTTCAAACAGGTGGGGCCATCATAATATTGGGGGGGGGATCCAAATCCACCACGGAATGATCCATTGCCACCATCCTGATGAGCGTAAGGACTTACACGGTTGGAGTCAAGACTACTGTCCCCACGGATGTGAACCTGCAGGTCTTTCAGTGGAATGTGGCCATCGGGTATCATTAAGTCAGAGTACTCCATGTCATGAGAATGAGGAAGGCAGTCTATGTTCCTGGCAGAGTACCTCTCAGAGCTTCTCTCCCTTACTGTGTGAACGTCCAATGCAGGGTCAGCAACACCAAACTCATGCATCTGAGACCTTGAGATGCATTTCAGCATCAACTCTGAACCAAGAAATCTTTGCCCATTTAAGGACTGTGCAGTCACAGCCTCTACCTCAGTCTGAAAGATCACCAAAGCCTCTCCAAGCCCAGCACCCCTGTTATCGCGCAACAAGATCACAGAGTCCTCAGAGATACTAAACCCAAGGAAGAAGTCCATAATCTCAACTTTGCGGACATCAAAAGGCAGATTTCGCACATATAGGCAAACCTTATCAGAATTGTATGGGTCAATGCCAGACAGAGGTAGCCTTTCCTGAGACCTATGGCTTTCAGAAAGCTCTTCTGTTGTGTGTTTATTGGTTTCCAAAATGGAAACCATTTTTTCTTTTGAGATTGGGGAGATATAAAGACATCGATTAAGGAACTCTTTCTTATGATGGGTAAGGGCATCACAATAGTCTTTCAGTCTTCTGAACAACACAAATAGTGACCTTGTCCGTTTTCCTTCGCTGTCCAGCAGAAATAAAATCTGATCGCCCTGAAGCCAAGCATTCTTGAAGAGTTCTTTGACATCCCTCTTCTGGACTGAGTAGGAGAGGTTTTCTAACAAGACACAGTACTCCTCATCGGCAGGAGTAGCAGACTTCAATGAGTGGCCCACAGGAGAGCGTGACCTTGCACGTTCTTGAGGATTTCTCAGCCAATATGGGGAGGACCCTTTTCGATATTTGTAGGTGAATTCATCTGCATTTACTGCCAATGAACCACTTGCATTGATCCATTGTTCCTCTGTAGCAGGAAAAAGTTCAATAAATCTTGAGCCAATATATTCCCTGTCCCTCTTCAAACCTTCTCTTGCATCTTGTCTTGTTCTAAACTTCACGAATCCTGTACCATTATTTTGTCCACGGTGGTTCTTTATCAGGATCACAGCATCAATAATTAACCCCTGGAAAAAGTGTCTCACTTCATCTTCAGTGACCGAAAAGGGCATTCCTTTCAAAAACAAGAACAAGTCAACCTCAATGTTAGATTCGGACTTGCGGTTCTGAATGTTTGCCTCACCATGAGGACCTGGGATAAATCTATTCCCCATCTCAGGATGAGCTCTTCGTTTCTCCATGGATAGTTTCTCACTGAAGGAGGGATCAGTAGTCTCACTTTCACATCTTCTAAATTCCTCCTTGTGCGGTCGTTGTTGGTTAAGGTCTTTTTTTGTTGTACTTGCCTCTAGAATGCTCTGCATTTCTGACTTGCTGCTCAATAGCAGGTTAACCGGAGCACCTTTTATACAACCACCTGAACGAGTCATTGCTCTCCTTGCATCTTCATCAGAAGCAAATATTATGAATGCCTCATCACGCTCGCCACCAATAATATGTACCCCACCATCAGGGATTTTGAGGCCACTGAAGAATTTGCGTATATCCTCAGAACCCGCAGTGATTCTGAGTCCCAGTAAACGGATGACCACCGCCATGCTGAAGCACAAACAACAGCACCTGCAGACAGAGAGGTACAGAATAGCATTATTACAGACACAACTGGTGTCTGGCTCACCTGAAACCCCACAACATTCCATAACACCTCTGAGCCTTGTCTTCTTTGGCCATAACTCAAATCCTGAACGATGAAACAATCATCATCATTATTGCTTGGAAATTGTTGCCCTTTGTCCAACATTCCAATGGCCTCAATGAAAAAACAAATATTGATAACAATTTCTGTGGTTCAACATCCAATCAGAAGGTTCATTCGCAATTGGACTCGTTTGACCCAAGTCTCCAACTCACAGTACTTCAATAATTCCATCCAATATGAAAAATGATGTTCAGTTTCCATGCAATGTTTTTCAACACTAAGCTACATGGTATGTGCCCTGTACACAAATCAGACAGATAAAACATGCGAAAAACAGACCAATAAATAAATATTTAACCACGTCAGGCACAACAATATCAGAACATTGGCAATTATAATCCTAAAATCAACAAAATCCTTCTGAAACGACAGTAACAGCATACTATTTAGTATGCCACAACCGTAAACCAGTAACTAATGCAGCTCAAATGTATGGCAACTATTCTTTCCAAGTGTCAGTTACCGGCAGGTCCCCGTTAAAATTAAGATGGTGTATTCATACCCCTACTTTTAATTGAACAATGTCATTCCGACAATGCAGTATGAATTATACTGCCAGGCTGCATTCGAGAAACTCATGACCATACATGTACAACAACTCAAATATAGCAATTCCATGCTGAATAGTTGAATGAACCGTCATCAACTCACGAAAACACAGAACACTCTGTTAGCTAGTTCAACAAGATTAGTCCCTTTGGAACCCAGGCGTGGTCACGTAGCTCATTTTGTTTTGGGCTACTTTCGGTATCGCACAACGTTAGCTCAGAAGAGCTAGCTACACAGTAGCATGCGAGCTAACAGCGCATTCATGAACATGTCAAGATGGACGAGCTGCAAACTAACAGCAAAGTCATCTGGAAACCGCCTTGCTCGTTGGTACCTTTCTTGGTTTAATACATAAAGTCATTCTGGGAACACAGTGCTACCATGCACGCCCCACTTCCACAATCACGCTAGACAAAATTTCATTTTACACAAATAAACGAATTAGCTTCAAAGCTACAGGTCGGCCTTGATGCGGATTTGCAGAGATGCTACCAGTACTCTGCAATTAGGATTCCACCCATCCACACTTACACAAGTAGCAAAATGATCGTCCTCGTGTCCCCAAAATAATAAACCAGGATAGTGATAGTTGATTCGTACGGTAGAAGGCTTTAAGGGGGGTACCTAAGAATCATCTATTTCCGCGTTTCTTCTTCTTGAGTTCTGGTTTGAAAAATCGCTTCTTCTTCTTGTTTTTGTTTTACGGCGGTTGGCAACCAATTTAAAGGAGCATTACCGCCACCTACTGTTCCGAAGTATGGATCCGACTCAAGGCTTACAATCTATTGTCATTTTTTATTGTATAATAATAATAATAATAATAATAATAACAATAATAATAACAATAATAATAATAATAATAAAACGTGATAATACTTTTAATTATATTCTGTAATAAACACCAGTGTCCTTTAAAAATCCCACAACTGCTCCCGCTTGAGCTTTGCCCTTGCAACCCAAAACACTCTTCATAGTGAACTCTCCAACCCCCAGTTCCTCAAGTCTCCCTTTCAAGGTGGCCCTTTCCACATCATAGCACCTACACCTCAGCAGCACATGCTCCACCGTCTCCTCCTCCTCCTCACTTGCACACCTCCCTGTCCCATGCATCCCTATCATATGCAGTGTCTTGTTTAAAGCACAGTGTCCAATCCGGAGTCGCGAAAAAATGACTTCTTCCCTCCTATGCCTTCCCCGCACACTATATCCCCCTGTCACCTCTTTTGAAATTGAATGAAGATGCCTTCCTTTGAACTCGTCATCCCACTGCCTCTGCCATTCCTTAATAATTTTCTGCCAAATCAAACTCTTAGCCTCACACTTGCTGCTTTTAATGCTCATCTCAATGTTCCTTTTATTTAACGCTTCCTTTGCCAGTCTGTCCACTTTTTCGTTCCCACCAATACCAACATGGGCTGGTACCCAAAGAAATCACACTTGACTTCCACACTGACACAACCTAGTCACAGTCATAACAATGTCATACATGATATCTTCCCTCGTCTTTGACCGAAAGAACTGAATACTTGTTAGAACTGATGCAGAATCAGAACATAACAGCACCTGCTTCACTTTTGCGACCTCTGCCCATTTTAATGCAACAAACAGTGCCACCATCTCAACAGTGTACACTGCCAATGCATCTGAGGTCCTTCTATTTATGCCAATATTCTTTGCAGGGACAGCTACCCCAAAGCCTGTCACACCTGATTCCGGGTTTTTTGCTCCATCAGTGAATATGTGGGTGAAATCAGAATACTCTTGCTGAACATGGAAATGAAACGCTGCCACGAGATCTACTTTCCCTTTTCTCTCTCTCTTTAGGTCCTTGAAAAATCGCTTCCAACTGTAAGATGCATATAGCGCCACCTACTATGTTGTAGTTACGGCCCACCTACATTACATTTCCTTGCCCAACCTTCCCAATCCACCACAATTTGTATTTCCTAGTTTTGCATTTCATGCTGCTTACATGCAACTGCTTAGTCACTCACAGATTGGTCATTTTAGGATCACATCACCCCAGCCTTCTCCAAATCCATTAAAACAACCAACATATTTCTCGTCTAATCTACCAGTCTTTAAAATATTGAGGACGGCAACCGAATCTGAACACACCACCCACTATATTACTATTCCCTAAACATCTATATATCCATACCATTCAGGGGACAGTGTGGGGGACATTTCTTGTGTTTTAGGTGAACAAATAACATTTCATACACTTGTTTATTATCCAAACCACCACATAGCCACACTACAAATTAAGTTAATAAATATTCATTTTAACTTAACAAAAGTACCTAAAAGGGTTATGGAAAAAAATGACCAACACTATCATCCCCAATGCATTATTTGTTATATTTGTCTTTGGGTGCAGCATGTTTCAAGAGCTTGCTGGAAGTCTGATTGCTCAGCTCCATAGCGCTGGTACCAGAGCAGGTAGGCTCTGGCTTCAAGTATATTTCTCGCTCACAGCACCCCCAGCAGATAGTGGACACTGTTGTGATTTGAACACACAGTAAGGAGCTATAAGGAAATGGTTTTCAAAATAAAATTTAAAACAATACAATAAATAACATTTAGTAGTAACATTCTTAGACAGGAATTCAGATATCACTCACATCTGAAATAAGGGTATGCAATTTTAGGTGTAAAAGCATCCCTTAATTGCCAAATTGTCAATTCCTGAATTAATAATTGGAGAAGCAGATAGGTGAACATTTAGCAATTGTTCAACTGCTTTGGAAATATTTTTCCTTGTTTCTTCTGGCCACAGCCAACCCTCCCTGGCTACTGTACTTGGTGCACAACAGTTAACAACATGTAATCTACAAGAAATGTCAGATAATCAAATATAACTATTGTAGAAAAGGTTTCAGAAGGAGTCACCTGAAGGACACTGTTTTGAAAACAATATCCATATGACCACCTCTGAAACCTATGGAACACTCCTGGACAAAGGAGGGTAAACTGACTTAAACATAACAATTGTTTATTAGATCTAGACCAACATACGGGTCAGAGTCTTAGTTTATTAATTGTATCTTGAGTTGTATCTTTAGTTCATCAGAGGATACAGATTTTCCTGTTAGTGAAAGCTATGGAACGTCATAGATTAGTACCACCAAATTGTACCACTTGATCTTCTCGCTATAACAGGAACATATCAAGTTAAGAAAATGGTCATCAGCAGGATTATAAGCAAATAGGAGTCAGATGGCTCAGCGGGTTAAAGCGTTGGCCTCATGACCAGAAGATTGTGAGTTTGAACCCTTGCTGTGACTACGTGATGTTGTGTCCTTGGGCAAGGCACTTCATCCTACTTGCATCAGGAAGAATGTCTCTGTACTTACTGTAAGTCGTTTTGGATCAAATTAGTCTGCTAAATTAGTTTTTATTTTTTTTACATGAAAATTACACCTGGTTTGCTCAAAACCTACCTGACTGGTGAGACTGAGAATCTGTGAAGACTATGGAGAATCAGCTGAAGATACTACACAAATAAATTGCATGCTCCTTGTGGTGCCTTTAATGGGCTAAACCAGTGGTTCTTAACCTAGTTGGCGGTACTGACCCCACAAGTTTCATATGCGTATTCACCGAACCCTTCTTAATTGGTCAAGACATCACGAATCTCATGAGTCGGATGTGTGTCTTGACCTCCGCCAAACCCCTGAGACTGACTCACCGAACCCCTAGGGTTCGATCCAACCCAGGTTAAGAACCACTGGGCTGAACACAGTTCCAGGCCTGGTCGTTATGAAACAGTAGCACACCATCAGCAGACCTGCAACAGGCAAGACTATGATGAATTAAATATCCAGTAGAAAACGTCTCTCGGACTTGAGTCAAACCCTGAGACAATATATCATTTTAGAAATTACAATAAATAAATGATAAATGTCTTATCTATTTCCATTTAGGCACATATGTATTAAATGTAGTTTTAGACCACACACCTGATCCTGTTCCCTACTTAGGTTAGCAAAACAATTCTGCCATAGAAGTCTAACTTCTCAGCCTCCCTACTGAGCACATATTTTACATACTATGGACAAACGCTTAACATCTACTATGGCATGTCACGGTGAAGCAAGAAAACATCGAGGACTTGATAGAGTGTAGTTCATCCAGGTGTAAGATGTGGCAATTAGCTTTGCTTTACGTTTCTGACATGATTATACAGTCCTTGAGTCTTCCTCTAAAAATCATACTGACTTACCTTTAAAAAGATTGGTTGTTAGGTTAGGCCTAGGTATCCCCCCCCCACCCCCCCATATGTTTTAGACCTGAGAAATTCGTTTTTAGCGCGAATTGTCCGGGACGGACAAGGACACCACAACATGTAATCAGAGCGCTCAGGCAAAAGGAAGAGGGGAGGAGTCGCCGGGTGTTTGCAGTCGTCTCCACAGCCAGCTTGCTAACGTTAGCTAACAAGCTAGCTATATTTCCAAAAGACAAACTTCTAGTTGAACAACAATATTTACAACAATTATACCAACGCAGCGTGCTTTCCTTGAATAGTTTGGTCCAACACACTGCTGTGCATTTTTTTAAATAGTTGGCTTAATGTATTTTGACTGTGAGTTATAGAGAAGTGAGGGAGAAAGGAGAGGATACAATTTCGAGTACAACCCGTATGGATTTGACGTCGGCATAGCTAGCCTACATCGCTTGATGTTTTCCAGTCAATAGTAGAAAAGAGCTGTTTGTTATTGGAATGGAATATGGGGGAGCCGAATGACCAAAACAACCCGACAAAGTAAGTATTGGTGCCTCTTTGCTTCCTGTGTACTTAAAAAAACGAAGTCGTGTGATAACACAACTAGCAAGTTAGCTATGTACATTCCAACGCCGGGGAATCAGCCTACGAAAGCTACTCAGACTTACCCGCTAGCTCCTTCATTTAGCTTAGCTTACTTGTCACGGTTTCATTGTGCTGCTAACCAAGTATGCCTCACGAGGGCTCAGTCTATAGTCTGTACCTTGGCAAACAGGACGGTCCCTAACTGGTATTTGATCGTGTTCAGAACAAGAAATAAATACAGTTGAAAGAGATTGCGACCTAAAATTGTCATCTAATGTTTTATTGTGTTATTCATGTGTAAAATCATTAAAATGCCACTATATTAGTACTGGTAACTAGCTAACCAGCTGCATGCATTTTGTTTTGTGATAATAGTTAAATACACTTTAAAAACGTTTCATATTTTCGATGTTTTGACAACAGAAATTCATAAGTTTGAATCTACTGATTCTTGCGGCCTTAATTTCTCAATGGAACAAGGTTGCACGAGTACTAGTGGATTTCCTTTTTTCCAGGAGGTATTATGAGCCTATCAAGTTAGCTAGCCCACAACCAACACTGCCTGATGCATCCCTTCAACAATATGATGGCAGTAGTAGCTGCAGGTTAACGTCTAAATATTTTGTATACACAACTGCCAACCACCTCCAGTAGCCTAACTTCAAAAGCAGGCTATGCTAGCTACCCTCCCTAGCAAAAGTCAAGACACAACAAGCAAGCTAGCTAGCCAGTTTCACCCAATTAAAGGCCGATCCTTTAGCACAGTAGATAGGCCCCAACTAGTCCGTTCTTTTTCAGATCTGCTACTTGTACAACCCATGTTTGTAATATATTTATGCTGTATTACACACTGCCGAATGTCCGAATATAAACGCGAATTTGTTGTATTATACTGTCATTGCAATGTTCTAATCTAGGCGATTAGCTTGCTAACTTGAATATGGTGGGGACCTAGCCAGTGGGTTATGTAGCCACATCTTTGCATGCTAGAATCGTTTCCATGTATCAATGCGAGAAATGGCTCCCTTTGCCACACTGAAACAATAGGTAACGCAGCTACTTACAACTCACAAAACCTTTGCAACTGTCTCAAGGCACAAACGCTGTTTGATGCATGCAGTATATATGTAGGAAAGGTTAGAAGCCTTCCTCATGCTACAGACCAGTGGCTATTGCCTCCATAGATTTTAGATTTTGGTTCCCTGGTTTAAAAAACACAATTTCCAATTTAAAAGCCATTCCAGCATTTGTGCGACTTAACCTAGCTTTTATCTATACATGTACTTGTATGTAGAGACTAGATATTTGATTTGTGCGACACTGTCTTATGTTTCTCTCTGTAAACTTCCCTCGCAGTGCCCCAAGCACAGGAAATCATTGCAGATTGCAAATTAAATAGCTTATCCCTGTGCTCAGCCTTACCTGGGAATGATAATGTTATTACTGACAGTCCACATTTAACTGTCAGGCAGTAGACCAGTTGGTCAGGTTAACCAGTTCTCAGTTAAGCACATTTTTCTTATGATGCCAGTGGCCTCCTAATTGCAAATCTGTCTTTTTCAGGTGTGACATCCTTTTGACGAGTTCATTTCTCTGAACTGGATTATTATTGGCTTTCATCTTCTATAGGGTCACGCACTTCAGGCCTGCAGCTAAATGGATGCCCTGGTGAACACAGAGATCAGGTGCCCTTATTATACACACCATAGCCACAAACAAGTTTGAAATCATTTGAGATCATTCCTTCTCAGTCTTTTCTCAGTTTTCATTCTTACTAGTGACTGAGATAATTTTCATATGCTTTGAGTTTGTATGACTGATGAATACACCCATGACACAATTCAAAGATATAGTTGAGAGAAATAAAAGGTGTGTGTTTATTTGTTGTTTTATGTATTTTGTCTTTACATGTTCTTCCCATGTGACTACAGAGAAGAAGGGGGTAATACCTCGGTAAGTGTACATCATATGTTCTTATTTAAGTATTAGTATTTTAAGTATAAGTACTTGAGTTTTATTTTTGTATTTGTAATTATCTAATGTATAATTCTACAAATTTTACAAACGAAAAGCTACCTTTTCTATCCTTGTGCAAATATGGTTTTCTTATTTTTGTTTACAACTGTTTTTATATCACATTATTACTTTGTATTAACATTTACTTATTACCTTTAGGTCAAGGTTGAGGGCCTATCAAAGGCAGCTATACTCAAAGGTCTTTCCCCAAGAGTTATGCTGTCAAGCCGTCTCTTGCCTAAGGGAACCAAGATGAAGGTGAACTTGGAGGAGCAGGGTCGCCAGAAAGTGTCCTTCAGCTTCTGCCAGACAAAAAAACCACTACCAAGTGTTTTCCTGGCCCCTCCCAGCCCTGAAAGATCTCTCAGCGAACTTCCTTCCGCTGTTCCACCTGGAACGTCACTCCCTCAGGACACAGCAGGGCTTGCAGAAAGTCAATTGGAGCAAATGCAACAACCTTTAGTGTCCATATCTGTAGCAGAGACCCATGTACCTCAGACTTCAGAATGCTCTGCTCCAAGACCTAAAGTAGACTTGGGGAAAATGCACTTCAAGAAGCAGATTCTCAGTGTTTCTGTTAATGAAGATCACTTTACCCCTAGTGTCACATCACAGGAACCACCCTCCCCCGAGCAGCATTCCATCATGCAATCTCCAGTAAAAAATGAAACGGAATTCCTTTCTCCTCAGTCTCAGCTAAGTCTTCAGAACATTGTTAATGACTGCCCTTCAGAGAATGTCAACATGGCAGCCTCTGAAGAGAAGCTGATCCTCGTCCTCAAAAAGCCAACAGACTCTTCCCAGACAAGAAAAGATGATGTTGATGGTTCCAGTACCACAGAACAGGAGGACACCATAGAAAATAGGAAAACCCGGTCCCAATCTGACAGCACACTACCTGGTTCAGAATCTGATGGCGATTCAGTGCGGACGTCTTCCAGCAAGTCAGGGGAACCTAAGAGCACAGATAAGTCAGAAAGTAGACATGAGGGAAAGAACATTTCCTATAGATCCAAACTAGAGGAAAAAGAAAATAATTCTCATGTGTGGTTGGATAAGCATGAAAGGACCTCCAGCTACTCAAGGGTAGACCGTGAACCAAGACGCACATCCTCACGGCCCTCGCATTCGGACAAAGATCGCAGGAGAGCTAGAAGCCGTTCGCGGTCCAGGTCGAGAGGCCTCCGGACCAATTCATCCCACTCTCGATCTGAGAGATCCAGAAGTGACCGAGGGTTTCGGTCGGAAAGGTCACATTACAATGAGTCAGAGCGAAAGTCTCACAGGAGCCCTCTATACAGAGAAAGGAGAGACTCTCGTTCCCGGACTGACAGCAGGATTCGTGACAGTTCTGACTCTGAAGATGACGTCAGGAGGAACAGAACTAGAACTAGTGAGTCCAGCAGATCATCCACCCACTCTGGCTCACAGAGAGATGCCAAGTCATCGTCTCATTTAAAATCTGAGAAATCTATAGATTCTCCCAACTCTTCTGAGTTGGATAAAAGAACCCAATCTTCGTCTGAAAGAGCAAAAAGAACCTCAGACACAGATTCCCAACAAAAGGGTTCTTCCGATGTAGAATCTTTTTGCAGGATATCCAACAGTAATTTCAAATTAGAGACTTTTATTAAAACCAGTTATTCAAACCCTCAAACTCGCTCTCAAACATCGTCCAAAGATCTCCAGAAAAGTAGCTCCAGTGACTCGGAGGGAGATCTTAAAGGGAAATCAAAGTCACACAGCTCTGAAAAGTACTACAGCCCTAAAGAAAACTCAGTATCTTGCCCTAAAAATTCCAGTGCACCAGACTCTAAGTCTACCTGTAAATCCCCTGTGAGCGTTTGTGGAAACAGAAGACAATCAACAGACACATTTCAGGGTCCCATTAAAATGCAAACACATTTAGAGTCTGTGGAGTCCCATCCACAAAGCAAAGAAGAGTTTTATTCACAACCAGTTGATGCATGTCGAAAGCAGGAATGTTTTGACATGGCTGCCCTCTCATCCCATGAGAAAGTGGTGCAAGAAACACCTCTTTCATTGTCTTTAAATTGTTTACTTTTTGACAGCAAAGCAGAAATAGAATCAAGAAGCAGTGATCACCCTGCAAGTTTACCAAACCCGTCTGGAGTACACCAGTTGGTTAACCAAACTTCCCCAGATGTGAATAAAGATGAATCCCAAGTAGAACTTCATCTAGCCAATACTGCTTTTTTCAGTAGTAATGGTAGAATGCTATCCAATGAGCCATTGGTGGAGTCCAAACCTACAATGTCTGCTGCAGATTTATTTGTCAGCGAAAACATGCAACAGAGCTCTAGTCTGGAAAAGATCCTTGAAACATGTAGAAAGGTGACTGTAAACATCCAGTCTTGTACTAGATTCCCTATCAAATCTGAATTATCATGCTCTGAACTGGAACAGCGGATTCTGAAAAACCAGAGTGAACAGCCAGACATTGATGTCATGAAGAAAAAGCGTAATACAAAGAAATCCCGTTGGGATATTGTTGGTCAGGACACCTCAGACAGTGATAATCCTCAGAAATTGCTTGGGCAAGAAAGCAAACCTACCGTTAAAAAGGTCATTTCAGTGAAAAGTATAGAATTTACAAAAGAAATTATTCAAGGTAACCAGTTTGTGCTGAAGGGTGGAGGGCAACTGGAGTCTGTAATACATTCCAATTTGATGAAGCAAGAAAGAACACCCAAGGATGAACCTGGCTCTGTAAATATCACCCCTAGAAAAAGTGACCAACTAGACATGTGTAGAGTCAGTAACGACAATTTTGACATCAGACACCCTGTTGATCATAATGTCAAACCCCCTTTAGTTTTAAATCATATCTCCAAGGGAGACAAAGTTATTGTGGAGCCAACCTGGAATGGTGATGACAACGAAGATAAACATAAACTTGGAACCCAGAAGAGCAAACTGCTGAAAAGTCACAGTGAGTGCAGTGATAGTGAAGATTCAGAGTATGATTCTGATTGTGGTGCAGCCATAAAACGATTGCACTCTGTAGTGGTTGTGCCAAAGAATTCCACCCTAACGCAGGACCCACAAGACCCATCACTCTGCAGTCCTGCCAGCATCTCAGACTTTCAGCATGTCAAACGGGCCAGTGACCAAGAGGGTGACCTTCCCTTCAACCCACAGCTGAGGCATAGAGGGGGTTCTAGCATGAGTGAAAACGCTAAGCAGTCTACTATCACAGATGGAAATAACATGGCACGTGACGGTTTGTATTATCAATCTCAGAGCAACATGATTGATAGTACCAGTCAGTTTGAGAGCTCCAGTTTTACCCAGCATTACAAGGATTCTGACAGTGCCCAGGAGAGACCAAAGATTGGGGCACCAATTGCCCAGGGTCCAGCCTATAACCTTGACAACTCTTCCGGGCCGTCTGACCAAGGATATTCGCAGCACAGTGTCAGTGTTCAAGCTGCACGGGTGCTCTCCCAGTACCAACAACGGAACTTCTCTAGCTTGGAGAATCTCAACAGCAAGGAAGGCTTCAGTGCAGGTTGGAACTTCACACAGGTAGAGCAGCCCACCAGCACATACCAGCAGCCTGACAGTAGTTATGGGACAAGTTTACAAAATCCCAAACAGCTTTCAAGCTCCTCCTTTGGACAGGAGTACAGTCAAGCTCATGCCTACTGGACCCAACAACCCACTAACATGCCGGTCTACATCCATGTAGCTCCTCACTATAAGGAGAATGTCAGTCAAGTGCCTCCTGACTCTCTGACTAATGACCATGAGGAGGACAGTGGACCTAAATCATTAGGCTTTGGTAAAGGGGCAATGCAATGCAATGGACCCAACCTTCTGGGATTGTCTACCTTTGTTCAAGCCCATGAAATAAGTAGCAATTGCAGGGGCCCTGTAAGCGAGAGCATTCCTGTTCCTGAGCCCACTAGAGAAGAACACCTGAAGCCCCACAGAGGCAGAGGTCCTCCCAAGAAAAGACGCCCTGAGATTGAATCAGATTCTGATAATGATGCAGAGTTTGGGAAAAGAATATGCCTCTTAGACAGCAAAGACTCTAAGGAAACCTCAGGGAAAACTGAGTTGCAACGCCCTCTACTTAGCCTTCGGGAGTTCCAGGATGCCAGCAACTGGAGAGAGATGGCCAGGGCCAAGAGGATGCCACCATACTTTGATCTGATTGAGGAGAATCTTTATTTGACAGAGAGGTGAGACCTTTCTGCGAAAGCTGCTCCCAGATTATAAGGACTGTCACATGACTGTTTTAGGTTGTCAACTATTTTGTCAATTAAGAGTTACATGTAGTGTGCAGTCTTTCTATTCTTCTAGACCTATTGGTATGGACTGCCTTTGCCTTGACATCGAGAACAACAGTTCACAATCAAACAATTGAATTGTCAGTTTAAAAAATAATGACAGGCAAATTGACTACATCCCCTTCTTTTGTTTAACACATTCCTAAATATGATTTTGTTTCTTCTTTACTACAGAAAGAAGAGCAAATCACATCGAGACATCAAGCGTATGCAGTGTGAGTGTTCAGTTCTAACAAGGGAAGAACGGTCACGTGGGGTATTAGCCTGTGGGGAGGACTGCCTTAACCGTTTGCTGATGATAGAATGGTGAGTGAGACCTGTTTTCATATCATGTTTGTACAACCTCATACTTAAACTACAATACAATGTCTTAATACTCTAAATGTAAATGTATAAATAAATGTATGCGATACCGCATGTTTGTGATAACTAGTTAGTTCAGGTTAGACTTTTCACTTTCCATCTTCGTGGTACCTTTGCCCTATGTTACAGTTCATCGCGGTGCCTGAATGGAGCATATTGCTCTAACCGACGCTTCCAGATGAAACAGCATGCAGACTTTGAAGTGATTCTGACTGAAGATAAAGGCTGGGGACTGCGGGCAGCCAAGGATCTACCTCCGTAAGGATGTCTTTAGCTTAAAAACACATTTGGATTAATGACAAATTTGATGTAAATCATTTATATTAATGCAGGACATTGAAGCCAGAGGAGTTTGATCAAATCTACACACACTGGTGCTATAAGTCTATTGATTATGCCTGTTTAGGAACACTTTTGTGCTTGAGTATTGTGGGGAGGTGTTGGACCACAAGGAGTTCAAGACGCGAGTGAAAGAGTATGCACGCAACAAGAACATACACTACTACTTCATGGCCTTGAAGAATAATGAGGTGAGTGTGTGTCTGAATACGACATTTGCTTGTCATTAGCATTAACGTGTTTGTAATCCATGCGTGTGATTGGCTGACTGTTATTTTGAGTGAATACCTGGAATATCTTTGTGTCTCTTCAGATCATAGACGCAACACTGAAGGGGAACTGCTCTCGCTTTATGAACCACAGCTGTGAGCCCAATTGTGAGACTCAGAAGGTATGTAGTCAAATATCCAGATAAATTGGGTTTATTTTGTGCTCTCAGTGTTCTCATCTACCTGGGTGTTATGTACCTCAATGTGAGGTTCCCTTAATGAAGAGACTTCTCCCCATGCTTACATTTTTGGTTTTGGTGAGTGTCTAACAAGTATATATTTTTTATTTCAGTGGACTGTAAACGGTCAACTCAGAGTTGGCTTCTTCACCACAAAGATGGTGCCAGCTGGAACAGAACTGACATTCGATTACCAGTTCCAGCGATATGGGTCCGTATTTATTTATTTATTTTTTACGCACACTACATCTTCTACAAAATGGACTGTCTTGAGTAGCGCCCCAAAAAAATATTGTTATTGAGAAAATCAAAGGGTTACCATTTCCTCTTTTTATGTTTTTTATCTATTAGCAAAGAGGCCCAGAAATGCTTCTGTGGGGCTCCCAGCTGCAGAGGTTTCTTGGGTGGGGAGAACCGGGTCAGTGTTCGTGCCGCAGGAGGGAAGATGAAGAAGGAGCGTACCCGCAAGAAAGACACAGTGAGCGCACTCACAACGGTGAGTGGGATCGATAGACAGATCAATGGAGACAGACAGATGAATAAATAATGAGAGAGACATGCTCTCTGTCTGATTTGGTTTTCTGTGTATGTACCAAAAATTGGGTGTACCACAAATCAAGTTACCCCAAAAATATAAAAATGATCAAATCTAAGAATAATACACTATATTACCAAAAGTATTTGCTCACCTGCCTTGACTCACATACGAACTTCAGTGCCATCCCATTCCTAAGCCATAGGGTTAGTGCATTGGTGAGGTCACACACTGATGTTGGTCTAGAAGGCCTGGCTCTCAGTCTCCGCTCTAATTCATCCCAAAGGTGTTCTATCGGGTTCAGGTCAGGACTCTGTGCAGGCCAGTCAAGTTTATCCACACAAGACTTTGTCATCCATGTCTTTATGGACCTTGCTTTGTGCACTGGTGCACAGTCACGTTGGAAGAGGAAGGGGCCCCCTCCAAACTGTTCCCACAAGGTTGGGAACATGGAATTGTCCAAAATGTTTTTGTATTCTAGAGCATTCAAAGTTCCTTTCACTGGAACTATGGGGCCAAGCCCAACTCCTGAACAACAACCCCACAGCATAATTCCTCCTCCAACAAATTTTACACTCGGCACAATGCAGTCCGAAATGTACCGTTCTCCTGGCAACCTCCAAACCCAGACTCGTCCATCAGATTGCAAGATGGAAAAGCGTGATTCATCACCACTGCTCTAGAGTCCAGTGGCGGTGTGCTTTACACCACTGCATCCAACGCTTTGCATTGCACTTGTTGAAGTATGGCTTAGATGCAGCTGCTCGGCCATGGAAACCCATTCCATGAAGCTCTCTGCGTACTGTACTTGGGCGAATTTTAAAGTCACAAGAAATTTGGAGCTCTGTAGCAATTGACCGTGCAGAAAGTCGGCGACCTCTTTGCACTATGCGCTTCAGCATCCGCTGACCCCTCTCTGTCAGTTTACGTGGCCTACCACTTCGTGACTGAGTTGCAGTTGTTCTCAAACTCTTCCATTTTCTTATAATAAAGCTGACAGTTGACTGTGGAATATTTAAAAGCGAGGAAATTTCACAAGTGGATTTGTTGCACAGGTGGCACCCTATGACAGTTCCACGCTGGAAATCACTGAGCTCCTGAGAGCGGCCCATTCTTTCACAAATGTTTGTAAAAACAGTCTGCATGCCTAAGTGCTTGATTTTATACACCTGTGGCCGGGCCAAGTGATTAGGACACCTGATTCTGATCATTTGGATGGGTGACCAAATACTTTTGATAATATATGCTGTTCATGGTCTGAGCCTGGTTCTGGAACTTAGGCAACTCCTCAAACAGTGCTGAAGGAAGTGATGATTTTGTGGCAGAATTAGGCCGGGTTTGCACTGGCCTTAGGCTAATTGCTCCGAGAGCTACATGATTTGTGCTATCTAAAAATAACCCTGACTAAACACAAAAGACCAGCTATTTTTAGCTTACCCCTCTGCAAATTTATGTTTTCGGGGGAAAAGACATTTTGCTATATATGCATAATAATAAGAATAAATAAAGGTTAACAAGCTAGCTTCTCATTGTCACATTTGTGGGTTATGATCATTTACAAAGTTTAGACTGGAGTAAATGTGTCTTGTGTGGTGTGCTGTTCCGTGCAGGTGGATGAGGAACTAGAGGCACTGCTGGAGAATGGAGAAGGCCTGTACGACGAGAAGGAGGTGGTGTCTCTCTGCAGACTGATGGTCCGCATGGAAAACATGGAGCAAAAACTAACCTGCCTTAAGCTCATCCAAGTATGCACGTTCAGCTTTTTTTAGTTATGGTTCTGTTGTAATTTGACTCAAGTTGTTTACGTATTACATTTATTCATTTAGCAGATGCTTTTATCCAAAGCGTAAAGTATTAAACAAGCATAAGGTGCTTATGATATGCACTTTTTCAATATGATTTGATTGTGTCTTTGTGCACAGGATACCCAGAATCCTTCATGCCTGAAGCAGTTCCTGGACCACCATGGTCTGTCATTGTTGTGGATTTTCATGGTGGAGCTGTCCGAAGCCAAGGGCAACAGTGCTAATAACGTCAAACTGCAGTTTGAGGTCAGACATTGTTTCTGTTTACAGTTCATATATTTTGAGCTTTGCATTAATGCTTCACTGGTATTTGCATATGGCGTCACAGTATGTGGAAAAGGATTGTCTGTAAGTAAAGTGTAATATGAGAACACAATATGCACTGACTACGAGCTGTCCGCTCGTACCTACAGATCATGAAGACGCTGTCCGTGCTGCCCATTTCTACTAAGAACATGCTAGAGGAGAGTCGAGTTCTGCAGTTCATCCAGCGATGGGCCCAAACCCATTCCCTACCCCAGCCTGCAGAGAACGACGGCTACTCCAGCGAGAACACCTCCCGTGCTCAAACGCCGCTCAACACTCCTGATGGGTCCGCCGCCAAACCTGGAACAGAGCTGGACAGTGACACCCCAAAACGGGCTGTCTACCGTCGCCTCAAGATCATCAGCGAGAACAGCCTGGACAGCGCACTCTCGGATGCCAGCAAAGCTTCTGATGGGAAAGAGGAGGAAGAGGATGATGATGAAGACGATGAAGAGCCTTCACGGATGGGTCTGTTGGAGAGTAAAGCGGAGAAGACTGAAAGTGCTGTAGGAAGTGACAGTCAGACTCCAGTGGAAAAGCCCATGGAAGAAGCTATACAGGAGCAGCAGGACAAACAAGAAAAGGCAGAGCTTAGAAACGGTACCAAGCTCAAGGAGAAAGCAGATGAGGAGGAGGAAATGGAGCAGGAGATTAAATTGGAGGTTGAGGAGAAAGAGAGTGGTCAGGAGCAGCCAAGTCAGCCGCTGGAAGAGATGGTGCTGCTAGAAGAAGCAGGAAAATCTGTTGAAGCTGTTGAGGCACCAGAAAGTTATTTGAGCCATACCCAGACAGAAGATGTAAACACTGCACGAGCAGAGAAGCCGGCTGGTCTGGAGGAAGCGACAGCAGAGATGAAGGAGGTTGAGAAGGCGCCAGATAGTGAAGCGCAGCCAAAAGAGGACCACATGGTAGCAGAGGCTCCCCTCCACTGTGAGGTTCCCCAGTCTCCTTCCAACATGGAGGGGTCCCCCAGCATGGAGGCCTCTGAGACTACCTCCAACGCTGAGCCTGCTGTTCACCTCCACAGCTTAGAAGACCCGGAGGCTCCCATTGACTCTGAAATCTCTGCGACTTCTCCCAGTACAGAGGTTCCTGAAGCATCCCTTTCCTCGGATGCCCAGATGGAGGAACCTGCTATAGATGCCCAGACAGTGTGGAACCTTGAAACCCAGGCAGTCGAGTCTACCCCAGAAAACCGGGTAGAGGACCTGACCCCAGCTGATCAGGTGGTGGACCCAGCCCCAGAAAATCAGGTGTTGGACCCTAGTCCAGAGGTCCAAGCAGTGGATCCAATCGTAGAAGTTCTGGCTGTCGATTCAAACCCAGAGGCCCAGGTGGTAGACTCAGCTCCAGAGGCCCAGGTGGTAGACTCAGCTCCAGAGGCCCAAGTGGTAGACTCAGCTCCAGAGGCCCAGGTGGTAGACCCAGCTCCAGAGGCCCAGGTGGTAGACCCAGCTCCAGAGGCCCAGGTGGTAGACCCAGCTCCAGAGGCCCAGGTGGTAGACCCAGCTCCAGAGGCCCAGGTGGTAGACTCAGCTCCAGAGGACCAGGTGGTAGACCCAGCTCCAGAGGCCCAGGTGGTAGACCCAGCTCCAGAGGCCCAGGTGGTAGACCCAGCCCCAGAGGCCAAGATGGTAGACCCAGCCCCAGAGGCCCAGGTGGTACACCCAGCTCCAGAGGCCAAGATGGTAGACCCAGCCCCAGAGGACCAGATGGTAGAACTAGCCCTGGGTGTCCCCGCTGCCCCTGTGGAGCCCTCAGCGGTTGGAACTCCCTCTCAGGATGAGGAGGAGGGTGTGTCTGATGTGGAAAGTGAGAGGAGCCAGGAACCTCCGATCAACGTTTTGGACATCAGTGGCATGGCTGCCAGACTGTTAGACAGCTGGAAGGACCTGAAGGTATATAAACACATTTTCACTATATTTAGGTTAGCTTTTTTCATGCTATGTCAAGGCAGGTTGAGTGCAGAAGTGTAACAGATGTTTTAAACAGTGTTTTCTTTCTTTTCTTCATTTGTTAGGAGGTGTACAGAATACCCAAAAAAACCCAGGTGGAGAAGGAGTCCAATGGTGGGTTGCTCTTCATTTTTCATATTTCCATGCTTTCACTCGCCATGCCTTTTAACTATTGTTTGTCCTTTTGCAGATCGCGGCCGAGATCGCGATGCTGCCTTGACTCCCCGTACCCCTTCTGCCAGTAGGGAACGGGAGAGGGAGCGAGAGAGGGAGAAGGAGAGAGACAGAGACAGAGACAGGGATAGAGACAGAGACCGTGAGAGAGAAAGAGAGCGTGACAGAGAGAGGGATAGGGATAGGGACTGGGAGAGAGAAAGAGACAGGGATCGAGACTGGGACAGGGACAGGGATCGAGACTCTGACAAAAGCCACCGCAGCGCTGGCCGTCGACGAAGACGAGCCTCCATCTCCCCCCCACCCTCCAACTACGAGCGAAGCTGCCGCCGTAACGAGGAGCGGTAAGGACCCGTGACCTTAGAAAATGCCTCATCAATCTATCAAACGCTGCTGAATTGGATCTCAACAAATGCGAGATTATTGGCATAATTTGTAGATAGCCTGTACAATTTATTCCCATTTTAAATCAAGTAAAACTAATTTGTTAGGCATGCACTTTTTTATGTCTTTCGGTCACTGTGTCAACATATATCTCAAAACATGATGTCTAAAGTGTGAAGAAGGCAAATCATCATCATCAAATCATCATCACGCCTCATGCGTGTATTTACCTTAGATTTGGCATCTTTCAGAAGGGAACTCATTTTAAATGTGCTTGATCAGAAAATACTGCTGTCTTCATCTGTTCTCTTGTTGTCTTAGATTTGACACGCCCATCAGCAGCAAGAAGATTCAGGTGAAGGAGCGCAACAAGTTGTCGACAGAGGAACGTAGGAAGCTGTTTGAGCAGGAGGTAGCGCAACGCGAGGCTCAGAAACAGCAGCTCCAACAGCAGCAGCTCCAGACTCTGGCCTACGACGCCATGGGCTACGGGTCCAGCCCTGGCTTCCTGGCCTACCCCCCTGGCTACCCCCTCCAGACCTTTGTAGACCCCACCAACCCCAATGCGGGCAAGGTACTGCTGCCCACCCCTCCTGTGGAGCCCCTGTGTGCCCCCTTGACCTATGAACAGACTCCTCCCCAGCCCCTCATCTCTGAGCTGGGTCTGGCCTCTCCCTCCTCAACTTCCCAGGCCACCCCGGTCACCAGCCTTCCTCAACACATTGGCACCACTGCCATGGAGCTGGCTGCTGGCACCCCCCAGCAGTATGCCTCCTCTGGCGTGCCTCCCCAGGACCCTGGCGTAGCCGTCCTGTCAATGCCTACCCAGGCAGCCACCCAGGTGCAGGGCCAGCAGAGCTACACCACCCTGTGGGACCCAACCACCCAGCAGGCGGTTACTGTGCAGACCCAGACAGCCCAGCAGTATCCCCCGGCTCCCTCACAGCCCCAGACCCAAACTGCCATCTACTACCAGGGCCAGCCCTGCCAGACCATCTACAGCATTCCCACTGCCCCCTACCCGCAGGCCAACACTCCTCTCATTCAGGTACTAGAACTAATAAGTGTGTGTGTTATATATACCGTATTTTTCGGACTATAGGGCGCACTTAAAAGCCTTTATTTTTCTCAAAAAACGACACTGCGCCTTATAATCCGAAGCGCCTTATATATGGATTAATTATTTTGTTTACTGACCTCTAAGCGATTTTTGTGTGGTACAAGGCACTCGCGGTGCTAAATCAAAATGTTTTAGTACGACTTTGGTAAACTACAAAGCCGCACCGCTTGCAGCATTACGGCTACCGTAGCCAGGAGCGTCGCAGAGTAATACATACTGTGCTTCACCATAATATTATTCGACTGATTTATCTGACTGTTTTTTTCCCGCTTAATGCGCCTTATAGTCCGGTGCGCTTTATATATGAAAAATTCATTGACATAGCGCCTTATAATCCAGTGCGCCCTATAGTGCAAAAAATACGGTACTGACATTTTACTGAAATATTTGTAACAATTATTTTGTATTATTTATTATAATCCAATGAGCAAAATGCAGCATACAAGTTCCTGTTGTCAGTCACTTTTGTTTGTGTCTCTGCCAACAGGCGTACAGTGAGAATGCTTCTGGATACCTCCACGGCCAGCCCGTTTATGCTGGCCACCAGCAGGGGGTGGTGGTGCAGCAGGGAGGCACGGTCACCACCATAGTCACCTCCCAGACCGTCCAGCAGGTAACACGCACACACACTCTCTCTTCTGCTCTCCCAACTGACAAAAAGCTTGTCCTTTTCTATGCCACTAGGGGGCAATAGCACTCCTGAATATGTCAAATAAATATCAGAATTTTATTTGCTATTCAAGTTGAAAAAACAGGGAATTGACTGTGGCAGGATGGTGCAAACAATAAACATATGGAACTTAAATAACAAATTAGGCTAGTATATCAAATTAACAATTTTATAAATGAACAGTCTGAAGTTTAAACGGACGATGAAGTAAATAAAAAATAATTATACCTGAAGATGGAATAGGTATATAGAATATGAGTGTGAATATAGTGGGTGGTAAGTATGTACACAGTAGTGCAAAAGGATGATGGGATGTAAAATGTTCTCCTGTAATGTAGTCCTTCTAGCTAATGCTTTTATCCAAAGTGACCCATGAAGAGTTTGAATCTACAACCTCCTGATCTGCGGTCAAAATGTATTCACTTAGAACTGTATAACCCCATTCAGTTAGTCCTCAAGGACTTTGGGCCCATATTCCTGTCAAGCTTGTCTAAGACCAGGCTTTACTTATGTCTGGGTCAACCACTTTGCTTTGGACTTGAATGTGATGAGACACAAAACTTGCTCTTGATCCCCTCATACTCCACAGGAGATGATTGTCCCCAACAGTGTGATCGACCTACCTCCTCCATCTCCCCCGAAAGCCAAGACCATCGTCCTTCCTCCTGGCTGGAAGGTGGCCAGGGACCCAGAGGGCAAAATCTACTATTACCACATCATCACCAGGTCTGCATGGTCGTACCTATATGAATGCATAAATGTATGTCTTCACTAGCGCAACCTAAACTGTAGTTTTGTGTGGCCGTATCCTAAAACCAGGGAGCCATGGTTTAAATAAAATACACTACCAGTCAAAAAGTTGGACACATTGTCCCATTAATTTGAATGGGAGGGTGGGAAGCCAATTAAGACGTGTAAGAAATCTAGGGTAGTACAAATGTGAATGAGGGGTCTAAGGCCACCACCATTCACACTCTCGTGGCTATGCTACAGGTGCACTTAAGCTTGTTTGCAATTCCAATCTGTGTATCTAATGCCATCTCTCCGTGCCTCGTCAGGCAAACCCAATGGGACCCTCCGACCTGGGAGGGGGGCAGTGAAAGTGCAAGTGTGGAGCACGAGGCCGAGATGGACCTGGGGACGCCGACCTATGATGAGAACCCCTCCAAGGTGACCCTCAACACCCTATGCTCCGTCATCAAGAGCGTCCGTTAGCATGCATCTAAGACATGATTACAGACAGTATGGGCCTTCTTTGGCTAACTGAAGATGTTGCAAAAGAAATTATTTTCAGCTGTGCCTGTGTGTGTGTGTGTGTGTGGGGGGGGGGGGTGGCAGGCAGCGGCAGACAGTATGGGCCTCCTTCAGCTAATTAAAGATGTCACAAAAGAGATTATTTCCAGCTGTACTTCAAGTGTGGTGAGGGAGGGGGGGGGAATGTGTCTGCTTGTGACACATCTGAATGTCAACTGGCAATGAGTGGAATATTTGAGTGATGACCTTGGCTCCATCTGAAGGGAGTGTGGAAGGCTGGGAGAGAACATGAACATCCTAGCAGACTGCTGCCTGTCCCCCAGGCGCCCAGGGGTGTGGTGGCTCAGCCCATCTGCCCTCCTTTTCAGTTGCTATCAATCTTTCTCTCGCAACAACCCCCCCCCCCCCCCCGCTCAGTTTTTTTTTGCCATTTTTATACTGCTTTTGATGTTAATTGAAACGGCTGAGGGAACACGCATGCTTTGTTTGCGGTTTCTTCGTTTAGAGTGTAATTACGCAAATGCCCCTTTTGTCTGAGACAAATCTTTGAAAGACATTTTCCTCTTTTTTTTTTAACTAGAGCTTTTATTGGCAGGCAACATCCTATGAGGTCATGGGCTATATCCTCTGTTGTTCTAGAATGGTCCATATTCACGTCTGGATGACACCTTTTCTTCTCCTTCCATAAAAACCTTTACCCCTCCCTCCATCCTTTCATTCTGTCATTCTCAATTCTTCTGCCAAGTTCGCTCCCGAGCCTCAGTAGGCAGGGTGACCGCCAGGATGTCTGGAGTTGGGTGTGTGTGGGCTATGATAACTTTGATCGTCCTCACCCGGGGGTGGGCATGGCTGTGCAGTTGGCTGGATGACTGGGCAGTTGGTTGGTTGGCTGGCTGGGAAGTTGATTGGCTGGCTGGATGCCCATTCCCAGGGCAGCCTCCGAGCAGGATATCCCTGCTTTGTGTGACTTGTTCTGAGATACTGGTGGCCAGGTGCTGCCTGTTGCTCCCCTGGCTTTGAGGGCAAATCTGCAGCACCTGTCATGATTCGGGCATGATTGACTCGGGTGTGTCTTCTAACAACCTCTGGGCATTCATTGTGCTTGTGGAGTTATAATTATGTTACAGTGAAATGGCTGCTGCTGTTGCACAGCTGAGACAATATCTGCCTGCTCTTAGTAGTGAATCTCTAGAGATACAGTGGATGACCAGGCCAGTGTTTAGGAGGCCATGTGGAGCAGGCTCACGTGCATGACCTTCCTCTGTATATGTGTTCACAGTTCTCCACTAAGACGGCAGAAGCAGACACCTCCAGTGAGCTAGCAAAGAGAAGCAAAGAGTCATTCCGAAAGGAGGTGAGACACTTTTTTTTAAACAGAGGATGAGACTGTGGTTTCGGGTGCTTTGATGGATGGATGGATGTGATGAACTTCCTCCATCACAGCATAAGCATAAACAAGTCATCTAGAGATCAACAAGTTCTAGAGATCGGATGCTTTTCTGATTTTACATGTTTGATGAATGCCATGTTCACTGTGTGGTGCCTAGATGTCCCAGTTCATAGTGCAGTGCCTCAACCCATACCGGAAACCAGACTGTAAACTGGGCCGCATCAGCAACACTGAAGACTTCAAACACCTGGCCAGAAAGGTGAGACTGAGAACAACATAGACCTAACGAACTGGTGGTGGTTAAAACTAGACAAAAGAATTCCCAGACCAAAAGAAGCTGTGTTTCTGTGGCGTGTTTCTGATTTGAATGTGTTACTTTCACCCATGTAACTTGACTCGCATGAAAACGTGCCATTGTATACTTAACTGTCGTGTTTTATTTTTTTTTTTTACTCATTCCTCTGTGAAATAAAAACATTTCAGCCAAAATGTCTTTAAAGGGAAACAAGCTATTTTCTTTCCTGTTTCTGAGAGGTTTTCAGGGTTGTCAACCACATCTATGTGTACTGGATTCATTGGGGTGTTATTTAGACATACGAAGACACTGAATACATGGGCAAAATAACCAAAGACAACTAAACTGGCAGAACGGTGCAGATGGTACTTTAAAGTGGACTGAAGTCTGAAAAATAGACAAAATCTTAGCCCTAACATGAAGAATGTATTGGCCAAGAGGTTGAGTTTCACGGTCCAAAAGAACCAAGCTTAAAGAATATATTGCATTACATGATAACTGAACCAAACATATCAGCAGTATGGCCTTACTACCCGTCTATATCCTGTGTAGCTAACGACTGGTTCTCCTGTCCTTGGTTCTAACCTCTTTTCGCCCCTCCTCAGCTAACCCACGGTGTGATGAACAAGGAGCTGAAGTCGTGCAAGAATCCTGAGGACCTTGAGTGCAACGAGAACGTCAAGCACAAGACCAAGGAGTACATCAAGAAGTACATGCAGAAGTTTGGCACTGTGTACCGGCCTAAAGAGGACACAGATCTGGACTAGTCTGGCGTAAGACCCGGGCTGGGGCTGCACAGCTCCTGCCCCGGACAGGCCTGCACGGAAGTGACGCTCGCAACCACACGCAGACCTGTCTGAACTCTCTGTTCTCACTCCCACAAGTGTGGAGCCTTGGCTTCTAGCAGCCTGAGAGGTCTGTTGGTGTGACAATGAGAACAGGCTCATAGGCTCTTTTTTTCCAGATTAAAGAGCTGTGCATCAGGGGCCATCTAGCTGGCTCTCCGCCACCTATGGTTGCTGAGAGGCCATGATGATGATGATGATGATGAGCCTGAGGTATGACAGGATTACCCGAGACTCCAGGCGAAGTGTTGACCCATGTCAACACTGAGGGGTACTACATTGACTGTTTCACTACTATCATGTTTGGTTTTAAGCGTTTTCCAGCTATCACTCTTAAAATGGGTCCTCATGGTGTTGATTTCATCTCTACTTTTAAGCCCTACCTCCCCTGTCAGAAAAGGATATCCGAGAGAACGTACAATAAATATCCATTGCTCCTTGTTACTTCCTGAGGTTGGAGAGTGGCGTTGTAGTCCAGCAAAGATTTTTGTTAAAATATGAATTCATGTCAAAAACGTTAAGAAACAACAACCCCCCCCCCCACCCACTCTCTCCCCCTTTGACTGAGTTCTCATGCGCACATCCACCCTGCATATCTGGTGCTGCTTTCACTGGGCTGTGAGATTCCAGGCCTCTGCTCCCCAAGCCCTGCCTTCAGACCACCAGTCTGGAGCCTCGGTCGTTCTGTGAATGCTCGATGAAGACTGGGATCTCTGACGCAAAAAAAAAAAAGAGTTGTTGGGCTTCCCAAGGTCAATGTCTCTCGAGCGTCGCTGCTCGTAAGATCTGGAACACGTCTTTTACGTGATGTTGGACTGGAGTAACTGATCGTCTTATGTCTTTTTTTCCAACCTGTGCCAGAAAGCAAACAAGTTCTGACTCGTTCTCTGGGTCATGCTTGATGTATGTTTCCCCAACACTTTACCGCCGCCCCCCGCCCCCCCCCCCCTCCCCCTCCCCCTCCCCATTTACAGAAGAGGACAAGGGTAGCATTGTGATTTTAACAGTCCCTTTCTATATATACACACACACACATCTGACATGGTTCTTTTTCATTCTTCTAATACCTTGTACAGGCATTTGAAAAGGACCCTCATCTGTTTATGCTTACAGACTGTTCGTATTCAAGGTTCTCCCCGTTGTCAGGGTTGCAGTTTCCTAGACCTGGGGTGTGCTGTAATCAGCAACTGTTTCTCAGCCCAATCGCATTGAATTGCATTAAACCATGTTAAAACACATATGTATTATATTGCTTTTTATGTGAATATATTGAGAAATAGTTTTTGAGAATGTTTAAATAAATGAAATACTTTGTAAAAGGACTGTTGGTCCCTGATTACAGTGTAAATATGTCTAATAGACCCAGATTCCTGTACGTGGGCATGGGTCCAGGGAGGCATGGTGAGGTCCTCATTCCACCAGCTCACCCCTCCAGTACCAGCAGCCACAACCATCAGCTAAGCCCACAACTCATCTGGCTCTCACAGACCCATCGGGTTAGATGTTGGTGGGGTTACATATTCATTTAGTTGGTTTCCAAGGTTGAATTCTGAGATTTTTTTTTTTATTATGTATAATGAAGTTCCACCCCCAATTCTTTAAGTATTATGTAAGCACATTGTCATACTGAGTGTACAAACATTTTAAAAGACAATAAAGCTTTTGTTAAAACTGAGTCTTTGCATTGTCTACTTAAATTTATAGAAAATTTGTAGAGCCCCTTGGTTTTCGAATAGGCTCATGCTCAGAAACGAGGAGAAAATGCCATTAAGTACATAAGAGTTTAGATAAGTTCTCTCTCCCTTATTAGGAGTTCCTTTGGAGTGACGGCCACTGCAGCAGGCACACACACACACAGGGCCTAACCAGATGTCTGGCTCCAGTAAAGGGAATCAAAGTGATAGACTGCTTTCATTAGAGGCATTCTGACTTGAGCTGGAGGCCCCTGATGAGCCTATAGGACTGGGCCCCGCCTCCATCCCAAACCCCCCCTCCGAGGGCCCGAGCATTCCACCGCACTGCGCTTGCGTGCTCCAGACCGCAGTTAAGTAGTCCCTTCTGGAGTGCGTGACAGCATGCAATGCTGCCCTGGGCCCTGCTAAACGCCTGCTTCTACTTACAATGGAAGGCTGAGAAATCATTAGCAGATTTCATCACAGAGTAGAGCATAAAGAGCTAGAATCCGATTCCCATCTCGCTGGGGAGATGGAAAACGAAGCTTCAGAAAAGTTTAGGTGAAGCTTATTATCTTGTTATTTTTTGACCCCCAAACCTTTTAAATGCCTCTAAACTGATTTACCCGTCTTGGATCAGAAATGCTTCTGTACCCCCAAAGTCTAAACTTCCACACTGTGCAATCTGTCAAGAGGAGAGGGGCTTGCTATGTTGTTCTCCAGGCCCAAATCAATCACTTACTCGAGATCTAATCCCCTCGTTCCGAATAAAAAGAAAGCTACTGCTCTGCAAGAATCAAAATCCCCTCCAGACACAGTAGTCCCACATGAAAGGTATCTTTCGCGTAAAATTATAGCTTTCATGTACATTGACGTAGAAGATATACTACACAAAGTAGAGATAGGGCTGATGTACAGGGAAATGTAGATTGGCACAAAGAAGCCAAAACAAATTGATTAAATGACCTGATCGGTGTACTGGAAACAAGCTTAAGTAAACCCAGTGAAAAACATTCTCCTTTTACATGGTGTAAAGGAGATCACTTGTTTTAGGTGCCACACTCAGATCTCCTTTGAAGTCATTAAAAAGACCGAGATAAACATAGATCAGCCAGTACAACAGGCTGCCGCCTGCTTTACTGCTTCGGTAGGACTGTTTCCAGTATTCTTGTCGCAACACGCATCAAGCTCAACAAGAAATAGCTGAATTCATACACCGTATTTGAAACTATTTATTACACTACATAAAATTGTACAAAAAACACAAGCAGTATACGGGTGAAAAACTAAATAAGTGATTGATTGTTACACAATAATATGGGAGGATTATCATGGCATGACTATACACTATATATCGAACAAGAGGAAGATTTTTCTGTCCTTCAGCCTTGTCCTCTTCAATTATGAGACACATCAAAAGTCATGTGGCGCAGTCAATTACGGTGTCGGGTTGATAATTAGAAGATCCCTGGTTCGAACTCTGGCTATGTCAACATGACATTGTGAACTTGGGAAAGGCACTTCACCCTACTTGCTTCATGGGGAATGTCCCTGTGCCTGCTGTAAGTCGCTAATGACTAAATAAATCATGAGGAAGACAGCCTGATTCAAACCTGATGCCGACTGGATGCAGCAGTGCGCTTCATTGCGCGCTTCGGTCTCTTGCAGGAAAGAAATTTCAGTCCACCAGTCAGGCCTATACCTCCAGATTCATGTTCCAACCCGACAGGCACAGGGCTGGGATGAAGACATGGGATTTGCCAGATGCTGTCTTGGATGCTGCCAGTGTTGATGATGCACAAAGGAGTCAGTTGTCTTCCAGTCACCCAGCTATATGTAAGCCTACCTCATTACAGTACTGTCTCATCCCCATTCCATGTCTACACCTAAAAGAACACACCTGAGCTCAATACATAAGAACACACAAAGCATATGTTCCATCTTGTGTATCAGTAAATCAATTTTTCTAGACTCAAAGGCACTGGTGCAAATAAATAGCCGCAGCTCTCAGACAGATGACGAAGTAGGCCATCCGAAGAATGACAGGTGGAAAAAAAAACAGGTACCAGCCTCCTTTTTAATTCTAGAGTCCCTGAGGGCTGCACCTTCACAACGCCTCATTCCTGGTCCCCTCAAGATGGTGACGATCTGTCTTCCCGCCCACACCCCCCCTCCCCCCCAACCACCACCACCACCCGCAGCAAAGGAAATCGCCTCTTGTGTCCATACATCTCCTGTGAGCGGCTGAGCAAGAGCAGGTAAGTGTGGGCTCTTACACCACGGAAACGCCCTGCGAGGGGCAGGTGAGGGCGGATGCCACTTCGGGCATCTCAATGCGGCCCAGTGCCGAGCAGAGCAGGCCCAGTGTGGATCCCTCCTGCTGGGCCCAGTTGGACAGCAGCGTATGGACAGGGGCCTCGCCGTGGCCAAACAGGTCCAGCTGCTCAGCCTCGTAGCCCAGCACAGCCCCCAGCTGCCTCCAGCCCCGACCCCCTCCGTCCTGCAGCAAGCGCTCCACCTCTTCCTGCCTGTGGGGGGGCAGGTTGATGTACAGACGGCTGTCCTGCTTGCTGTCTCGCTTGCTTCCTACAGCCGCCGGGGGTCAGAGGGGGGGCAGATGTGTGGAGAGGTAGACACAAAGGTTAGCCACTGTTTGAACTTCTGTAGTTACTCATGAGAAGATAGACAATTCAAATGTGGCTTCTCTTTACTCTAAGGTTATGCAGCATTAAGTGCTATTGTCCTTGTTTGTAACTGAGGTCAGGGTCTGTAAAGTTGCCCCATTTTCTGTTAATCTGCAGCTCATCAACATACACCCTGGGCCCTTACTTTAACCCCCATATTTTTTTGGTGTTTTTCATTCTATTCATCTATCTCATTCTATTCATGATAACCAACTTTGCAACTTCTATTTGCTTCTCAACATCACTGGATACAGAGGGCCCAGTTGTGACCACGCAGAGCGGTGCGCTCACCTTTGCTGGGCTGGCTGTCTTGCAGGCTGTGTGAGTCCAGGAAGACTCCACTGTCGCTGTGGAGCTTCTCCACCTTCTCTCCTTCCAGTGCTGCTCCCAACTCTGCAGCACGAGCCTTTCCCATAGCCTGCTTCTGCTTACAGGATGTCCAGCTGATGAGAAAACATGCACACACACACACTTTAACAAGCCCAATAACAGTACTCCAACAACACATAAAACCTTTTATGGAAAAAGTATATTTTTGCCTGCTATGCTGTCTTTCTAATCTACAAGCTAACATTCAGACAACAATGCCAACAAACTTTCTTGTATGGCTTCCCACAAATCAAGTTAGGGTGACACAGTGAGCACCAACATCATTGTCAATTGTTTCATGGTTTGTTGTCCTGGTTGAGGGTGTTGCATTGAAACTCACCACTTGTAAGCCACATAGAGCAGCAGGCCCAGGACCACAGCGGCCAGGACTGACACGTAGGCCACGATGTTGCTGCTTCCACCAGCCCCATCCTGGTGGGTGAACCCAGGGGCCGAGCTGGACCCCTCCACCTCCTCGTTGCCCTCCTCGCCTGCCCAGCGAGTCTTGTCACGGATGTGAAGCTTCTTATCTGGAGGGAGGTAAGCTAATGATGTCTTATAATGTCCACAAACCATGGGTCATTAGAGGCAAATGTGTTTCAATAGAAGTACGTGAGCCTGAAACTGACCTCTCTCAGGCCTCCTGGGGTTTTGAAATGGGTCCAGGCTCCAGCCCTTTGCCCCCCCCCCCCCCCCCCCCCCCCTGGTTAAACGCTACCTATTTTAGGATCAAACATTCTCTGGGACTGCGCTGACCTCTGTGGGGTCATATGGTCACACTCTGGACTCCCTGTATGTGTACAGATGACCAGACTCTTGGTGAGAGAGCAGGGCCATTTGGAACACAGCCTTTAGAATGCTGTAAGGGCCACCAGGCTCCAGTCTTAACCCCAGCCAAAGAATCCATCCTGACTCCAACCCCAGTTCTGCACAATCTCTCAGCCCTGGTCCGAACCCTGGCCACAGCCCCGGGGCACTAGGGGTAGTTAACCTATAACTAAATAACCCATTTGATTGCAGAACTTTTTTTTCTAGGTACTCATGTTTCCATGCTAGGAGTGTTTCAAAGTGTGCAGATGAAGGGTGGTTGCAGGTGTTGGCCATATGTCTAGTCCCACTTTTTATAGGCATCTCCCCTTCGGTCTAACTTCTCCAACTCTCTTATCGTCTGAGCATGTATCTACTCCTCTCTTAAGCATTTTAAAACCCCATCACCCTCCAGCATCACTAACCCTCTGCCGCCCTTCTCCTCCAGCCTATCTCATGTGACTTACCCATGCAGAGAGTGTCAGAGTTGCGCTGACAGGCTCTGATCTCCACCTCGCTGTCGGAGCATCGGAGACATGGCTGGCAGGGCTTTGTTGTACTCTGCTCCTCTGAGAACGTTCCGGAGCCGCAGATTTGGCACTCTGTGTTCCCCTGAACGCCGCACTCCCTTATCACACCCTCGCCACCCTGGCACTTGGAGCAGGGGGCACACAGGCCCTCGTGGGTGCCAACACGCCACAGGAAGAAGCCCTCGCCGCACTCGCAGTGCGTGTCCTGGCTGGCAGAGCAGGCGGCCAGCATATGGATGCCGGCGGGACAGCGGGCGCACGGTTGGCATGGAGACAGGTCGTCTGACGAGGAGAACGTTCCTGATGACAGAAGAAAGCCAGGTGAGTGGCATGGAACTCGGATGATTCAACCCACACTGATCTATGTCTCAGCTCAATCTCTGTTAACATTTTACATGATTTGACGAACACATCCCACAGAACAGGCAGCCTTCTCAAGATGCAGAAAGGTTTAGAGATAGGGCGGGTGTGACATTATGAGTCTGTATGACAGGCCTCACCTTCAGGGCAAGGCTGGCACTTGGTATCCTGTTTCCCACACTCCTCAACCACTCCGTATCCAGCGGGACACAGGCTGCAGCACTCCCCCGTCCGGGTGAACCTCCCGCTGGCACAGGCATCACCCTGGCCAGCCTGCAAAACAAGCCACACGGTTCACATATTAAAGAGAACCTCCAGGGCTGTCGTTATAAACCATATGGCTGCAACATGGTCTGGAGATGAGGAGATAAGATCTGTTTCGTTATTGGAAGTGAGAAGGGGAGTCTTTTTTTAAAATACAAAAATAACCAAAGTTTCTCGCACAATATTTTTTACTCTGCTTTGTTTATTACAGTTTAGGTAAGAGGATTCCGCACTTTCTGCTCTTTATGAGCAAAAGGAGTAAAGAAAGTGTTTGAAGTTCAAGCCCACTAACATCAAGCACAATCTCTGGTATCACTTTCCTGCAGCCCAGCCCTGTTCTTCTGAATGACCAATAACAAGACCTCAATGTTCCATGTGGCAAGGAAACCGGTCGCACACACACACACACGTCCCTCACTGGAAGTGTGGGTGTATTAAAAAACTGCCTTTTAATAGGCTGAATCGATTTTCTTTTTTGGGGGGCCTTTAGGGTCCTTATCTGCTATGGGTGAGGCGGAGGCTGTAGGGGCCCCGAGTCAGCAACAGACAGCAGGGATCCAGCAGACATTCCTCAGGGCTTGAGCACCACAGACAGAGCCTAGCAGGAGTGGCTGGCTTTAATCAGAAGGCTTTAGACGAATGGAAAGAATAAGACAAAAAGGGGCAAGGGAAAACACTCACACAGGAGAGGAGGAAGGAAGGAATAAAAAAAAGGGCTTCCTCCCTCCCACACTGGTAAATTCCATATGAGTGTGAATGACACTGTGGTGTGTGCATGTGTGTGTGTTATTGAGTGCATGTGTGGTTCAGGGGAGGAGATAGTTGCACCCTCTGGGGCGGGTGGGGGTGTCAGTTAACCAGAACTGCCCAGCATGTGAGTCTGTTTGGGTGAGAGGGCCCTTTGATGTCACCCCCCCAAGCCCTGCAGGTGTGTCTGTGGAGGTCAATACTAAACCCCCACCCACCCCCCAGGCCCTCAACAACGGCATCTTAAACATGTACATGTTTAGGAAAGATTGGCCCACTGACCCTGGGGGCTGACAAGAGCAAACAGATGTCTAACAACCAACCTTCTGCACAGGAGATAAGTAACAGCTAAACATTCCCTGATCTGTCTTCTCTCTTTCTCTCTGAGGTCTGCTTGGAAACACTGGTGGCGTGTGTCAACCTGCGCAGCCTCTACCCATCACACACACAAGCTCTCTCGCACACGCACACACACACACACTCTAGCGCACACATGCGCGCGCGCTCACATTCACAGATACATGCTTGCTCACATCTACACACACCCCATCATACCATACCTACACTCAAAGTACACAAATATTTCCACCGTGTTGATACTAGAAAGGGGAGCAGAAGCACGTTTTGCTCCAAAAACAACTATCAGCTTTACTTCAGATCAGGCTATCCGGACAAGGGATAAGCTGGAACCGATCACAGGCTCTGGCACAACCAGAACCAGAACTGAGGCCTAGTCTTGCGTACGAGTCGTGTGGTCGGTTAGTGAGTCAAGTTAGTAATCAGAAGGTACCCGGTTCAAACCCCTGGCTGTGCCAACATGATGTTGTGTCCTTGGGCAAGGCATTTCACCCTACTTGCCTCAAGGGGAATGTCGCTGTACTTGCTATAAGTCACTTTGGATGAGAGTGTCTGATAACTGACTAAATGTCGGTATCCAGACCATGTCCTGTGTGCGACAGAAGGATCTACTCAGCTAACACTTCCCAGCCTCAAAGGTTCTCTGGACTGTGACAGATAAATATTTGGTGGCAGCGCGGCGGCAGGTCTCTTTGGTGGCGTCTCCCTGTTGCTGGTGTCTCAGCTGCCCTGGCTCTGCTGGCAGACGGTGTTGAGAAAAAGCTGGGCTCTGAACAGGCCCTGGTATTTCCTCCCCTACTTCCCTAATATAGAGTGAAATATTTCCTTCATGCTCTACTGTGAGTGGAGAGTCCCATGCTTGACAGAGAGTTTAATGAATGTAATTAAGAGAGCCTCTAAGAGCTCCAGCCTTTACCTGACACAAACACCTACTTGTGACTTGGGTAACGGTTTTCAGTATCTGCCTACAAAAAGCCTAAACACAAACACAAACAACTTCAAAATACTTCAACATAAAAGAGTGAGGGAGGCACTGTTGCTCAGCCAAATTTAGTTCACTCTTCATCATTACGAGGATGTTCTGATGACTAGCTTGGGAAACAGATGAATCTGCAAGCTCATGGTTTATTTACTCTAGCAGATGGGTCTGGCCACCCTCCCATTCAAACACATTTCCCTCCGGCATGGAAAAGGCAGGGCCAATCACAACAGTTCATCTGATATGAGGTGGGTTAAATAAGATGACTGTAAAGAAAAGTGCTGTTGAGGCATCTTTGTTAAGAACCAAGATAGTTTCGAATCTGGTTGTGTCTAGAGACATTTCGTCTGGCCTGAGACTGTTGATAATCCCCTTGGAGATCAAACAATATGCAAGGCTATTGGGCCACTGGATTCAGCATATATACTGTAGGTATAGTCTATTATAACAGGTCATCTGGTAGTTCAAGACATGGTTATAATTGTAGCACCTTATGAACCTTATGCTCTACTGTGGACAGCACTAACTCAGATCTCATCTGTCTCTCTGAGAGGTCATGGAGTCAAAGGGTGGGAAGAAGAGAGGTTAGGAGGGAGAGAGGGGGGAGACTGAGATAAAGCAAGAAAGAGAGAGAGCAAGAAAGAGAGAGAGAGAGAGAGAGAGAGAGAGAGAGAGAGAGAAGGAGAAGGGCTGTGCTTGCTCTCTCCACTTGGGTAAGAAATTTTAATTTACAGGGATTCCCAAGTGAGCGAGGACCACCGTGCAGAGTTCCTTTCAAGAGGGCAGTAAACGCTACGGTTGTCATATTCACTCTGTCAACACACACACACACACATACACACACACACACATGCACGCACACGCACACACTACTGCCTGGCCCACTACCTCACTGCCGCCTAAGCCGCTCCTAGGTCTTTTTGAAGTGAGATCACTTTAGCTGTGATGCATGGGCTCTGGCTGCAGCAGCCTGGAGTTTCCACGTAAATCTAGCCTGAGTGATGAGCAGATAAAAGGCCCGGAGCCCCAGGAGCCAGAGGCGCTCTTTCCAGGCTGACACTGACCCCTGGCCCTCACACCCGAGCTGCAGCAGCAGCAGGGGCTTCACCACAACCACCTCCAGCAGGGGGAGGGAGGAGGATGCAGGATACATCAGGAAGCTGTCTGTCTGTTTGTCTGACTAACTGCTTTAACTGAACTGCATTTACTCCTGTACCAATGATTGTCATCACCTGCTCTAGGCTGGGCATATATATATATATATTAGTGTGTCATACTTAAAATATATTTTGAATCTACTTGGACACCCACAGATGTATTTGTCTTTCTCTCATGTTGAACATGCATGCTTGTTTTGTCCGTACGACTGGAGAGAAGAGCTACCACTGACTCTGAGCTGTGTTCACAAGGAACCTATCTTTTAAACAAGAAAACTGCATAGCAGCTGAATGGAAATTCACTGAGCTCTGTAAATTCTCTCCACAGACCAGAGGAAAATGATCATTGTTTTGTGTCGGATTTCCAGAACATAGTAATACTCAAAACCTCTAATATTCTACAACAATACCAAAAGTTAATGTTTCAGTCATTATATAGAAACATAACCTGGGCATTACACTGAGCCACAAAATAACTCACAGTTGGAAGAGAAATACATCATTTCATTTTCTTAAACTGGCTGTGTAGTATTAATAGTCTTGAAAAATAAAACAGGTCGGATATCATTCAAATGTTGGCGTCATACTCTAATGTCCTTCGAATGTGTTCTATGTGAATTATGAATTATTATTTCAGTTATAACATGAGCATAGAAGAGATGAGGCTCTTATAGGCTTTTATACAGACGTTTTATCACAGTGCTTTGATGTGGGAGAAAGAGTTTGGCTCTGAGGAACATGACAAGACATGTGTTCTCTAGTCCTGGGGTTTAGCCTGAGGCGAGTGTCAAACTGCTGTCTGGAACTGTGGGGCCACGATTATAACAGTTACCGCTAGTTTATCACACTTTGATCTGTAAGACCTTAAAGGCTTTCAGAGAATACATTCTCTGGTAACTGTTTTGATGTTTGCTTTTAAATGTATAGGGTATGTTGTGTGTTACATTTGCATCTTGAGGAGGAACAACGTTAATTAAAATGAAAATGTATGATCACTTAATTAATTCAGTTTTCAATAACTTCATTCATCAATTCACTTACTTCAATTTTTATCGCACTTCACAAATATTTATATTTATATTACACGTGGAGTTAATTTGATACATTTGAACTGGGTGGCCCAAATACATCCTTTTGGAACTTCTGTGGAAAACATTTGACATTAATCTTTAAGGGATGAGGTCAAAACATTTGATGAAAATGTGAAATCATTCTAAAAGCTATCTACTCTGCTTGATTTGGCCTACTGAGTTTACATTGGTGTAGTTTAACATGATAATATAGCTGGGAGCAGAATCAAATGACTACAGATGTTTCCACCACGGAAAAGACTTACCTTTGCCAGAAGAAAAAGCGTGCAGACCCATAAGACAGGCATACTTCAGTTCTTCAAAGAACTCTCCCTTCAAGACGTCGGCCACTGACCGATCCAGATGGGTTCAAATATATCAACAAAACCAACGATATTTGGACACAAAACGGTCTCACGTCAGCAACATAAATGCTCGACAGAAAAAAAGGTTGTAAAAAACCCCTTACGGGTGACAGCTTTTCCAAACAAAACCTTTTTTAAAACAACGTATGAACGTAGTCTACATGCTTCGGTAAGAAAATAATAGAAAACTAAATCTGCGTTCCACATCTATAAATTGCACCCTGTTGCAGACAATATTTTTTTCATTGCAGTCTCTGAAATCGTTCATACGTTCCGTCTGAAGTACCACATCGATAGATGAGCAAACTTCGTATCCAAGACTTTCCAGGGCTTCAAGTCCCCCCTCCACGTTCTGATTCTTCCCACCTCTGGTGGCCCTGTACCTCGCTGTCTGATTGGCTAGGAAAGTTAGGTAATAAGCATATTGTAGCGACATTTTAATGAGAAAATTGCAAATAAATGTAAACTTGATTCATTTTACATAAAATATCGACCAGTATGTACAATTTGTTCAAATGTAGGTTCAACGTTCAGGGAGTTGAGTTAAGTAAATATTAAAAAACTTTTTTTCTAACAGAGTAGTTAAAAGACTGTTGAAAACGGAACACCATCAGCTGTTTATATTTGTTAGCTAGTTTAAATTAATTGATTAAAAAGACTGAGGCATCCCAGATGCCCATATTTTATCTCACCAATTTACAGGATTATAAAAAACATTCAGTGAATTACAACACCTAGTAAAGGCTGGAGAATGCACCACATGGGGCCTGGTAACTTCTGAGAAAAACAAATGGGAAGATCTTCAAGACACAATAGCTGTGGCACTTCAAAGCCTGTTTCAGAAATGGGGGAGACAGTCTGCAGAAACATCCCCCCTCCCATTCTATCTGAGTTTGATTTCTCCAGCCATGTTGCTATTTTCACTATGGTCATCTTTCTGATCCATCTTCCTTTCTTTTTTTCTTTCTTACAGTCGGTTGGTCCCTCTCCCACTTTCTCTCTTTCTCCCTCTTTGGCCTGGCCATGATATATTAATCACTACCATCCTGTTCAGAAGAATCAGTCCAAACTATTTAACCCACTCAAAAAGGAATTCCAGTTCACATCCTCTTTACAACAAAACAAAGCCGGAACACCATGACTGGGGTTTTCCGTGGTCAAACGTGGATGATAAATAGCAGTGTAGTGTAAGTAATTAAAAAAGCCTAATTTCTCCATTCCACAGCCGGGCATATGGGGTCATGAAGGGGTGTGTGTTGAGTTGGGGTCAGTATAAGGGAAAGGTTGAGAGTTGCTGTGGTTCTTGGCAGGATCAATTCCAACAACTACAAGTTTGAGGGAGTTTACAGCCATCTCTATTCCAGCAGCTTCCCCTTTGTCTCCTAGAGTCCCCACAAGACTGGGGAGGTCACAGACCATGACCTTCAACAACCCAGAGCAAGGTGTCAACCCCTCCTTCTATTGTCCAGAGAGTCACACCAGAGGTAGAATAGTCATCACATCACCCTCCCCTCTCTCATCCTTATTCTTTACTTGTATTGACTGTTGTGTGTGTGTGTGCGGGTGTGGGGGGTAAAACGTTTTAGGGGGGGGCAACAAGACCCATTTTATCGCCAGCTCCCCACCCCCTTCCACTACGATACTTTGAATTGTCCCCCTGTAGGTGTTTATGGGTAGGCTGACAGGATGTTTGGCCCACCAGGAGATCAAAGCCTCCTCTTTAAGTAAATTTAGTGTTGTTGTGACCTTTTCAACTGCAATAGGGTTCCTACAGACAGAGATGACACAGAGATTTGCTGAAGGGGTTTGAAGTCCAGAGGAGGATCAAAAGTGTATTACAGAGAAAATGTAGTAGAGTTCATGTACCACGTCTCTCCAGAGTGGGTGCTGTGATGGCAAGTTGGAATCATCTGAAGTTCTGGCTTGTGGTTTTACAAACGTTTATTGACAATATATCTGCCTCTCACACCTTTACCAAAAAGACAGTCTTGAGCTGAGTCTACACAGACAGAAACTGGAATCATCATCACACATTTGCTATTAAGGAACAGGAGACAATCAAACAGTTACAAAAAGCATGTATTTTGAACACTTTGAGGAAAAAAAACACCAAAATAGTGATTACAAAAGAACAGATCCTGAGCCCAGGTAGCCCTGGGCTGCTCTAAGGCTTTATGGGATTGTACAGGGATATAGAAGATGGAACTTTGAAACAAAGCTGTAATTTATAAACACTATGCATTCAATGTGGAGTTTCCTAGGTGGAGGACTGAGGTGTGTGGTCAGCCAGGACGTTCAAACTGGAAAACAAGTCAACACAGCTGCATAGTAATGTGAAGAAAAAAATACATTCATAACACGTAGGACATCTCATGCAATGCTCCATCAGGATCATGAAAAGCAACTGACTTTTATAACTATGCAAAAGACACTCTTGTACAAAGAATACAAAGAAAATTTCAGACTCACCTTTTCAACAAACATCTAGACTCATCTAGACTCATCTAAATTATAAGACATTAACTGGTTAATCTGAACATAGAAACACATTCATATGCTATGGGAAAATTCTTCCCACACACACAACGCTTTACCTAGGTCTGTTTTATTTCTCTATAATTCACTCTAATCCAGATATGTGTAATAGGCACCCTTTTGTTGCTGCTGTATTACATTTGCCCAGCGGCTCCCTTTATTGTCCTCCATCATGATGGTGCATAACAACAGACGATCCCTGGCTACACTACAGGGGCCAACAGGAAGTGCATTCCTCCACTCAGTCTTTCCTCAAATGTGTTTCACAGACACTATCTCTTTGTTTCAGTTCCTCTTGAAATAAAACAGCAGAACAAACTTTCAACAGCAAACAAGAGAAGTGTACAAAAGATGGACAAAGACTTGGTTGACTCCAAAGTAAGGCTTTAGTGTGGATGACATGAGATCCATTCTATGTAAGATATATTTCTTAATCATTTACAGCAGCAAATTTGATGGACACAGAAATCACTGAAAGGATAGAAGGTATAAATTGAAGGGAGAGAGTCTTGGTAGAGTAATGATTTCAGCTTTCTGATATTCAATGTGTTTAAGGCTCCACTTAAAGAGATAATAGAAAGAAAAAAGGCACTTTAGTTCATGTAACAAAATTGTTAAAAACATAAAAGGTCACTTTGCAAGGAGAAATCATCTTAGAAGTTGAGCAATGACAATTTTGCAATAACATACCAGCAACAAGGATTTAGTTATCAATAAAAGTAGTCCGGACATTACACAGTAACGGGAAAAAAACAACAACCAATCTACAGTAGTTATTTACATGTAATAAAACAAGGCTGTCTTCTCTCCTTTGTAAGGTAAGTGAGCTTTTGGTCTTTCTGCCACAGAAACTTGTTGCTTCTAAGCTTCACAATCACAAAAAATTCTAAGCTTCTAAGCTTCAAAATGATGAAAAATTATACCTTGAACCACAACACCATTATTGCTTTATCTGTTCAGCATTACATACAGACATATCATGTTCACTCAGTTCAATATTTGAATTGCCCCAGAAATCCTAAAATTGTAACTTTTATCAATGAATGAGCGTAGTCCAGCACTGGCCTACTGTATGAATAGCACACAGAAGCAGCTTGACTTACATAACACACAAACACATGCTTAAAATCAGATAAAGTAGACCCTCTAGTGGTACACTTGTATACTACAGCATTTAAATCTTAAGGAACATAAGTCTTCAAGTTTCGAGGAGACAAGGTGCCATTGCCAAACCACTGGCCTTGAAACAATCAAAAGAAAGTAGGAAAAATGGGATGCTGTAAAAAGAAGGTGGGAACATACAGAGTTCACAGCATTCTTCCCCTCATACTGTGTGTGAACGTTTGAAGGCATGTCTGTGTTCCAGAGTGAGTCACCAGGCTTATAAATATGACTAGGCTCACCACAAAGAATTCCTCCACAGTCATCGTTTTCAAGGACTACACTCATCTAAAAACAGCTCTCCTCTTTGTCCTCTAAAATATAGACATTCTTTGGAATGACGCAGTCTAAAAACAAAGGGAAAAAAACGCCTGGCTCCAAAAAAATGCAGCAAAATGCATTTTCCCTTTTAGTTGAAACAAGTGCAAGTTATGTAGCTGCTCTCCCAGAGCGTTCAATAACTAGAGCCCAGAGTTGATCTGGGCATGGGAAGGATGTGGAAAACAGGAGGAGAGACGCAGTGTGAGCCGGAGGTATAATGACGCCAGGGTCTAAAGGGACGCAGTCTTCCCAGGGCCTTCTTCACTACTCTGTGGGGTTGTACTCTGTCTCTCCAGATGAGACCTGGGAGATCCGTCGGGTGGAGCCCCACAGTCGACGAGAGAACTGCCCTGAGCGCACCTGAGAGGAGGAGAGAGTGGGGTTCAAGCGTCACTTCACTTCACAGGCGACAACGAACACAGACAGAACTCCAGTGACACCACTCCACCATACACACAAAAAGGGCTCCCCCCTAGTCTAACCTCCTCTGGTTTCCCTGCTCCCACCACGATGAGCTTGCCATCCTCCAGGCCCACCAGGATATGGCTGCTCTCCTTGGTCACAGACACACTCCTCACAGGCACCTTCAGTGTCAGGGGTTTCACTGCCAAGTCCAGACTGGCTCACAGGGAGAGGAAACACACAAAAAAAAAATATGACGCCCCCCGCTACTGCGGTGCTTATTGCACCGTAGTCCTGTATCGAAGGTGGTTGTTTCTACATGACTACGGGTTCTCTCCTCACCTGAGCAGGTCTCGTATGTGAAGGTTTCCCTGGGATGTACCCAGAATGACATAGTCAGTTGCCAGGTACAGAGCCGTCACCTGCTCCTCTAGGGTGGTGGACGCCAGGAGACAGCCGTTGACCGAGTACACGTGAAGCGTGTACTTCTCCTTCAGAGAGAGGGAGAAAGAGATTGATGGGACAGACAGTTGGATGAATGGATGGATGGATGGAAAGACAGACAGACAGAAGATTCATGCATGTGTGTTTCATCGGAATATCTGTATATAGTATGTGTGTGAGTGTGGTCAGCATACCTTCCCAACAGAACAGCCCTCCAGAGCAGTCTGAGCCACGATGTGCCCCTCCAAGCCCACCTGCAGCTCCGTCACGTAAGCTGGCAGGAAGCTCTCACCTGGGGGCCTCAATGTCCGCAAGAACTGGCCCCGCCTAATACTGTGCACTATCAGAGTCCCATCCTGACCAAAGGCGTAGTCCGACAAAAGATTGCACGTCAACAGATGAACTTTTGTCAGATCAATTTTGTGCTTTGGCCTTTAATGTGTGGCAGTTGTCCACAACTTGCAAACTCTCACCTTTGCACCTGAGACAGCCATGTCCAACTCGGTGCTGATGGCCACGGAGCTGACTTCCTGGTCGTGGCCACAAAGGACTTGCACTGGGCGAGGAGATAGGCCACTGGAGAAGCCACCCTACCGGAGGACGAGGAAGGAAAGTTCAACATAGGAAGAACAAGGAAACACACTTCCCGGCAATAATACCCATGTACACACACCAAGAGGACTGGGCAATCAAGTTAATATTGCAATGTACCATCATACATGTATCATAAAAATATGATATATTATTACAAGGAAAATATGAATTCATTAATGAAAACAAGCTGTAATGAGTTAAGAAGCTGACAGTGTACAGTACCTGCTGTAAGACTTGCCAGACCATACAGGTAGTGTCCCTGGAGCCAGAGATTAGGTAAATGCCACAGAGGTCCAGAGACAGGCACGTCACCACGTCTGAAGGACACAGTCCCACAGGAAACACAAAGCTGCTCATCTACAAGTCAACTCATCCATTCACCACAGGTTTTCAATGTTGAATTTTGTTTCAATTCACCACAGGTCAAAGATCACCCCAGGTGACCGAATGAGGTTCTCACCAATGTGCCGGCAGATCCTGCCCACCAGCTTGCCCTTGCTCAGCTGGGTGACACGCAGGCTGCAGTCCCAGTGGCCGCCGCTGAAGAGCAGGCGCCCATCGTTGGAAACCACCAGGACCTGGGCGCTGATTTCCACGCCTGGGGAGAAGGGCCCACTCAAGAAACGTTGTGTCCTGTAGTCAAGAGAGACGGATGGACAGAGGGATGAAGGGGAATGTAGTGTGGAGAAAGGTTGTTGCATGAAAGTGAATAATGGAATGGAGAAAGAGAGAGGGAGAATAATGAAGAGAGCGAAGGAGGAAGAGAGACAATGTGTAGAACTGAGTGAGATACTGAAATCCAAAGGGATATTTGCTGATGGTATGGGAATCTTTTAAGTCGGATTACTGTAAGCCTTACACAAATAATTGTAACCAAGCGATAAAAACGTTTGTGGGTGGTCTGGATCATCTTCCATCATTGACAGTGTATACAGCAAGGGGTTAACAGTGTAGGAACACACTCTTGGGGTCACTCACTTGGGGTTGAGCACAGTGGGATCCTTGGTGAAGGTGAAGTAGTTGGCAATGTTTTTGTCAAACGGCAGCCAGCTGTGTGTCCCTATCAGACCGTTGGCACTCACTGTCACCTGGGTTGAGAAGGAGGGGAGAGCAGAGAGAGGGGGCAGAAAGAGAGTCGAGGGAGAAAAGAGGGTAGGAGGGCGTTACGTGGAGAAGATATGTGAGAGACTGTGCGTCAACAAGGGTTACATACTGAAGTACACAGAGAGCAAAGAGGATTTAAACAGGTAAAACTCACCAGAACATCTGATCCTGGGATGATGAAGGAGCGGTTCTGTGTCTTTGGGACTATCGCCTGGACCAGGGGCATGCCATCAGTAACCACCTGAAACACATACCACACACACACATACAAAACCCCCAAACACGCACATACACACGGGCAATCAGTAGCCATTCAAGTACGTATGAACTGCATCAAAAGTATTCCTTGCAATGCTTCACGTAGGTGATGGAGAGTGACTGAAGCATTCTTACCTCCAAAAAAGGCTGCAGCTTGTCCAGATGCTCAAACAGGTTGGGGGGCAGAGTGTCCATGCGGGCCTGCCGTCTGGATGCACTCTCGGCTGACATACGAGGGGGGTGAGGCTCCTACTCCCTCAGAAACACAGTCAGACGGTCAGATAAGCACTGCTGGAACACCACAGACACCCAGCTACAAACAGCACAGACACAGTGCCATTGACAGACAACACTACCCAGTCACACGCTCAGCCAGGGCGAGAGAGCATAACTGCTTGAAATAAACATTGTGATCCCGTAGGCGCCTGCAAAGTGGAAGTAAATCGCTGGAGTGTTTAATGGTAGTACATTTCTGAGACAGGACTCAGACCTTGAGGAGCTGACAAGGGGTCTGGCCAAAGTTGCTGATGATGCCCTCCAGGGCCTTGCGCTCTGTCTCATTGGCTATGGCATCCAAGTCCACGGCTCCTAGAAAACCACCAGTCAAAGATCAGAAATGTACGGAACAGTGGGGTAGAACAGTTTAGTAAAACAGTGTGGCGGAACCGTGCTGGAAAACAACATTCCAAGTCTTACCCTCGTAGGTGCAATAGTAGAACACATTGAGGGCTTCCATGGCCTCCTCGCCTCTCTGCTTGTAGCCAAAGATAAGGTCAATCCACTCGTGGAGATGACTGGACACGTGCTCACATTCCTGACAACACACGCACAAACCACAGTTACCTCCTATCCACACTGTCCATCTTTCAAAGTGATCAGACCTATTAATTTGGGGGGGCAGTAGGATATGGATGACATGGGATGAAGGGGTCGACTGATGGATGAGATTTGGGGAGATTTTTGTCTCACCAGGGCTTTCCTATGCTTCCTGATGAAGTCTTCCCTGGACGAGGCCCAGCGTGGTAGCAGCACATCGGCCACTGACTCCTGTGACATCTGCAAGCTGCCCAAGTCAAAGTCTGTGAGGAAGAGAAAAAGAAAACATTCACAGACCCACACAGAAACACAAACTGTTAAGTACATAATTATGAAGCATAGGGGGTCCTACACTCAGCAATTAAGAGCAAGTTACACATTAACATGGATTTAGGGTTACATCCTCTATCGTTTATATATATAGCTCTGACTATACATAGGCTCCATACGTGAAATATCTCCATACTCATGCAAGGCTGTATTTAAATTGTTAAAATGTAGTTGTTTTAGCAGATGCTCTTATACAGAGAAACTTACACCAAGTACTCCCTGAGGTAAACAGGGTGAGGTGCCTTGCCCAAGGACACAACGTCATGTTGACACAGCTGGGGTTTGATGTCTGTGGTGATTACTAGCCTGACTCCGTAACATGCTGTGCCACATGACTCCCTATATCTCAACTCCCTGAATCTCACCGTTCATGTTCTGCAGGAACTCTGGGAAGTAGAAAAACTCGGGGATGAGCTCCTTGACGTCAGCGGGGCTCTCCATGCGAGCCTGCCAGGCCGCTGGCACGGAGTGGAACTGACGGTCGGCAACGTCAAACCTGGAGAACCGCACATTTTAACGCTTCTATGTTCTGAGAGGAGCTTCCAAACGTCTTGCGCTGTCACCTCCTAAAACACACTTTCCAGCCTACCTGCCGCTTTGCAGCTGTATGTGAAGGGTGGTGAAGGGCTCCATGCGGATCATGTAGTGTATGACCCCCGCAGCGTTTGAGTAATGTGTGCCGTAGTGGAACTTGTCGATGGTGCCTGTAGGGTCCTCAAAGCTCTCATACCTGAAGATAGACGAGGGGAAATGTATAAAAAAATTATGATTGAATCTGTACTAACAACTGTAATGGTGACACTGTAGAGTTGGCTTTTTAGCAGATGTTAAGATATGTAGATCAATACATCACTCACTTTTCTCTGACATTGTGGGCATGTTTGGGGTTAACCACACCGATGGGTTTGGACAGGTCCCTGAACACTTCAGGGTCCTCTAGGTCCAGAACCGAAGAGGTGTAGTCACAGAGAACCCAGGGGAACTGAGCAAAACATACATTTAGTCATTTAGCAGATGCTCTTATCCAGAGTGACTTACAGCAAGTACAGGGACTTACTCTCCCTGAGGCCTGAAGTGCCTTGCCCAAGGACACAATGTCATGTTGGCACAGCCAGGGTTCGAATTGGGTACTTTCTGATTACTCCCTAACCAACTGCTCCATATGACTCCCTGTAACACCTGCATGCCAAACCTGCTTTGAATGTTTGTTACTTGCAGTGAGGTTCATTGTGGTTGTTGCTAGCTTTCCTACAGGTACACTATTGCCAGTTGGAGATGCATGCAATGTAATTGTGACTTGTTTGGCTGGAAGCTCTTATGGCTCTTCCCTTTGGCACTTGTTTGGTTTCTCACAATGTATGTTTCATAATCTATAAACCCGCAATGTTTGGAGACTATCACTATGCTATGCAATTTCCACCCCTGGAGGACAAATAAAGGTTTATCTAATCTAATCTATGATCAGTGACCGATGCTCTTTTGTGAATCTCCATCCTCTGGGACAGTAAGTTTGTCAATCAGTTACAGCCAGGGAAAAAATGTGGTTTCATTCAACCCAGTTTACTTAACATATACCTACTCACCACTGGGTACTGGGAGAGGTCATTATAGGTGCGTCCAGCGATGGTGTTCAGTTGCATCAGGTACTCAAAGTTAGAAATTTCCCTGCACACCCATTTCTGTAGTAAAAAAACAAAACAAAAATAAGTTATATTCAAATGTGGAATGTCCTTTATTTCCTCTCTTTCCTCAGTTGTTGGTTAAAAGTGTATCAAGTACCTGTGTGAGTCCAGAGGCTGTCAGCAGCTCCTGTGGGGAGCGGGAGCCAAAGTAGAAGAGGTTGGGGGGCCGCAGCCCCAGGATCCTAGAGTACACCTTGTTCCGCACCTGGATAGGGAAGGGTAAGAAACACAATGATCTTTCACAAATTTTTGGTCAACCAAAATGTACCATGAAATCACTACCCCTGTTTTCAGTCTCTATGGTCTTAAAGGTACTATAGGATGGATTTTTCCATTGACTTCAATAATGGAACCACCATCAATAAAACTCCACCTGGAGAAAAGTGTTCAGAAAATAATTTGGGGTGCTAATTCCATATTTGGATGTTTTCTATAACAGTGGTTCCCAACCCTGGTCCTCAGAGACCCCCTGGCCTGCATGTTTTAGATGTTTCTATGCTCCAACACATCTGATTCTAATGCATGTTCGTTACCGCTCATTGGAATCGAGTGTTCTGGATCAGGGAACATCTACAACTGTCCAGACAGTGCCACTCGAGGACCAGGATTGGACACCCCTGATCTAGAACATGCAGGACAGGGGGTCTCTGAGGACCAGGGTTCTGAACCACTGCTCCATAATGCTACTTTGTGCAACTTTAAGGGACAATTGGGCAACAATGCTAAAAGCCCATCCCTGTAGCTAGTTAGTGGTGCTGTGATTGGAGCACCTTCTTCCTGAAGTTGATGAAGTAGTGAGACTGATCGATGAAGAAAAGCTCCAGGGCTGAACGGCGCAGGTTGTAGCGTCTCAGGTGCACCTCTCTCAGCTGAGACAGAGGCCTTTTGAAGTCAAACCCAATCCCTGGGGAAAGATCACTGTTGAGTATGACAATCCATACTGTGGATTGTTGTGTTTGGTTTATGTGTTTACTTTCATTAAATATTTAGTAGTTGAGCGATTAATGAAAAATCCTAGTAAGGGTAACCTTTGGTAACTTGTCTCGTTCCTAAAACACCATTTTGCTTAATGAGTACTGTCATGGCTTATCACAATATATTATATTTTATTCTAAATTGTACTTTTTTATTCTATTGCATGTGCACCTTTCCTTTTGAACTTAACTGCCTAATAGATGCTGTACAAGTGAATTTTTCCTTTGGGGATAAATCTTATCTTGAATGTGTCTTCTGTAAAATTCCAGTAACTCCCTTACCCTCCTCAGTCTCCTCTTTTTCACTGCTGTAGTCGTAGAAGTAGAGGTGGTGGGTGGTGACCTCCAGACGACCAGGAACCACTGCCACAATAGTGATGAGCTCACAGTCCTCTGACAGCACCAGCTTCTCTTTCTGACTCTCGTCCTCCCCCTCCACCCTGCGGACCAGAGTGAGCCATACTGAGTCAGAAACCTTGAATCAACATTGTTATGGCTAACAACAGTTGAATAGCTGTGTCTGATAATAGTGAGTACTAGTGTTGCATTGATGAGGTGGTAGAACAGCAACTCACTGGTTGTCCAGTAAGACAATGTCCTCTTCTCCCAGTTGGTCATCCTCCATGTCACTCACTTTTGCTTCCTTGGCAACAGCAAGAGGGAGAGGTTCAGAGCTGCGGGGACTTTCAGCTCCTGATGTTGGAATAAATCAAATTCAAATTGAAATGTAAAAGAAATCCACTTCTCATCCACACATGTTAAATACTATTTCCAACTAACTCATGTAAACGCTAACAAAAGTTAAGACATGTTTTGCTCTTGAGACATACCCATGTTGTCTCTGAAAGCGCTAGCTTCTGTGTGGGTGTCGTACTGGTAGTTGGGCACCAACTTTAGCCTCATCTTGGAGTAGGTTTCTGCACTGGACAGCTTCCATTTTACCAATGGAGGATCTCTGAGGAGTAGAATCATGACTACATTTGAATCATTGAAAAGAATACATACAAAGGAACAGGTCTGTGTTAAATGATGTGAAGAACAAACTGATTTTTGAAATAATTGTTCAAAACAGTGTACATAATCCACCACAATACAAAATGCTATTTCTAAATCTAAGGCTGAACCAGACCTGTGTGCCCAGGGGCCTCTCTCGCTGGTCAGCAGGCGGCGGAGGGACTTCCAGTGACGCCAAACCACCCCCTGCTGGATGGAGCTCTGTTTCTGTACACTGTGGTACCTGTAATTCTCACTGCGCACTCGCTTCAGATGAGGGTCCACAATGGTCTCCTGCTCACACAGGCACCAGCATACATACGAACACACACAGACACGCATACACACATGCATAGATAGTTTTTTGGGGTCTTTTCAACTAACTTCAATCTACAGCTTTCTAAACAGGTTCACTCAGGGTGAAGACCTCACCTGGAATTTGGCTTTGCTGTCTCCTTTGTCTTTGTCTCGCCGTATGGCTGTGCTCATGAGGTCGTCAAAGCAGGAGTTCCAAAAGTTGGACATGAGGTCATGGCTTTTCCCAAATGTGTCCAACTCATACTGTTCCATAGTGGGTTGGACCTATGAAAGGCAGCAAATACACACATTTCAGAAAATAAAGTTCCACACACACTTCTGCAAACACTAAACATAGCTTTGTACTGATACCAAATGTGCGATTGTGTATTGTATATATAACAAGTCTAAATAACAAAGATTTAGGAGAGACCCTTTCAATCCACAATAAATACTTGTCTGAACTCTAGAAGATCTGTTTGGCTTTAATTCGCAGAACCTCTTAGCAAGTTTAAAACCTCATGCTGAGAGGTAAGTTAGTGTACACTTTTCTATTCCGCCAACAGTGAGATTCGTTAACATTTTGTACCAAACTATGGTATGGTACTGACTTTAGTTAGTCAGTCAGTCAGGGATATTTACTTAATAATAATTAACCTAATAAAAGCACATTTATATAGTATAAATGTTTGGCTATCAACAGATATAATAACAGCTGATACCCAGAGTGCTGTGCCATAGCAATATATTAAAACAAACACATTAAGACACAAAACTATGAGTTGCTTAGTGGGTGTGGGATTGCAGGGTGAACACAGCTGATGACACAGAACAGACAGTGGCAAACCCAAACAGTGCCAAGTTAATCTAGAGCCAAGGACAAAGGTTACGGCAGCCCTCTAAAAATACATCACTGAGATTTAGACAAATGACTTCTGCGACAACATAACATTTGGAATCTGCTTTTCTGTCCAAGCACATTTCATTCCCACTGCTCATATAAAGCATGTTGGAAAAAGGTCCACATTTAAAAATAAATACCCATTAAAGGAATATGGCCTGGTTCTGTTTATATTCTCTGATACGGTCTGCTTATGAATCCTGTAACATAACAGGCCTATATGGTTTGCTGGCTGTAAGAGGGTAGTGGTGATGTAGGGCAGGAAGACTGACATGATGCTGGTAGAAGTCCTGCCACTCCACAGTGTGACAGTAGTTCTGCAGGTCCTGAGCGAAGGTGGGGCTACCATTGGTCACAGGTAGGTTGGGGAGCAAGGACTGCAGGGTGACAGGGTCAGCATGCTGGTCCAGGAGGGTGCGTACGATGGGCACCAGCCGAGAAAAGGTCTCCGCGTGCCCGCCGTTGGCGTCCACCGTGACACCCTTGGGCCACAGGGGGGCGCCCAGGCGGCCCAGCAGGAAACACACCTCCACCCACTTCAGACAGAGCACTGTCTGGAGGAGGCTGTGGAGCTTCACGCAAGCCATCACACACACCTGTGGACCCCGGAAGAAGAGAAAGACAGGGAGGAAAGAAGTGAGAAGGAAGTGGGAAAGAGAAAGAGAAACGCAGATGAAGAAAGAAATGAATAACAAGGGAGGGAGGGAGTCAGAAAGAGAGACAGAGTGCAAGACATTAACAAGCAAGAGTTAATAACCACTACTGCAAAGTAGAGACAGCAACAAGACTAACTTGGACATGTTTAAGTACCTCATTACGACACAGTTAGCCTTTTCGGTGCACTCCGTTGGTTTGACAGGGGCTTCTTAAGAAAAGTACACAACCAAAGCCCCTTGTTGCCATCAAAAGGGTTAACCTGGGACAGCTTACTTCTGTCCACTTGATCCCTCGATCTCGCAGAAGCCATCTCATAAATAAAAAGGAGCAGCCTGGTCGTACAGAACACTCCCCTAGAGGAATGTGGGCTCTCCACTCTGATACCCATAAAAGGCCTGGTAGAGCTCAACTCAGAAAGTCTCCTGTCAGCCTTGTTACACCACAATAGGTCCTCTCACACTTGAAATCTAAATTGAACAGATTTCAATGAGATAATCACCCTGACTTTTAATTATTTTAATTCCTGTACAATAAAATGGATGTGGTGTGAGTCTTTATTATTTGTGGTCGAGGAGTGGATTGGGTGTGTGCGAGTCTGTGCGTGAGTGCGTTGGTGCAGGTGTATCTGCACAAGAGGCTAACCTGAGAGTCCTGCTGCTGGATGTATCCTGTGATGATGCGCAAGCCGATGTAGGCCATCTCCTTGAGCTCCACAGAGCCTGGGGAACCCGGGGCACAGTGCCATGCCTGGAGCCTGTCCAGCAGGTTCACCACCCCCTCAAAGATCTGCAACACAACAACACCTGAAAGCTACACGCTGCAAGCCGGGACCTCACACAAAGCAGGACCTGTTACCACACCTCTCAACACACATGGCTAACCATGCGCACAAACATAGCTATTCAGCGCACACAATAAATCCTAGCCTACTTGGAGAACAACTCCTACGCAACATTCACCCTGCCGTAAACCAGGAGGAGAGGAGATGCGTAGATAATACAGAAAATAACAGGAAGTAGCTATATCCTTTGCAGCATTCCTGGCTAATGAAGATCAGGCCTCCACACCCTACTGATTCTCTTTGCATTGTAAGAAAACAACAGTACTGGGCAGCCTCCCATGGCTTTCATTTGAAACAACTGCACCCATATACTATGAATAAACTCATGCAGAGTTTATGTTCATAAAGAAGTGACGGATATATCTGGAGGGGCTACCTTCTCGCTCCAGAGAGTGTGGTTGTTGGTTCCCTCAGCAAACAGGAAGTCCTGGAGCAGCCTGAGAAGGCGCACCAGGCTGGGACAGTGGGACAAAGACTGGCCCTGGGCGTCTCGTAGGTCCGACAGGGACGACTCAAGCATCATCTCCAACAGACTGGCACACACAAACACACACACACAGCTTAGGATACATGATGTCACAGTTTAAGAGGTTTGAGTTCTGACTCACTGGGGTTCTAACGACAGATGGGGGCCGGGTCTGAAACTGACCTTCGTTTGATGTCATCGGGTGGGCGCACCAGTTGGCAGGACGAGCCCAGCTTGGTGAGGACAGAGAAGACCTGGCCCCTCTCCCTCCAGACGGCGTCCTCGCCACCCTCGGCCCCGCTGCCGCTCCACAGCACGGAGAACACAATGTTGGTCAATAGGTTACACAGCTCCTCCTCTGGGGTCTGCTGACACAGACACACATACAAAAACACACATTCACACATTCATACACATACAAACTCTTGACTTATGGGTTCAAAAAGTGTGATGGATTCAAGCGGCCGAGCCCAGGGCCTGTGTGAGTAGGCAGGAGCCCTACTTGAGGGTTGGAGGTGTTGGAGATGGTGTCTCCAGTGGGAGGGTCTGTTCCATAGCTGGCGTCGTCAAGCACATTGGACAGACTTGAGCTCTTCCTGGGTCTCAGAGGGGGGAAGGGCTTGCTATGCTCCAAGGGGGACGGGGTGTCTCCATGACTGCCTGCGGGCGTGATGGTGCCCGTCCCTGTGCCTGCCTCCCCCAACTCCAGTTCGAAGGGGGAGGTGCCGAAGGGTGCGAGTGGATGGTAGAGCCCCTCTTCCTCGGTGCGGGCTGAGGGGATGTCCATTGTGTTGGACAGGGAGGATGTGTGGCTCCCCTGCTCCACTGAGTCAAAAGACTTAAAATGCAATGCATGTCCATAACTCTTCAGCGGCTCGCCGCCGCTGTTAGGTGGTGACTGAGAGAGGTTTGAGAAACCCTCTGAGATGTCCTGCAGGGCTCCATCTTCCTCATCCTCTTCGTCCCGGGAAGTGAAGGTGAGGAAGAGGTCGGGCCGGGTGTCCTCGATGACTATGCTGTGGTCTCTGCGGAGGGGGGGCCGGAGGGGAGGGTGGAGGGGGGTTCGAGTGGGGGGCTCCAGGGAGCTGGGAGTGCTGGAGTCCTCCACGCTGGCTGCTCGGGACTCGTATGACTCCTTTACGTAGAGCTTGGTGAGGACATCCTGCCAGCCAGGTTGACGAGCCAGCTGCTTGACGTAGTCCTCGCTGGAGTAGATCAGGTGGAAGAGCTGAGGGGACAGGAGAGAAGGGAGAGGGGTGGCCGAAGGAGTTGAGAAAGAAATATGAGTGGTGAAGGAAAGAATGAAAATGGATCTTTTCAAATGTAGGTTTTGAATCATCACCAACGGCCCTTTCAAGCGCTAAAAATAACACCCTGACAGAGTCTGAAATAAGCATATCTGAAGGCTGACTGACCTTGCGACTCACGTCCAGACGGACAGTGAGCTCAGCTCTGTGTGACAGATACACCATAGCCAGGAGGTCTCTGAAGCTAGGGCTTACATCTGCGTGTCAACAGAAAAAAATACAGAATTCACAAAAACACACCCAACATAATTTTTTTTTTTAATAATAATTATTTGTTATTATTATTTTTTTTTTTACAAATTCCTAGTGTTTAAGTGGCTATTTTGGATTACCTGTTGCAAGAACCTGCTCGTACAGACAGCGCACGGTGGTCATGGTTACAGGGATGTCGCTAAGGAAACAGACCAGGCCTAGGTAGCCAAAATCCTTCAGCTTGACGCGCTGTTTAGCCCGTTCAGGCACTTTTTCACTCTTCAGGATTTTGTAGAGTACCTACACAGACAGAAAGCACAAAAACAACTCATGATTAGATATCAGCATACGTAAGCCAGGGGGTCAGGAGTCAGGTGGCTGACGGCCTTTTACTGTAAGCATTTGCTAAATGACAAATTGTAAATGTTAAAATGCAATGTAACCCATGGTTATTCTCATCTGGCTGGTTAAATGATCCAAGCTCATTTACATTTATTCATTTAGCAGACGCTTTTATCCAAAGCGACTTACAGTAAGTACAGGGACATTCTCCCTGAGGCAAGTAGGGTGAAGCGCCTTGCCCAAGGACACAAAGTCATATAGCCACAGCGGAGGCTTGATCTCACAACCTTCCATTCATGAGGCCAACGCTTTAACCATTGAGCCATCTGACCCCTCCCATTTAATAAACCAAGTCAACCCTTTAACGTTGTCAGTCATCTTTCAGGCCACTGACTGACATCATCATTGATGAAGTTGGAAGATCTAAAAAGAGCGGCTGGTCTAGAGCGATTGGTCCTCACCCTGAAGACTCTCTCACGGGCCTCGTCCCCGAACGTGGGGTTAAGGAGTAGGCAGTACAGCTGCTCCACACCCCACTCCACCAGCACCGTTTGGACCGCTTCCTTGGGGGGCGTGCTCCGCAGCAGACAGTACAGCACGTCCAGCACACTCACCACCTGACCGGGCGGACGAGGTTAGCAACAGCATCAGTGGATTGTTTTCATTTGTTATGTGTTTCAGGCCAAACTTTTTTAGTCTATGTCATGTGATAATTTCTAGTTGGACTGATATAAACCTAACCCTTACTTAGGTCCATCTGTTATTTATTTATTTGTTATTAGTTATTTGTTTTATTAGCATTATTATACAGTATATGTGTGTATTGTTTTCATAAGTTTTTCTTATTCTTCAACTTTATATAAACAGCAATCACACTGCATTTGTTGCAATGACTTGCAAAGCTTGATTAACTAGTTGATTCATAAACTACATCTGTTTGGACCAAGAGGCTACAGCCATGTAGCAATGCAGCATGTACTCATCTAAAACTCCGTGTGAAAGTATGGGGGGAACAAGACAGAGGGCCAGGACAGAGAGAGTGAGTCCAGGATTTTGTACCTGCTGTTCCTCTCCCACGGCAAGCGTGTAGGCCAACACACTATGGAGCTCCTCTGGGCTGGGAGACCTGAGCAGGAAATCCCTCAGCAGGGAAAACAGAGAGATCTGGACCGTCTGCTTCTCATCCGAAAGGCGGCTGCCATCCTTCTCCATGCTGCGGAGGGACAGACAGACAGACAGACAGACAGGCACACAGACAGACAGGCAGTAGGGTAGACAGTCAATAAATTTGACAAACAAGAAGGCAAGTAGACAAACGGATAGACAGGCAGATAGGTAGACAGTCAGAAAAATTACACAGACAGACAGGAAGGCAAGTAGACAGACAGGCAGTCAAACAGACAGGTAGGTAGACAAAATAATACAAACAACATAAACATGCCTTGGTACAGTACTCATATCCCCACGGTGACTGAGCCTTAGTGTGCAGGTGCTGTAACGTTTACCTGTAGTGTGTGCGGATGGTATCCAGGATGTACTGCACCCCGTACTTCCTCCTCATGCGCTGCTTGCCATCCTTGATCACCGTTGACAAATACTGGACATGGCCTTTATACAGCAGAGAAGACATCTGAGAAGACTGATGCCAACGGACCTCACTGGAAAACTATGCTATGTTACTGCTTAGTCAGTAACATTGTAGTAGTATTGTGGTATTGTTGTACCCAGACACAGTAAAAATTCCAGTTCCTTACCCAGACACACAGGTACGAGGTATTCCTTTCCTTAACCAGACACACAGTTAAGAGGGTATCGGTTCCTTACCCAAACACACAGTAAAGAGGGTATCAGTCCCTTACCCAAACACACAGCAAAGTGACTGTTGCTCCAGATACGGAAGTCAAAGAGCAGGTGCTGGTAGAGCTGCAGGAGCAGAGGGCTGTTCCCCTCGCTGGACACCTGATCCAACAGGAACTGACACGCCATCAGAACACTCATGTCCATCATGCTGCCCGGCACCTGAGGGAGGGAGCAGGGGAGTGGTTAAGTGGGATAAGAAGCGGACAGGGGTGATTATTTTGGATAGGATGGGGGTGAAGGGTTGGGTAAAGGGTTAGCTTACACATGGGGGGGACAGGACAGGGTGGGGTTGTGAATGGAGAGTGGGATAGGGTACGGGTGAAGGTGGAGAGATAGAAGAATGGGAAATGATGGGGGTGGGGGAAGTGAGCGTAAGGTGAGCGCGAGAGCGTAGGTGAAGGTTACTGTTGAGTGTTTACAGTCGTGATGTTAATCAGATGAGTGTGTGCATATCAAAACTTCTTGCTTCTTACTGAAGTGAATTGAAGGGTTTCAAGTATGTTAAAGCGATCGAGGGGGTTGGTGCTGTGTGGCTGTGTGAAGGTGGTGTTGACACGTGTGCGTGTGTGCGTGCGTGCCTGTGGATAATGGTGTGATCGTTAGAGCAGCGTTTCCTCCCAGGATGCTTGGCTTCGCAGACATATACACCAGCATGTCCTGTCAGAGCAACGACCCCTCCCTTACTCTCCCAGGGAGGATTGCTGGAATGTAGAACAGCCTCCGTATAGCTCACCCCACAGTACACATATACACAAACAATACCATACAGGACACGAGTCCCCCGACCCAGGACAGGCACCCTGGCCCTGGACATTTAGTTTCAAGCCCATCACCTGTACACACTGTAATCCATCTATCAACAACAGGTATCAGATGGCTGAGCGTTGAGGGTGACAGGCTAGTGATCAGAAGGTCCCTGGTTCAAACCCCCGGCTGTGCCAACAAGTTATACTGTACATGATTGATGAGCGCTGATGTTACTTAGTCTCTTGAGGGTTGGGGGCATCTAGCCTTTCCGATTAAAGATTTAGCTTCTGTATGAGCAGGTGGTCTGTCTAATCTGCTGTATTATATGCAGCATTTGTATTTCACTTTGGGTAAAAGAGGAAAAAATAAGAAGACAGAAGAAAACGTGAAAAGAAAAAGTTGCCTGTCACCTTGCTCAACATGGCTCCTATGATAGCAGGGCCATGGCAGTTCAGCAGGCTCTCCTGATTGGCGGGGTGATGGCGAATTAGATTCTTCACCATCAGCAGGAAAGCGGCAATGCTGTTTCTCTCCAGACGGCCCTCTGGAATGAACACGGGACACAGTATATACTTTAGCAACCTCGGCTTCACCACGACAACCAGCCCTCAGGGCTATCTGATTTGCTGAGATGGCTTGGTGCATTTTGGAATATGTGTTCAGAATGATCATGCTGATTTGGAATCAGAGACCATTCTTAGCATTCTAGAATCACAATGTGGTGGATATTCACACTAAAATGGCAATACCACTCTAAATAAATCCACCTAGAACTACAACTCCCCAAATCAATGCCCATTCACAGAGCAAAATCCATTTCAAAGTTCCAAAATGGTTTAATCCTTTCCTCCATGGACTACTGACCCGAGGACTTGCCCAGTGGCAGTAGCATGCCGACGGGCCCTCGTGAGGAGGTGAGCTCTGGTCCTAGGAGGTCCGAGGTCTCCTGCCCTACTCCATCCACCTGCTCGGCCTCACACACCTGTTCCAGCAGGGGCAGCAGCGCTCCCATGCCCCCTACTGTGTTCAACACATCCTGACATGGAACAGACAAATAGCAAATGGTAATTACAATATAATATATATATCAACAGTACAGAGAGGACAGACTGGACAACACACACCTTGACGTCCCAGTTTACCACCCGGTGTCCAGTTAACCTGCCGTCATACTGGTGGTTAGGAGACAGATCCAGACAAATCTGGTTCTTGAAAGCCTGAGAAGAACACAGACGCAATCAGTACCATCTTGGTCCTGCCGATGCATTTTCGGCAGCTCTGAAGAGCATCTGAACTTCACCCACCTGTGGAGTGTAGTAGAGGAGGAGTTTGCTGTTGAGGTCTGACAGCTCTCCGTCCGCCTTGAACAGCGACACGTGGTTGGGGCCTGGGAGAAGATGAGACGTAAAAAGCCATGTACAAGGACCACGTATGACTTGGCAGACTTGAGTCGGAGTTGTACCTGCTACGTAAAGCGCCTTGGCCTGTAGCGGTTGTAGGGCCTCGTAGCAGATGAAGGCAGTTCCCAGGAGGCCATCCAGAGAGCTCGGCGTCCCCCACTCCGTGTCCTGCAGCCCAGCAGGGATAGTGTGCACCTGGGACTCCTGCAGCGACCCCCAGCGTCCTCCCACAAAGGTGGCAGGGAAGGACTGGGAGCGGGTGAGGGGGGTGGCATGAGCGGGGAAGGCAAATTCCCCTGACTGGCATGACGGGGGAAGCAGGGTAGGGGAGGTGGTGGTGGTGGTGGTAGTGGTACGGTGGCCCGCGGAGCCAATGCAGCAGGAGGTGAAAGGCTGGAAAAGGAGGAGGAGATAGAGGAAAAGCGATGAGAGGAAGTAGAAAAGGAAGTAGAGGAGGGGTTGAAGGAGGAAAAGGAGGAGGAAGAAGCGGAAGAGTAAGAAGTACAACATGAGAAGGTGATTCACACAAGGACTTGGTTATCAGGACCGCAGCACTGCCCTCAACACCCTGCCACAATGTAGCTGTCTCTAAAGCAATGCCCTTCCTTACCTCATTGAAAGAGGGGAAGCGCAGCTGAGCGGTCTTACACTGTTCGCCGTCTATGTAGACGGTGACCATGTTCTGTCCAAACGGTCGACGGCCAGGGATGTGGACGATGTCCACAGAATGCTGAGACCAGAGACACACAAAGCCACAATTAAATTACATTTATTGATTTAGCAGACGCTAAAACAACTTCCAAGAGAGAGCTTTACAAAAGAGATAGCCCCAAACATTGCGGGTAGTCAGATTATGAGGTATACATTCTGGGAAACCAAACAAGTGGCAAAGGGAAGAGCCACAAGAGCATCCAATTGAACAAGTTCAAATTAAATAGCAAGCATCTCAAACGTGCTATAGTGTACCTGTAGAAAAACAAATACTAATAATATACCTCACAGCGACGCAGGCTTCAATTCAAACCATATATTCACAAGTTACATCCTAAGATCGCACCCTCTAATTACACAATAGCGCAACATGCACAAACTTCAAACACAGATCGTACCGATAACAATGTTCGTAGGGATGAACAGGACAGGTTCAGTAGTATTTGGCTTGTGTTAGATGACAGGTTAGAGGTGTGTGTGTGGGAGTTAGTCTCTAAATCTCACCCAGCAGCAGTCTGTGAGAGGATTGTCAGGCAGACAAACGGCCATGTAGTCTTTCTTAGTGCACACAGCCACTACCAGCACCCCCTCCATGGTGAAGAACGCCTCCAGTCCCGTCCCACTGGCCGTGAAGAAACTAGAGGACAAAGAAGAAGGGGACATGGCTGAAACACTAGTAGTAGTGGGGAGTCAGGTGGCTGAGTGGTGAGGGTGTTGGGCTAGTAATCAGAAGGTGGTTCGTTGTGTCCTTGGGCAAGGTACTTCACCCTAGTTGCCTTGAGGGGAATGTCCCTGTACTTGCTTTGAGTTGCTTTAGATGAGAGTGTCTCCGAAATGACTAAATGTAAATGTAGGTAGCAACAAACTGATTTGATGTCTGACATCATGGTTACCTGTAGAGTTGTTTCCTGCGTGGGCCTTTCCCCATCCCTCGAGAGATCCCAGTACCAGCGGTGGACAAGGGGGTACTGGGGGTGGATAAATCCAAGTGATGAGGAGGGAAGTCAACATTGAGGCAGAGCCAGGCGTGGAAGGCGAACGCGCTGCCCGGCCAGCGCTGGACCGTGGGCACCATGATGCCTGCCATTGGGGGTGTGAGGTCAAAGTACTGCAGGGCGCTGTCTCTACCCTCCCTGGCCGCCATGGCTGACAGCACCCTGATGATGCGGGCACAGTACGGGTGTGAGCCCCTCCCAGACGCCCTTCCGGTACCGCTGTCCTGGTCCACCCTCAGCAGGCGGAGCAGGCTCTTCAGCTCTCCCGGCCGGAGGCAGAGGGAGCCCAGGTCCTGTAGCAGGCTCAGAAGAGCATCGGCACACTGCCTGTCAAGGTGCTGGGGCACCTCCAGGACCCGGAGCAATGCACCCACCAGGCCGGCCTCCACTGCTACGGTCCGGCAGGGCAGGGAGCCTCCGCACACGGCCGCCAGCCACTGGGCCACCAGCAGCTGCAGCTCCCGCTGGGTGCTCAGCTCGGGCAGCCACTGCAGGAGCAGCAACAGGGGCTGGTCGTTGCTGATGCCAAGGTGCAGTGCGTGGGCATGCTCCCCTTCCACTGCCTGTAGGGAAGGTGACAGGGAGGGATGAAAAGAGAGAAAGAGGGAGAGGGAGGGAGGAAGAGAGAAAGAGGGAGAGGGAGGGAGAAAGAGAGAAAGAGGGAGAGGGAGAGAGGAAGAGAGGGAGAGAAGAAAGATGAGAGGAAGGAAGAAAAAAAAGGGAAGAAGAGTGAGAGGAAGGAAGAGAGAAATGGAGGAAGAGAGAGATGACGAGAGAGAGAGGGAGGGGATGAGGAGTATGATACATGTAATCAAAGGCATGACCTGTTTGTGGTGAAAACAGGCTTATGCGAAAGCTTGTTTGGCTGCACTCTGCTATGCAAGCTACACTTCTCTCCGCTCCTCTCTTCTCTGTTCCTCTCTGCTTACTTCTCCTCAGTGCCTCTCTACCCTCCCCCAATGCTCACCATGTTCATCAGCTCCTGTAGCAGCCTCTTGGTGGGCTGGCCTTGGCTCTTAAGGACATCAAACAACTGGGAGTAGCCGATCCTCTCCTTAAACACCTCCTGGAGAGGAACAGACAGAGGGGCTGAAACACCTTGCTCCACTCAGAGATGGTGCAGCTTGGCACCTGTCTCTATGTCCTCTCAGGAGGGATTACATGGAGAACTCCTGAGTATGGCATCCTTAAAAAAGTGTCTCAAAACCTGCAAAATGTTAGGTGTTCTGTGATGTAACATACAATGATATATGTAGCAGTCATACAATAGAATGACTTCATCATTTTAGTTTATAAATGACACAGGTGTTTTGTGTTCCTTACCTTGGCGGAAGGAGAGTTACTCATAATGGCTGTGAGGACCCCCAGAGCATGCACTGTGATACAGTCTGAACCCTTCTCCCAAACCTGAACACCACAAACACTCTGTTACACAACAAGCTTTATTCACAGTGCGAGATCTCACTGATACCAAAGACAGCAACATCACATCAACACCAGGGAAAAGACGCACCAAGGTGTAGAACTTTAACCATAAAATGCATTATGTTGGTATTTAGTAAGTATTTTAAAGCGTACCATTAAAAATGTACAAAATGTTCTAATTCTTCAATAAGGCTGGGACAAATTTGAAAATAAGACACATGGATTAACAAGCAACCTTCTCTTCTTCAGATACTAACAGGTCCTGACATGTTAGTTATAACTGACACCCGTTTTATTTTGCAAGGTTTGCTGTAGCATAATTGCCCAACACAAATTCACCAAGAAATCACACCAACAGCGCTGAAGCGTCACCACAAGTTAATTAAAAACTTTAAATCATACAACCACACCAGTCATGCAATGTAGAATTATGTAGCCTTGAACACAGGAGGGTTGGACATGCATGGAAAGCTAACCACCACATGCACCCAGGACAGTAACTTCCTACTGTCAACAGGTAACCCAGCCACAAGTCCTAAACATGACCACTGACTAACTTAGGTATAGGTACTTCCTACTGTCACAAAACATTTATTCCAGAATAAGAAATATTTCCACTATTTCCACTTTTTCAAGTGCTGAGGAATATATGTGAACAACTTCATGTTTTTTTTATACTGAAACATAAAACAACATAACATAATAAATAGCATTGACTATGCTGTCAGAAGAAGAGAGAATTATTTAATAATGAAGCACTTGGCAATTGTAATAGAAGCAAACAGCCATGTTATAAATACTCTTAACTTCTATAATTTAAGTGAGCATGATGGCTCACACTTCCTGTTGAAGGCTTCCTGTTTAAAAAGCTCTGAGAAGTGAACGAGGAGAGGGAGGGGGAGAGGAGGATGGGGAGGGGGAGAAAAGGGTGGTGGTGTTGGGGGGGGGGGCGTAGTAGGAGGCTGAGTTTCCTGCTGACAGACCTACATCAACATTGTGCTGAAAGTACCTGGTCCACTTCCACCTCTGTGAGTAAACGTGTGGTGAGGTCACACACACACTCCGTCCTACTCTTGTTGCTCTGATAGAGCTACAGGATACAAACACACACACACACGCACGCACACAAACGCACAAGCAGACACACATACAGACAGAGACAGACACATTGTCAACTTGAGAAGTTAGAGACACTTAGAATAGCTTTGTGTCGGTTTGTATCACACTAGATATGTTGACGGCAGCGACTGGTTCGCCGCCTTAACAAAGGGTAATGTAGACCAGCCAATAGGCAGGTGGACTGTCAGGAGGGCAAACAGACATGTGGACAGACACAGGCAGACGTGAATCACAAATATTGACAGTGTCAGACATGTGGGTAGACACAGAGACAGACAGGTAGATGGGCAGACAGACCTTGCTGTTCTGGATGAGCCTGAGAATGTGCTCGAAGCAGTTGTTGTTGAGGAAGATGGCCTGCAGCACAGGCCTGTCAGGACACTGCAAGATCTCAGGCATAGCAGCTGTAGAGAGCAGCAACACAGCGCTTTAAACCCTGACTCATCACAGAGAGATAGACAGACATTTCCTAAATAGCACCACAAACAATGACTCAAACTGTTTGTTTTTTAAACCAAGCCATGTCTGCAACATCTATATCAGCAGGAATCAGTATCTAGGCAAAATATCTTTCTTAATGCTAGATTCACAGAAAAAATAGGTCTTGAGTGGTGTGGTAACTATAAGGTTCCTTACTAAGCATCTGGCTCTGAAGGGTTATCAGGCTGTCCTCCCAGGTTTGCCCGCCCCCCAGTTCGCTTCCCAGTGGATGATTCCAGTTGAGGACCTGGAAGTAGCCATCAAGCACGGTCTTAATCTCCACCTGCCGCTCGGCTGGGTTGCTGCCGTGGAGGGTGTGGATCATTGCAGTCAGGCACTGCAGGGTCAGTCTTAGCAGGCTGGGGTCCTTGGGCTTGGGGGAGTCGCGGCAACACCAGGCCCGCAAAACGGAGAACAGGTCTTTCACGGAGTTGGGGGTAATGGAGAGCAGGCCGTTTTTCTGTAGAGAAAAGTCACAGCTAGACAAGTGAACCTGAAGTAATTTTCTTTATCTACAGTTAGGAGGATAGGTTTTGATATTTATGGGTGCTACATGTTTCACACACTTTTTTAGAACCTAAATCTCTTCTCCCAGTTTTTTTATCAAGAAAATTATATATTATAAGACTGCATTCCTCTGTCTCCAGTTACTCAACAAAGCTGTCCCCCCACATTTCCAAATAATGTTATGCCCCTGTTCTCAGCAGATAAAGCAACCATGTGACAGACACTGACTTGGAGTGGAAAAAGGTTTTTTACCTTGCTTCCACTGATGACAGCCCCTTGGAGATTGACCAATCGAAGCGTGAGGAGCTCTGGGATCTGCTCGCTAGCCTGTAAGGTATCTGTGTAGTGGGTAGAGTGAAAATAAGATTGCCTAATCGTTTACCAGGTAATAACCGGTATTAGACAAACCAACCACCCTCAAGTTTCTCAACACAGCTGTCTAATCCCTAGCCTTCACAAGCCCAGACAGACGCTTCTGTGTATTTTATTATCATTTAATCTAATCTAAATCTTAAGGGATTCTATGAAAAGAAGTGTTTAATAAGATAATACCCTTGTGAGAAAACACTGCTGATTAAAAACAACGTCATTTACCATTACATTATACATAATGTACCAGGTGAAAATACAAAATCCTGTCAAAGGCGGTCAGTGGTAAGTGAGGTGTGTTTGGAGATATAAAATAAAACTATTTAAAGAGTTGTGCTGTTCAATGGCAACATGGTGGAAAGTTCCTTTGGTACAGTGTGTCAGCTCTGTGGAAGCCTCATTATGACCCCTTTATTTGAATCAGGTGTGCTTGAGTAAGGAAACATCTAAAACCCTCCGGACTATGGCTCTTGAAGAATAGGATTGCCAACCCCTGTGCTAGTGGGTTGGAAGGAGACAAAAGGAGAAGACAGGAATCTGGAGCTCACCATGGAACAGAGCTGGTAGCTCTTCTGGCAGAGGAAGAGGGGAGAACTTATACCTGCTCCTCTCCATCAGACGCACATCCTCCCTGGAACACACAAACAGGTTGAGCAAGCACACACCCAACATACACAACTTCTCAACAGCTGAAGTGATTCGTACATGAAAGGAACTAGGAGGAATCAACCAGGAGAAGGTTCACTGGATATAGATGTTGTTAGACCTGCAGTGGACTCATTTGACTCCAACCTGACACACTCACAGGAACAAGCTCTGGAGAGGGTTTTCTTTTCTAAGAGGTTTGGTTGGAGTTGGGTCAGTTAGTGGACCAACAAACACACCCTCCACGAGTCATAATCAACCTCCACACATGAAAAAAGGGCAACACACAGCAGGGGATGTCAAACCACAATCATACACTACATCATACACGCATACACACACTATCATACACGCATACACACTTACCCTGACAGGCGCCTCCTCCAGATCTGGTAAGGGTCAAAGAGACTCTCACACAGAAGCAACCCATACTGGACCACTGACTGGAGTGATGACTGACCCTCTGGCTGCTTCTTCAGCTGAAACACACGCTGACAGTCAAAATTGCTCAGATCCAGCTGGCAACATGAGCATTGTGTCCACACCTATTCTCAAGTTGTTCTCAAGGGCAATAAATGCGTACCAGTAGAGCATCAACAACAAAGTATAAAGCATACTTCTCTTTTCTTTTTAAACCAGTTCTGTTTCTTTGCTCGCTGTAAACAATTGCGTGTATAAATAGGATGAACATGGGGTGTGTGTGTTCTCATCTGATAACTCTGCCCACAGCCGTTACAAGAGTAGTAAATCATCCATGTCTAGTTGAGACACTATAGCATGACTCCATGAAACTGATGAGTATGCCGTAGACATTACGTGGGGTTTTTACAGCTTGTGGACTTACCTGAGTCAAGCAGAAATTCAACAGCTTTATTGTCTCAAACACAAAGCTAGGGGTCTTGTCAGGGTCAATGTTTTCCATATTTCTGAAAGCACACACAATCAAAAACCATCTCTTCATTGTGTATCTTCACAGTCGTTGCAGATGAAGGGCACAGTGGTAAAGCATCTGACTGCAGATCAAAGGATGCACATTTAATTTGCCCCTGAAAGTTGCCTTGGACTAAAATGTCTAAACGAAGACATTATTTATCATTAGGGTGGCTGAGAGGTTAGGGAATCATGCTAGTAATCAGAAGGTTGCTGGTTCGATTGACGAGTTTGGTTCCCAGCTGTGGCAACATGATGTTGTGTCCTTGGACAAGACACTTCACCCTACTTGCCTCGGGGACTGTCCCTGTACTTGCTGTAAATCAATCTGGATAAGTGTGTCTGCTAAATGACTAAATCTGGATGTCAATTATTCATGGAATCATTATTGAGAACATAATTCGGCCATCAACGGGTTGATGAGGTAATAACGAGGGTTAAACTGAGGTAATTTAGTCGAAGACTAAAGTAAACAGTTATCAGAGCAGATGTCAGTCTCATGGTTAACATACATATGAATTTCCATGTCTTTCACTGTAGCTTGTAATGACTAACAGCATCCAAAATTGCTTTCTCTCCTGTCTACAATAACTGGCTTGATGATCATCTGTTTCAGGTTTGGTACAACTGGGGTTGGTGCCATTGCTCACAGAAGAAAAGCAGTCATATCATGCAGTTGTTGATGAAAATGCTGATAAAGGTGACAATGACAATTTCATTGACAGCAAAAAAGATGATGACTTAAATTATGAAGAGGAAGATGGGGATGACAGTGAGCTGTGCCCACCACTAACCTGCAGACGATGATGAAGAACTTGATGAGTAGCAGCGGGTGAGGGGTGCTGTTGCCCTGCTCAGACCCAGAGAGGTGCAGGGCACTGTGCCACAGCTGGGTGCTGAGCAGCACCAGGACCTCACGAGGCAGCAGGGGCACCTCAGAGCAGCCCTCCTCCACCCTGAGAGGATTTTGACGAGAGGGAAGGAGAACGGATGGAGGAGGACCAGAGGAGAGAGAAGCAAGTGAGAACTTCAAGCTTCACTGCATAAACATGGGTGCTTCTCAACCTTCGATGAGGTCGGACCTCCACCAGTGTATCAGGCATAAAACATCTGTATAAATTGGTGCTTTACCAGTGAGTTCAAAACGTATGAATAACATCAACTTCCACTTACCGCCGGGGCGCCAGCGACTGCACATCAATGAGGCGCTCAAAAGATGCCACAAAGGTCTCCAGCCACTGCTGCAGGTAGGCCACATCTTTCTGCAGTACGAGAAAAAGAGATATTAGTCTAGAGATAAGAGAGACACAGGCACAAGTACTAGTACAAAGACATACACAAATAAACCCTCCCCCGCCCACACATACACACACTCGCACACAAAGAGACAAGGAATGTACATTGGTACATTGATTGGTACGTTGATCCTACCTCCATTACATCCTACATTACAGAGAATGCCCATGAGCACTAACAAATGTAGGAGATATAGTTAGTTAGGAATAGTATGGCACTTAGGAATAGTATGGCACTTCACATAATCTAATGTGCTTTAGAACAATCTGTTGGTCCCCATATGGTGACTTTCCAGTGTTGTTTGTTATATCTCTTGCTTTATGTTCACAATTGTTGTGTTATGCATTTATAGTTCTTCCCTTGGCACTTATTGGTTCTCATGATGTATGATTCACAATCTAAAAAAACGACTGTGTTCGGGGTCTATCACGTTGCTATGCTCAATGACTGATGCTCTTTGTAAAAGCTCTCTCTTGTAAGTCGCTTTGGATAAAAGCGTCTGCTAAATGAATAAATGTAAATGTATATATCATATAGCATGAAACCTAGCATCACTAACTGAACCTGAGTGTCAAACAGGATGTTGCTAAATAGGGACATCACTGAAGAGAACATGTGAGGCAATGCAAAGTTTTGACATGCTTGAGCCAAGCTACATTTCTTAAGCCGTGGAAAAAAAAGTATTCTAAAATCATATTCCTAATAATATTTTGTCCAAACCAAGATGTTAAAATAACCACCGGTGAAATCAGGAAACCTGACCTCTGGGGTCGACCATGTCCTGGGATGGTGCGGTGTGACAGGTATGATGTGATAACAATCTCACAGGTCTAATCAGTTCAATAAGCCCTACGTATCCTTGTGTGGATTCACCTACCGTTTTTTTTGCTCCCACCCCTATATCCCTGTGTACACTTTTCTAATCTTTTACCTCACACTCTTACCCCTGTGTGCTTTTGCGAGACTGTGTGCTGTTGCTGTGAATGAGTGTCCTCTGGGATAAATAAAGTAATCTGAATCTGAATATCCTTTCCCTTTGCCAGGTCCATCTGACTCCTCCCATCTTACAACCACAGATGATACACACTTTCATTCCGGTTGTGCTTATATGCTGAACCCATGAAAGACAGATATTGTCTTAGTAGCTGGTGAGGAAGGACTGTAAAGTAACCTCAGACAGCACCATAAACAGACTTCTGTTCACTCAAAATCTGAGTTAGAGAGAGGCTTTGCCACCACACAGAGGCGGCATGTCTCATGAAAACCACTGATCAGCAACACAAATTGAGGTCAAAGAGAAAAAATGAGCAAAAATCTAAAGATGATACGCTCTCAACCGGCAGCCTTACACACTTGTGTTGTAACGTGCTGCAGTGCATTAGGTCAGCTTGTAGCAGTACAAACAACAGCTTGTTTTTTTGTTCCCACAGGGGGATGTTACATGAGTAACATTTTTTGTTAGTAACGCTAACGAAAAAAAGCACGAGGACTGCTTTAAGTTTCCTTGTAAAAAGTTAACAAATGAGCCCTACAGGGTTGATATTCAGGGCCAGAGGAAACTAGCTCCAGTGTCAACAGCAGCTCCACCATCGAGGCTCGCAGGTAGCTCGTTATAAGGCTTCAGACACCACAGAGAAACATACTGAATATTCATATCAACATTACAACAAAACGGTAATCCATGTGACATACTGCAACATAAAAAAACTTATCTGAATCATGTCTTGTATGTCTACATTACCAGATGATTTGTGGGCCAGTCCATGTCTCATTGCAGGTGTCTGAACAAGGGAGGGGGTCTCTGCTGAACCCTCCTGGATGGCAGTCAAGACCAAAGGCTACAGTACACTTCCACTAAACATGTAGCAGCACATCCCCTCCTAGGCAGCAATAGTGGCTGTCTGCATCTCTCTAAGGGTCTCTCTATCTGTCAAACAAGCAACCAGGAAACGCCTAGTCACTTTAACCGAAACACATTTCCTCAATGCTCTAACTCAGCCTTCTTCCTCTTTTGGCTCTACAGCTATTTGTGAGCAGTATGTGATGTTTTTAGATCTCACCCACGTTCAAGAAAAATATACTGTAGAATCACTATTAAGGGTCTCTTTTTTTGTTTGTTGCACAAATCATTATTGTTCACAGGTACTACTGTGGTGAAGGCACAAACACTGTTGCATTTGCATGGTACACTGTGTGTGACTAGTGTGGCCCTGCATGATTGTGCATAAGCAATTGGACAAGTAGACTACTCTAGGAACTGTAAAAGTCAACATGAACTAGAGTCAACATTCCTGACTCAGATATAAAAATGGTTCTTCAGTACAGACCTCAATCAAAAGGACTATCAAAAGGACTTAACACATTTTAACTATCCTCTTCATCGTTAAATAACTAACCACCACACACCATTATACTGCTGATACCCAGCACAGATAGTGAAATAAACCACCACTATATTCAGTGTATAAGATATACACTAAGACTAACCCACCAGACGATTTGGTGGAGTCATTAATCCAATGAAGGGGCCAAAACTCAAAATAGAATGCATTAACTGCTAAATTTATTTATAAAGGATTACACACTCATCACCTGGAATGCTTGGCATGTGCTTAGAAATTCTTTTTACCAACAGGGTCATACAAAATATTTATAATCTCTGTTGTCTGAAAAATACTCCACATGAAGGAAATAAACCATTGCTTCATATCTTACACAGTGTATCTGGTCAAATGGCCAGGGCCAGACTGTGCAATATGGGGAACGAACATATTAGGAAAACCGGTCCAGCTTTGCAACACTCCTTATGTTTTGTGGCACAATCTTTACAGTTAAATTAGTGAACAAATATGTCTCTCAGCTAACACCTGCTATTGTTACCAATTCATTGTCAGTGTTGACAAAGATAACATTCAGCCTCAGCAGTAATCGTTCCACCTTTCAACCAAACAGACTTATTCCCACATTCCCAAACACAAGATTTCAAACATCTTCAAACAAGATCAGGGGAAAGGCTAAACACAGTGTATCTATTTCTGTTTAGTATCATCATTAAACCAGGATAAAGCTTGGGAAACGTGGTGATGTGATCCTTGCTTTTAGATCCCAATCCTCTCATGAGGAAAAGCCTAACTTTGTTACAGGGTCTTTGAAATACCAACACACTAGCACAAATTTGTGACTCAGGCTGGCTCTATCTCAAGCAACCTCCATAATGCTATTGCACGAGTCTGTGATCCTTCCCACACATTCATGGTACTGGTTACTATTCTGAGATTCTCATCCATAAAAAGCAGAACTGGAACTAACAAACAATAAATCCATAAGAATAAAGTGTCATCATAAAACAAGATATTTTGTTCAATTAAGCAATATGGAGTGACATACAATATAGTATATTGTTCACATTTTTACATTTTTTCCCTTCAGGTTACCCCCTAAAATACCCTTCATTTTATACAATGCAATAAAAGGAAAAAACTACCTGAAACTCAAAATTCCTTGAATGAGCGAGGCTAGTTCAGGCATGGCATGGTTCAGACATAAAGTTGCACACATGCACGCACACCCGTCCTCGCTAACATTAGTGCATTACGGTGCTGCCACCCACCACCTTCCCTTTCTTACCCCTTGTTGTCTGTTTGTTCTCCCCGTTGGGAGATTTGACTTGTTGCTCCCTGCCTCAGGTCATGCATGCTGCAGTGAAGGTAGCGAGCGCTTCCCTGTGTACATCCATTCCGCCAAAATTACACCTAATCTCATATATGTGAATAAATGGTGAAATCAATCAAGTGAGTGTCTTGACTGAACTGACTGTTATGCATATTTGCATTTATATTTTTACATTTAGTCATTTAGCAGACACTCTTATCCAGATTGACTTACAGCAAGTACAGGGACATTCGCCCCAAGGAAAGTAGGGTTAAGTGCCTTGCCCAAGGACAGGGCATGTTGGCACAGCCGTGGTTCAAACCAGAGACCTTCTGATTACCAGCCCGACACCCTCACTGCTCAGCCACCTGACTCCCCTGGCTTATGATGTCTAGAGTGATTATCTCCATCACCGTTTATATGACTGAATCATACTGACAGCTGCTGAAGGGTTACTCTACTCCATTGATCTACTTCTCACACTGGGAACTGTATGAAACACTGGCTCCCTAATTAATAGAGACAATCAACCCTTTTCAACATTTTGAAGCCATGTATCCATATTATACAGCAATCCAAAAGTATAATTACAAGTTCTAACTCTGTGATATCTGTCCTTTATTCAGTGCTCTCACAGACCTGTCTGGTCAGTGTATGGGTCTACAGGCCCGGGCAGCTGTGCTGCTCTCTGCTGATTGGCATTCAGCTCCATTCCAGCTTCCTGCCCCAGCCCACTTGAAACAAAGACCACTTTTGGTTTCCTGATTGAGCTCTGTGTTGGTCAACAGGCATGCTGGATCCCAATTACAGGACGTCTAAAGGCCAGACAGAGCTTTACTGCTTCTCTATTCAAAGAATGCAAATACACTATAAGTAAATGTGGCAGCTGAACATCTAGTTCAGAACATCTAGTCAGCAATGGTATATTGCTCATTGATAGGCCAGAAATGACTAAATGACACATACTGAACATGTGCCCTGTGGCCAAAGGCGGCTGGGGGTGGGGTTGTGAAAATAATACAGCTTCATCATAACAAGGGCTGTTAAACTATCAATCCTCTGAACAGTAACCAGCATATATTGACAACAGACTAAAAATACCCACTTCCTGTCCTAGACAGGGAGATCATTGGTTCCCTGATTGACTTTTCCATAATTGCTACTAATAGCCCAGAACGGGCATTTTTCCACCGCTGACTGCTGAATTGACCCCACCGACATCAGACTGGGAAGGTCAACACCTACCCTCAGGGTCACAGTCTATACAGCCGATCAGAGTGCCTTGTCTGCTTTCAGAGCCATGTCAGTGATGTTTAAATTTACATGGTTTTCCATGCCCTTTTGTGTCTGTCAGTTTCCTAATTTGTTCTGAGTGTTGTCACCTATGTCTTGTTTGGTTTCGTATTGAAGTCCTTGTTTTGTGTTCAGTCTTTGTCAGTTGTTGTGCCATTTGTTGTATATGTGAGTATCCCCACCATGTTCTTGTTTTGAAAGTAGTCTATGCTATCACCACCCTGCCTGTCCCGTCTGCACTAAGTCCATCCCTCATACAATCACCGTGACATCTGCATAGAGGATTCAGCATTGACAGCATTAAACTCTGTAAACATTTAGGCTGAAGGAATGAATCATGGTGACAAATTCAAGCTTTAATTTGTATTGCATGTGCCACGCTTGTTAAGCCCTGGGTACACAGTATGCCAAACTTCAATCTTCTCTCTCAAATAACTGAATAATAAGGTGGCCTTTAGCAAACTGATCAGTGAGTCTTCAATCTGGGATTTGAATGCATTTTTATGAAATGAAGGAAATAAAAGTCATGGCACATTGGGTGTGTGAGGGGTTGGTATTTGTTTCGTTTGAAAAAAACACAACTTTCCCCATCTGACATGAGCTGACAAGTCCACAGTCTCTGTTTCAACCATCAGATCCAAGTCTTCTGTACTGCATGTGTCTATCTGTCAGAAGTCAAAATGTGCTAATCGCTTATAAGAATATTTCAGATAGGACAGACCTGACGTCCCACAGCATTTCAATCTGTTGTATATTTTCCTAACCAAACATGTGATCTGAGAGTACTCCAGGCCAGGTGCAAAGGATCGGAAACTTTGGGGTGTTATAAACATGAAAGTGGCCTACTGCGTTATAACAAGTGCAAAAAAATACAAGTGCACTTAAATCATTTGTTTCTTCAAAACCTGAATCCTTCTGGGAAAATATCTATCAAATCAACAGTCACAACATTCTAGCACATGGCACAGATCCCAGAAGATGATGCTACAAGTCCTGAATCTGGGTGTGCTGAATTTCTTGCACAATCAGAGGAAGCACAGCTCCTCAATCACTGACATGCCAGAGCAAGTAGTGTTTTGATTCCAGTTACAGATAAAGGCTCACAGACACGTGTGTTCAATTTTTATACAATTTTAAAGTTCATAGCTCTACAGAAAATACAGAAATACAGATTTTCACTCACCAAATTGCAAGTCTAAGGCTTTAGCGAGTGATGAACTGTTCTAATGATGGGTGGATACCTAATGGGTGTGTTTCTCTTCAAGACTTTACACAATTATTTTTGGCCCAGTTCAGAATAAAGAACAGTATGTGAAAAAGTATAGTAGTATATGAAAAAGGTTCATTGTTTAATTCATTGTGGATTCACCTGGGCGAAAATGTTGTGTTGATTTAATATGTAGGTGATGTAGCGATGTAACTGAACAGATTACAACATATACTACAATAACTGTAATATGAACAAATAAGAATATCCAAGAGACTGACAAGTCTTGTTCAGATTTTGAGAAATACAGTTCAAACTAACTGGCCTTACCAGTTGCTAACAAAAGCTGGAAATGTCACATTTGAGCCGGTAGGAGTGGCAGGTAATTGTTCAAGGAGGCTGTTGTAACTACACTGTCATCCCTTAAGACGTCTACGACTCATTATGTTGAATGTTAGATTAGGTGATTAACCTATTGTTTGGTGGCAACCACGTTGAAATCAGCCATAAAACACATCTGCAATCATATTTCATGACCACAAATCCATTCCTTTTACCTAAGGCCAGACTAAAATCTCTGAACAACACAGTTCAGCAATCTTTACTACATCATCGTGGGTAGGGTTGTCCATTTACTAGCCTTCAGAGGCATGCAAAATTATATACTACTGTATCACTGCAACACAACAACAATACAATATTGTCAAGCAGAAGCCTAGTACTGACTGCTGTCGATCAACAAAGGTTAACAAGGAGAGGAAGTGGCTTGATGACATCACACATGTCCTCCAAAGCAGATATCCAGATCAATAGGAAGTGGTCAGCCTCCACAGACATGGTACACAGCTGTCATGACCAGATGCTAGGCAGGCACACCCTCACACAAGCTATGGCATTAACTTATCAGTGAAGACTTATGACTAAGTATGCTACTGTGGCCATGTAATGAACAAAGCTTTTACAATCTACATTTACGTCTCAGGGTTAGGACATTTTTGCTAAGAAAGTAAGATTTCAAAATGAATACACCTCAGTGCACCCAACTTGGCTGGCAAAATGATTAATTGTTGACCTTAAAACAGAATAACCTTTATTCATCTTAAGGTTTTATCTGTTGAAAAGTAAGTTTTCATAAAACTAGATTATCCTTAGTCTAGTACAAAAACTAGTAAAAAGAAACAATACAAAAACAACCAAAGGAAGTTAAACCAATAATTTGCCATGAAACAAGTCCCTTAGGTAAGGATATTATTGTGACTAACATTACCTTTACCTGGATCCTAACACCAAGTAAGTGGACCAATCTGAAAGCTAGAAGCCCTGCTTATGCGTAGTGTTTGGTAAAACCGGTCAGCATAACAATTTGACTTTTACCACAGTCCATTCTTATGCCTTTGTAAAGGTATAGAAGCCTGGGTCACAAACCATGGTTCTATTGACTGACGGGTTTTAATCATGTCTAAATTTAAACTTTTGGCCCAACTTTTGGAATGTCCGTCAGGCAAGAAGCAGATGGCAAAAAGTATCAATGAAAAATGCATTATTTCCACACAATCTGTTGTATTTCGAAGAGGTCTGACAGGCATTTACTATCTACTATTTACTATATACTATTTATAATCTGGGATAAATATTTTATCCTACGCGCAGACAGTTCATAGCCAAAAAACTTATAAAATAAATTGCACCAGTAGTGTAGGCTACTTCCCGTTTTCATGTTCCCATGCGATAGGAAGCTCAAAGTAAGCTCAACTGCAATTTAAACAGCTGCGATGTTTATTTCATATGTAAACCAGTAGTTTGTGAGACCCTTATTTGGAATGCACATATAGTTTATGTTTTCTGAGCAGCAAATAATGTAAACCACTAGGTCGTAAACCAATAACCATCGCTACTGTTCTTGACACACACAAAAAATACTCGACGGTCGCCTGCTTGAAACTATAATAGAACTGAAATTCGATTATCCGGAGCACGCGCATGTATAGAACTCTCTCACTGACATTTTTCATTATACAATCGTAAAATGAGTAATAGACCATTAGATCTTTAATCACAAATACGGAACCATTTGGACCAGTTGTGCTAAGTTTCAGGAAGTAGCCAGACACCTGCCCCCACAGGTAAATAATTTGGAAATTTGTGTTGTTTACCATGGCAACCTCTTCCTCTTGAATCGGGCATAATTTTCACAATGTAGGATAGGCTACACTAGAACCACAATTGAATAGTAATTGAGATTTTAAAAATTCGCTCGTGCAATTCAACCTTTAGTCTGAATAGTCTGTCTTCATGCAAATAGGCTGCACTTCCTCGTCTTTCCGTGTTGATTCTTTAGGAAGTATGAAAACTTACCGACATATCCCCCCTATAATTATAACTGCATAATTTGGTGTTACAGTATTACAGTAAGGCAGAGGACAACAATCACCAACAGGTGTCACATCTTTCCCACTCACCTTGGTGTAATACAACATCCACAGCTCATACAATCTTTCTTTCGATGCCATTCTCCTTCGCGCTTAGAAATGTGGTCCTTGTATACAATTTTACATTTCTGTCCGGTGTTTTTGTTGTTGATTCCAAAAGTAAGGGCGCAACATGTTCACGTGGATCATCTTGATATTAAACAGTGACAGTTGACAACATGTGATCGTCGAAACAGAAGCTCTAAGAAAGTTCATATCCAAATAGCCAAGAGAAAGCATGGCATGCGTGCCTTAATCTGCGTAGAAATTATGAACACAGCGAAAACAGAATCCAAAGGAACACCCATGTCCGCATTTAGACAGTATTATTCCAGTTACGGAGGACTTCCCACTGAATGGCTAAACGGGTGCATCCGTTCAACACTGTAAACTAACACGTGATAACGTAGTAACAAGGTTTACAGGTGTGGAGTTTGTATTAATCGTGCCTCTAAATTCTGCTTAAATGCACTTGCCCCAAATCCCTTGACAGGTAGCGCACTGTATATTACAGGTAAATATTCTTAAAGACACATCTACTTTTAGGCATATTTGGTAAAACGAGTACTGGGCAAGGCACACATTCCCTGAAGTGTAAAACTGCATCGCTAAGTCAATAAGAATGGTTCTTTTATGTTGTTCTAAAATGTTCAACATACAGTCGGGGCAGTTTTAGTTTAAACTTGATCTAATTATCTATTAATGAAACTGTCATCTTATAACAAAATCTCCCAACGGATCTGTCCTAGTTCCTTAAATAATATAATTGGTTAATTTTTCCATTAAACGGTTAACGTCGAAGATTGATCTTTGCTTAGAAAATGTACTGCTCACTGTTCACGTTGTCTTTTTGCATTTCTCTTTGTCATGTCCCCATCAATGCCATCAGTCTGCCTTGAACTGTGTTCCAGAGACACGTGAAGACCGAACAGAACACGTAACAGAACAGAATAAATGTAACATGTGTTCAAACTTTTTCATCTCTTCTGATGAGAGCTGGTTCGAAAGCTAAGCTAAGTAACACAAATTGTGACACCCCAGTAGCCTAATTGAAATTAAATCCATAGACAATGTTCACTGGCCAAATGATGAAAGTTTTTGAATGTTCTGTTAAAAGCTCTGTTGTCAGATATCCATTGGAGGGCCGCCAGGTCGTAGGCTACTGTCTTCAGATCGTTGATTTGAAAATGTCTCTCATGCTCTTTCTGTCACTGGTATGGTAATAGGCATGATCTTATGTGATAACTTCTAATCTACAAATGACAAAAATGGATAACATAGCACACACATTTTAAAGTTGCTATAACTTGACTACTGGTCTGGGTTTTATCTTGATCCTTATTCTTAATTGGACTCCAGTTTGTATTTTGTGTGGATTCATGGTTAACACATGTCTGTCTTGTTGCAGGCCAAGCTAGGCTGGTCAATAGGAGGATGGCCAATGAGAACCTCCAGGCAGCTGTATTGCCATGGCAATGCCCTACATTCCACACCAGGACCTACCCAGTGTGTGGCCCACTGTGTTTGCTTCTGTATATGACTGAGGGGCATTCACTCACGTGATAAATATTCAATATGAATAGAATTATGACTGTTTTATGATGCGAGGTGAATTTTGTGTACTTGTGTAAAATTATCAAACAGTTGTGTAATATGCAAATCGCTGCAAAATATGTTATTTGTTAAGTCTGGATGGATTTCCAAATGTTACATTTTGTATTATGTCATTGCTGAACATGGCAAGTTCTTTGAATTAAATATCTTGTTAAAGTCCTAGAATCGATGTTTTCCACAATCGCTTTAGACCGTGCAGTCCTATGCATCGATGCCCGATGTCGTCCAAAAACAAAAAAAGAACAGCAACGTGCTAGCTAGCAAGATGGAGCAGTCTGTTGGATCACTACAGGAGCAAGCACTCAAAAGGAAAGAGCGACTAAAAGCACTAAGAGGTCGACAACTTCAGGTTGTTAAGTTTTTATGTATTTTTGTATAGAGAGATTCATTGGAATTGTATAATAGAATAGTTATTTCTATTGTTTTGGCTAGATACATGTGAAAAACCAAATGCTAGCTGATGCTAGCTTCCTTACGCCCAGAAACGCTCAGAATGAAAGACCAAGGCTAGCTATAAAATTATTATAATGTCTAACTAGCTAGCTATGGTTGAATTGTAGTTTATTAAAATAATGTATTTGTTTATTCATTGAATACGTGCTGTGCATATGCATTACCTTGTTTAAATTATGTTTATCTTTTGCCTGAATGTTCTTGAGCTTTCCCAAGCGGAAATGTTCTATTACACATTGGCAATAGCTAACGATTTTAGCTGGTTCAAGCTAGGCTATTGTAGAACTTCTATGTCCTCCTCATGAGTTTGACCTTTTCAATATTTATATCAATCATTTTGTAGTTGACCAACATTACGATTATTTCAGACACTTCATGTTGTAGTCTTACTATTCACGCAACTCCTTGAAGTGATGAAGGATCACTCTTACTGAGAGATTTCAGGCTATGCATAATGACAAGGGAAGATGTAGTTGGTCCAGGCACTTTTTTCACCTGTGTCTTTACTCCGTTTCGCGCCTAAGTAAGGACAGATACGCTGATGTCGTTTGTTTGTTAGCCGTGCCACTGACCAGGACATAATTGCATCCAACCTGCCGACATTTGAAAAGAAAACAAACCCTGTATTTCGACTTTGAATCGTTTGACGTATGCGACATTTGGGGTTTTGGGCAGCAATTCGGACTTGAAACCACATTGTTTGCTGTCGACTGTGTGTAACTGGCCTTTTGCAGGAACTATTGTTCTAGCAGGTCACTTTTTTGGCAGTTTAACCTAGATGTCTGAATGTCCTCAATGGCTGGGGTTGGAGGGGGCTATTTTGATAAATGGATGTTGACATTCCAGAACCATTGGAAGGCTTTCCTGGGGTACTGTACTTGAAGAATGAGTCAGGCCCTGAATTGTTCTTGCAGGTGGCCGGAAACCTTTTCAGGAAAACATTGGGTGTGGAGGAATTCTGAGTCCTTGGTTGTAGTAACTAACTTCAACAGTCTAGGTTTTCCAACATTCTTACATTTGTCATCCAAAAGCATCTGCAAAAATACAATGCAAAGAACAAAGCAACATTTCTGTTCACTACTGTATAAAACCTTGAGATGAACATGTTCTGAATTTAAATATTATTATTTGAGTGCCAAATTACCAGATAACCAGTCACCCTCAACATGTGTCAATTGTGGCTTCAAAATATAGTATTTCTCGATTTGGACTATTGTTTTTCATTCAGTTAGTTTTTTTGTTCCTGTTGCAGTATGTTAATTCATGTATTTCTGTGAAGCACCCTGAGCTAATTTGATGGCAACTCAGTAACAAAGACCCATTTGTTGTCACCCAACAGGGAAGAGACCAAGAGCAAGAGGATGGAGAGCCAGAGAGGAAAAGAGCCCTGGAGGAGGCTGAGGATGAGGAGCGACACAGGTTGGTTCATCAAAACCTTCACACAAAGTAGACTAATGGCGTGCTCCCCAAATATCTGAAGACTTCAAGACTTAAATTAAATGAACGCAGGTGTTTCAGTTAGAAGAGTCTGTAATTATGATTATTTCTGCTTCCCTTTCCATGTTGAAGCGACAAAACCATGTAGCAGATTATGTACATCTGAACACCATCTCCTGGTAACCAACCTGAATTCCAATTGGCAGGTCTCACTGCTGTGTTTATTTAAGCTTGGATCAGGTCCCTGTGCTAATAGCTACTCAAATATCCAGCAGCTTATTGTGAGCATTATTTCAGGCAGCAGGAAGGGACAGACATCCCTCTCCTGCAGGACCCTTGTTCCATTGTTTATGTTTAATGATTGTTCACTGTGTTCACCAGTACTTACACAGGATTTAGAGAGCGCTTGCGGCTTTGACCGGCAGTTGCTTTTGTAGGTAAAACACAGAAACTTAATTTTAAAGTGAATGAACTAGAGTTGGATGTTTCATATGGATACTAGTTAGAGGCAGTTTTTAAGAATGCTTTTATTTAGGCCAGACTTCAGCAGTTGTGCAATAGCCGGTCTCGTCACACAGTATTAAAATTGCATGGGAGATCAGATCGCCTAAACAAAGGTATCAAAGGACAATATGGTTGCAAGTCAGCAGACAGCAACCCTTAAAGCTGACTTTAAGCATTATCAAGATGAAGAGTAATTGAACTTTGTTCTGTGTTCTACGACACACTAACAAATGTTCATGGAAAGTAGGTTAATGTGAGTTGAGATCGCATGAGTTGTAATGATTTTCTAACATTAGGGACATTTATTCATTTCTCATGTAGAAGTCAGGGAGAAAGAGAAGGAACAATAGTCTGAAAACGAGAGAGAAAGCAAAGAGAGAAGGGGAGAGCTTTGACTCTGCGACGTAGTGGCAGTGTGTGACGTACGAAACATTCCAGACCAACATCCATACAAAGCAGCAGCCTGTCTCGTTGGCGTGTGTGCCCTGATGGATGCATTTTCAACCTTCTTCTCTTAAACTCTCCTATCACAAACATGATCAGCCCTATCTCAGGAATCTTTAAGCAGTCCTCCCTCGCCTATACACTGAGGGTACATATAACTCTCAAGGCACTGTTTCAACAGCTCCCTCCGACATCAAGCAAGCTCGCTGAGAATTTAACCACAAGGACCCCCGATGAAAGATAACATCATTCAACCCATAGAAAAAAATCCTCAGCTGCTGCCTAGCAGTATAGCTCAAGCCGTGCCCATGCAGCAGGTGGAGAACATTCTAATTAGATGTATTCCTGAGGAATAAAGGGGGTCCTTATCCCCTCCGGAGCAGACAAACATTCCCTAGAAACAAATGTGCAGCTGTGAGGGCACACAGGTCTCCTCAGTCTCTGGAGTGACTACACCGCCATCTTCTGGTGTATTGTTGTTGCGTGCGAGTGCAGCGTATCGGTTGAACAAAAATAGAAAGCCGTGAACTTCTGTTCTGTTGCCAATCACAAGGTGACAACACAAGTGTGCGGCTCCAACCTGATTCCCTCCATCTTTCAGAGAGCTGAAGCTGAGGAACTATACCCCTGCTGACGAGGAGTTAAAGGAGCGGCAGGTGCCCAAAGCCAAGCCAGCCTCAGGTGAGGAAGAGTAGCATGAAGCAAACCAGCCAGGCTATACTGGAACCCTCTGGGCCGATGAGTGATTGGGCAGAGTGTTTCTTGTCTTGTTTTTTTCAGTGGAGGATAAAGTCAAGGATCAACTAGAAGCTGCCCACCCCGAGCCTGTCATTGAAGAAGTGGTAAATATTATTATTTTTATTGGTCTAGGGAGTCTGTGCCATGACCGTAAAGTAAACATGAAAGTATTCTCATCTGTTCTCAGGACTTGGCCAACCTTGCGCCTAGGAAGCCTGACTGGTAGGTCTTTTGGCAGGATTACTGTGATGCTCCACTGTTATTGCAATAATTTATTAAAACTTACATTTTCTTATCTTATTAATGATGTAATATTCACAATTTTTATGAAGGGACTTAAAGAGAGATGTCGCAAAGAAGCTGGAGAAGCTTGAGAAGAGAACTCAGAAGGCCATCGCTGAACTTATCCGTGAGTTTTGCACACATGTAGGATTGTAAGCTGTTAACAAAATGACAGAATGACATCATGCTATCCATTAGGTCACCTCTTTGTCTATGTCAATACTTCCTGATGCAATAAATTCTTTAGTGGCATCATTAACTGCCCTGTGTTCCGCAATCATACAAGTTTGGTCAGTGTGAGCTTATACTGTATTGGGGTAATTGCTTTGTGGATTGCCGACCCCAAGGAGATATGCAGTCTCTCGATGATATCACTATGTGGTTCCTTTAATCATGTGTGATCTACATTCCCAAAATAGATCTGGCTTTGGCCAACACATTCCTTCAAAAAGCTTAAGCCTTCAGTCAGGTTTAGCTGCACAAATCTGCTAAACCCTTTTGTTTTCATTCCTCAGGTACATATTGTAACTATACACGCCTGAAATGAAAGCAGAGACCTTGAGTGGTGTGAGATATGGTAACTGACCGATTGTCAATTGACTGCGTCCAGGTGACCGTCTGCGGGGCAGTGAGGAGGAGCTTGCTGCAGCCGTGGGAGCCATGGGAGCCGTAGGCGTGACGGAGGGAGACTCTGACTGAGACCTGGAGGAGAGAGGAGGAGCCCAGCTCCACGCTGACCTCCTGCAACTTGCTCCACCCACTTCAGTTTCATGGGTAGAGACTTTGGGGAGCAGTAGCTACAGTATGAAAGCTACTGACACTCAATGTTTTCAATTGAGGGTCCGCCTTTATTGGCTGCAGCTATTTGAGAGCCAGACCTGTATCAGTGTCATGTGACGTAAGGGATATTTATGTACGATCGTTGATACATTTCGTCACCTGTTAACCCAATGTATGCGTCTTTATGGGAATAATGTTTTATGAAATATTTCCAGTAAATTCTTTGTTTCTTTTAGGATGTTGCCTGTAACTATTTCCTTCAAGTGGCAGTTTATATCAGCAGAGACTTTTCAAAACGTACACAAATTTGTAAATTTGTATTCTGAAAATCATCTGTAAATGCCATCCTGACTCAACCATGTTCTAAAGTGACACCATTCCACGTTTATTGGTTCCTGCAACATTAATTACTTGCCATCTTAAATCTAGAGCTGCCTAATAAATAGAGGTACATCTAGTATGAAGAACATAACACAGCAAAGCAGGTTTTGGCATAATGTTTGACTAGTGATACTGTCTATACTGATAAGCACCTAGTTCAGTTTGATAAAGACACGCTATATTTCACAATAAAGTGCTTTCCTTGTCCTTTCAGTAGACCTACACATTCCCTATTGAGGGAGATATTGCACAAATACTGTGGGTTTCACCGTACCATCACAGAACAATCTAATTTATCGAGCCTCCTCTCACAGAAAGCCAGTTAACAGGCCTAAAACAGAGTATTTTATAATACTGGTGTTTTCAACTTCCACAAAAAACAACACATCAAAGATCAAACGACAAACAAACAACCCCTCCCCTAACACTCAGAATCTCCTACACACTACCATTTCATATACAGCTGCTGAGTATATTAGAATCAAAGCTCACGCAATACATATAGTTGTAGCCGAATAATTAATACTGCTATAATTGCACAATAAAAGTGTTAATGGCATGTACCTCATGCCAAACCTATTATGAAGCAGCTTTAAGTAGATTGATGGTCAATGGCGTGTCAGTCAAGAAACCCTGTGCTTCAGCGATGTAGTCATCGTAAAATCAAATGCAGCCACCGGAGATTCTAAAGTTGTCTTGGCACTCGGTGTTGTGTACACCAATGAACACCGCAGCAGTCGAATGAGCCAATGGTCAAAGAGATGGAGCTTCCTCCCACTTGACGGTTTAATCCCAACTGTCCACTTTGAAATGGCAATCCTGATGTTATGGAGACCTTTAAAGCATTAGCCCTTTGGTAGGATTGTTATTGAGAAGAGCTGATAGCTGTGTCAATGACTGATAGAGATGAGTGTCTCTGGAGCTGCTTCTGTCAGTTTTTTGGTGTGAGTCCCTTGGGTTCCTGGTGATCCATGGGAACAGGAAGTGGATGATTTAGGAGTAGGAGTCACAATGGCCTCCGGCCTCAATCTTTCGCGCTGCAGGCCCCAACTCCACCTTACACACTCTCTGGGCAAACTTCAGGGAGCACAGAGTCTCTCCCACATTACTATCCAGAGCAGATACCTGTAAACGGTCAACCAACACAGATACAATCTCAAATAGTTTCACATCTAAATCTTAAAGAACAATCAGAAACTTCATTCAGCCCCACAGGGAAATTAAGAGTATCCAGCTGCTCACAAACACCATTTCTATGCACATCACAACAATTCCATATTAATAATTAAATGCTTACACAAGAGAGTTCAATTGCACACAACCTAGTTATAATTGAGTTGAGGACAACAATTCAACAAAGAATCTCCTGAAATTCTCAGTACTGCAGTACAGCAATTTAAGTTGCTCACTAAAACGTCTCCTCTCTCCAGCCAGACTCATAAAACAAGAGATTACGTTTGAGTGCACCTTACCTGTACAACCATGGCTGTTTTATTGCCTTTTCCCAGGGAGTCCTGCAGCAAGTAGGTAAGGCGGGAGTTCCTGAAGGGGATGTGTGTTTGTCGGCCCCTCAGGGCCTGGATCACATCCCCCAGAGCCAGCAAGGAGCGGTTGATATTCTGGGCTTCCTTCAGCCTCTCACCCTCCGCCCCAGACTTCCACACCCGCTCAGAACCAGCCAGGTCAACCAGGTTTAGCTTGCCTAAAGACAACACAGGATGAATGGACATTGAGCCCCAAATCCCTTTTATATATATTACTGAATTCTCAATTGCCAGGGAAACATCTTCTGTGTAGAAATATAGGGACGTTGATGTATTTGTATGTGCTGGGACCGCATATGTTTAGGTGATTGTCTGATAGCTGACCTGTGGTCTTGGCCCCTGTGGCCAGGTCTGTGCCAAGAACTGAGATACACAATAGGGCGTGAGAACGGGAACTGTGCTGATTCATCTGGGTGCCGAAGGTGATGCGGTTCCGACGAGCCATTGCTAAGATCTGCAAAATACAAATCACATTAGAATAATAGGCACAGACCACACCACTGACCACTAATGAGTAGGTACATTTCCCCTTGAGATGAAAATGCTGCTTTTCATTAACAACGGCTAGTCGTCCTGCAGATTCCTGGACGGAAAATGTGAGATTCAGGGCTGATGCTGCAACAGTAACAATGTTTGTCTTTAGTGTTGTTGTTGCTTTGTTGTTCCCTTCCTACTAGTAGACTATTGCCCGTCAGAGGTGCCTGCCTTAAATTTGTAAACTGTTATAGCTATACTCGTATAGCTCTTCCCATGGCATTTATTGGTTTCTCACAATGTAAGTTTCATAATCTATAAACCTGATATGTTTGGGGTCTATCACGTTGCTATGCTCAGTGACCAATGCTCTTTTGTAATGCTCTCTCTTATAAGTCGCTTTGGATAAAAGCGTCTGCTAAATGAATAAATGTAAATGTTTCTATAGATTTTCGAAATGGACAGTGAATAGATCAGAATATAGATATAATCCATCTCTCACTTTTTTGATATGCTGAAAGCTCTTGACCTCGATGACTCTGAGGCCAGGGACATGCAGCTGGCCGGTTCCATCAGGGTTTATCTTGATGTCAAGCTTCTCTCCATCCTTACTAAGAAGGTCTCTGTGGAGAGACATGGAAAAGAGTGGTGTTGATTTCACATTTCTATTCTAATTCAGGACATGACCATGATTTTATCCGTGCTAGTATCCACGGTAACCACTAGAACACGTGAGTCTAGAGGCCAGTACCTGAGGAGCTCATTGTAGATCTCCACAGAGCTGACGCTGACCGTGTACGTCCACATGTCCTTCCTCTCCTCAATCTCACTGAACAGGTGCTTCAGGGCCCGCTGGTTGATGCCTGGGTTCTCCACACTTCCCTGCAAACAAAAGTTTGTCCGTCAGAATTTTTTTTGCATATTATTTTTTGCGTATTATCTCATCAGGTGGTACAGCACTGGCTAACAAAACAAACATACCTCCATGGTGTAGGTCTTCCCAGAGCCGGTTTGCCCATAGGCAAAGATGCACACATGATATCCATCTATGCATGATGTGACAAGAGGCTCAATCTCCTGAAACACCTGGGGCAAAGTAAAAAATAAAAGTTTGTGAAAAGTCTAGCTAATGCTTTGTAAATCATGGCTGTGGCCAAGCATTACATTTAGTCTTATCCAGAGCAACTTACAGCAAGTACAGGGACATTCCCCCTGAGGCAAGTAGGGTGAAGTGCCTTGCCCAAGGACACAATATCATGCAGCCAGGATTTGAACCAGGGACCTTCTGACTACCAGCCCGACACCCTAACCGACTGTGCCACATGACTCCTCCACACAGCATACACATATGACAGAGCGGATTTCAGGGTCTCTATGCCTCTGTTTTCAGTACCTCTTCCTGAGTAGCCTGAGGGTGAAAGACTTTGTCCAGTTCAAAGATCCGGCTCTTTCCTTTGTTCATCACCGTTAGAGCTGACTCATTGAGGGGGTCTGTGGTCACCACAACAGACTGGTCCTCCTCATGCTGGTCCTCCTTCAACACTGGCTTCACACGACACAGCACACGGATGTTGCCTGGAAACAGGAAGTACCCATGATTAATTGGTTCATAAAAAGCAAACATTGGTTTTGAGTAGTAGACTTATGACAAGAGGATCCTCATCTGCATCCCATCATACCTTTGAGCTCTACCAGTTGCTCGTGGTACTTCCTGCGAAGGGCCACCTCCTTCCTGTATTTCTCCAGAAGGTCTTTATTTGCTTCAGACATTTCACATATTGCAGCTGAGATCTATTATGGGAGACAGGCCAGGAACATGGTTGAATCTCCCATTTATCAAGCAGCACCTCCTTCAGCACACAGGTGGTATTACAGAATTGGCACCAACTCCCTATAACATAAAGTACAGGCAGCATGCAAACCCAGGCCTTTGGAAATCCGGTCTGGTTTGTGTCTGACCTGTTTCTTGGCGTCGGTAATGGCCGCTCCATAGAAGTCAGAGAAGTTGCGGACCTGGCTCCTGAGACTGGCGTAATCTGTCTTCATGGTGCGTAGGGTTGGAGGGAGCGCTGTGAGGCGCTTCTGCAGACCTGCAGGCCACACACAACAAACACATCAGAAATAAATACAGAAAATGGAGTAAGCTTGTCACACCATTTTTTGACAGTCCTGGTTGAACGACTTTGTGTCCTTTGGGACAGTAGGACTCACTGAAAAACTGTTCCTGGAGGCTTTGGAAGTGTTCTGCTGAGCAGTTGGCTGCTGCCTTCACCGCCTCCTCCTTCTTCTCCTCCAGGTGACCGATCTCCTTAAGCAGCTCCTCGCGAAGTTTACTGATCTCTCGCTCGTAGGCCGCAATCTGGGAGGAAAGACCAACTGATTCAACTTACATTTCTTATGTACATCAGAAACAGGGAAGGGAAGAAGCTGGGAGAGGATGCACAGCAAATCAGCTCACGGGATACATCCACTCATGCTCTCATCGATCCGGAGCCGGGAACCAATCACGTGCCTTGTCTGAGTGCCCGTGGGTATGTACAAAGCCTCTCTTTGTCTGGCACCCTGGACAACAGTTTATCTCGTATATCACGATGAAACAACGCTACTTTCCGCAATACGGCTGCCGAATATGGCAACATTTGATATATGATATTCAATACTTGAAACTTAAAAAGCAAAATGACGAGGGATTACTGTATTTTCTTTCCTTTTGTATTTCTATATTGCATATTTTGTGAGTAACCAGATTTGTATTTGTTGTATTTACTATTTTCTTATATTTTACCATCATGAGGATCAATATAATACCTACTTCTTCTACTACTGATAGTGTACAGCGGATCTGAGCCGGTTACCTTATGTTGCAGATTACAGCTGTATTCATCTGATTTCCTGATGTGCTCCTCCAGCTCTTTGCACCGCTCATTCTGACTGGACAGCTTCTCTGACAGCAGGTCATTCTTCTCTCTGGCTTCGGCCAACTGCCTCAGCATGTAAGGAGACTCCACCTCCACTGTCTGAGTGACATACTGGAGGAGAGAAAACAGTTGGAGATCACTTTAAACGTTATTTGATCACTTTCCTGATGATGTTCTATCCAAACATCTGAAGCGCAATGATTCAAGATTCAAGTAGAATGCTTTTGCAGACGTTCCCTACCTTGACTAGTGGCTCCTTGCCCCTCTCCTTATCCAGCTCCAGTTGAAGCTCCCTCACTCTATCTTCTCGTCTCCTCAGCTCCTCTCCTTTCCTCCACTCACTCTGCTCGCTCTGACGCTCCAGGCGTGACAACTGCTCGGCGCGCTGCTGGAGGGAGCTCTCCAGTTGCTGTACCCGGCTCCGCAGGTTCTCATTCTCCTACGAAGGGGGGGAGGGTGTGTGTGGGGGGGGTAGGGGGCAGAAAGGGGGAAAGATAGGTTGGCAGAAATCCAAAAGAAAGCATGAGATGATAAAGAACAAGTACATTATGAGACACACAGAGGTCTGTATGAACTACCATGAGGGCGGTTTGTTTTACAGCTAGTAGTCCATGACACATCCAGTCCATTAACTATACATGGTCATGCCTCATAGAAAGATTATGGTGCTGTTAGGCTGCATTCCATTTCTGCAGAAGCACTCCACTGTCTATTTCTAACTGGGTGTTTCCAAGTTCAGCTGCAAACAACAGGAAACAAGAATGGAGCTGTACCTGACTGCACCTCAGCATAGATGATCCAAGAGACACTGCTCCTGGAAGGTCTGTCTCACCTTTATGAGCACAGAGCTGGACTGGGAGGGGATGACGGACAGCTGCTGCAGGAGGCCCTGGGTGACACCCAGGCTCTGCTTCAGACTCTCGTTCTCCGCAGACAGACAGACCACGCGCTTCTCAGAATCCGTGGCGCCCTGGGGAAGAGAGAAAGGCACAACATTCTGGTATGAGTTCATCAGCAGTTAAGCCATCAATTTGTCAGTGTCAGTTCTTTGAAGGGTCTGTCCTTGGTTAGGTAAGGGATATATATCTCCAGGGTTAATGGTGAAAGCAAATTCTACACTGACAACTCACGTATATTTCTGCTTCGTATCACTCCATCTCTAGTAGAGAATGCTCCACTTGGTCCATGCAGTACTTACAGAGTCCGTTTTCAGTCGGGACAATTCCTCCTCACGTTCCTCGATGCAGCTCTTAAGCTCGTCAATCTGTGGAAGACAGGGGAGGTCACAACGTGTTGTGTGTTTGTGCAGGTACATGTATGTGGAAGTGTAACCCCTGTAACTAGGTCAGCGGTAGGCAACACTGGACCTAGGGAGCCACTGTCCTGAAGATTTTAGATGTTTTCTTGCTCAAACGCGCCTGATTCTAATGAATTGGTTGTTATCAAGTTCTGTGGAAGCCTTATAATGACCCATTCATTACAATCAGGTGTTCTAGAGCAGGGAAACATCTAAAATCTTCAGGACAGCGGCTCCCTGGGACCAAGGTTGCCTACCCCTGAACTAGGTACACTCGCTCTGCACTGCACTACATGGCACCAGTGTTTCTGACATGGGAAATGAGCGCTCTAACGAGGAGGATAAAGGCTGCACACTCTACCATCAGTCACTAGAGCATCCTTTGAGATCAGAGGAGTGAGATTTAGACTTACATTTAGTAATTTAGCAGATGCTCTCATCCATAGCAATTTACAGCAAGTACAGGGACATTCACCCCAAAGCAAGAAGGGTGCCTTGCCCAAGGACACAACATCATGTGGCATGGCTGGGAATCGAACCAGCAACTTTCTGATTACTAGCCCAATTCCCTAACCGCTCAGTCACCAGATTCGCACAGTAAGTAAAAGCTGGAACCTGATACAGAAGCATCTAGGTGTGTACAAGTATGTATGCATGTGCACTTAAGTGTTTTCCACCTCACCTGCTGCTGGAAGGCCAGTATGCGTGAGTGCCGGTCCTGTTCCCTCTGCTCCAGCTGGGAGTGCAGCTGTCGTAGCTCCCCTCTCAGCTTGCTCTTCTCCCCCTGGAGGCCATATAGTGACTCGACCAGCCTGTGGAGGCCCGCAGGGGCCTCTGGGGACGTGCTGCACTCACCTGGGGAAGGACACACAGGAATTGAGATGATAATATTGGGCATTTTCCATGCTTGATTGGACATATTTTAAGTGAAGTGTGATAGTAAAAGCAATCAAGAAAGGGAAAGACAGATTTGAACCCAGGCCACTGCAGTAAGGCCTCGTCCTACATTCAGATTCAGAATACTTAATTAATCCCGGGGGAAACTCCTTCGCAGCAATGGCACACAGTCTCGCAAAAGCACACAGGGGTAAGGGTGTGAGGTCACTACATGGAGTCAAGTGTCTTAGCAGATAGGGAATCAGGCTAGTAATCTGCTAACCTGGTTCGAATCCTGGCCTTGTTGAAAAAATAAAAAATAAAAAAAGCAACACACTTCACCGTACTTGGCTCAGGGGTAATGTTCCTGTACTTGCCGTAAATTGCTCTGGATAAGAGCGTCTGCTAAATGACTAAATGTAAATGTACATGATATGCAAACTTATCTGATACTGCTACTGGGGCACCCAACTGTGTCTTTTAATTTGTTTCACATCCCTTTCCAAATCGACCTGTGGGTCAGTTTAAACTGTAACAACTGCCCTATTTACTAAATATAATTGTAGATGGAATCGTGCTGTACTTAGGTAAATATTAATGAATGGCATCCATGGTGAATTCAAGATCATGTTATGGTTGTGTTATTTCAATTTTCCAATTGGGAGAACATCAGGTTCTCATATACAACATATGCCATTCATTTATTTACAATTAATGCCAGCAAGCAAATACCTTCTTCATTTCAGCAGAACCCAAATAAAACCATAGCTACCCTTCGTGCTCTGTGGCTTTCTAATCGGTTTCCTCCACCTGAATGATTTATTATGCTCTGTCAGGGTTGTTTTTCTTGCCTGCGCACTACACTAATTACAAAGGCAGGCCGTGTCAGCTTTGTTCGGTCGCTCTTCAAGAGAAGCAGACAGGGACTGGTGAGGAGGGGGCGGGCGGAGGGCAGGAACCAAGGCTGAGTACACCGAGATGCTCCTCTCACACAATGTGCAGCAAAAACAAACGTGATACAAGGAAAACGTGACAGGGGAACAGGGACCCACTGATGTGGGACTTGGATAACCCTGCTATTTACTCAAAAGCATTCAGCAGTTTTTTTTCATCACAAACATAGAACTCCAGGAAAATGTCCATTGTAAATATTTTAACTGAACTCATCACTTTCATCATTTTTCCCTCAAAACTAGATATTTTCAATCAGTTTGTGCAGTATGCGTTTTACAGTGTAGGTTCTCACAGTTGCAACCCACACTGCCATATTAGGCACCACTGACAATTGAGTTTAAGATCCAATTCTCTTTTTCACAAAACAAATACAATTCAACTGACCAGAGATTAAACTATTAACAAAACCATAAAAACACTAGAGCGCTGAAACAATGCAGCACCTAAACAGCAGCTGAGTGGACCAGCGATCATCATGCTGACCAGCACAACACAAACAAACCACTCAAACATCCTGTCCTCCATAAACCTAGGAAATGGTTCCCCCTGGTTATTTTTAGCTCCACATGGGGACACGTGGAGGCTGGCATGTGCCAAGGACTGTGAGTGCATTTGCTGTGGGAAGAAAAGGAGCACTTACACGGATGTTTTATTGATGTCAAAACGAGACTGAGTCACTGGCCAAGTGCCAGACACTCACCCACTGCATATCTTCAATCGGAAAGGTAAGGGACGGTGTACACGTGGAGGGAAGCACTTAGAGAGCCACGTGTGATACGGTCTACAACATCGTTTGGGTTGGTTAACTGACACATTTCTCCAGGGCTATATGACAGTGAGCTGCAAAAGACCAGTCTGGGTCTTGTGTGTCAAGACACACTGTCATCACAGGGCAACACACACTCATGCACGTGTGCGGTCACACATCACACACACACGCACATAGTAGCAGCAGGGTAGGGTGGGCTAAGGCCTGTCCATAGTACATATGGTCAAATCCTCTATTTAACAGATAGCAGATCCTTCCATGACTGATGTCAGTGCCAGCTGTGTTGCCAAAAATAGTCCTCTGAAGTCATCCTTAATTCCAGCTTAATTCACACCAAGGACATCATGGAATCCAATCAACAAACACTGTTGCGACTTCCATCCTTTTAAAGTTGAAAAGTGTCCTTCATCATATCATATCACCTTCATCGTATCTGGGTCTGGATTTTCTAAACTGGCAGCCACAGTCTGACTTAAAACAGACATTGTTTCTGCTGTCTAAAATTATTTGCACGGTCACTGATGTAAATCTAGTGAGGCAAAACCTCAGAAATCGGTACCATGTTGTAACACAAAAGGCAGCACTAAAATAAATAGTTAATCATATCAAAGTACCCATGGAACAGCTGTGTTTACGCAGTGTCCTGCAATTCTCCCAGACCCCCCCCCCCCCCGCATCTGACCCCATTTATAACATGCATCAATAAATCTGACTGCAGTTACACTCCCCTGCCAATGAATTCCCTCCTCCTCTTTTCACACCTCCACCCCCACCTCTTTTTCATCTTCTTCATGCACTTCTTTTTTTCTGCCCTCCACCTCTCACCCCTCCCTCTCCATTTAGCCCCCATCCTTGATTGAAAAGCAAGCCCCTCCTTCCCACATCTCACACCTCTCTCACACCATCTTCTCTATCCTCCCCCTCTTCCTTTAGTCTATCCTCCCTTGTGTTGGTTTGTGACTTTCAACCTCCTTTTTGTTCCCTTCACCTTCTACTCCCTTCATTTTACCTTCCCCCTTCCCTTCCATCTTGCAACCACCCTGTCCCATCCCCCCTCCTCACTCTCCTTGCCCTTCTCTCACTCCCCCCCCCCCCCCCCCTCCTCTTCTCCAACTCACCCTCACTTGCTGGGCTTGGACTCTGTTGCTGGGTGAGGACTTCCTCCAAGCTGTTAATGACGCTGTTCTTGTCTCGGAGGCGCTGGCGGTAAGAGGCCCGCAGGGCCTTCATCTGGCGCCGGTGCTGGGCCCGATGCCTCTTCAATTGGACCCGGTACTGGTCTGCCTGCTGCTGGAGCTGTTGGAGGTGGGAGTACTGCTCCAGAAAACTCAGCAAGTGGGACATGACTGCCACCAGGGGAGACTCTGACAACTGGGGAAGATAAATTGTGGTTTTAAACACACAGTGCTCCATTAGGGGAAAGGCAAGAACCACATCAGCATGATCATTTATGTCATTTTTTGCATAAAAAGTTGACAAGGTGCAGATTTTCCGAGAGTAGGCAGCACTCATACCTTTCCTGTTGTCTCAAGCTGAACTTGGGAAGTCCTCCTCTTCTCCGCCTCCTGCTTGAAGGACAGGAAGGCAGCCAGAGGGGTGCATGCTGGGATAGCTGGGATGTCACCGCCACCCCCATCATCATCATCACTTGGGGATAGGCCATCACTTTCACTGCTACTGCCTGGGGGATGAAGTGTGTATATGAGTCAGAAATGTAAACAGTTCATAATTAAGCAGGCTGGCTGTAAAACTATTAGTTAATGACATATTGTTAACATTAACCTTTAACATCTGCCATGAAAGAATCTGACTAATGGAGAGACAACTTTACTATTTATAAACATTGTTACAAAAAATCCTCACTTGAGTCACTCAATCCGGCACATCCACGTTTTTTCTTCCTGGGGGTGTGGCCAGTTCTCCTCTTGCTCCCTGTTTCCATGGAAACATGTCTTGGCTCCTGATCATAGCAACAGACATCCCATTGACAGGGGTAAGCAGAAACAGAGGTGAAGTGCAAAACATTCACACTGCAGAGAGAACACAAACATTCACACTGCCAATATGCTGAAATATTGCAAAGACTGACAAGGAACTTCAATATCCGTTATAACAAAATCTGCCTGCTGAATATGTAGGACTATAACAGGGGCAAAGCAAATGCGTTTTCAATACACAGCATGAGATCACTTTGGTTATGTTTCCAGAAACAAACACACAGTGGTCTGCCTGCAGTCACGAGACTGGGAATGAAAACTGGGGTGCAAACTACGGGTAGTGTTCCCTTGATGACAAGACAAAGGAAACCAGCAGGTCTTCAGCATGCTGTGGCTAGACACACCTTAGAGGCAGCTCCACACGCCCCCTCCTCAGCTCCCTCCTCCTCCTCCTCCTTCTTGAAGACGGTATAGAAGATGTAGACTAACAGGGAGTAAAAGGCATACATCTCCAACCAGTCCGGTGGAGGGGGGGGCCACTGAGACAGTGAAAGCCCAGCTCAGCAGTCACAATGTCTAGCTCCTTTCCTTAAGCTGTAGGAAAAGGAGGAACAATAGGAAAATGACAAGTCGTTCTCTCATTTTCTCCTCTATGACTGTTCAATTGACACTCAAGCCAGTGGAATTTAGCAACAGATTTAGCATCACTAATGAGATACAACTGATTACACCTGATCTTTGCTGAGGTCAACCTCCCATTCATTTTCTATTTTCAACTAAACGGGCGCCTCATAATATGAAGATGCTTATTTTCCTTTTTCCTTACCTTGTGTGCGACATTTCTTCTGTGATGTCATCCCGGTAGTCCTACATCCTTGATTTTTCTGACATTATGCACCTAAGCTGTCAATGAAGAAGCCCCCCCCCCTCCTTCTGCGTGGCCTCTCTGCTCTCAGCTGCAGCATCCCAGCACTGTTCTGCTCCTGTATCGCTCCCTCTCAGGCTCTCTTTCTCCTCCCCTTCCTCTCCCTCGTTCTCTCACACTCCCCCCCCTCTCCGCTCTATCCACATGCTGCAACTGCAGCAGGCATGCTCAGTGGATCTCTATCCTTCTCTGCAGTAGAGGGAGAAGGAAAGGGAAAGAGAGAGAGAGAAGAAAGGAAGCGAGGCAAAGAGGGAGATTGATTGGGTTTGGGTGCTCATGTTAACATCAACCTAGCAGAAGCCATTCAGGGAAGAGGGAGCCATGCATGGCAGGTATTGTATCAAATTGCCATTCGTAGAAGATATTCAGGGCCAGTCAGTGTTATTCTTCATAGGTATTCCATAGTTTTATTGAACTGCAGACAATTCCATAGTAGACAGGATGCTGACACTACAGTACTAAAAGATTCATTTTTATCACTGGTGTACGAATGGTGATTTTGAATAATTCTCCCTGCCTTGTTTTTTCATGTTTTTTTTATTATTATGAAGAAGTAAGAGTTGGATCAGGCTAGGATTAGAGTTATGATCATCTTTCTGCTGGACATAGCCCTGGATTGGGGTTAGGACCCTGGCCTGCAAATTGCTGAGATCAGTGCTGCTCTGCTTAGAAGTCCAGGGTGTCTAGGGACTCCAAACAGTTCTGCAGTGCCTACTCAGCGTCTATCCACATTACAATGCTTGACCATGTTCTAAGTAGAGGGAATGAGGTGACGCAAAGAAGACGCATCAATCAAGCAGCTACTGACTAATTCTTGAATAACCTTTATACAGATCAAAATGTCTGCCTGAATTTACTAGCATCCTTAACATCAAAAGCAAAGTGCATGCACGTGTACACAAATCTCCAGTATATTTGGCAGATATATCTGGTTAGCTGATGTTGCTGCTGAGGCTGCTGAGGCTGCAGAATGAACAGAACGTGGTGCTTTGGAACCTACAGCATGTCCTCACACACTGATGCAGACGTATTGTGAGTTATAATAAGCGTCCCACGAGTACAGGCTGAAATGTGCGCAATGTTGCCAAGCTCACCAAGAGGAAACAAGATAAACTAATATATGCAAGGCACTTTAATTATGTTTTATATATTTTGTTGCAAGGCAAACGTTCTACAAGTAAGCCGTTCAAATAAATACTGACAGGTGTGGATTTCCAAGTAGTGTGAAACGCTAAAGTGTATTTGGAAGGATACACTAACAATAAAGGTTAAGATTCAAATACAAAATAAAACCATAATCAGTGCCTACACAATCATAAACTGTATCACCTAATGTTTCACGTATACATGTATACCAGGGGCTTCTGACGTACGTAGAGGGATGCATAAAAGCAGGTCTGTGGTGAGGCTATACAGAGACAATGTCTTGGCCTTTGATGAGCCAAAGCCACTATGTTTCTATGAATCATGTGACCTCCAGTTCCAAAGTGACATTATATACCAAACCCTCTGAATGAATTGCTATGACATTGTTGCAGATCTTTCAATTAAAGTTCCCACGCAGTTAGTTGTTATTCGCAAACAGATCCATTCTGTCAGTGTAATCCTGGCTCAGTCAAGGAATATCATTAGAGAGTAATGTCAGTCCCAGTTCTTCAGCTCCTCTAAGTACACACCAAGGGCCCTTTTAGATGCAATACACCCTACAGTCATGGAGCCTTTCAAAAGCCACTTAAGCAGTCTCTCCGAGGACCCTTGAGAGATGAGTGGAGAGACGTAGTGGAAAACAACCCTGGGGGCTACTAGTGAGGGCAGGCTAAGGGCCACACTCCCCAGGGCCCCTGTTGCATTCCCAGCAAACAGACACACTGTCAGAGAACAGGACAGAGAAGACAGGGCCAAGCAGCGGGTCATCACCATGAGTCCATCTGGAGAGAGCCAATCACGGAGTAGCGGGAGAAGCCCGGAGCCAAGCAGGAGCACATGGGCTGTGGCATGGTCTTGGCTGAGCCACAGGAAGCCAAAGGACACCAGGGGTGGGGCAAGGACATCTCCTGCCCACTCCAGCTCTGTCTGCAGACAGACTAGGACTGGGCTGGAGAAAGGCAGAGTACAGAGGCCTGCAGACAAGCCAAGCAGGAACATACCTACTGATGGAGCTCTGTGGTCCTGCAGGAGGAGAGGAGAGGATAGATAGGTTGGAGTAAAACAAAGTGTTATGTAGGTTGGAGTAAGCGTGTTACTATGTAACAGTCAGATGCACATTAGTGCTACAATTTCAAGATCAGTGTTAATTAAGACAGTGTAAACTACCTTAAAGAGTTGATGAGCAGCGTGCAGGGCTGACACCGACTGAATTATATTGGAACATGCTATAATCCCCTCTGTTAAAGAGGCTGCCATTGAAATGAATGACCTGTAAAGAAGTTCGCAACGCACGAATTCACAGTTAAACTATTTAACTTAATTCCATTTATCATTCATCAGAATCAATTGTATTCGCTATGCAAGATAAACAAACACATAATTTACTATGGCAGGAAAGAGCAAACATAGAACATATATGGATCATAATAAGGGTAGATAAAAATAGAATCCAAATCTACAAAGATAAAAGTGACTTAAGTGTTGACTCAAGTCCTGACTGTTCTATTATTATCACCACGTTCAGTGGACGTCAATCGAACAGTTAATCCCCGATCGTGCGACTGTATCGACTGACCGAAGTCTAAAAAAGTACAAGTTAGCATATTTTACCTGGCTACAGCATGTAGCTGACTTCACCGCATGCATTTGTTGTGACACGTGACGTTGGCAGTTAGAACCAGGAAATGGTCCACTGCGCATGCACCTACTTTGAAAAGTATGGCGGCGGACTGCTTGACAACGATTACGGAGCAATGGATACGGGAGAAACTACATCTAGAGCACAAATGTCTTGGTAATGATTTGAATATATATCCCTTTCAGTACAACGCATGTTGACTAAAGTAACCACCAGGGCTCATACTAAAAGTGCTTGCTCGCCAGAATACGTGATTATTGTACCTGTGATTGTATGCAAGTGCTTAGATACCAGTACTGTAGGTAGAGCTCGTCTAACTGCTTTAGTGCTGAGACAGTACAGCGATCGTCATCATTCATATACACTAGTGCTCATCTCGCTCATATCAAATTAATCGGCGTTGCTACCTGGCGGCCACATACATTTTTGTTATATTTGTCTATATCAGGATTTAGGTATGCAGCCAACTTACTCTCCAGATGTACCTCGCTTCTTTTTTATTTAGCGGATGTAAGGTCTCTGAGTCTTCCAGGGACTTACGAGGAGAAAATCAAACATCTTGGAATCTCACTAAAGAACTTCGTCCGTTTGAAGACCCTGGATCTGTCATGTAACGCTCTCATCTCTGTCGATGTAGGTCTATATCACTGGCAGGCCACAATTTTGTTGAATAAATACAATCAATAAATTACTAAATATTTTTCTGCTTCTAAGGGTGTTCAACACTTGAAGATGCTGGAAAGATTAAACCTGTACTACAACTGTATACCTTCCATTGAGGAAGTCAGAGTGCTTTGCAGGCTAACAACTTTGAAAGACTTGGACTTGAGACTCAACCCTCTAACCAAGCAAGATCCTCTCTACCGTCTCTACTTGATCCATGAACTGTCCAACCTGCGCAAGCTCGGTAGGTGTTACCATTACATGTTGTGGTCTTGCATCTGTGTATTTGTCATCAACCCAAAATGTTGAATCCATTCTCTCTCTCTCTCTCTCTCTCTCTCTCTCTCTCTCTCTCTCTCTCTCTCTCTCTCTCTCTCTCTCTCGTTCTCATTCTAGACGACTGTCCAATCTGGGACAGTGAAAGAAAGCTCGCCATCATGCATTTCTCTGCTGAATCTGCTGATGTACCTCTGCAGACAAAACCCTCACGGACAGAACTCAGTGGCCAGAGGTATACTGTTGATGTAACAGGCTAACAATAAACAAGGGGGATTTTATAGATGGAGGAAAATAAAATGTAACTTTGTTGATAAATATACAGAAATATCTTTCATCAGATTGTTTATTGTAAACATTTTCAGTTTTTAGAAGTTCTGTATATGTTCATTGTTTGCATCATCCTGCTACAGTAAATTATGTGTTTGTGCAACTTAAATGGCGAATAAAACCTATTCTGGTTTTGATCAGGGAATCAGGTGGCCCAGCGGTTAAGGCGTTGGGCTCATGATCAGAAGGTTGCGAGTTCCATTCCCGGCTGTGGCTATATGACGTTGTGTCCTTGGGCAAGGCACTTCACTCTACTTGCCTCAGGGGGAATGTCCCTATACTTACTGGAAGTCGCTCTGGATAAGAGCGTCTGCTAAATGACTAAATGTAAATGGTAACCCACATTCCATTTCTACATTCCACTAGCACTTATGTCTGTTTTGTCATGTGTGTTGTGTCTTGCAGGATCAGTGAGGCAAGATTGGCCTCAGTGAATCGGATGACCAAGAAATTGTCTTTCCTGGATGACAAGGATGATGTTTTACTGAACCTTGCTACTAGGAGCAACTGGAGCCAGAGTGAACCTCATCCATTCACTGGATCGCTCCAGAAAGAGCTGGAGTCCCAGCTGTATCACCTGCAAGGTGCACTGGATTGCTATACTGGGTTTTTGCTTTATTGAGTCATTTCAAATAGCAATTATATTCATGTTTTATCGTACCCATGTTGCAGAAGGAGATTTGGATCATTTGGAGAGTGCATCATCTCAAAGTCAGGTGATGGTCCTCTATGTTTTACCTAACTCAGACAGTGGATTTGATTTGGAAATGCATCATCATAATGTGAGTGATTCTTATTTTGATTTTATTTAGGAAACTGCCAAATCCATCCTCAGGTCTTCTGTAACCAAAGATTGTGAGTGTGCATGCTTTAGCACAATTTAGCTATTATGCTCTGCATCAATTGCTTTGACTTAATTGGATATTTGGATGTCATAGGATGACATTGCTGGAACTGTCCCCTGGAGGGAGACATTTGTCTAGACACACTACTGTCCTACAATCTGCATTTCAAAATATAATTGTCTCTTATGACAATTTACAAATTGAATGCCTTACTTTAGATTAGATTCAACTTTGATGTCATTACACAGGTACAAGTACAGGGTAACGAAATACAGTTAGCATCCAACCAGAAGTGCAAAACAGTTATTACAACAGAATATAATTGTAATTGTATACTCAGAATATACACAGTATGAACAGTATAATCAGAATATACAGGGTATGTACAGATTAAAGTGATTTAAGACAAATGTACAGCTGTATAGTACAAGATGCTACAGTATATGCTTACAGTAGGCTAGCCAATATTTTACATTCTCCTGTTGCGGGTGACCCTCTTCTCTTAATTATCCAGCAGCTCGACATTTTCAATCGAAGGATCCACGAATGAAAGGCACATCTAATTTGAAAAGTGCTTCCTCGTTGAAAGTGACCGAGGGACCTAGAGTGACCTTTGACCCTCACATTGAGAAGCACAGGCCTGGTTCTCAAAGGCAGAAGCACCTAAAAGCCCCCAAACAAATGAGAGTCCCTGCCAAAGGCTACTTCACCCCTCATCCTGGTGAGGTTAAGATGGCACTTGATTATTTCCCAGGCAGGGATCATTTCTGGAACTGACACTGCTCAAGCTGCTGCAGAGAGAATGAATTGAAGCAAAGCTGGATTTCAGACTATATCAATGACCCAAGTTTGAGTTCACATGAAGTGGTGTAAATGCATTCACACTGTATATTTTTGATGATATATATTTGAAAGATCACAGAGACAAGCCTCCGTCTTCTCTGATGAGGATCAGTCCTCCCAGTCCCATAAATCCTGGTGTGAAAATCTCAGATTCCTCCAACCCGATCCTGCATCCTCCCCGGCTCTCCTACCACAGCCTACAGGAAACAGCAGGGGGCACCAGTCAACCACAACAACATGCTCAACAGCAGAGGGTGAGGGACGCCCTCCAGAGACATCATATCAGCCTACATCACCCTGCTATTTATTAATCCCATCCTTGCTATACAGTGGAGTCTTGAAGGATGACATTTGAACCATGTGACAATGAAAGTGGAGTGTCACATGGGGAGTCATGTGGTGCAGTCGGTTAGGGAGTCGGGCTAGTAATCAGAAGGTACCTGGTTCGAACCACGGCTGTGTCACCATGACATTGTGTCAAAATCAGAATGGGGTTTATTCGCTATGCAAGATTAACAATCATAGAATTCACTGTGGCAGAAATGAGCAAACATAGAACATGTGGCATACTAATAAAAAATGAATACAATGTAAAATACGCTACAAATATGATAAATAATTAATAATACAAATGATACAAATAATACAAATGATACAAATAACATGGAAGTACAAATAACATAGGTACAAAGTGGAATGGGTATATACAGTATAGTACGGGGGGGGGGGGGGGGTGTATATACAGAGTAGTGTAAACAGTGGTGCAAAAATCACAGTAGTAAGTTTTTAAAGTGTTGTTTGCTAAAGTGGCAGAATGCAGTGGGATTCTGGAAAGGGGTGTGGGGTGTTGGTGGATGTGTCATACTGAGTCCTTGGGCAAGTCACTTCACTCGACTTGCCTCGGGGGAATGTTCCTGTACTTGTTGTAAGTTGCTCTGGATAAGAGCGTCTGCTAAATGACTAAATGTAAAGTACGTCATTCACTGTATTGTGTCATGGAACTTCTGTGTCTGTATGACAGGGAAGCTACAGAAAACCCTTGGAGATGCTCCTTGGTCTGGTGGACAAGCACTGGACAGGACAGAAATCACTTCACCAGGACAACAACTTCCTCTGTAAGTGTGAACCTCTCAGCATCTTTTCTTTTTTTTTTTTTAGGAGTTAGGTATTCCAAAGTTCCTATCGTCTCATATTGCCTAACAGTTCTGTGACAGAAGTGTGATGTTGTGTTCATCCAGCTCAGGCAGTTCACATCCTCTCTATGATGGAGCAGGAGGTCTCCAGTCGGGAGGCTGAGGTCAGGACCTTGAAGGAGGAGGTCGAGGAGTTGAAGAAGAACGCAAAACGCAGAGACCGCGACCACAGAGCAGAGATCCAACGCCTCACCTCTCAGCATGAGGAGGCCCAGGGCAACACCGTGGGTGGACATGAAATATGAAACTTCAGGTGTTAAAACTGACCAGAGAAAAAAATTCTCATTGCTTTCTCTTGATTTCAGGACAACATAAATGAGCACCTGAAGGTGGTCTTGGAGGAGAATGTGTCCCTGCAGAAGCAGCTGATCAAGTTGGAGCAGCATTATCTGAATTCAATGATGAAGAGTTCCCGCATCACCGATTTGAAGGGTGAGGAAGGATCTGCACGAGACGCAACAACATTAGGATGACCCATTGATATCTACAGTACATAAATACATTAAACAACCATATGTTTTCATTGTGCTAAATGTTCAAGGTATGTTGTTCTCTCATTTTTCTCTCAGAGAAGCTGACAGAGGTTGAGGAACTGAAGAGAGAGGTGGCGGTGCTGAAGGAGAAGGTGGAGGATGGAGAGAAGGTCAGGGAGCTGGCAGGCATGTTGCAAGAGAGCCACAGGTACAGCAATTAGTCACACGCAGTCAAAAACCCACATCTTGGTCGCTCAACTGCCAAATATGGTTTGGTCAGTCCTGCAGATTCGCTCAATAAGTAGTTTGCTGTGGAGTAGCAGCTAGTAGGTGATCATGAGTGTTGCTTGTGCATGAGACTTAAGCGTGTTTGTATACGTGCATGCATTCCAGGTCGCTAGTAGCTACTAATGAGCGTCTGCTGGGTGAGCTGGAGTCCCCAGGCTGGCGTTCCTGAGGTACATCACCACTAACAGCAGACCAGCAGCAGCTACCTACAGCAGGACCAGCACCACTAACAGCAGACCAGCAGCAGCTACCTACAGCAGGACCAGCATCACCTACATCAGACCAGCAGCAGCTACCTACAGCATGACCAGCACCACTAACAGCAGACCAGCAGCAGCTACTTACAGCAGGACCAGCATCACCTACATCAGACCAGCAGCAGCTACCTACAGCATGACCAGCACCACTAACAGCAGACCAGCAGCAGCTACTTACAGCAGGACCAGCACCACCAACAGTAGCTACCTACAGCAGGACCAGCACCACCAACAGTAGCTACCTACAGCAGGACCAGCACCACCAACAGTAGCTACCTACAGCAGGACCAATTGCACACTGTTATAAGGAGGAAGTTGGTTAGAAAGGTGACCTGGTGATTTGACCCATCTGTTTTTTCTGTATTTTCTTTTCAAATGACATGTGAGATGGACAATGGCTACTGTGTCATGTTGGCACGTTGGCACTTTATTTGAAAAGTGACTGCGCTGCATATTGCCTGCTTCCTATTTATTTAGTTGCAAGCATGTTGATAAATTAAGTATTTATTGCATTAAAGCTGCTTCTGCATCACGTTGAAGTGTTTTTTTTTGAAGGGGAGCATCAGGAGTGGTTTGTTTGGGGAGTCCAGTGGAATGACGGTGGGGGGAGGATATTTGGATAAATCGACGTTGATGAGCACAAGGAGAGGGGAGTTGAGATGGCGTTTCTTTTAAATCATGGCTTGGTACCCTTGTTTTGAGGTGAACTTCACTCCCATAGGCTGTTCTCGAACATATGCGTCTACAGTCCAGCTGCACTCTACCCTTACTGGATGTATTTCCATCTCAGGGTCAAGAGATGTTTGCACACGTACACATTTTTATGTCAACCCACAATTTCTGAAGTGAAACCAAATAGTGGTAATAGTACAAAATAGTCATACAGCTCCAGGGATTTTTGCATTTCGGAAATGGCATTGTACGTGGTTATTAAAACTGAGGATGTTGTTAAAATGAGTAATAAATTATATTCCATGCATTCACTTCGAGTCCCTCAAAACTGTTAGGATATTGGAAACCTGGAGACTGTTTTGCAGGATTGGAGTTTTTATTTTCAATAATGCTAAAAATCAGGAACACGCAAGATCCAAAGAACAGCAACAGAAACACAATGCATGCACCAGGGCACAACAATACATTAAAAAGTTATTTTGAAAAATAAGACAGTTTTGTTCCTCCACACAAAAGGTGCACAGTATTTGGCATTATATTACACAAGACAATCCATAGAAGGATGCTAAAGCGGCTAATACACTGATGCTGCTGGTTGTGTTGCATCTCCAAGAGCTGAGGCTACAGGTAGACGTATGAAAGGAACAGTATGTCACTATGTTTGAAAAATAAACATCCTACAAAAGTATTCTTCAGCGCTTCCCTTTTCTCTGTACATCATATCCATAATAAATGTTTTTTGTGTAGCAAATTTCCATGTTTGTGTATTCAGATAAGTTAGTGCAAGAGATAGCTTGGTGCGTACAACTAAAAGTTACCTGACAATTATTGTTGCCAGGGTAGCTGACAATACTGTTAGACACTAATCTTACTTTGCGCAGCATCTTACTTAGTATTTTGTATCCCTGATTTTTGGTTGGATATGCCTGTTTCCCAAAGTATGTATTTTGCTTCATGTGCTGTTACTGTAATACTGAGTTTAATATTGTTTGTTCAATAAATAGCCCAACTCATTGGTCACTAACATCCCTTTGATGAACTTCACAAATACACAATTAAGCAAACTGTCCTTTTTCGAAAAGTTAGTCTTGTCTACTGAAAAACAGCAACAGAGCCAGTCTTTACCCAAACACCTAACAGTTGAAAAGTGACATCTGATGTATGTTCACTAACGTACAATAGATAGTTGCTTTCCAATCATATGCATAATGCACTACTTCATGCACAAGGTACAGCAATATACATACAAATGAACGGCAGCCAGTGTCTTGTATTAAGCCATGCGGCTATAGATTTAGAAATATACACAATATCGCCAATATATTATAACTATATAAATCTGACAGCATAACAATATCAGTAAAATATTAAAAATACAATCTTCAACAACCCATTCAGGAGTGACCAACATAGTTGTTGAACAGCTGAATATTATCAAAATGGTAGATGTATACATTAGAACAATTAAAGATGATTTCAGGGTCATTGTTCAAACAACCAATATAAAATTACAGAATGTCTGAGTAATGCATTTGAAATGTGAACAAAATATTCTAGTATCCTTGGTTACATTGAAAAAATACTGTGAGTGCACTAATAATGTAACATGACATTTATGAAAGAAATAATTCACAAAGTTTAAGAGGTAACACGTTCTACAGGATTAACTAAAACAATGTTATCATTTATATGATCTATTTTATATAAAGACAGGTAGATGCAAAACTTCAAGATATCCTATTCATGGTTTTAAGATCAATTGAAGGCAAACTATGTATTCATTGTGTAAACTATTATAGACTCAAGACAACAAACAACATGACAGATTAAGACTCAAAACAGTAGACTTCAATAATCAGGGGGAAGGCAAACAGGATGGTATCTTCATCAGTCTTGGTCTTTGCAAATAAACAATAAAGTGAGCAAAATGTTTTAATCCCATTCACGTAACATAGTAAAATACTATACCTTGCTATTGCCGTGGCAAAGTGCACTGTTGTTAACAATTTATCAACTTGTCAATTTCACCTTTCCTTTTTTCATATTTTAGTGCCATCATGTTATAGTGCTTATAGAATATTTGACGGCCCTATCTTCAAATGGAGACTTCTTTCTTCATCAACTAGCTGTTGCTCTTATTAAATTCAGTGTTTGGCAGTTATATGCTTTCTATTTGGAATGTACCAGCTGGTGACGTCTTTGTAAAAATTGATGTAAACAGTTTTCCAGTTCTCACACTTTACTGAGAGGAACTTAAAACATCTCAAGCGCACATAAAAACAGATGGGTGGGAAATCATGAAATCCTATCCTTTTGTGCTTTCATGGAGTTTCTTAGAAAATTATCCTAGTTTTGGAACTAATGCTTTGTCCACCATTTCCATCTTCACATGGGTTTACCTAGGGGGGGTTTGGTGACTTTCTTCTCATATGAGCCGGCGTGTTTGTATCCTGAGACGTATCCTGATGTGTCCACCACCTCCACACGCCCGGCCTTACCCTTCCCTCGGCCTGTCTCGTCAAAGCGCTCCTTGTGTGACCCTGTGAACTTTGTGGTGTCTGTGAGACGAGACACAGTCGGGGAGGCCACAGCTCTCTGTTGAGGATAAGAAAGACGAATCATTATCACTTGTACTTTTATTGCCTGTGAAGACCGATTATTACATCATTTTTACTGGGCCTTACCGTCACTCCTGCAATTTTCGGTGATTTGCCCTCAATCAGCTTGAATACTTCTCCCTCTGCCTCTTCCCCTGTTTTCTCTTTGTACTTCTTCCTGGCCAGCTCACCAAGTGCTGCCTTGAACTCATCAAATGTGATGGTACGGCAGGATTTCTTCCTAAGAAGTCAAGGAGGAAAGGCAACCTATGAGTTTCTATATTGCATGCAAAATCAGATAACATCCTTCGAAACATTGCAATGTTTTTCTAATGACTCATCATCTTAGTCTGAGACTTTGAAGGAACGTGTCCCAATCTGTCATGGCCCTGGCTGGCTGTTGTGTGTGCTCTGCACAGGAACAGAGAGTTCTCCCAGACTGAGTCATTCGACATGTGGAGTCATGTGGCTCAGCGGTTAAAGCGTGGAGATCGGAAAGTTGTGAGTTTGATTCCCGGCTGTGGTTACATGTTACGTCCCTATACTTGCTGTAAGTCGCTCTGGATAAGAGCAACTGCTAAATGACTACTGACTACTACTGTTTTTAGGACGTTATAGACCAATGTATCAAGCACTATTAAGGTAAAATGAGATGGTTGGAACCCAATAATATAATATTGTTGTAGCGGTATTCAAACCTGTGAGCTCTTAACCTGCAGTCAAAAGGGTTACCACTAAGGCAGAATTACAATTATCTTACTACAGTACTGGCAACTGTATTTCATGACTAACTGTACAGTGTACTTAGTGGGATCTCAACTTCTTTTTAGGGCTTGGACTGCTCTTGTGTAAACTTTGTTTCAGTCAGGTGTTCATTTCACAAATCATATTCTGCCTCAGACGTTCGTTTAATCAGATTGTGACTCTCACGTGAAAACTGCATAGTAACACAAAGACAAACAGGCCTATTGCTGTGGTGATAAATCACCTAAACAACAGCAGTCTCCTGGGTAACCTGCTGCCATGGTAACAAACCACAGTAACCCAGGCTGTTTGGGTTTATTATTAATTTGACTCCTTTGGTGACCGGTTCTGTTTGGGCTATCCGTGTGGTGAACACTTGAGCTAGATTCCTAGATTCCTTTTCCACGCTGTCCAATGTCAGATGGGAAATCGGACTTCTAGCTGGCGTGATCTGTCTGAAGAGTTAGGCCCTGTCTTTCCTGGAAAAGTAAATCTCCCTTTCAGCAGCATGGGAGGGGATGAGCCACATCAAATAAACATATCAGAAGTAGTGTGGTGCTTGGATGAAATGTTGTGTCAAATGTGTTCAGTTCAAGACTGGTGCAGCTGTTTACTCTGAGTTTCTCTTTTCCAAAAGACAACCGTATGTGCTCATTACGGTTGATGTTAGCGTGAGAGTTAATGGCATCACTGGCAGGAAATGCCATTAAAATAGACGATGATTATTCCACTGACTGTAGTTAATCAAGGTTTTTGTTATGTTTTGTTTAGACCAAACAACACACGGAGCTCTTCTGTTACAGCAGATAATTCCAACCTGAGTGGAGGAGGATTTACTGAGTCACATTGCCATCAGACAGGGCTCATAAAGCTGTTAAATTCTTCATGTGTTCGCTAGAAGCTCCAGCTCTGATTAAAAGAAAAGGCCAGATTTGAATCTCTGTCACGGCATGCAACGCTCCCGAGCTCACGCCTCAAGCCATAAACAGCTTACAACACATCCCCTCCCCCGCTCGTCTCCTCTACACTTCTGTGCGTCCTCCTCTGCCAAGCTCTGAAATACTGTATACTGTATACACAGCACACTCTCTGTTACACGTTAGGGGTCTCGCTGAACGACATCGCAGAACACGTCAGGCGCTTGTGAGGAAACCAAAAACGCCCTCTGAGTGACGAGACAGGATGCTGGTGTGATCATAATGACATGCGGTGTGTAGTTCTGCACTAGCTGGGCCTGGCACTGCACGCGACAGCAGAAAGGCAGGCAAGTATGTAAGATGGAAAATCCTCTAAATCAGAGAGAGCTTCCCCATGTGAGAGCCCTCAGATCCCCTCCTTCAGCAGTGCACTGAGTGTCCTGCACTCTCTCTCTCCACTGTTTCTATGCCGCCATGCAGAATAATCTCTATTCTCAAGGCTCAGCCAGGATGAAACAAATTACTTCATCGTGGCTTCTTGCATGACCACAGAGCTCCTGAAAATGAATATGTGCAACAAATACACAAAACTGACTGTCATAAAATGACCCAGCCTTGCTCCAAATATTGATATCATATGTTCGCTTCAATATTTACATGCATTACCGTAAACATTCCCTTACAGTGATAGCTCTAGAGAAAGGCTCCTTTCTCACAAATACAGCAGTATTTCCTAAACGTTGCAGACCCAGAACAGTGCCATCAAAGACTCCCTCTTGGTGAGAGGCTATTGAGGCCACAGCATATTTTTAAGCTTCACCTATGCTGCTGTGTAGAGCTGTGGTGATATGACTACCCAGGCCTGAGGGAGTAACAAGATGAGCCATCCTGACCCAGGGCTGTGTGCTCTTGTTACAGAGGGACAGCAACCCCCAAAGGGCAAGAGGAATATAGCCCGGCAATGTATAGCAAAAACCTTACATTTAGATTTAGTCAGTTTACATCAATACATAGAATCATGTATAAAAAATCTAGTATAAATGGCTCATCTAATTACTAAATTTAAGCAAAGTACTTGTTATTTTAAGAGTTCTTATAAAATTAAATGTTCTTTTGTTTAGGTTGGTTGAGGGGCAGTTTTGTGGGCATATGTGAATTTGTGACATTGCTTGTTAAAAGGGCTAGACAAATGAATGTTGATTTGATTTTATTCTTAATGCACGGGCAGTCAAATGTACTTGTTTCAAGAACAAGCATGCTCTTAACTATTATTTTACTATTTTGGGGGGGATAAAATCCTCCTGCTCCCATCAGTCTCTAAAGATTTGCCATTTCTTCATTTGTGTACAATATTTCAAATATAGACGCATCTAAGAGGGTGCTAAATTGTAGAACTAAACATTACAGCGGTGTGAAAGTGAAGGAGAAGGAGACCAAGATTGGACACCACTGGCTTACAGTTAAAAGAGCTAAACTACTCCAACACCCCTGTAGAAGCAGCTTTCCTACTTGACTTTGCTGAAAACGATGTCCACGTCTGTGAGGGTGACGTTCTTGCCATCGATGACTCCGCAGTCCTTGCACAGCTTGGACCAGTTCTTGCCGTGCATCTCCTTCCCTGTGGCGCGCGTGTCACCGTGGATGGCAAAGCGTCTAAACGATTCCTCAAGTGCTGTCAACTCCACGGGCGTGGATGCACCCGCCCCACCCTCGCTGGTGCCGTTGGACTCAGAGGACAGCCTTTTGGCTGCCCGATCCTTGGACTGTTCACTGGGGGGCCTGAGTGGAGCTGTGCTCATGTTGGGATGCTTGGCCGTCTGGACTTTAAACTCTGGCATGTTGTCTCTGAGAAAGAAAACAGCACATTAGCAGGGTATATATTTAAATGGGAATGATGTCATGGGAAATGTGAAATGTTTGTGAGCAGTGGAACAGGGAGTGTAGATGTAGAGTTCAAAGAAGAGAGATGAAAAACCAAAGAGAAAGACAGAAATTAATAGAGATGGAGCTCTGTGCGGTGCTTTTGGACAACTTCTGGTTCGGCATAAGAACACTGGAAAACAGCAATGATACAGTGATTTTGCTCACATATTAGCTGCAGGGACTGGCTTACATCATATTTTTACTCTGCAAAAAAGCACTGCCTCTGAGCACAGAGTCAGTTCCCATCTACCCATATTAAGATTTTGGCTACAGCTTCCTCCCAGTAAGTTAGATTTTAGATGGGGGCAAGCTTGAACCATTTTCTGAGGTGATATGTTGGACATAAGCTGACTGAATGGGCAGATGTTGTAAATGTTCTGGCATAGAGGTGGGGCTATTAATAGATCTCAGTAGCATTCAAGAGCAGAGGAGGAAGTGCCAAGGGAGCCGGCGGACAGTTTCTCTCTCACTATCTCTCACACACATTTCCAATTGACTTTGTGAGTTCTAAACAGTATAGATACAACATAAGGTAAAAATGTATGATTGCAACTTACTTTGGGTCGGCTGCCATGCCTGTGTAGGAGATGGTTTCCCCCTCTACACTGCTTGGAATAGGTGGTTTATGTTGTCTCTTTGTGCTGTGGAACATAAGATACTAAAAGTAAGTTGAGTAAAAGATGGTGAAAGATTGTAGCTTGTGTCTGTAGATTTCTGTGTGTGATTGTATAAGTGTTTATGTACAATACATGCATAAGAAAATGGAAGTGGAAAAGTAAACCTCATCAGTTTGTTGTTCTTCAAAGTATCAGCACTCAATAAATCAAACTTAAACCCTCACAATATTTATGACACATGAAATTATACCATGGCTTTATTACATTCACATGTATTTACTTATTACCTGCCTGTATCAAATTCAAAGTGTTTAACTTGTAATGGTATGGCAGTGAAAATAGTATACGGTGGTCTGTAAGAATTGTTCTGCTTTGCATTTCTCATTTCTGTCATTCAAGTAGAACTGCCTTTTTTAGCCTCGTTCTGTTGAGGGTTTGTTTTAAACAATAATTCTCTCTCACTCTCCAGATGTTTTCAGTCAAGTCTGACTACAAGGATTCCTCTTACACAATGACATCACCATTATTGTGTACATTCATACAGAAAGAGCAGAAGCATAATTTTAAAGACGGGTTCGACACTTGGATCATATCTTCATGACTTGTTTTGTATTCAAATATCAGAAATGTTATCAACATTCACTAGAACTATTTAACCACACCTTTCAACAATAAAACAAAGAAATTAATGTTAAGTAAAAAAAAATGACATTGCCTCCTGGTTAGCAGTTGATTATATGAACACTTAACAATAACTCTATGCTCACCTTCCAGTTGCTCCCATAGCCCCTTGTCATCCTCAAATGACCTGGGTTTCCATGGCAAAGTACAACCCGACAGATTCTCAAACCTATATTGCCAGCGAGTGGCACAAGTTCCAAAACTAAGACAGACCAGTTACATCTCCACCAACTGGTGTTGTTTCTACTGTGACTCTCATGTTCACAAGGCTCGAGTACTCCTTCAATACCCACAACATGGGTGGCACCATAGATTTCTATACACAAGCCATAGTGAGCAATCACCACAATGGTGAAATCTATGGCTCGCATTGAAAAAGTAAAGGGCCACAAAAGGCATTAAGGTTTATGTATTGCTTGTCCATCCTTATTTCAAAACAAGAGATGATTAATCTCTATCAATCATGGCATTCAGACCAGTGGACACTGGTAGGCCATTGTCCTCCGCAAGTGTCTGCACTTTCTGACCCTGAACCACAGTATCTACACACACACACAAACACACACACACAGGCACACACATGGTGATATCTCAGAGTAACACTATTGATACTGGTGGTTGAAGAGGCGTACGTCATGTAGGATACATGCAGCCTACATGGAGAGAGAATCAGAATGGAAGAGAAACATTCAACATGATAAATGGTACGAGTCAAAGGGGTTTAACATAGCTTTAGACTACCTGAGGCAGACTAACTAAAAAGTAAAATAACTTTATATGATTATATCCTAAATATTTGTCAGACTTTCTGCCTAACAAATACTACTTTGATACATCAAATACATATAGCTTACCGACCAGATGTTTAATTTTAGGAGGCAAACCCATTTCAACAGTCAAGCTTCTGTGCCACTCTTTGTGCCCAGTTGTGAGAAAACAAATCAATAGGCAACAAAGAATTACTTTCACTCGCTCTTTAGCATTCTCTAGTCTAGTGAGTCGTCTCAAGTGACACAGTCCTTCATCCAGCCAGCCTCTTCAAAAACACAGCATGGTCAAGAACTCATAAAGAAACTAGTGAGAAACAGTTAAGTCTCCAATCCTAGTTTGGACAGTAAAGTCTGAATGGTGTGGAATACATACTGTAGATGCAGGCAGAGTAGTGTTTTTCCATGGCTTTTTAATATATTTGTTAAAGAGTAGAATGAGTAATAAAACTCTTCTTGTCATGAAGTCTAGTTGGCAGGATGGGGATTTGATTAGATCATCTTTATGATGTCTACAGTTCAAGGTTAGCTACTATGGGTTTGCCATACTGTTGGCCGAGCTCTATCTTTGGCCTCTGATTTGCCCCATATATCTGTGAACTACAAAGGAAAAGCCATTTGGTTGAGTCCAGATCTCAAGAGACAAATCTGTGACTGGATGACAGCATCTTACATACAGGCCTACTCGCCTTCTGGCCATGCATTGCACAGACGAGTGCTTTAACCACAAATCGGCCCATATTCAACTCAATCTATTTATAGCAAGCAAACGCCTCGCCATGTGAAGAATGTTCCATCCCTTCTCAAAAAAGGCAAGCCGTCAGCAGAGCATTGGCCGACATATTGACAAACGTGGTTGGTGATTGGGGTTGGAAGAAAAAATGCTGTGAGAATGATGACAATATTACCCACAGATTGAGGCGTCTGTGAGGTGTGGGAGGCGTGTGTACATCATGCAATCACGGTGACTGAGCTTGCCGTGGTCCCATCTGTTCTCTATCTAGTCTCCCAGTCAGCCAGCTGCTCTGGAATCCAGTCTCGTCAGCTAGTCACCACTGAGGAGATGGCACCACCGTACCACGACCCTCATTCTGACCTGTGGCCCACCGCAGACCCACGTCTGACCAAATCACCCAGTCTACCAGCTCAGAGTCCACAATACCAAGTATGTCACTGACTGCCGTTCCACTGACAAACTGTGTCCTTGTGGAACAGTTGGAGAGAAATACAAGCCCTTAAAACCCTGCTAGTTCCCTGCTAAACTACCATTGTACCACTGAAACAACACCTTTACCATGCCCAGTCTGCAACTGTGCCAGTCTCACCCTCCTTCCCATTCACCCCAGAGAGGATGACATCACCATGCTTTCCCGTGGTGCTGATGTCATCCCAGTGTCTCAGTACCCTCCACTCCATCCCATTCAAACACTAATGCTGTAATGAGGCATTGTGATCCGAAACAATATGTTACATCAGTGTCTTCCATTGGGTTACGGCTGATAGTCACCATAATCCATATAAATGTAAAATTGATTAAATATTTAAATTAAATATCAAACATGTATATCTAATACAATATTGTGGATATGTGAGGATCCTTGTCTACTACCATATAGCAGATGAATGCTTCCAATGACTGTTCTGTTGCCGTTATGCCTCAAACTGAGAGAGTTTGATTCATCTAGCAGCAGTGAGGAGAGTGTTGTGACACTGCACCATTGGAACTGGGACCAGGATTCAGTCCTTGATGAAGAACATAGCTTACATTGATTCACTTTGGTGTTCTTGAAATTATATTATGTAAACTGTAATTACATTTTCCAATTCTACCGATGTCACACAGTAAGTTGATGAAGTTCACATGCAAATAAACATAAAATAAATAAAAACATCTTGGCAGAATGAGCAAACTATTCCGTATGTCCAGGTTTGAAAGCTCACCCTGGTATTCCTATCACTATGCAACCATAATCCATGAGATTGCTGAGTCAGGCATGGCAATCTTATTTTGTCCTGAAACATAACCTTTCCTTTCTAAACCATGACCTGAATATTAACTAATGAAACACAAAATAGACTAATTTACCAATTAAACTAATTGTTTCTGACAAGAGCCAGTGGCTCTCGGACCAGTGCACTGCAGCCTATGAAATCTGGGGCAAACTCAAGCAATGACTGCATCCTCTCCTCATGCGCACCTAATCCAACATATGGGGAAAACAAATATGCACAAACATGCTTTAGAAAAACACTGCTCTTTAACCCGTTTTACCTCCTTGCAACAAAAATGAACAGGTTTACTAGGCATATTTATAATTTACCTGATACATTCAGTGAAGCAATTTGTTCTTGCTCAAATAGCGTTATAACAATCGAATCTAGACAACGGGAAAAAATGGATCACTAATGGGTGATGTATGAAATTTATATAAAAAAATGAACTGAGGAAAACATCCCAATCGTTTTATAACTTTATGGACCACTGTGGTTACAATGGCCTGCTTGTTAAGCCAACAGCCTACGATATTATGCTTTTTTTTAATAGTAGAGTGAATGTAGACCTACTAGATGTAAACCTCCATCCATTAGGTAAGAAAAGCATCTTGAACAAGGAAACAGCTCCAGGGCTCAGGCTTTACAATAGCCACATTGTGATAAACGTGCAGACCACTGGTGCACAGGATTATAAAGGCTGCATTAAATTAGTTTATATACTTATTTATAAAGTGTTATTCTTATAGAACGAAGAATAATTCGATGAACCAACCTATCGCATGTTTGAGCGAGACGTTACATAAACTTGAAATACCAGAATCATGCTCAAGCTGGGGCATACGCGTCCACGTGATCATTGTTATTGTCCAGCACAGTCTGCAGCAGCCTGTTTCGTCAGTAAACCTAAATGATGGAGCGTGTTTACAGAAAATCTACTGATTTCAACCTACATTGACAACAACCACTGAAAGGTTAATAATTGTCAACCTCAACACTGTTGCAAACCGTCTTTTGACCGTGATTTCAAAACCGAAACCAATACCAACGACGTGCTGGAAATCTCCTTAGACTATTTCTATAAAAGACGAGTGTTTAAATGAAAACAACATGGAACTAACAAAGCACACAGTAGAACAAATAACTGTCAATATACATAGAGGATTAACTTTTAAAATCAGCGCATAGTCAATAATAGTGTATACAAATTATCTGCAGCCTATCAATATTTACCTTCTCGCTGTTAGATGCTAATTCCAAAATAACATAATTGCGCGTCGATGGGCGTTGGACGGTGGGCGGTTGAGCGTGCGTTGGGAATAACACTGTTCTCCCGCTACCCGTGCTCGAATCTTCTTGGTGGTTGAATTCCTGAGAGATGCGATATCAAATCGAGCCCACTGATTGGCTGGGGAGAGCTCTATCAACCATTCGCTCGGTGAAAATGATGTAGGAAATAAAGGTTATCTAAACATGAAATTGGAACAATATTTTGCAGAAATTCCCAACCAATATGTACTGGTACAACTGACATTACCATAGACGCAATTATTTTCTATTATTCACTTACTATTCTTAATAAATTATTTTGTCGAGTATTTAATTTATTCATTAGTTAAACAACATTGTTTTAATGGCTACATATGTACATATACATATATTTACGTTTAAGTAGACGCTTGGAACAGCAACTACACGCAAAAATCCAGTAGCTCAGCTGAGGGTCAAAGGCTATGGCACCAGTAAACAATGTTTTAGAAATAACATTCTCAGCAGGAAATGCACTTGAGTACAAGATGTCGTCAGTCTTGAGGCTTGGTGAGCAGAGTGGGATTCTCCGTCAAAGCACAGCACATTCAAATCACAGATTCAAAGTGGATTTAAATACATCCTTCATTTTCAATTAGACCTAAGCAATTTTATTCCATAGTCATGCCAAACTTTTGAAAGTTTAACTCAACCAGTAATAATGATCATGAACATGACGATTATATAACCTGTCCTGATACGTAGAGATGAGACGAGCGCTCAGAGTTATAGCTTCATGCAAACACGGTGCCATGACAAAAGGCTTGTCATAGGCAGGCTACAGTAGTTACGTTGATAGTCCATTAAATGTGCTGAAGGCAAACATGAATGACATTCATTGCTTGTGAAGTCTCAACAGCCCCACTGTGTGGCCATCTTACGAAAAAGTACACAAACGTACACAAAATAATGACACTTCATCGGAAAATGCCATGTGCATATTTATTATTAAATTCATAAAAACAATGGCCTATTCGAACTAACTATTCAGAAAGTAATCACGCAATTCTATTATTATTATTATTCAATTCAGACAAAAGTAGTTTTTTAGCTGCCACAAACTTTTTAAAACCAATTAATTTGTACTATTACATAAATGGACAAATATAACGTTTAAATATTTTTATTTTGGTCAAATCTGTTCCTAGAATGTTCCTAAAATGTTTCTAAAAAGCCTGTGCAAATTCAGAGAGCTGAACTCCCATTGTCTCAATCCAGCAAAGTTCAAGGAATATCCAAACAATTGTGTCCGATATGTATCACATCTTTCTCAGAAAAGTCCTAAATCGCAATCAGGTTAGTCAACAGTGGTCCAGTGGCAAGGTAATTCAATAGAGCTGTGATTTCCTGGAATAATTCCCCAGAGATGTGCATCATAGAAACCATGGCCCTGTGCATCTGAGACCAGCTACAAATGAGCTCCCTCGGGCTCCATCACAGAGCTTCCCAGGGGGTTCTGACCGATGGGAACTCCCTCCACAGACTTCCTTCCAGGCTGCTCCACACACTGGCCCTCTTGGTCCCCTGACATCTTAAAACCTGAGACGTCACGCATCACTATTACAACTTTAGGAAAGAGTAAATTAAGGGTTCATTTACACTGGTCAGCACAATGATAATTTCCAAAGTTTCACCATTAAGTGAATGACAACACTCAAATCATACACAGTAAATCTTACCTGGTGCGTCGTTCATGGGTAGTTCTGTCCCATAGAAGACACTGTTCTCCTTATTAGACAATTTCTGAACATTCTTCAACTAAATATTAAGAGCACCAAAGGGGAAAGTTAACAGGTAAACAAACAAGATGCATTAAATAGGTAAACTAAATACAAACAAAGTAGAGCTAACCTCGGTGCAGATGGACTCAGAGAGCCGACTTGCAATTTCTCTATTTTCTTCATTATTGCAGGTACTGTGGGATCAAATAAACGGATGACTAAATGTAGATGGTAGCTAATTCATGCCATTGTACAGTTCAGCACACCGAGACCAAACTGGTGCTAAGCAACATTGTGCAGTGAGTAGTGTTAACTGTATAATTGGGTGCAGTGTTTCCATTGTAACTTGACCATACCCCCCAGTGCGTGAAAAGGATGCTTCACAGACAACAGAAGTCTCTGGATTCTAAAATCAGAAATCCAAACAAAAAAATTTTTTTGTGGCGCAGTCACTGAACTTGTCAAATATTGATGATTCTATCATGTGGTCATCATTACATGGCTGATAAGATACACCATAACGTTTTACATTTGCATTCAGTCATTTAGCAGATGCTCTTATCCAGAGCGACTTACTGCAAGTACAGGGACATTCCCCCTGAGGCAAGTAGGGTGAAGTGCCTTGCCCAAGGACACAACGTTGTGTTGACACAGCTGGGGTTCGAACTGAGGACCCTCTGATTACCAACCCGACACCCTAACCGACTGTGCCACATGACTCCCTACAGTCAACACTGTGAGATTTGACCCAGACAGTGAGAGGTGTAGTGTCTGACCTGTTCCCCCTTGTCATTGTAGTGAGAATTCTTGGAGATCCCTGCCTCAACGTCAGACTTGCTGGCTTCCTTCTGGCGCTGTTTCATTATGTAGTCATACGTGCTCATATTGTTAGCCACTGTACAGACAATAAAAAAACACTTTGGTATGAAATCATTCAAATAATACTTTTAGTATGTCTCCATAGACACACTATAATTTGTCTGAAGATACTTCCTCAGTATGTGAGAGCACATGCTATTGAACTCACAGATGTAGAAGTGGAACCCCAGGAGATGGCCAAGGAGCAGCAGACAGATGAGTAGGATCAGAATGGTGACAAAGGCCACAACCAGGATAGCAATGGAGCTTGTCTCCACTGCGACCAGCGGCAAGAACACTAGCCATGTTCCGTTATTAACTACAGCTACCACACACAACAACACAGCATTCTCAGAACTTGGAGTGGGGTGCTTTTGATTCTAGTCATGAGCAATGCAATTATTAGCAAGACCAAGGTCTGAGGCAGGTATAGGCAACCCTGGTCCTCGAGAACCACTCACCTGAAGGTTTGAGATGTTTCTTTGCTCTAGCACACCTGATTCTAATGAATAGGTCATTATGAGAAATCCACATAGCTTGATAACAACACCTTCATTAGAATCCGGTGTGCTAGAGCAGGGAAATATCTAAAATCTCCAGGACAGTAGCTCTCGAGGACCAGGGTTGCCTACTCCTGGTCTAAGGCCTGCTTTAATGTCTGCAACCATAAACAACAGCCCAAATACTAAGCAAAGACTCACTGTTGAACTGTGGTGCCGTCCGAAGGGTGGCAGGGTCCATGTAGTGCTGGATGAATATGAACAAGATAACCAGAAGAAGCAGACACACACCCAAAGTGGCAGATAGCAAAGTCACAAAAAAGTACCTGTGGGAAAAGGAAGAATATCCCAGCCATTCTGAAGAGAGGAAATATGACTTTACATTAGTTCCTCACATAGAATTAATTGTCTCTTACCAGTAGTTTCTTCCACCCACACAGGTGTTCAGCCATTTGCAGTGGTGATCAAAGTTCTCAACACACTTATGACAAACTCCACAGTGTTTCACTTCAGGGCCCCTTTTAAATGAACAGAAATTCCTTAGTTCAAACTATGTAGTGTATCTCTTTTTTATTCCCTGAATGTTATGGAGGTCACACATTTCGGTCCGATACGTACACCTGGACATCACACAAGTAGCAGTGTAGGTTATGAATAACATGAGGTTGTGTTTTCCTGTCAAAGAAAGGCAATGATTTGGTGTAGTCTATTTTGGTCCTGACATTGGTGTGTGCTGGGTCTATGCTCACAGCAGCAAGGTGAGCAACCAGGTGCACAGTGAAAGCTATCGCAATCAGCTGCAGAGAGAATGTCAAGGCAAAATACATGGGAAAGAACGTCAGAGACTGTCAAAGCAAAATGCACTCTGCGAATCAAATGGTGTCAAAACTTTTTAAAATGAAGTAGTAACAGTATATTCATTTATATCATAATGTTTTACTATTTTGCCTCCCCTATCGCAGAAGACACTATTGTACAACACAAAAGCATCTTTATGCAAGACGTAGCGTCAAGTCTGAATAAACTAACTGTTTCTAGGTCTACAGCCAAGTTAAAGGGTGTGTGTGTGGGCTGACCTCATACAACATTCAAAACAAAAGAGGTGATGCCCGTGGTGAGCAACATGGGCAACTAGCAATTGAGACAAAGAACCAAGTCTGCATGAGGCCTTAAGGGCATTCATTGACTCAAAATCATAGGACTATCGTAGTTGTGAAAGGATACAGAGTAAGCAGTCAGCTTCCACGGAGATGGCAGAAGGGGAATGTAGATACCGAAGCCCACGATCACCATGTAGATGTACACCATCCAGCCAATCAGCTGGAATATGTGTGGGGGGCATGACCAGCCATTAACCTTGGGGATGCTGGCAGGCACTAGTTCATTCCTGCTCTTGCTGCCTGCAGGGGCTGTGCGTCTCAGCCTTCGACTACAGCAGTTCATCTAGTTCATATGGCAAAGAATGGATCCTTTTGTGAATAAATCCTCAACATTCCTCATACAACAACATGACACCAAATGTACTTCTAGGGTAGCTGATTTGCTAGGGAAATTACTGTCGTAATTATCATCCCTCACAGGCAATAATGGCGTCAGGAACTTTTCAATATTAATACCCCACATACCTTTTTTCACGCTGTCTTATTGTTCCTGCTCCTTCAACTTTAAACATAAATTACAAAAGTAGGATGTTTCCCAAAGCAGCCACTTGGAGAAAGTTGTAGCATCAAGGGAGTCCATTTGCCCTGCATGTTTAGAAGAGTGAGGTTTTTTTTGGTACACACACACTATCTTTCGCTCCTGAGCATATTGACGAGTGAAATGTGGTTGCCTAGCAAAAGCAATAAATCGCAGGCTCCTTATTTGCGCTCCTGTCGGTCATAGGTTTCGTCCGGTTTCGTCCGGTTTCGTCCGAGGTTTTGCATTACATGACCATAGTTCCCAAATCACTAAAACTGACTATGCGACAACCTGAAGTTTAAAGTTTACTTACATTTAGATGACCATTCTTGGCTACCAAAGCTGTCAGTTGCTGGATATGGAGACGATGTCACACCCAGTTAATTAGTTTCTGATTTTCTCATCATAACGTGCATGCAAAAGCATACTAGTACTCTATGGGTCTGGTGGAAGTCGGTAAAAACTGCTTAGCCTATCTAGATAAATTTTAATGAGTTTTTTTAACTTACCAGTACGCTTCCCACGGTTGTCGCAGAAGTTTAACTATATTACAGATCCAGTGCTATGGAAACGTCTTAACTCGAAAAGAAAATTGCGCATGCCCGATAGTCTCCAAGCGCGTCCGCTCAAAAGCATTGGCAGGCATTTGCACAGCCGAGATGCTTGTGATAGTTTGCCCTCGTCACACCTCATGAAAATAGGGGAACTAAAATCAGACGAGAAACATCGTCGATGCATGAAACTTCCTTCTTTCCGATGATTGCTTTCACGATTAGCTTGTGTTCGCGATTAACTTAATCACAAGCACAAACCATGAAAATATGTAACAGGTTCTGTAGTTTCTGCAGTCTTTTTGCCAACATAAATTTCATTTTGTAAAACAGTATGATTCCTAGAATTTAAAGAGATTATTTTAGAAACATATCATATAAACTACTTCCCTTGCCAAATATGTTGAAAAACAAACCAGCAGATAAAGGCATGTTTCACTTTAATGATAGTACTGTACATAGATTTTGGAACAGCACACAACCTAGACAAAAATAACAAAACATCCTTAAATCGACTAGTATTGAGAATGTTCAAACATGCTTGATCCTTTTCTAATAAAAATGACCAACAAACAATATGGCCACACAATTTTTTGGACAATAAAAACCCTGCCAGTATGATAGTAGTGGTAATTTAGACAGGAAAATGCAGGCACAATTAGAGTTCAGGCGTTTCTGACAGAGGCTGTCTCCACAATTCCATCCATCTACACATTAAAACAACCTATTAAAAAAGATTGCACAAAAAAAGCATAACATTTACAAACATTCAAGATGGCATATGATACAATACAATACTTAAAATGAAATATTGTCCAACAGGTTTGTTTAAAAACAAAATCTGTACAATTACGATAAGTTTCTTATTCTACATGTCTAAAGATTCTGAAGATGGGTGTGGTTCACACCAAGATGTCATAAGGTCTTGACGCAGTGTGTAGGGATCAACTGTTGGCTGTGGAACCTGGTTCTGGAGACTGCAGGAACTCATAGGGGTCATGAACCATCTCTGACTGGTCACCTACACCCAGTTGGGATGGACTCCCTGTTAAAAAAAAGGGTGAGTGAGGTGGCTGAGTGGTCAGGGGTGTTGGTCAAGTAAACAGAAGGTCCCTGGTTCAAACCAGGCTGTGCCAATATCAAGATGTGTCCTTGGGCAAGGCACTTCACCCTACTTGCTTCAGGAGGAATATCCCTGTAAAAATTGCTCTGCTCTGGAGTGTCTGCTAAATGACTAAATGTAAAAGAGTACCATCGGTAAATCTGTCACACTGGTAATGCTATCAATCTTCCATACAAAACAATAGCTTTTCAAAGCTCTAAGTGGTCCTTTACCCAGGTGGTGTTGGTCCCTTTCAGAGGTGTTCGAGAGGGAGGATAGGTTGGAGGAGGGTCTGGATCCAACTCGGTCCACCTGGGCATCCTGAAACTCCTGCAGCAGCTTAGCTGCCTCATCAAAGTGCTGCTGGCCCTCCTCCTGTTCCGGTTCTTTCTTAACCACTTTACCTGCCAAGCCAAGAAACCACACTTCAAATTCAAACAGATTCACATTTTATTTTATTTTTATACAACCAACGTCACCAATGGCCAAACTAAACATATGAATGATGAAGATCGTGGCTGGTATTGGTGCTTATAAATGACGATGCGATATCTCTAGCTAGTGCTGATTTAAGACTCTTACCCAACGTGTTGAGCATGGAGATATCCAGAGACATATCAGAGTAACTCTTCATGGACAGGAAGTCCAGCACTGAGCCGCTCTCTCCCAGACCTGTCCCGTCCGCAACCTGATCAGAACAGCACAATAGTCAGGTGACAGTGCAAAGGGTGAGGCTAATGTTGCATTTCTGAAAAACGTTATCAGACATAAATTCTGATGAACATGGCCTGCTGTTCTTTACCTGCATGTCACAGATGCTGTTCTTGGTCTCGTCTGGTTTGAGCGCCATGTTTCGTTTCTGGAGCGGAACATCAGAAAACCACTATGAGATCAGAATTGTTGGAATGAGAAGACCTTCATGCAAAGCAGCCCCCTGTGAGCAGAACCAGGTACCTGTCGTATATGAAAGACCGCTTTTGAGTGGTCCCCAGCCGTCATCTTATCCAGCAGCCCATCCACCAGCCTCTTTGTGGCGCCTCCACACCCTTTCACAAACTCCTGAATGCTGAGATATGGAGAATGCGAACAACATTTTAAAACGCAGGTGCCATCTTTCTTGAGCCAAGACTGCAGTGTTAAGGCAGTGGTCTGAGTTGCTGATGCGGACCAAGGCTTTACACGTAGGTTGAACCGCTCTACCTACATAGCCTGTTAAGACTAGACTGGGAGGCAGTACCTGAGAGCACACTGCACCCCTGTGTCATCTCCATAGGCAGAGTACAGCAGGTCCATCTCATCGGGAAGCAGATCTGAGTAGATGGAGTTGTTTTGGAGGCTCTGGGTGTTGTAGGCACTGCTGAGAAACGTCACTAGACAAGGAGCAAGGAGAGATCCATGACTATGCGTTGAGTACAACTACTTTCCCTGCCTGGTTGCTGAAAACTATACCCTAGCAATCCCATATTGTCATTCATACCAACGTGACTCAGTAGGGTTCGTTCCTTCTTTCCGAGTCACTTTAAATAATAGCATGTGCCAAATGTATACACACACAACATATAACGTTGACTGTGCTCTTTGCACACCTTTGTGTCTCCTGTCATCTTTGAACCCTAACGTTGTTAATCCAGGTAAGAGTTTGTTTGAGAGGGAACTCAGATCAACAGGATGGGTCTCCTCCTCTGTAAAAAAAATAGATGTGCTGTCAACAATCAATTTTCAGGGGTGCTGTATGTAGATGTGAGCTTGTGCTTGTGAAAACACACCTTCCACTTCTGGGTCCAACTGATTGACAACACTGTAGACCAGAGAGCCGTCCGTCTCTTTCCTCAAGTAGCCCATCTGGAATCCCAGAAACAAAAAAGTGGTGGTAAAGGCAACCACACCATGCTGTGCGATGCTTCCTTATGGATCTAGTGACCAGATGTCTTTTATGTTATTTTGATGTATACCTTCGCTGTTATTGTTGTTGTTTCCTTATGTATTGATTTTTGTTTAAAAAAACGTAAATCATAATCTTGTTATTGTAGTGAGTAGAATGAGCTGTGGAACCTTGGAGCTGGGCATGTAGCGGTTGATGCGGTCCCGGGCCTCGTCTGCAGCATGCTCCACCAAGGCCAGGACATGTTCCTCGGCTGTGCTGTCCGTCAGGCTACAGGCGTTCCCCTCCGGCTCAAATAGGTAGCTGGGGGCCACACAGTTACACGGTTACTCTACACCAGTCGTGTCAAACTCGTGCCATCGAGGGCCAAGACGCTATGCCAGATAATTTCACCAAGTAGATCAACACAGCGATCACCACCAGGGAAACTCAGAGTTAAGGCAGACATGATTTGGGATATGTGGCACCAGTTTTACCTGATGACTTCCTTTATGTCTTTGACGGGCTGCTTTTTGGACTTCTTGGCCGACTCCAAAGGAAGGGGAACCACCTCAGGGACGGGTATCTCTGTTGTGATGTCCTCGTCCCCCAAAATGGCTGCCTGCTGAGAGAAATCCATGTCCTGCATGAAAGACATGCTGCGCTTCAGAGCTAAGAGCCGCTCCTGCAAACAGAGCACAGATAAGAGAGCCAGGGGGCGGGGCTTTACTACGTCTGCAGAACTCGCGAAAGAGTGGTAAGACAGATGGGATGGTGGTGAGTCGGTGACGACAATAATGATGATGATGATGCGAATCTTGGAGGGGGAAAGGGGTTAGTACAAAGGAAACTTTTCCTGAAGCACAGATCCACCATGAATCCCAAATCAACATTCCTCCTACCCACTTTACCCATGTTTGTGATTTCAAATAAAAAATCGAAATTGCCAAAATTGATGCAATAAACCAGTGAGCACATGTAATTACACCAGTGCTCCCCGGTCCTCAGGGATGCACTGTCCTGCATGTTTTAGATGTTTCCCTGCTCCAACACACCTGATCCAATAGAGATCCCATCTCTAGCTCTTTAGGACCCTGGTAACGAACATTAATTTGAATCAGGTGTGTGGGAGAACATAGTAAACGTAGTAAGTAGTAAAGTAGTAAAGCCCTGCCCCCTAAAACATGCAGGATGGGGTCCCTGATGACCAGGGTTGAGAAACAATGAATGATACCATTACTGATAAAGATAGGTACAGCAAAACATTAAAGTAGGAAGCCAAGCTGGAGCAGGAGCATCTGTAAAAAGGGTCAAATTAAACAGACAAAGTTGCCATGCGGGCTACAGATGAAACCAGTTCCTCCATGAGGCACACATTACTTTGCTCATCATCTTGAAGCCCGTGTGGAGAAGTTTCTTGGCAGCTTTGTAGTACACGGTCTCTGGGCGGTTATACACCATGGCGTTATCACACATCAGTTTGAAATCAGCCTGAAACACCAAAATAGAAAATAAGATAAAAAATATGCTACTTGATTCAACCCTCAAAATCAGGTATAACAGTAAATACATATTCCCATTATATTGCCAGTAATCAACTCATTGCAATACAGATGTCAACTCAACTCCTCAACATCCCCCCCTCACCTTAAATTCTGTGATGGTTTTGTACTCGTTGGTTGTGATCTTGTCTTTCATGGTGCTGAAGTCCATGGGGTGTTTGATGATCATGGAGTACCCTGGAGCGATAGCATCTGTCACAGGGAAGGAGAAGAACCCATGGGGGTCTTTCCTGCGAGGACAAGCACAACACCAAGGTTAAGGACAGGACTCAGATATGGATTTTGGCTAGCGTCTACCTCAGTTCCTCAGTTCGCACCTCTGAAGCTGCCGTAGGAAGTGTTCCAGCAATTGCTGACGAGGGGTGCACTCGCTCTCTGAGGAAAGAGAAAGATACGAAACAGCTCTGTACACACACGACCAGGGAACACATTTCACCATCTTAATCTAACACATCATGGGGTAATGAACTGTTATTTTCAACACGTTCAGACAGCCGATTCTGTGAGTCGAGGTGTTCTCCTACCCTGCTGTGTCCTGCAGGACCGCACAGGTCTGTCTCCTTGCTGCTCCACCTCCACCTTTATGCCGGGGTGAAACTCATCCATCTCAGGGTCCATCTCAAACCGCTCTCTTTTCCTCTTCTTCTCCTCAAGCTGAAAAAAAACAAAAACATCCGCAGAATGACTATTTGTTGAAGCGGTCCTGTCGGTCATAGTGTATCTGTTACACATACGATCTTGAGGAGTCTCAGGCTGGTAATCAGAAGGTACCTGGTTCAAACCCCAGCTATGCCAACATGAGTTGTGTCTTGAGCAAGGCACTTCACCCTACTTGCCTCAGGGGGAATGTCCCTGTACTTGCTGTAAGTCGCTCTGGATAAGAGCGTCTACTAAATATAATGTAAATGATCTGTTTGATGTCCTTCACATTCAGATTCATTACATGTCTTACCTCCATACCAATACTGATACCGATGCTCTTTGGCACAATTGGAAGCATGAAGGGCTCAACCGCCACACCCGTGCTAGAAGCAGTGGAGCCAGCAGCGGTGGCAGCTGCCTCTAATTCATTATGCTCCCTCTCTCGCTTCTTCCTCTTCTCCTCCTGAAACAGAATGAACAGAGATTTGAGAACAATTTGCAGCCAGGAAAATTTCTTTGTTTGTTGCAACCCTCACTTTACTCGTACTCACCTTCCGGCGTCTTCTCTCCTCATCATCCACATGCTTGTCTTTGTCCTTTTCAGACTTTTTCTTCTTCTTCTTCTTCTTGTCTTTGTGGCGTTCTCGGTCGTGGTCTGACCTGTCATCGTAGAAACTGGAGTCGTGGCCAGAGCCTGACAGTTCGGTGATTTCACTTCCACCAACTTTCAGCACAAGCTTCAGCGGCTTCTCCAGAGGTTTGTCTTCATAGTCTGAAACCAGACACCACACTTAACACCACCAACATTCAGTAACAGTAGACGCACATCCATATGTAGCATAATAATAATAATTGTAAAGATGATGTGTCTATGATCAAATAAAATAAAATCTACACAGTACAGTAATGTGTTCAGAATCTATTTTATTTGCTATGCAATACAAACACAGAATCTACTATGGCAGGAAAGAGCAAACATTGTGTTGAAAGTAATAACGTCATGTCTGATTATGGGCAGTATAAAGCTATATCAATATTCTAGTTTAGAAGATTATTAAATTAGCCTGCTGAATGCTGGAAACCCAAAGACAGGATTTATTATTATGTGTCGTGTTGGCTGCTGTAGTAATAATGGTGATGATGCTGCTGATTTATCCAGCCCACCACATCAGCTGAGACTGAGAGAGCTGATTAGCGTTTAATAGCAAGTTAGATACCTTCTTCATCTTAATATCTTCGCGAACAAATAATCAAAGATTACCCGTGCAACCTTACCGTCAACTGTTCTCCATTCCGGCTTGTGTTTTTTGTGTTTCTTCCCCATTTTCTACTGTTTGAATTGAGATTATGGGTTAGCTAATGCAGTCATACAATCCAAGATGTTAAAGCTAGCTAGCAAACAACAATCATTTCAAACGCTAGCAAGCACCGGAAGTACTGCATCAGCCGACCACATCCGGATCATGAGCCTCGCAGCCCGCGAGATTTGGATTTTGTTGACGGCTACGGTGGAGCTAACTAAACCGCATAGATGCAAGGTATTCAATGAGATAGCTTCTTAGATTGTTATAACTTAACAAAAGGAAAGGTTCATAAGCAAATAGCAAGTCAGCTGACGCCTAACTAGCAAACCATTTATGTAATTGGCAAGGATGTAAAATGTATTCTGATCTGAATATTAGCGGTTTCATTTCAGTGTGCTAGCTAGCAATATCGTCGTAAGAGTATAGGGAAGCCCAAAGTGTCTAAGGATGCAACGTTTTTTTTATTTATTATTGTATTCGTACCGTTCGGTACGCCCAGCACGGTTCGGTACGCGTAGGTGAACAGCGGTATTTCTGTACGCAACCGAATACAAAGTCATTGCCCATGTATTCTGTGTGTATTCTGTTTCCCTTGAGGAGAAAACTGAAACAGACGCCGGGGAAGTAAAGAGGAATGCATGTGTTCTAGTAGCGAGTGGAAAAGAAGACGATTTTATTTGTTTTTCGAATCGAAAAAGCACAGAAAAACTACTGCATTTTAGAGCAGCGACAATATTGACATACTGAAACTGAACCGAAACCGTGGCCCTTAAACCGTGAACCGAACCGTGGTGACACCGTACCGTTGCATCCCTAGTGTCTACTACTAGATCTCATTTGAATGTTTCATTAAACTTGAATATTCATAAAATTAATGCTTATTCATGTTTTGAAAGAAATGGAGGGTGACAGGATGGAGGTTGGCAGCCTCAAGCAAAATACCAACAATCTCGTCAACGTCCATGTAGAAGTTCATGTCAAATCTCAAAGGTATGTAACTGTCCTTTACTGTTACTATATTATGTAACTATTATGTAACAGTAACAGAAAGTACCAACTATGCTAGTGGTCACAAATATTATAGATGTAGGCCATTGTTGTACTGTAAGCATGAAGCACTTATTTCACAAGGGAAAAACGAAGACCCTCATCTCTCAGAGCGCTATTTTACAACAGCTTGATTCTACTGTCAGTCTACCAATATATAATTGGGGTGACCCTCCTTTTTCTACCTTAATCTTGATATTTCCACTTATTGCCTTAATTGAGTTAAGTTTCCTTACTCTGATTTCAGCACTGCAAAGCAGTCTGACATCAGGACACACGTTATGGCTTTGCTGAACCGCCATTCCATGGTTTTTGGTAATTACAAATGGTCAGAGTTTGATGAAGACTTCCTCAGCAAACATGTGGCATCCGTGGCCATAGTGGATTCAGAGAGACAGGTAAAGTTTTAGACACATCTGTAACAGTAGCTAGTCTAGCATAGTCTCCTAATCATTATTATTTCATAATCAACATTTGAGTGATTCTGAACTTGTGCTTTATTTGGAATCCACATTTAGCCTATGGACCTAAAGAATTGCAGTCTGTCCATCTACATCTTCACTCTTAATGATGACGGACCAAGCATGCTCAGTTTGGAGGAGGAAGAGGAACTAACCGCAGCCAATCACTGGCTCCTTCCAGCAGGTGAGCCGAAGCCTTCAGACCTGGAACTCTATCCAGAAACTTCCGTAGTTTGGGCCACTGCATTAACAAATTCTCACTGGAATTGTTTGTGTTTTGCAGCTGAATTTCATGGAATTTGGGAAAGTCTGGTCTATGAAACTGGTGTAAAAAAACAGGTAGAATGCTCTGACTCCATTTGTAGAAGGGAGAAGTTCAGCATCTTATTACACAACTGATACTCAAACATGGTTGTTTTGTTACCTCTCCCCAGCTCTTGGACTATGTCTCAACAACACTCTTCTTCTCAGACAAAAACGTAGACAGCAACTTAATAGCATGGAACCGTGTCGTCCTGCTTCATGGTAAATAATGTAAAAATTGTGAGGACTCAAACATCCTCAGTTTTAAAGCAGTTTTTTCTTGTCTTTCTAAAAGGTTTTGGCTGGTTCAAGTACATTTCTACCAGGCTGTACATATCCAATACATTTGGAAAAAAAAAAAAATTAATTGCACGTATGTCCTATATCATGAATTACACCTCTGGAAGTCTGATCCATTTTGACACTTGACAGAGACTGCCTGTATTTATGCTGACATCTAGGGCCCCCAGGCACAGGAAAGACGTCTCTATGTAAAGCCCTTTCCCAGAAACTGTCAATCAGGCTATCAAACAGGTAAGCTAAACTTCATAAAGGAAATTGGCAGTCTGAGGCTCTGGCAGTAACCTCACCCTCCACATTCTGCAGTACCTCACCATCTCCTGTTCCCCTGCTAGGTACTCCTATGGGCAGTTTGTGGAGATAAACAGTCACAGTTTGTTCTCCAAGTGGTTCTCAGAGGTACAGCTTACTGGTTTTAATACTGACTTGGGCTGTACATTCTTGTGGCTGGCCGTCTTTTTGATTAGTTGGCTCTTAACAGAAAAGCCTTGTCATTTCAGAGTGGGAAACTGGTGACTAAGATGTTCCAGAAGATTCAGCAGCTGATTGATGACAAAGAAGCCCTTGTGTTTGTCCTCATTGACGAGGTGAACAAATGGGCCCCAATATCCTTCCCCTGTCTTTCCTGTGATTTAGTACTTCAAATGAAGTTTGGTAGCATAGCCGTTTGATAGGTGGTTGTCTGGTGTCTCCAGGTGGAAAGTTTGACAGCAGCAAGGACGGCGTCTCATGCAGGGACTGAACCCTCGGATGCCATCCGAGTAGTCAACTCTGTCCTGACACAATTGGACCAGATCAAACGGTCAGAGAACCTCATATCTGGAACACTTAATAGAAACCCCAAAGCTTATACTGTTTCTACGTCATTTAAACTACTTTAAACACCATCCTTTACAAAAGGGGTTGTAACAAATTTGAATCTGTAGTCAGGTTATTTGATTCAGTGTTTTTGGACTGTGCTACATTTTTCCAACATTTACTTGTCACTTTTTTATGCATATTTTACTTTTACTATGCAGACATCCAAATGTTGTGATCCTAACCACCTCGAATGTGACTGAGAAGATAGACCTGGCGTTTGTGGACCGAGCAGACATCAAGCAGTACATCGGCCCCCCGTCTGAGCAGGGCATCTACAACATCTACCTCTCCTGCCTGGAGGAGCTCATGAAGGTCAGACAGGACCTGGGGTGGTTTGGACCTGAGTGGTCTCTTGGGTTGACTTAGTTGACTGTGTGTGTAATGAAACATTTTACACTTGGAGAAAATGTGTTCTTTGCAGTGTAGTTCTTAGATGCAGTTGGTGAATAGGAACAGTGATAAGGATAAAGAATTATCTTGCAATTTTACTATTGATAATTTTTAGGCTACAAGTCTGAGAACAAGTCTGGTTGTTAATAGTAGTTGTTTTGTTTGCCCCTGGTTCTTGTGTGCAGTGTCAGATTGTGTACCCCCGGCAGCAGCTGTTCACCGTGTTTGAGCTGGAGACCATGGGTTTTGCAGAAAGTGAGGTGTCTGTGCACAGTCTAGTTCTTTGGAGACTCTCGCTGTGAGTACCTGGCTCTGACTTGACTGAATTTAATATAAAATAAGCTGCATATATTTCAATATATACAGTGGGTATGGAAAATATTCAGATCCCTTGAAAAGTTTCAAATTGTATTTCTCATTAATGGACACTCCCATCTTTACTGAAAAAAAGTAAAGAAATTTTGACATTTTGGTAAATTTATAAAAGAAAAAACTCAACTATCACATGGTCAAGTATTCACACCCTTTGTTGTGACGCTCAAATGTAACTCACTTGCTGTCCAAATGGAAGAAGTTTGGGACGACCATAACTCTTGTTAGACCTGGCCGTCCAGCCAAACTGAGCAATCGTGGGAGTCATCCTATCCCTGCAGCTGGAAAACACCCCCAAAGCATGATACTGCCACCACCCTGTTTCACTGCTTAGAATTAACGCCAAAATGTTTAATCTTCATCTCATCAGACCAGAGAATTGTATTTATCATAGTCTGGGAGTCCTTCATGTATTTTTTGGCAAAGTCTATGCAAGCTTTCATATGTCTTGCACTGAGGAGAGACTTCCGTCAGGCCACTCTGCTATAAAGCCCTGACTTGCAGTTTCTCCCATCTCCCT